>OW284512.1:43591405-44841405 GCA_935413205.1 Polydrusus cervinus
TAAGTTATGTCAAACGGTTTTCTTTCGATTCGATCGATCGGCACCGGGCACCGGAGTTCGGCTTCTTTCGGTGCACCTATCCGTCTGGTCCACAGACTCTTGTCAGTTTCACGCCTGCTTTGTAATCTTATGATGTGACTTAGACGAGATGTGAGCCCAGAAAAGTTGGCGATGCCCATGATACAACTATACAATCATGGGCGATGTTATAGTAAGTAAATAAATAAATTAATATGTAGAAACAGCGTGAATACTGAAATCATGTAAATAGATTTGGACGCACAAGATAAGCATAATAGATTGGATGAATTACGTCATTTAAATCAGAAAATGTGTAAATAATACCTATAGAGGCTGCAAAGTACAAAACTACTAAACTCAATAAATTTACTCGCGTCTATTTCCCAACCTATTGCAGGCACACTGTGCGCATGTCAGTCGAGTAACTTGATGGCGAAATATTTAAAATATAGGTAAAAATGGGTTTAATTATGTTTTGGTGATTTTTTAAGTCACGGTGTGTGTCATAGTGGAGGTTCTAGTCCCAATTAAGTTTCTTTTACAAGAATATTTTTGTTATTCGCAGTTTACCAGTTTGTTAATTTATGGGCCATAATTATAAAATAATGGGAGAGGCTATTACTCATTAATATAAGTAAGTTTGGTCGTCGAGGCTGTAAAGCACCTGCAAAGTAACCTTATCTCCACTTTTTTAAATTGTAGAACAATTTATTTGTGCACAGACTGTGAGATAAATTAATTGTATGTAGTGCAAAAATATATTTACCTACTTCATTGAAGAAAACAATATAGAGGTTATTATGCTGGTCCATATTTTCTTCAATTGAGTAATAATGTTTTTATTCTACATACAATTCATCTCACAGTCTGTGCATACATAAATTTATTAACAGCTAAAAAATTGGAGGTTAGGTTTTTACTTTACAGGTGCTTTACGGCCTCAAAAAATAACAAAATTTATTGATTAGCCTGCCCCTCCATTTTAACTAGGGCCCATAAATTAACAAACCAGCAAGCTACGAATAACAACAATATTCTTGCAAAAAAATTAAATAGAGACTAGAACCTAAACTATGACTCACACCGTGACGTAATAAAACATTAAAAATAATTAAACCCATTTTTACATATATTTTAAACATCCCGCCATCAGGTTTTTCGACTGACTTGCGCACAGTGTGCCTGCAATAGGTTGAGAAATAGACACGAGTATAAAACTTCTTATAGATGGAAAATTTGGTTGGAGGCTGAAAAGCTAGAGGTTATGAAAAACAATTATGTGCTTCTAAAGTCGAGAGTACGAGAGTAAATTTTAACCTCTCATTCCTCTGTGACTTATAAGTGTTCTGTGGTTGTATGTTGTATAAAATAATTTATTAGTATATATTTTTTGTTATTAGTGTTCTGTGGTTTAACTTTTTCTTATTACTCGTTAGTCTCGTCTATAGATTAACTTTTCTTCGATTTTGGTAATCTCCGCTAAACTTATGAGTTCCATATCTTTAAAATTGCAGCAAAATAGCTATAAAAATTCGGAAAGTTGGACAGACGATTTACCAGTGTGTAAGAACACAGGAATAGGTTTTTCCACAAATCAGATATATAGGGATGATGGTCATCCTCAGGAGGCACATCCCTACGAAGATTACAGTTGTCATTTTTGTTTTAATGATAATTTTTATTGGTATGCAGTTTTTGATGGTCACGAAGGAAAGCGTGCAGCGGATTTCTGTTCCCAAAGAATGACTGCTGAAATTTACTTCTCCCAGATCAATGAAAAACATTCCGACGAAGAAATTAAAGAACTCTTAAGACAGGCATTTACAACTGTGGAGAAAGGTTACATGGATAGCCTTGGCGACTTATTAGCTGAAAGAACAAGTTTGCAGTATGATATTCCCGAAGGCCTTAATTCATATGAGGCATATCAAAATGTGCCTGATGTTGTAGAGCAAATAAATATGTTAAATTGTCAACTTGCCTCAGGCACAGCTGCAGCTGTGGCATTAATTTGCAATAATAAGCTGTATGTTGCTAATGTTGGAAATTGTCGTGTTTTACTTTGTCAAACTGATGCTAACTCAGTTTTAAAAGTTGTTCAACTTAGTGTAGACCATGATTTAAAAAATGAGGATGAACTACTTAGGCTTTCACAGCTAGGAGTAAACACAAATATATTTCGACAAAGTAAGTATGGTTCATTTCAATATTATTTGTCAAAGGAAAAACTACATTTTGATTAATACATATAGATATGTCAGACCTAGAGTCCCCCCTACCCAAAAATTGTATATTTAGCCACAGATTCCTTAATAAGTACGCCTATAACCAAAAAATGTATTTGTGAAAGAGAAACTTTCATATTTGTTAAGCCAAAATGTGTTTAAATAAGTACAGAGATAAGTACTTATTACAATTTATTGGCATCTGCCAAAGGGCTAACAACCGGGGTCTTCCTGCCCAGGAGGATTACTATTATATGTGTTACTTAAAATATATGTACCAAAAATAATTTTTTCAAACTTCAGTTATACAAAAAAAAAAAGAAAAAAGACACAAACTTAAATAATACTATTGCACCTTAATAAGCACAAAAAAAATAAATAAAAAAATAAGTATGCTAAATATTTACAATAAACAATAAACTATAAACTATGAAATTCAAAACAATCACAAGAGATCCTATTGGGTTTGTAAAAAGTTGATTGTTTCCAATAGACTCATTGCAGGATATTTTTGTTTTGGCTGGATGTTTTCACTGGTAGGTATCATGAGTCTTTGCATTATTTCTCTATTGTGCTGTTGTTTGGAGAACTTTATTTTATTACAAATTATTGCCAATACTGATGTAAATGTCGCGACGCCGCTGGAGTAAAGCCATACTGCGAAGTAATTACTTAATGTATATAGCAGAGAAAAGTTTAAAAAATACCAGTAGCAAATTTGATGTGTATTTTGTTTATTTTTATAAGGCATTTTTTGGCTAGGTTGCCTGCATGCTTCATTATTTCTACTTTATGACTTTAGTTAAGAATATTTTTAACTGTAATTATGTTCCTGTTTCTTTGAAAATTAATATTATCTTTGATTCTTGGGTAGCTAACGTGATGTTAAGTTTTGAAAGTGACAAAGGACATTATCAGAAATAATTTTCTCACAATCAAAGGGGCCATGATGTTAGCTTACATTCAATTTAAATGATTACTTATCAGACTGATTATTTTTTTTGATTATAAAAAAATAATTTCCTATATTTCAGATTAATGGGATGCTAGTCCATTTTAACTGAATGTGTTCAATTTTGCTTTAGGTTCACGATTAGGAAACCAAGACAACACTCGATGTTTAGGTAACTATACTGTAAAGGATGGTTATAAAGATTTTGAAGACCTCTATATGGCTCCCCAAGAACCAATAATAGCAGAACCAGATATTCATGGTGGAATTATTTTAGACGATTCTTGTAGGTTTTTACTTTTAATGACAGCAGGCCTTTACAACTCTGTTGAGGAAGCTATTGGCAGTGAGCAAGTTAACAAATACATAGCACAGTGCATTGTGGAACAGGTAAACTATTTACGTATTTTTTATTCATAAGTGACACAATATACAGGGTGGTCTAGGAATTAGTACGCTTATCTTTTTGTAACATTGGCATAAGCAATATTGAACTTTTACCATTTTTATCACTTCTGGTTATATTAAAGCATTAATTTAAATTCAACAATATAATAAAAGCCATATTTATTGACAATACTAAAATTAGTTATAACTTCCGACAGTTCCGACAAACGTTGAAATATTTTGTTTAAAAGTTCAGTGTTAATAATGCCAGGTGCCAAAATTCCAATAAAAAGAGTAAACTCGTTTCCTAGATCTTCTAATGGGTCACTTACAGTAAATCACACCATTAAAATTTTTACAACTAGCAATAAGCCTTTCAAAAATAAAGGATGTCGCCATTTAACTTCTTATGCAAGATTTTTTATCTATGGAAATTAAATCTTTTAGTTCGCCACAGGTGTTTTAATTGTATCATTGTTTAAATCATTTACAAAATATTATTTTATTATCTTGGCAGTAACTTTTTTTTTAGTTTAGAGAACAAGCTACTCTAACTGGTGTCGCTCAAGCTGTAGTTGATAAAGTGGTACGACTTCATCATGATTGGTATATGTCCACTTCATTAACCAAGTCTTGCACTCCCAAAAGAGAAGACATTACTCTACTGTTAAGAAATTTCAATTTTTGTCTACCGAATGCCATAAAATCTCCCACTAATCCCACTGTTACCTTTAATCCTTTGGTTGTTAGAAATGAATTATCTCTTACCACTAATTCGTCGCAGAACACTCTTACAAACCTTAATACCACACAAAGCACCATCAGCAGGACCAATACAACAAGCAGTTCCGAAAATAAAACTGAATCCGACGACGAAGTAGGCCCTGATCAAAAAATAAATGCTTACGTTAATCTTTTAGATTTTTACAGAAATTTTAACGTCGCAAAGAAATGTGGGACTTTGCCGAATGGTTTAGACCTTAAGTAGAAAATATTGATAAACACACTATGTCTTCCAGAACATTATACTTGTGTCAGATTTTGTTAAAAAATACACTTTTAAGCGAAAACATTTTGAAATTGCAACAGTAACGTTATTTAAAAATTAATTTATTATACAGGGACAATATGTTTCGCGTTTTTAGTTATAATATATAATATGTTTGTAACCCGATTGAATCAAGATATTTCTACTGACAGTTGTGAAAATTAAATAAAAATAACGTAAGACTGTATAAATCTTTCTTTCTAATACTATTTTTATGTTATTATTGAATTGGATTTATCTGTTATCCAACAACCTACTATAGGTTCAGGTTCATAAAAATGTCTCCGCCTCCCGACTATATTAGTATGGGCGAGGGGACTGAGGAGTTCGATGTGTCACAGTATAAGTAGATACTATCCTTAAACTCGGTAGGGTAGAGACTTAATTTGTTTATTTATTATTTTTTGACCCAATAATGTAATGGATGTCAAGAGGTAAAAATTACTTATATACTGAGAGTTCGCTTTATTTTGTAAATTACATGAATTTAAAGTGAAAATATTTCTTCCAGTGGCGTCGCACGAAGTTGGGCTTAGGGTAAATATTATCCTATAATTTGTATTTCTATTTTTTAATTTTAAATTTAATTTTTTGAAAACCTAAAGTTTTTTTTTTTAAAAAGATACTCTGTTTTATTTCGATAGGAAATACCGTTTTCGAGTAAAATTAATTTTAACAAAAAATCTACTCGGTTATTTATTATTTAAATATTACTTTTTTAAAATTTTGGACACCCTGTATGTCCGAAACGAAGCCATTAAAGAACATATTTCACTAAAACGTTTCCTCTTAAAATAATGTCAGCAACCATATCCCGAAGTTTGTCAAAGTACTTTTGAATCACCCTGTATAATTGCAAACATTTATTTCCAACCGTTTCGGACGTATGGAGGCTCGAATTAGCCGTTTGTGATTTTGTCTGTCGAACCCCTTTAAAAAATATAAACCTTTAATATTTTAAACCTGATTTTCCACAGGGATATGTAATTACTTATACCAAATTTAAATATCCTCTTTGAATTTGTCAAATACCACCCTTTCTTGCCAGCCACTACTACTAGTATTCACCTGAAGACGACTGGATTAACTTACCAGTCGAAACGTTATAATACAAAACAAATAAAGACAATGCAAGTCCAAAACTCTTCTATCATTCAAGAAACATCATTGTCTCCCACCTTTAAACTGTTGTAGTAAGTTTTGGACTTGCATTTTTTTTACTTGTTTTGAATCATGTTTCAACTGATAAGTATCAGTCGTATACTACTACCTTCAAACAGACACTATATTAGTTTGTTTTTCAAATATTTGATGTATTTTTGGACGTATTTTTTTCCCGAATAATATAGTTTTAAATGTAGGTGATTTTAATTTCTTGGGCACTTGTTTAGTCTAACAGCTAACCGCGGCAGTGGCTCAGAGGTGAGTTACTGGCATTCGACCGTGGCGACCCGGGTTCGATTTCCGGAGTAGGCATACGTACAATAAAAAAAGTATGTCCGAAATTCAGTGGATTTAAGAATGCAGGGAAGAATGTAAAATGTATCATCTCTCAACCCACCCCATTCACGACGGATGAGATCGGACATCTTGTGGTGTGCGGAAGATACACACTCCCCAATCGGTAGGTCATGCAATGGCAAGAAACCAAGGGTTGATAGCCCTTGGGGGTGTCGCATGACAGGATCGTGGTTCGGAACCCACGTAAAGCTGTAGGTCCCCATAGGTATGGCCCTGGCAGCGAACGAAAAGGAAAAAAGCGTGTGAAAAAAAACAGCTGCTGACCTTGTCCAACATTTACCGAAAATGTGGAGAAATGCGTATTGTATGCAGGTAATATTACCTAAGTAATAGGTTGAACTCCATATTCGTACAATATAGTCCCACCAACTTAGCTGTTACGACAATCTGAGACAAAACAGTGTTTTTAATACATTTTCTTAATTTTTACAAAAATGTTTTTGTCAAAGGGAAATAATCCCTCCATAATATGATAGACAGCTTAATCCGCCATTGGGTTACCTTGGACTATTGACAAAAAATTTAACATCAAATCTGTGGTAATTAATCTATTTTTTGTGAATATACAAATTTACATATTTCTTACTTACAAGCCGTATGCGGACTTTTCCAATGTGTACCTAACTAAAGTGTATTTATTTTCAATTGGCACCGAGAGTAAATAACCTGACCACAAAACGTTCGATGCGATCTGTACAGAACTGCATTCAGTCAAGTTTTTTAATTAAAGTATAAGAAAGAATTAAAAGGGATTAAATTAAATTCCCAATTAAGAGTCTTCCTGGCTTGTTTAATTGGAAAATTAATACAAACATTTTACTAAGTGGTTCACAAGAACTTCTAGTTTTTTTTTTCAAGTTTCAATTATATAGGTTCAAATTACTTCATCCGCCATGCAGAACATAAAAATAGAAATAGTAAAATTACAAACGATGCCCCGATATTATCTTCAAAATCTCCACTCGCGCCACTTCGTTCTCGTGAAATTTATTTTTATATAAAAAAAGAAATTTTATTGCCATCGCCAGACTCGGGTATAATATGCGCGATGTGGTGGAAATGCAGGCTTGTGAGGACTCATCGACTACTGTTTGCTCTTAATTTTAATATTTCTTCAGAAATGTGATGGGAGCTAGTAAAATTATGTATACTTATGTTACTCGAAAAGTACGTATCATTCGCTAATCTATCAAATCATCGTCTTTATCTTTACGAGTAAGATTATCTTTAGAGTTTTTTCGATTGTCCCAAATGTAGGGGTAATATGCTTTTGTTTAATAATATTCATCACCATAATATTTAAATAATATAAAGGGGCAAATTCAATTAATAAAAACCAAAAATGCATTTATTTGATAGTGATATTCTGTAGTTAACTACACATTGAAAAGGCCAGCATAAATTAACCTAGAGTCGTTTATATTTATAAACTATAAAAACCAAGTATTAAAATGCAATGCTTTAAAGTATTAATTAGGGTGATGGCATAACTTTCAATCGTGTAAAAGCAGCTTTTTCTAGAGCTTCTCTATGGTCAGGATGGGCAATGTTTATTAGTTCATAAGCTCTTTGTCTTAATGATTTTCCAAACAAATATGCAATTCCATGTTCTGTAACAACATAATGCGCATGCGCCCTCGTTGTAACTACACCGGCACCTAAAACAAAGACAATAAATTGATGTTTTTTTAAATATCACAAATTTTTGTTTAGGAATCGTTTAAACAAATACATTATCATATATCATAAGTCCGGCCCTGACCAAACTTTAAGTTCTATAAAATTAAAGTTACTAGAAATGTGTAATCGTCGGCCATTAAAAGCTTGCGTGAAATATAGTATATTTACTATACAGATATTCGCAAAACTAGCAATGTAGTTTTAGTCATTGAATTATGTAAAAAGTTCTATACCTTCTTTGATTGTTGGAACAATTTTAGTTTCGCCCCTCTTAGTTGCCGAAGGTAGAGCAATTATTGGTTTTCCTTTTCCGTCAAATCCTTCTCCTGCCCCTCTTATAAAATCAACTTGTCCGCCAAATCCTGAATACATTCTGGTTCCAATGGAATCGGATACTATTTGACCTGTTAGGTCTACTTCTATGCAAGAATTAATAGCTGTCATTTTCGGGTTTCTTGCTATAACTCCTAAAAAATAAAAGATAAATTACTGAATTAGCAGGATCATAATTAATATCGATTACTAAACTACCCATCAAAAAGAAGGTCTGTAATTTGGAGATGGTTGTACAGAATTAAAAGGGTGCCGCATATTTTGAAAATGGCAAGACACCTTTATGACGCAATAAAAGCTTTTCATTATTGCAAAGGCAGGCAATTCGTGCAGAAAATCAACCAAAAGAAGCAAGTGAATGACATTTGTTTTCACTGTTTTTTTTAAATGTAATTACAAGATTATTAAGAATATGCCTATGCTTTATATCTACACAGCGAATTAAATACTACGGATAAGCACCTTTTATAATTTTATTAGCGTAGGAAAGAAGCCTGTGAGTTATCAAAGAACATTGTAGCTGCTGTTTTTTGTGTACTAGGCCGAATCTAGTGACTAAGTAAAAATAGTGAGTCAAGGGTAGGGCAGTACTACAGGAGTATTGGTGGATTTTTAGATTATTCTAGGCAGTTTAGAACAGGAAATAAAGTCATACCTTTGTTTTAAAAAAGAGTATTTATGATAACGATTATGTGCGCTTTTGCGCTTCTATAGCTCCTATACGAATTAAGTTAGGAATTTTATTCATATGCAGACTTATACTTTATCATAACAAATCTATAAGTACGAACTTCAATATCACTAAACGTGTGTTAATTTTTTTCGCAAATAACGAACCCTTTTATAACGAACTTTCGGATAAAACGAACCTTAAATTTTGATATGATCGTAAGATTTTTCTTTTATAACGAACATAAAACGGTATTGAAGATGAAACTTGGTTATTCTACAAGCTTACACCTGATAGAACATTGAGACTCAAAGAGAAGAAATGTGAAGGTGGAAAGCTTTCCAAAGAAAGAACCACTGTGCTTGTGGTGACAAATTTAACAGGAACCGAAAAAATAAAGTTATTGGTGATTGGAAAATCAAAACACCCTAGATGTTTTAAAAAGGTCGTACAGTTGCCAGTAAATTACAAATTCAATAAAAAATGGATATGAACTCAGACATTTTTGCGAATGAATTGTGGGAATGGGATGCCAAGTTACGACGTAAAAATCGAAGAATCATAATGTTAGTGGACAACTGCCCAGCTCATCCAGATGTCAAAAATTTGGATTGCATCAAGTTAGTGTTCATGCCACCAAATATCAGTTCCAAACAGGGGATCAAAAAAGTCATTATCGTCGACTTTTTCTTTCGAAAATGGTAAATTTTTTTGATAGTGGTGGAAAATTTTTCTATCAACCAAAGGTTTATTCCATCCAAAGATGGAATAAACCTTATTCATATGGCATGGCAGAGGGTGTCAAAACAAACAATTTTTAATTGTTTTCAACACGGTGGTTTCCTAAAGGAGGAAAATGATTTTGATTCAGACGATGACCTGCCATTAGCCGAGTGGCTGAAAAAAGTAGGACAGGAAGATGATAACAATATTGTAGACAATTTTCCTTGTTCTGAAAATGAGTTCAATGAATTTGTACATATTGATGATAACCTTGTAAGTGTCGAATACTTGATGCCATTGTCGCTTCTGTGTCTTCTTCAGTTTATATTGAGGACGGTGAGGAGGCGGATGATGAAGAATTTGAGTACAGAATTGAGACCAGTTCCAATCACATCAGAGGCACTCAACATATTCACAACGTTCGTCATTTCCTTCAGTCACGAAATACTCTGCAAACTGTTTTTAATCGATCAGCCGAAGTAGAATTACATATTAACGATATTCATTTCATAAAAACAAAATAAACTAAAATAAAAGATTTTTTAAAATTAGACTTTTTAAAACAGTTGTTATGTATCTACTTATTACAAAATATATTTTATGTACCTTCATATGTATGTATGTTGTGTGTGTTAATAAAAATACCACATTTTTTATGTAGTAGCTTTTATCAGTTATTGCGAACTTCGCTTATAACGAACCGTTTTCGTCGGTCCCATGAGGTTCGCTGTAACCGGACATTACTGTAATTGCAAATTTCATAAATTATGTTTAAAAATAGTTTTATTATTAAAATTATACATAGACGACTATACTAAACTACAGTAAATGTTCAAAATGTCTTTCATTTTAATCTATGTGAGTCAACACGTTCTTGAAAAGATCTGCTTGCATCCATTAATATTTCAGGTGAAATACTAGCAAAACAGTTCATTTAGTAATGGTTGTGCCTAAGAACCATGGTAGGCTTTGAAATAAAATACGAATTTATTTGTTTGACTGATTGATTTGTTTGAACTGATTGAAGTTGTTTCATAAATATGATAATTGGTATTTAGAGCGAATAAGTTATAATAAATGAAAATGAATTTTAATAAGATGAGTTGGTTGATATGATCTTTGTACTTGGTGAGAGCGCCATAAATACAAACTTTTTTGAATTAATTAAATAACTTGTCAAATTATATTAAACAAATGAATTCCTATTTTATTTCAAAGCCTACAATGGTTTTAAGGCACAACCTTTACTAACGAACCGTTTTGCAAGTATTTCACCTAAAATATTAAGGGATGTAAACAGATCTTTTGAAGAACGTGTTGACTTGTTTACAGATTAAAATGAAAGACATTTTAAACATTTACTGTGGTTTAGACGCCTATGTATAATTTTAATAATAAAAACATTATTTATAAAATCTGCCATTTCTTCAAAAACAGTTGGAAATAACTTATATGTTCCTGGTACAAAAAACTTGCTTAAGAAATTTATAAATAAATAAATAAATAAATAAATGAGGTCTTTATTTCCATTATAATTATAATACATTTAATAGTACTAAAGTGTAGGTACCTAATGGAAAATGCCGAAGGTCAGATAGGAGTGTAAAAACCTGGAGGCAATACACTCCCCCTGTTCTTTACCTTAAGCATATACAATAGACAGGCTATGGCAAGAGAAAAAAAAAATAGAAGAACTATAATATAGGGAAAAAACAGTTACTTGTTCAGGAGCAAATAACCGTGGGGCATGAATAAAATTAATATTATAATTATTGAATAAAGATTATATGGGGATAAACCATTGAAGTTCAGATAAACTAGTATTTTTCCGTACAAGTGGCAAATTCAAAAAAATTTATTGTTGACTTAATAAAAGCTTTTTATATGCAAACTTAAATGACGTGGGACTTTTAGACTTGAAATTTTCGGGAATTTCGTTATAAATTTTGGTTATTTGGTAAGAAAATGATTTTTTAAATTGTTCGGTTCTGTGAGCGGGAGGTGTTAGACGATCCCTAAATCTAGTATTTAAGGCATGAACATCTGACCTAAATTTAATTTTTTTGCTTAAATACGAAGGGGATTTAGTTAGAACTATTCGATGAAACAGACAAGCTGCATGCAGTAAACGCCTATTACCCATGTTCAACCAGCCAAGATTTATTAGTTTATGCGAAATATGATTTCTACGACGAATACCAAATATTAGACGAAGACATGAATTTTGTAATATCTGAATGCGGCGTTTATCGGACGAGTCTATTGAAAAACCATAGACACTATCGCAAAAATTAAACCTTGACAAAACCAATGCTTCACACAAGATAACCCTTAGCTTTTGAGTTAAATAATTTCTAGAATTGAAAATCATCTTTAAATTAAAATAAGCCTTTCTAATACAGTTGCTCACGTGAGCTCTATATTTTAGAGTGGAATCTATTGTAAGACCGAGGTTCCTACAACTGTCAAGTATGGGCAATTTATCATTGTTGATTTTTAGTTTAATCGATGGCAAAAGAACCTCTCGAATCCTTGCAGGACCAAAAACCATGACAGAGCTTTTTTTTGAATTAATAGATAATGAGTGATCAGAAGCTTCTGAGACCAACCTGGATAGATCATCGTTTATATCCTGCAGAGATGTGTCCGTATCACGAGGATCGAAAATAAGGTAAACCTGCGTGTCATCAGCATATAGATGTACCTTACAATGTCTTACTTGATTTATAAGTTGTGAGGTATATATAGAGAATAGGAGGGGTCCCAGGATCGAGCCCTGGGGAACACCACAAGAAATAGGAAGCGACCCCGATTGAATACCAGCAACAAGAACAGACTGACTTCTTGCGTCCAAAAAGCTTTGCAGTAAGTTTAAACCTTCATTACCGATACCAATAAATTTCAATATGGAACAAAGAAGCTGGTGACTTATGGTGTCAAAGGCTTTAGAAAAGTCAATCAAAGTCAGCACGGCAAGATGCCCCTGATCTACACCCCTTAATATGTCATCGGTGACCTTCAAGAGTGCAGTTTCACAACTATGTCCCGGTCTGAAGCCCGATTGGAATTCAGGTAGAATAGAAAACCTTTTTACGTGCTCACGCAACTGTGACTCCATAACCCTCTCCAGAATTTTGGATAGTGTAGGAAGTACACTGACCGGTCTCAGATCCTTGAAGTCTTTAGGATTTGGAATTTTTGGCAATGGTGTAACAATTGCATGCTTCCAACAGTCTGGGAACTCGCCCCTTTCCAAACAACAATTTACTATATGAGTTATAAAAGGTATTATATATGGACATGCCAACAACAACAGGCTAATATTTAACCCATCATCGCCTGTAGCTTTAGATTTTATGGAATTAAGTATCTTTTCTACCTCGTTGTAATTTACCAGTTGAAATTTAAATATATCTACCCCAGGTTTGAGATTATTTTCATACCAAGCTATCTTGACTGGATTAGGATTTAGTTTAGTAATTCCATTTATGTAATAATTATTGATTTGATCAGGATTTGCGAGAAGAGGAGGAATATCAATATTTTTTTTTCTTAATATTAAGTAATTTAAGGTCATTCCAAATTTTGTTTATACCAACAGTGTTTATCCTTTGCAAGAAATATGCTTTTTTTTCCTTACGACACGCCAGTGTGGTGTAGTTCCTTAGCGATTTGTAGTAGTTAAAATGAGCAGGGTTTTTTGTCTTGCGCCATTTTGAATAGGCTTTATTCCTTAAAGACATAAGAAAACGTATATTATCTGTTAACCATGGGGCATATTTCTTAGTAATACGAATTTTTCTTAAAGGAGCGTGAATATCAAACAGGTGCAAAAGGGTGTTGTTAAAGATCTCAATTTTTTCTGTAATATGTTCATGCCGAAAGATGTTGTCGAGGGAGGCGGCACGCAGGTTTGCAGTAAAAGCATCGACATCGAAATTTCTAAAATCCCTAATAATCTTAAAATTTGGCAATTTTTGAGGAAGAGTCAGTTTCAGGGTACACTTAGTTAGGTCATGATCGGATAAATTGTGCACAGGCAGGACCTGAACATCATCAATTATTTCAGAATCACTAGTCAAAATCAAATCAATCAATGTTGCACTTGTAGGTGTAATACGTGTTGGGGCGTTCACAATTTGAGACATATTTAAGGATTGAATTGTATTAATAAACTGAGATGCATAGGATTGATTTGGTTTTAATAAATCAATATTAAAGTCGCCCAAGCACAAGCAGCCGTCACACGATGCCAATATTGCCGAAATATCAGCCTCAAAAATATCTAGAAAGTTTTTTATATTGAAGTCAGGGGGGCGATACACCGCGCCAACAGAGAATATTTCATTTTTTATTTTAAGTTTTATCCATAGTTGTTCAATATTTTTGCTAACAGAAATTATGTTATAAGTAAATGAATTTTTTATATAAATGATAACTCCACCTCCCCGCCCAACAACCCGATCTTTTCTAATAAGATTATATCCCTGAATAAGTAAGTTTTCGTCTAGAATACTAGAATTAAGCCATGTCTCGGAAATACAAAATATATCAAAATTTTCTGACAACAAGAGATCCCTAACATCAATAAATTTGGGGAAAAGTGAACGTACATTTAAATGCGCCACGGTAATTGCTCCATCACCAATCATACTATACTAAAGAAGAAAGATATAAGGATAATAACCTATATATAAAAAAAAAAATAAAAAATATATCCTATATATGATTTTTAGATTGCGATATACAACGCAATTAATTGATTATTATCAAAAAATTTAAACAAAATACCAGCCCGTGCTCCCTCAATGTAATTGACAAAGTATAATTTGCACAGTAGGGATGTACAAAGTGTAGTTACAATAGTAACTAATTAATAGCAAAAACAAATAAATTAATATACTCTATTATATAATACAATTTAAATAGCATAGAGATTTAGATCACTATTTTTGATTGCCTTTAAAAACAAAATAAAATTTTATTCATTAAATCGACAAAATACCAGACAGTAAATGATTAAAAAAAAAAAAAAGGCCTGATTTCATGGACAACAAAAAACTTTTTTGTTTTTTATTAATTGGCACATCAAGGCTTATTTTTACAAAAATTATTGTTATACTATATCTTCATGCTTTAAACCCTCAAAACAAATGATGTGCCAACGTCACCGTCTTAAAAAATGACCACAACCAAAATATATATTTATATGAAAAATCATATATAATATAAATTACATTTTATTCCTAATAACCACTAGATTATTAAAAAGGTACCTGTAAAATTAACAAAGGGAAAGATAAAAAAATATTTTATTTTATAATAACCACTAGATTATTAAAAAGGTACCTGTAAAATTAACAAAGGGAAAGATAAAAAATATTTTATTATTTATGGGTATAGGTAGGTAAACTAGACAGTGTAAATTAGCCAAGTAGTTCCTTTGTAATATACAACAATAAGTAATTTATGAAATAAAAATAAAAAATTAAACAATAATTATTGTAACCATTTGGAAAGATTTAAAAAAAAACTGACAATGTTTATTGAATGCACTTTAACAACTCTAGACTATCATTTGTTATAGAAAAAAAAAATCACCAGCTATTTGTCCTTAATTTTTTTATTTGTTTGTCGTGTTGTTCTTAGTGTGCTAGGACTATTTACTATTTTTCTTTTCACACTACCATCTTCATTGTAGTTGTCTATTGCGTTATTTGTGTCTTTATGTATTTTGTCAACTTGTCCTTCATCCTTTTCACTATCATATACGCTTTCCAAATCACTTGCATCTGCTGGTTCAATAAGCAGTTCCCGGGCTTTCAAGGATTCATAAGTAAACTTAATTCCGTCTATAAATATGTTTTTCCCAACTATTTTCGTTGTTTTACTTTGAATTTTTGCCTGACCTGACTTTTTTCTTAAAAATGATTGTATTTCTCTATCTTCCTTAGATAGGTCATTCGTTATCCAAATCTTAGCATCTTTTAGTTTTGTCGAGTTAGGTTTAATTGCCGCAAATATTTTTGACTTTGTAATGTTTCTTGTCAACTCTAGTATTGTGGGAGCTTTTCCCTGCGCCCTAGGTTGATAAACATTAGAAATATCTGTTTCTTGTAGGTTGGTATTGAGCAGAGAGTTTAAAGTTGTAATGGTATTAAGTAGCAGATCATTTCCTTTGTGCTCAATTCCAAAAATCGCAATAGAATTTTTCCGGAGTCTTTTTTCAAGAACAGTTATTCTCTCCTTTTGTGATTGATTTTCACTTTTCAAAAGTGTTATGGCACAACTTGCTTGACGTATTTCCTCTCTAAGTTTACCATTATTTTCTTCGATCTTTCTAAGCAGAATTTCAAATTTTTCATCAAACTTTTTTTCTATCTGCCTAAGAACTTCCTGCATAATATTTGCCTCGCCATGGCTTCCCATAGTCCAAGGTTTCGCACGCGATGTTACTAAGATTTACTAGCTTAGCAATAGCCTCCACAGTGGTAGAGTATTTACTGGTATTAAAATATAAAAATACCAGCCAAATGGTAAAAGATCAACCAACTGGGCGGAGTCAGTTGCTGATAACAATACAGCAGGCAAAAACAATCCTTATGTTACCCTACCTTAAGTCCAATGTGTGTTTAGATCCATTTTACAGGTAATTTAGGCACTATTTTCAAACATTCTTAGTAGTCTTAAGGGTGGTTTAGTTTAGACTATTATATTTCATAACTTGTCACAATTATTTACTGCACTTTCACTAATTATTCATATAAATAGAGAGCGAACTGACAACACGTGTGGTCGATGACCCAAAACCTGCCTATGTATTCAAATTTACATTAAATATTTAAATAATGTACGGGGTGTTCCATTTGAAAAACTTGAGAAAAATTCGTCGTTTTTGAAACCTTTTTATGAACACCCTGTACAAAACAGATAAACACTATTAGATTCCCCCTATTATAAATCTTACCCAATCAAAAAACATGGATTTAGAGTTTTTAATTTATCACTCATAAACTACCAAAGCAAAATAATTAAAATTGTACAATTATACTCTAATATGAAATAAAATACGGGGTGTTCCGTTTAAAAAAATATACCTTTTTGTTATCACCCTTTTGTGGGCCACCCTGTATGTGGAAAAATATTTTCCTGAAATGCACCCTAGGTTACAGTATAAGTCTGCATATGAATGAAATTCCTATCTTAATTCGTATAGGAGCTATAGAAGCCTGGCGCACTATTGCAGGACCTGGTATAATAATGTGCTAAATCAGAGCATAGAAAAAAAAAGTAAAGTTAAAAAATAAAAACTTACCAGTGTTGTTAACATAATCTACTACTAACATCTCAATAAAAGGATTATTGTCAACAAAATCATATAAAGCTTGGGTACCAATTAAGAAAGATCCGACAATTCTGCCTCTATGTGCTTTTTTACGATTGTTCGTAATGCACCCTCTATTAACCAGATCAATAACACCACCAGCAAACATTTCTGAATGTATACCAAGATCTTTGTGATTTGTTAAAGCTGAAAGTACAGCATCAGGTATACTGCCAATGCCTAAAAAGTAATACTTTTACTAAAATGAGCGTATTCAGCGTAAATTTATTTTTCTATTGCCTAGCGCTTTCTGCCTATTGATAAATACATAGAAGGGCTTAGGTTCTACAAGAAGTAAATAGACAAAGGTAAAAAAACAACACTTATAGGACTAAGTGTTAATAATATCAGCTTTACTTTTTAAAGAAATATTTTATTCTTATATTACCAACACTTAGTCCTATAAGTAATGTTTTTAACCTTTGTACTTCTTGTAGAACGTGTGAGTCCACATACGAAATTTAGAAAACGCAAATCGTTCCGTGATCCTCTAAAAATCAAATTCACTTATTCGATTTTTAATAAAAATATGAATATTCAGTGATTGGGAGCTACTTTATGTACCAACTGTGGAAATGAAATGTTACCCATTAGTCAATTTGGGGCCCTAACAAAGAAGAGAGATGGATAATTCTAATATGATAACATAATTATTACCAAGATTTGTGGTATTATTACCAATTATGCTTAGTCAATAATTATTTTAAATTTACTATTTACAGAATATGAATAATTATTACACAATCCGACAAAAAACATTTAAAAATTTTTTTTTAATCTGAAGAAATAGTCCATACTTAAAGTGGAGTGGAAATTCAGAAAGAAAGAAATAAGAACACAAAGTCTTCCTCCACTGTTATATTAAAGAAATGGTTATGAATTAAAAAATTCTCTACATGTTTCGAACGCAGAAGCATTCATCTTCAGGAGAATAAAAGAAAAAAAAAGAAATTATTAGTAGATTAGTAGATATCACTATAACGGAGCATCAAAATTTTTAAGTTCAAAGAAACCGGTTCAATGAGTAGAACGGTGAGAAAATCATAATGTACATTGCATTATAAAAAATAAATGGGTTAATGGCTTAGGGCACTATAAGAGTTTAAATGTAGAATAAAGGGTTTAACATCTGTGTGGTAATTATATGAAATTGAATTGAATGGAAATTTGAAGAATCATTTAAGAAAAATATGGGCTAGTCATTATGAGAACTGTGAATTTTGAGGAAGAAAAACGTTGATAAAAGTATTGAAATTTTTTTTAAATTTTATTTTATAAAGGTAGTTATTGGACTAGATGTAGACCTGAAAAAGATACATCTTTTAAGTTGCATCGAGTGAACAATTATTGAAAAAACTTACCTCATATTAAGATTAAGATTAAGAATATGTATAATTGAAAAAGTAAAAATTTTTGGACTTATTCAACATTTTACTGGTTAAATTTCAGAAATTTGGGTTTAAAAAATTTATTTAGCTCGAGACGCTACCACGTTTCCCAAAAGGCACTGTTTCTAATTTACCGCACTATATCGAGTTGCTTTTTCCACTCAAAAATACTTAAATTTAACACAGAAACATTGAAAACGAACAAATATATGACAGCTGTTAATCAGGTACTAATAACCGTCAAGACAGTATAAAAGACGGGCGTCCCAAAAAGGGCTTAATAGAAAATACGTTCTGAACGCTCGAACGTATTTTAAATTTATCTGTGGTCCTTCAGAGCCATCGTAGAAAGTAGTATCAGGCCGATGAAAAATATAGGCGACTAAACTAAAAAAAAATTTTACATTACCCAAAAACTTATTAAACCTATCTGACTTTGAAACTTGACTATTAAAAAATGTTTTAATAATTTTTACGCCCAAATAAAAATGCATTTAATTACAAATATCCTTATAAAACTGCCATTTATCCCGCGATGCCAAAACATTTGCACGTTCATAAGACAAATTTTTTTATATCATACTGTCGGCCATTTCTCAATCAAACTCGATTACTCTGGTTGTCATATTCGATTAATTTCACAGCAGGTTACTTTTTTAACCATTCTCCGTAAAAAGTGGTCGAGACACTTTACCATATACACACACCACGACGTAAAGCAGGAAAAAATTAGGTTTGCAGAAAAATACCAAGGGCATCTCCTATATTACACAAAAGACGTATTAGTTATTTTGTGAAACCCCGTGTGGAATTAAACATCGAAACTAACGTCCTTGTCTAATTAACACAAAACGACAAAGATAAATTATACTAATTTTCAGAATTCCCCAAGTGTTTTTCTGAAAAGTTGTTTACAACGGACCTAATAATGAGAATTATTTGTGCTTCGAAGACTGTGACCCAACTTCGTATTCCTCTTATCCTTGTTAACAACAAACTGTTAAAATGTATCATGTAGCCGTGTGCTGAATAAATCTGGTTACAATTACATTAATAATTTAAATTACATACCCAATTGCAAGGTAGCACCATCTTCTACAAGGTTTTCCGCAATATTTTTTCCAATTTTGGTTTCTTCTTCACTGGGCGGTTTATCACCATGTATTGGTAAAGGATTATCGACTTTTACCGCATAATCAATATGACTTATATGAATTATTCCATCTCCAAAGGTTCTTGGCAATCTGGGATTGACTTGAGCTAAAAAAAACAATTCACTAAAACGGTATGGCTCAAACAAAAAAAAAAATATTTCAAAAATCGTACCCGTAAATCATGTTAGTTTCGGAAATTAATATTTGTCAAGAACAGAGAGTTTTCGAGGAGTTCGTAATTGTCCTAACCAGCGGTTTCCTAATAAATGGTTTGACCATGGAAGCAATTTTCTATGGTCTACCCGTAGCCCCGACCTTAACCCTTTAGATTCTTTTCTTCTGGGGTTTTATCAAAGATTAACAGTGGGTTGCACAAAGCTTTTTTAGAGTTAACGATCGTTAACTCCATAACTACCGTTATCTTTTCATAGAAACCAAATAAATTTTGTTTTTTTAAGGCACTGTCAACATAATTTTCACAGAAAAAGTGACAGTTAGTTGGCAGATGCCACTAAAAATATACAGATGTCCACATTTTCATTTGTTTCTTATCACTTTCGTTAGTTAACGAAGACATAACTTTAATCGGTCGATATACACTGATTAAAGTTATGGGTTTTAAGTATTTTCCAATATTATTGGAATTTTTTAGGAAAATCTAGCACTTTTACTTATAATTTTGGAAAATATGATTAGCTTAAGGTTTTTTTGATCGATTAACTATAAAATTAACCTCTAATTTCTCTATAATTCAAATTTCTAAGATGATCTAATAACCTACCTGATTTATGACTTTATAAAACCAATATTTTAGTCACAGATTCCAAGAACCCCTTTTAGGTTTTAAGTAAAACTGTTGATTTTGATTACTCCTTCCAATATTTTAACTTTATTACAGCAGATTATTTCTTTATTGCCCTTGTGTTCAAATAGGACGCTTTAAACAAACATGTTTTCTAGTTTTCATCATTTCCAAACGTAATTATATATAAATAAATGCCCATGAAGTTTTCTGTAGGACCTGCTTAGGAATTTGTATATCTCGTGAAATAGACAGTCCCCAATATTTTTCTTTAAAGGCAAAATCAGGAAATAAGTGAAGGCACTCATATTCAATTTTTTTCTTGTCACAGGACTCTCTCGCGAATTTATCCCAAATTTAGAAACAAACATAAAAAACTTTGTTTTATTACTTTTTAAAACAAATGACAATTGACAGACCATTGCACAGAAAATAAAAGGGTGTATGAGTTATATATTCTCATATCCCAACAGGCAGTACGTGCCGGTATCTTAGGGGTTTAGCCCAAAACAAAATTGAATCGGCCCTGATTAAGGAGATATGAGCGTACAGAAAAATATTTTCAGAGTGGGGGGGGGGGGGGGGGGGCTCTCTTCGTTGTATAATTGATCTGTAAAAAATTGTCATGTTTTCTATTAAAAAAAAACCTTTGGAAGAAATTTTTTAGTCGAATTAGTTAAAACTATAGAAATTGCCATCTGTATAATTTGAACTGAAAAGTAAACATACCTATTTAAAAAAAAAAAAAGAAATGGCATTTTCAAAACATTTACATGGGTTTTATTGAAAGTGTTACGAAAAATGTTAATAAAATCAAATAAGAAAGGGAATAAAATCGAAGTTCAATCAGAGCAGAACGGTACTTTTGTAATACAGCGGCGGCGCCAGAGGGGGGCACTGGCCCACTCTACAAACACGGGTGCCCACCCAAAATTTTGAAAATGGGTTTTGTAATGGAATTGCTGTGGGGGTATTTGACTATGAAATTATTAATGAGAAAGGAAGCGAGATTATAGAAGGATGTAAAAAGAGAACGAAGATTGACCTTTTTTTGGGGGGAAAGCGCCCACCTTCAAATCATCGGGCCCGCTTGTGCCCACCCATCCCAAAAATCCTGGCACCCGCCACTGTACGATTGCTACCAATTTTGTATTCAAGTGCTGAATCAAATTTCGCCTGCGAAGGGCCTTTGCCCCCCCTTATCAAATGGGTGGTTTTTACTGTAAGCCATGAAAATAGTATAGGCGCGTGTGAAGGGTCAGAATTTTTTTTTAGAAGTCACTTTTGAGAGTAAGAAGATTTTTAGAGCCGGGATACGTTCTTTTCTTCTGGAGGTCATTTTTTTTTAGTCGCCTTCCTTTTGGGAAAAACTCTTCTTCCGGTCAAAGCAACCTCTTAAGAAATGTTCTTGTTGCCAAAACTTCTTTCCGATCCGTAGTGACATCTCCTCTATTAAGTAGGGATGTCTGATACACCAGAAGTATCGATACAAGCAAGTATCGGTTTGAAAAAGATAAATAATCAAAATATCGATAACCTATAATAAACGTAACCTCCTATGACAGTGAGTTCTATAAAAAAATCTTAACTACTACCTCCCAACTTTGTCTTATCAAAAGTGACTTCTAAAAATAAAAGGTCCTCGATATATATTGAGTATCAATACATTTTACTGTGCATCATTTAAAAAGTATGAAGTTTCATTTGCATTCCTATAGTTGTTCAAATCATGATCTGTCGATACCATTTGATCGATACACAGTATTATGCATCGATACTCAAAAATATCGTATATCGATCGCGCATCCCTACTTTAAGGCACCTATACTCCACAGCCCTTACCTTACTTTAAAAACTAACATAAATTTTAAATTTTCTGAATTTAAAGGTATAAAAACGCTACCCTTAAAAGCGAAATGAAGAGCCTATACGATTTCATTCAGACTGACAGTCCTAAGTGATCCTCATTCCCGCCGCAGTTTTGCTTCTAATGAAAATTTACATCAGCCTGGCAATCAATTCAAATTCTTGAAATTTGTCCTTACACAATTGGTAAAATTATTGTAATCTCTTTATCAAGCCTGTCAGCCTGAATTATCGTGTAAGGTTTGCAAAATATTTTATTCATAAAAACTAAAGTTCTTTTTGTCACTGAAAAATTTGACTTTATTTTTTTTTATCATGAACAAATACTTTTTTAACATACATATAAACATTTCATATTGAATATTTAAGAAATGATCCTTTAAAACTGCTTCATTTCCAGTTCTATCATTTTTCTGTGTAACTGCAGTGCCTAAAACAAAAAATAAATAAAATAATTACTAATGAAAAATAAACTACATAGTAATTTTTTTTCACTGCAGTATTTGTACGTTATATTATCTACATAATAGGCTTTGCGGAAACTCAAGTATAGTGTAGTATAATGCAATAAAGTAACAATATATCTTCAGTTTTATTTCTTTTACTTTACTTTTACTTGAAAATCCTTTATTGTCCAAAGAATACATTCTTGCTGACAAAGTATATAATATTTACTTATAATATCATCACAGAACTTAGGTACTCTTAATTCTAATGGACAAAGCTGTACGATATGACCAGTAAACCAGTCAAAGGTTAAAAAAGAGAAGTCAGTTAGAACTAATAGTTCATGGTCAAGGGATACAAAACAATTTAAAACAATCATTAAAAAACTCTGAAATGGTATAGTAGGCTTTCTCTAGCAAAAGCCCTTTCACAGACAATTTGAATCTTTTAGGGGTTCTCAAAGATCTAATGTAAGCTAGTAAGTGGTTAAATACTTTTGTGCCAGTATAAAAAAAGGAATTTTTTACCAGAGAAGTATGGGGTATGGGCAACTGCAAAACTTCCACTTGTCTCGTGCCGTAGTGATGCACCCTTAAACTATCTTGGCTCTTAAATTTTCAGTACAGTTCAATTTCAGTTGTATTATATTAAAAAAGCCATGTTTGAAAAAATATATGTCAGTTTTTGGCCTCTAAAATAATCAACGATACTTAAAAAATATTTTAAGTGCTATAGGTTGATAAGTCAACTTCGAACTTTAATGAAAGAGGTCTTATAGATTTTTCTTTGGATCTATGTTTTACTCAAAATGCCACAATATACATAAACAGAAACAACTTTAAAAGGGACTAGTGTAAAAAGTTGCAACAGCTTATCAAAATAAAGCTAAGAATAAACATTAAATAGCGATATAAAAAATGTATAATAGCAATAATAGTTTGGGCTACTCGCTACTCTGTCTGTCTGTGCCTACAATAGTACTACACCAAAACAAGAGACATAAATAATTGTTAATTATATTTTTTAAACTAATTTAAAAGAAGCCAGTTGCTAACGTGTTTTAAATTTATAATTTATTGTAATATTATGTTAACAATAAAACTGGTACTGGAGACTGAGCATTTCAGGTGAGAAGGTATATCGGAACAATCAGTAAAGTATATGGGCTGGATATTATGGGTTTTAATAATTCAACTAAGTACAATTATTCTATTACCTACCTGTGGGAGGATGATTTCTTATTTCAAAAGTGCTGTGTGTAATATTAAATGCACGTTTTTCTTTATTCCCTTACTAAGATAATATTTTAGTGCAAGTTCTGGGATAGGTATAGGAGAATTTTTTCTTAATTTCAAGCCATATGGGTATCAATGCCAATTTATGTCTTCTTCATATTCATTTAACTCTGCATACATTTACGTTGCATACATTTTATCATTGGTTTGGTTCAGAATTGAGCAGCTAAAATATGATACAAAATATAAACATAACAAATAACTGGTTACAGTTTTTTTGTGAAAAACTTATCTTATGCTAATTTTAAAATATACTTTATGAAAATATAAACTAAGCTAGTCGCAGTGTCCATTATTTAAGAAAAAAATGCTTATTTTGGTTTAATAATAATTACTATATTATTATAACTTGTGGGTACTTACTTCGTGTTTTAATCATCAATAAATTTTTCCTTTTATCATTACATAATATGCTTTTGGTATTTCCATAATTTGTTGTTAAAAAAAACTTAAAAAACTCTGCTTTATTCCAATTTAAATTTAATGCAAACATTCGGAATACTTTTTGACACTTCCAACTGACAGCTCCTAACCTATTTCTTTCCGTATTTTTGGCACTGTCGCACCAAAACGAAGTATGCGTTGCCACACAATTTATAAATTTTGTTTCTTATCCATGCATAACTAATTTTGCTTCGTGCAACCCACTGTAAGTGTATAACGTAGAGATCCAGACATGCGACCAACTGTTGCAAAAAATTTCGGGATAATGAAAGAAATAACGTTATTTTTAAAGTAGGGCGCTATTTGATAAAAGATTTAAGGAAAGTGGGAGGTGGACATTTTTCACATTTGTTGAAATAATATTAATACATTGTTCTTGTCAAAACTAAATAAATTTTGTTGAAAATAAAAACTTTATAAATATTTATAATTATTTTTTAATTATATATTTAATACCTTTTGGCATATTATTAATAAGGAGAACAACATAAATAATACAAATTGCCGTATGCTCTGACCTACCTACAATGATTTTTGAATGTGTCATGCCAGCTCTTACGCAGTCTACACTGGTCCCTAAACTACAATATCCGTGCTGGTCAGGAGGGGAAACCTGTAAACAAATTAAAACAATACTAAAATATAATTTTACTATGTATTTATCATTTATATAACAACTATAGTCTTCAGTCTGCATTTAGAGCTAAAAGCTAAGAATGTGGACTAAAAATATACCTTGCTTTCTTCCATAATTTAAGACCTAAGATGTAAATCTCAAGCATTACTTCACATGCCTACAACTTGTTATTAACTTCTTTTCTTTTAAGTTAAATATTTTGTAAAACTACGTTTTTTGGTGTTTTATACCCTTGTCTCAGGCGCTGTAGCTATTAAACCAGGCAGAATATTATACAGTGTCTGCCCAGGTTTAGTTAACATATGGGAAACTTTTATTTTCAATTTTAGCGCAAAATTGTATTCTTCATAAAAAGTTTATCTTGCCTTAAAAATAATATTGCCGTTAATAAATTTAAGTTATATTATACAGGGTGCGACAAAACCTTAAAATACCTCAAAAGTATGCATGGAAAAAGATTCTTAAAAAATCTTCAGTTCCGAAAAACTAATCTTATTACTAAAAAATGTAAGCTGTATTATACAATGTGTGATAAAATAATTTTATGGATCAAAATTTTGTGTAATAAAGACAATAGAAGCATCAAAAATACTATGGAGCTTATGCCAGAACCATAATTTTCTATGAATTTAATTAACTTCTACAGGAATTTTCTATATGAATTGGTGACATCGGATTTTAATAGGCCTGTTTTACCCTGTTTTTAGGTCAGTTAGATTTGCAGGTCAACAATACATTTTTGTAGTGTAAACTCCACTTTGCATTTCTGTTATCCACTAGTTTAATAAGGTATATAAGATTTTAAAAATTCTGCAATTTAAAATATAACTGTTTTACGAACCCTGTATAATATAACTTAACTTTCTTAGTGGTATAATTATTTTTAGGCCGAGAAAAACTTTTTATGAAGAAATAGTATATTACATAACAAGTAATAAAAGTGACACGTTTCAAACGAGGAGATATTTAGCACGAGGCGATAGCCGAGTGCGGAAATTCTCCGAGTTTTAGAATAATTACTTTTACACGAGTAATGTATACTATTTTTCCTACGACCGCAAATAATTATTAAAAAATCCTTTCATTTCTATTTTATGTATCATGCATTAAGAATTAATAATAATATATAATAAATATAAATAGGTTAAAATTTTTTGAATTTATTCAAGGAAAGATACATAAAACATAAACTTAAAAAATCCACCCAACAAGGAAGGATTCATTAAAAATAATCCAATAAATTATTTAATGTTTTTATAAAAAAAAGTCAAATACTCCTGATGGGATTTGAACCTGTGACCTTGCGATCTGTAGGCTAGAGCTCTATTCTCAACGCTATCGGTGCTAATAAAGATTTGTTGTTTAATACGTGATATTGTCTTCAATGCGATTTGTTTTTTCTGGTAATTAATTTTCCAGTATGTTATTTGCACGTTTTGTAAGTTCAGATGGCATACACACTCTAATTCTGAATCACTCGATAAACACATTAAACACTTTACAATTGCTGCTCCGGAAAATTGTTATTTTTAATAAATAGGCTATCAAATTGGCACCATCTGTTTAAATTAAATGGTGTGCCTTGATATTTCAACACTCGTGTTGAAATATTTTTTTTCAACACAGAATAAATGTAATTTTTTAAATATAAATATCTTAAAAACAATTAAATTTAGACATGTAGGTCGTAGGTGCTATATAAAATAGGTGTAGAATTATAGGTATAATTCAAAAATGCAATAATATACTTTAAAAAATGTGACTTTGTGACACCTTACTTTTTGAACACACCCTGTATGCTGTAAATAAATAAGTATGAAAATAATTATTTTTATCGTCTCTCACCTGAATAACTGCGATGTCAGGTTGAATAATTTTCTTGTAAAATAATAAAGGAATTTCTGAAAGAAAAATTGGTATTGCATCTCCCCTACCATCGGCTACAGCTTTTCTAACGTTTCCACCCATAAAAAAAGAACAAGACCTAAAAATAAATTTAGATTTTTGTAAATTGTAAGTGGTTATTTTTTGTATGGAAATATAAGTAGGTAAATACGACTATTAATGTTTTTAGTTTTTAACAAAAGTTAACTGTATTTATTTAATATAATTTGACATAATCCATATACTCGAATGTATGATAAATTGTACTAGCATCGTGGGGTCAAAATAATTTAAATATCCAAGCATATTGCTCACTTTTGTAAGAAATAACCGAAAAATGCTGTATCCTGTAATAATTGTAAATCTCAAGACATTTTATGCACTGAGCTTTGTATCTGTGCAGACGGCGAAGACTTAGGCGAAAATCATGGCCAACATTTTAATATCGATGACCTTTCAGGTGACGAATATTACGCTGAAAACATTTTATGCGCATAGAATAATATAATTTATTCAATAAAACCAATGAAATAAATATTAGTTTCTTAACTAGTTGTTATTTTTCAACATAAAAATCGTATAAAACCAAAAATTGACTAATACACTGATACCGGCTATCACTGATAACCAATAGGTAAATACCAAAAAAAATGTTTCAACCTTTTTTTATTTAGAACAAACAAGATTTAGTACAAAATATTTATAGGATTATCCTATCACGAGCAGGGCCTATAGTTTCAAATAGTCACTTTTGATAGTAGACATTTTTGATACCACATATCGTGGCCACGTTTTGCTAGCTGGTTGCTTTCCGCCTCCTCGCATAAAATTGGCTCTATGGGCGCCCTTGATTGGGGGCCCCGGATTGCGTAACGGACCTAGAGCCCCCTATAACCAAAATAGTCCCTGAACTTCAGATTATGTCAGGGATGGCCGCGATCTTGATTATATGACGTCATATAGACCGCCTGCGACAAAATCAAGTAACATTTCATCATCGAATTTCCCATGGGATGTTTCTTCCAGCCTAAATACTCTGGCAATAGAACCAAAAGTTCTGAGGTGACCACCAGCCTTAGGTATAGGCGTTTTCTGGCATGACTTACAGCCCAAAAATCCACAATTACAAAAGATTCTGGCTTGGTCGGCAGCAAAAAACGAAAGCGTACAGGTAAGGGCACGAGAAGGTAAGAGAGCTTCTGTAAGATTTCATAAAGATTGTAGTTTACTTCCTACTACTGGAGTATGCTAGGCTGCTCTCTTGGTCGAAATCGAAAACAAAATTCCGACTAATTCCCGGTTTTTGAAAATTTCCCGGCTGGGTTTTCCTAAATTAACTACACTTTCGTTGTTAAATTTTAAAACATTTATTTCAAAAACACATGGCTTAAACACAACCCAATAATATAGTTTTTTTTTCATTTTACGATTTCTTATTTTATACTTAGCTGCCAAATCTTTTTGTGATTGTTCGATCATTTTTTTTCTTTTTAGTTTCCAGTTCTTCTGCTTGCTTTTAAAGCTTCCTTTTTTCTGCTTATTTCAAGTCGCCGTCAACCTCTTTTGCCTTTTCATCTTTTTGTGCTGTGTTGTAGGTACCTTGAATAGGCATTTCCCATGGAAAGTATAATCTTTGGCCTATAAGTGACTTTTCTTTTAATTTTCCACCAAAATCGCCTTATTAACAAAAAATCCCCTTTCTGCTGTGGCATTTTCATGAGAAATTATTAGAAGTGCACCATGTTTTTTAAACTGTCATTTGTGATGGTTTCCATCCAAAAGTCATCTACATCTGGAATAATTTTTCATTTTATGTATCATAGTCTGATCAGTAAGAATGTCTCTAAATACTCTATCTGCTTCTTCCAATTTAGTCGCATTGCATCTCTTTGAATTTAACAAAATTTCAAATGAATTGGACATCAGTTGCAAGGTTATTTTTGGATCTCTGCCAGTATTTTTGGGGTTAAGGAAACTTATAGCTTCAGTTAATTTATATGCTAACGGACATTTTTCTTAAAGTTTGGAAACTGTATACATCAAGCAGCTTCGACAATCCTGGCGAAAGATAATTTCTTTATCTTTAACTCCGACGCATTTTTTGATAGCCGCTCTAGTCCCATATCCTAGATACCATAAATACACAGCTAAACAACGCAAGGTGCCGATACCGCTCTGGTTACAGAGGAGATTCAAAATGTTGTTTCGAATGCAGTTTATAGGAATAAGTAGGTACCTACTTCAAATTTTTAAGTTCGAAATTATCTGCTCATTCAAAATTCCCGGCTTAAACTTGATTTTCCCGTCGAATCCCCGGTTATTTCCCGGATTTCCCGGCTCCTAGACACCCTGTAAAAATAGGTACTTAACTTAAAACTAATAAAATAAATACAGATACCTACTAAATTTAAATCATTTGTTTTAATGGTTGCCAAACAAAAAGGTTCATATCGGTTGAAAAATAACGAAAATAATAAAAAAAAATATTGTAACTTCATACAAACTGAACGGCTGTATCTTTAATTAGTAATTAGGTAACAGTTATTGACCCACATACCTAAATATTCCTTCACAAGACGGATCTGTGTAGGCAGCTGGTCCTTCAGTATGCATATGACAAACTGTTATATCTTTAAGATTTTTCTTTTTTCCAACTTCAGTCATCGCAGATAAAAGGGCTATAGGAGTTGCAGCAGCTCCTTGGGCAAACACGGTATTTCCTATTAAAAAAAAATAATAGATTAGGTAGGTGAGTTTGTCAGTATAATTACAAAACAAGCAGTACCGAACTTGAAAAAACCTCAGTTCGATATCTTTGTTCGCTTCAGAGTTATTTGCAATAATCACAGTTTTTCTGATTTTATTCCTAAAACTTAAATGATAAGATATAATAACTATATCATAGTCGAAGAGGATATTAACTTTGCAAGAAAAAATCCCAAGACCGCAGTTCAATATCTTCTTTTATTTCAGAGTTAGTGCCAGAAAAATAATTTTCACCAATTTAATTGTTTTCATAGTTCCGTGGTCAAGCATTCCACGGCAAAAAAATATTTTAAAATTTTAAGATTGTGTATGTTTGTTACTCATCATTCCAATGCTCAAAAACTACTTTAGAATTAAAAATATAATTAAGGAAAATATCTAATTTAGGCATAATTCTAATATGGGGTTTAAAAAATAAATTATATATTTCCATGGAAACCTGCCAATTTTGTTTCACAGCGATCTAGATTTATTTTTTAAAACATCATATTAGAATTATGTCTAAATTAGAAGTATACAATGATTATATCATTAATAAGTAGTTTTTGGGCCATTGGAATGAGTGACAAACCTACATAAACATAAAGGTTAAAAATATTGATTTCGTCGTGGAATGCTTGATGACATAATGTAACTATGAAAATAATCGCTTCTTCAATTAAAGTGTTAAACATTATTCTTTTGGCAATAACTTTGAAATGAAAAAGATATCGAACTGTGGTCTTCACATTTTTTCTTGCAAATTTAATCTACTTTCCGATTCTTATGTCGTAGTTACATCGTATGATATAAGTTTTCGGGATAAAATAAAAAAACTGTTATTATTGCAAATCGCGCCCTCTAGCAACGTGTGACACGACAATTAAAAGCACTCGCCTTTCCCTTCCAAACAAGTTTACTAAAATTGGAGTATTAGTTTAGAAGTTACAACTATGTAAATGATTACACTTTCAAAAGCTTCCCCCACTCTTATCAAGATTAGTACGCCAATGAGCCTTAAATCAAAATGATGAAGGAATTTACAATTTTAATAATTTTTATTGAATTGTGCCCTCTTATGGCAAAAGGCGGAACATAACAATTATTTCCAGTATTTTCTAATGGCCACAAAAGGCTCCCATTACGTCAATCCAAAGATCTCACAATATTTGAAAGAATTCGTCCATTACTTTGTTTTTCCCTACTAAAATATCGCACAATAAGTTAATAACATATCTAAAAACCAATATTGAAATTAATAAAACAGATGCAACGTTTCTAACAATTTATAATTATTTCTTGCCAAACTCGTGTTGTTTGCCAAAGATTCATAAGCCTTTGCGTCACGATTTCTAATAATTCAAAAATTATGAAGGTTACTTTATAATCCTGAAAAATTACTGATTTGATAAATTAAATAAATAAATACAAAATATTTATATTATACTTATGTACTTTTTCCGTATGAAAAACGTTTTTGTTTTAATAATGACCATTTTGAATTAGTGTTTACTTATTCAGAGAAGAAATGCTATACATTTTTAAGTCAAATGAATACATTTCTGGTATAGAAACAGATTTACTCAAAGTACGTATAAAACAACAAACTTTGGCGTCTCTATGTACTTTAATGTAAAAGATAGACACACTACTCTGTCCGCTTGCCGCTAAGTTTCTTTTAATAATATTAATGTAATATATTACCCTATGTCGTTTCATCAGCACCATTTCTTGACCTATGTACTATACAAAAACACGTTAGTGATGAAGGTTCATTGTTTTCCTTCGCTTGTAAAGTCCCTATATCCGACTTTTTGTGGATGGCCTCTTGCAAGTCTATTGACGAGGCTCAGATGCTTCGCAACGAATTTATTCAGTTATTATCTCATGGCGATTTTGAGCTTCGTAAGTGGGCAAGTAATGATTCAAGTTTTCTGTCTGACATGGATAAATCTATGAGCGTTTCCACTTTATTCTCTTTAAACATGGAACTTAATTCCTTTGTAAAAATTTTAGTACTTCAATAGCGCCCTTCGCTAGATTCATTTGCTTTTAAAGTTGTTCTCCTAGCGATGAAGGCTCTGTATAAAAAACGGTATACACTCGGAACTAGCGAGAATTTATGATCCTCTTGGGTTGATAAGTCCCATATTATTATAGTTTTTGACGAATAACTTATTTCTCAATTGTGGGCATTAAGACTAGACTAGAATGCCTCTTCTCCATCGAAATGATGTTTGTATTCAACACAACTATCTTTATTATCAACTCTCTGAATTCCTCGCCAAATAATTGATTTATCTTCTAAATCTTTTTAATTTCATGGTTTCTCTGATGTCAGTGAACGAGTCTACACCTCCGTTGTTTATATTCGTGATATTAATTATAGCAATAATGTTAAGGTTAATCTTGTAATCTCATCCTCTTGAATAAGTTAACCATTCGTTACGATGGACGGGGCTGCCATGATTGTATTGTGATTAAGGAGCTTGGCCCTACTAATTATCAGGTTATATCACGGGAGGAAAAGGAAATAAATATCGGCCTGTCTCCTACTATTAATTATAATAATTGATAAATAAATATTACTCGTTGTTTTGAATAAACCATATTAATTCTAGTTTTGTTGACAACACTCATTCAAAAGTTAAAAGAGCAGGTTCGTTAGATGAGTCTGAACTTTATCATGCGCTTATTGTTTTCGTTAAAAATGTTCAATCTAAAGTATTTTCCCAGAATATAACAAACCTTCGTCATAAAAAAAACCTATCCTAAATTCATTAAGAAAACTTGCCCCATTTCTTGATGAAAATTATATCTTAAGGGTAGGCGGGAGGTTATCAAATTTAACACTTGTTTATGATAAGAAGTTTTAAATTGTGTTGCTATGTTCTCATCATATTACTGAGCTTATTATTCAGGAATTTCATAAGGAAAACCTTTACCCTGGTTTACAGACACAGTATTTTTTAATTAGTCAACAATTTTGAATCCTTTCAGCTAACCAAGCTATTCGATCAGCCTTATCCAAATGTATAAAATGTTATAGGCTTAATTCCAGACCAATTAAACCAAAAATAGGGAACCTTCCTGCATCTCGTGTTAATCAAGTTAAGTCCTTTAGTTTTGTTAAAGGGGATATGGCTGGGACCTTTAATATAACAATGTCCAAACGTCGATGTTCTAAGTCCCCATAGGTGAATCTATGTCTTTTTATTTATTTTGTAATCAAAGCTATTAACGCGCGTGCATGCTAGCAAAGTAATCATCATCATCATCAAGCAAGAAACCGAGAGTGACTAAGTGATGCCACAACCAGCCTACTAAGTCTAAACCACCCAGTCGTATCGTTGTTTCTTCCGTTATATCCTAATTGATTATTTTTGGTCCTTCGAGCCGGATTAATAATAATGTTATGAAATTAGCGTCCTATTTCAAAATCCAGGTAGGTAGGTATTTGTGGGTTTAGGACAATAAAAAACATTTCCTCTAAATTAAAAAATTGCCGACGTTTCGACCTTTATTAGGTCTTTCTCAAGGCTACAACAAAACATCAATATTAGGGAATACAATGATAAAAGACCTTTTCTTTTCACTCTGTATGTATGTATATAGGAAAAATTAAATTTATGAAATTATTTTAAAATAAATCTTACACACAACTCTTTTTTAATTACATAATTTTTTTTTATATAACTTTTTGTAAATTTTTTTCTCTATCTAAAATCAGAACAATGCTTGTAAAATACATTGAGTGTTCTATAAACTAAGAAAAGGGTTTTAAAAAATATATATTTATATAAATCAATATATTATGAAAAAATAAGTTATTTAATTATTTGTGGGAATAAAGAAAGCCAAACAAGACACACACGAGAAGCCCAATGATAATGTAACATGTACAAATATGTAGTTAATCATAGAATATTTATCTATTTCACAAAGTCGAGGAACATAAGTCGAAAACAATTGTTAAAATCATCTCCAGACGGGAACACACATTACAAACTGACATGGAACAAATATTCTGTAAAAATAACGAACCACACCACAACGAGTACTGTTAATATCTGAATAAAGGAATGTGCATTACGCTCTAGCAAACTCGTATATCTTTTTTTTTTAACCTTATTTTTTTACCGTTCGTCTTTTTTTTTCCCTTTGAGAGAAAACATTATACACATTCGATTTCAATCAATCATGATTATCCACTATACTAAGACAAAGAATTTTTATATAAATTCAGTAAATAATTATATTGTATATTAAGTCCTTGAGTGTCCGTTCTACGTTACGTAGGCATGACGAAACAATATTTAAAAAGTAGGACCTATCAACATAAATATGACTGTAGAGAGTTAAATCGTAATAAACCAGAAAAAACAGCATTATCACAACACCACTTTAATCTGGACCACAATTTTGATTTTAATGGTGTCTCTATCCTGGACAGAGAGAGTAACTACCATAAAAGGTTTTGAGTGAAATGATTTACATAACTCTTAATAACACAGTTAATTGTAGAACGGACACCCAAGGACTTAATATACAATATAATTATTTACTGAATTTATATAAAAATTCTTTGTCTTAGTATAGTGGATAATCATGATTGATTGAAATCGAATGTGTATAATGTTTTCTCTCAAAGGGAAAAAAAAGACGAACGGTAAAAAAATAAGGTTAAAAAAAAAAGATATACGAGTTTGCTAGAGCGTAATGCACATTTCTTTATTCAGATGTTAACAGTACTCGTTGTGGTGTGGTTCGTTATTTTTACAGAATATTTGTTCCATGTCAGTTTGTAATGTGTGTTCCCGTCTGGAGATGATTTTAACAATTGTTTTCGACTTATGTTCCTCGACTTTGTGAAATAGATAAATATTCTATGATTAACTACATATTTGTACATGTTACATTATCATTGGGCTTCTCGTGTGTGTCTTGTTTGGCTTTCTTTATTCCCACAAATAATTAAATAACTTATTTTTTCATAATATATTGATTTATATAAATATATATTTTTTAAAACCCTTTTCTTAGTTTATAGAACACTCAATGTATTTTACAAGCATTGTTCTGATTTTAGATAGGGAAAAAAATTTACAAAAAGTTATATAAAAAAAAATTATGTAATTAAAAAAGAGTTGTGTGTAAGATTTATTTTAAAATAATTTCATAAATTTAATTTTTCCTATATACATACATACAGAGTGAAAAGAAAAGGTCTTTTATCATTGTATTCCCTAATATTGATGTTTTGTTGTAGCCTTGAGAAAGACCTAATAAAGGTCGAAACGTCGGCAATTTTTTAATTTAGAGGAATTGTTTTTTATTGTCCTATACCCACAAATACCTACCTACCTGGATTAATAATAATAATAATAAATCGTTTTTACTCGACAAAATACACAGATACAGTAGCTACTCCTAGAACTTAACCTAATTGTGTGTCTGTGTGTATTCCTTGGCCTCGAAAACGTATAATTTGACGTTTAAATCACGTTCATAGCCGTAGGAGGCGAAAAATGTATCGATTTCCGGTTTTTGGCCGCCATGTTAAATATCTCACTTCCGGTCGAGGTAACAGGCATTTTAGAATTCAGCGGGGTCAAATTAGCTATAAAACACCTTTAAGAGTAAAGTCTAGTGATTCATTCGCCATTTAATTTTTTGATCAATATTTCTCATCCTTTTCGGTTTATTCAGAAACGGGCCAAATACCCGTCCTTGAGTAGCAATTATCTACAGTTTTTAACTAAAGAAATTTTGTTTAATGAATTAATAAAAGCAAGAAACGAAAATTTGTGAAATTTGTCCATTTTTCTTTTTCTGCTTTTATTACTTCATTAATTCAAATTTGCTTAACTTTAAATTGTAGGTAATTATGCTTCAAATATGGGTATTTGGCCGATTTTTTGATAAAAGGAAAAAGTAACGAAATATCGATCAAGTAACGAAATGGCGAATGTATCACTAGACCTCATTTTTAACGCAAAATTATTATGATTTGCTTCTAGAATTTCACTTTTCCAAATTCTGGTCCTGTCTTTATATAGTTTTCTTTTAGTTAGTAGTAGTACTTGTCTGTAAAATTATGTCATCTACATATCGGTACTAATATAACAAAAAATCGCTAATGGGTGTTAATGTATTGTATTTTTCAGATTTTACTCATAATAAGACCTTCATTATCATTACTAATGTAAAAAGTGTTATAAAAGAAAAATAATTTTGACTTGGCAAGTTTTTAATAAACATATCTGTTTTTACAATGTGATTGACATGGTTTAATGCTAGTAGTTTTTCTACAAAATTAATGGTGTATTCCAGGGGCATGCTTGAATATTAATTTATAAAGTCAAATGATATTAATCTATTGTTGTTTCTTATGTAGGTTACATTTTTTTATTTTATTTACTAATTCCAGACTGCTCTTAATGCTATAAGATGGTTAAAACTTGCTTATTATTTCGCTAAGGAAACTAAATCGATCATTCCAATGCTGGGGCCGATATGTAAGAGATAACTGGTCCAATTTGATAGGTCTAATTATGCAATTTAATTAGAGAGGAAAGTTAGGGTGTGAATTCATTATGGTTTATTTAAAATTATGGGTTTTTGGTTATTTTCACACGATTTTCTACAAAAGGGTACTTTACTCTTGAATGATATTTTGACTTGAAGTTATTGTAAATGCACCTGATATGGTTATCGCACATGCACCAACTTTGGCGGTATTTAAATTTCGGTTGAGCAGTTAATAAAAAAAGGTCTTAATTGGTTGCATACTTAATCGACCACACTGTATAATAAACAAAGGATTAACTTTATGGGTTTGCAAGTCGATAGCCAACAGCTAATAAATTAACTTATTTGAGCTGGGCTACATTCTTGGTGAAACGAAATCTCCATTGTATGGAAAATAGAACAATGATTACTTGTTATGTTTCACAGTTTTTAATTCAGTTTCCTGACACGTGTTTCGATCTTTTCAGATCATTATCAAATGGAATGAGTACAAAAAGCTACTAAATCCTACGTGTTGTTACTATGGTATTTATATCTTAAATATGTAAAAAAATTATGGTTTACATGGCGAATAATTATTTTTTTAAATTATACGTGACATCACAATAGTATTTGTATTTTAACTGATGGATATTATAAATATGTAATATAATTAAAATTAGGGTATACATGGTTGAAAGCCTATTTTAGTTTTAAGGTACAGATGAATATTTCTTTAAATTAGTGTGCTATTGAGAATGATATTAGCACTTGAAGGTATATCGGTTTGATTATTGACATTACATTTGTTTTTATGGCTTTTTTGATGGCAATTATTTCTAGTAGGTTTAATTTTCTGGTTTTATTCTGTATGTATATAAGTTTTTTTTTTTTTTTTTTTAAATATATGTTTTGTGTTCTTTAAGCCTAGTATTGAAATTCCTGCCTGTTTTTCCAATGTAGATTGCATCACAATTATCGATTGTATTTGGTAATCTCAACTTTGTGAAAGTTTGTTTTTAGTTTCCATTTTGGCATTGAAAATTTGTTTATTTAAGTTGTTTTTGTTGACTTGTATAGGGATCATATTAGAATTTTTAAGTTTTTTGGAGATATTTTGGCTTGCATGTACTGTGTGCCTCATTGTGCTGGATTTTTGGTTTGTTGGAATGTGGTGTCCCCGGTGGAGAAGTTTTTGTGTCTCTTGTCTTAGGTTTTTCTTGATTATTTTGTCTATAGTTTTTCTTGTGTATCCGTTATTTGTAACAATTGTTTTTATTTTAATAAATTAAGATGTACATGTACAACTTGAAAAATATATTGTCAACAAAACAACATTTAGCAGATTTTCCACTTTAACTACGTCATGACTGTGAGGCAAGCCAAAATTAAGAGATTGCTAACAGACAATGATAGCTGTTTCGTCTTTATTAGGACTAATCAGAAAGCCATGACCCGGAAGCAACTCCAGAAACACCGAAAATTTGTTTTCAAGTCTTACTTAAGAAATCAATAAGTGGTGAAAACAGGTATCGCCATCTGTAGGAATCAACTCCAATGCAGATGACAAAGCCACCGGACGGGAAATCATAGAGTTAAAAAACAATCACACAGGCCACACATCTAGTATAAAGAACACCATTTTGCGGTCCACTACAATTCTCTGCAATTTGCAGGTTCAGACATAGATCACACCGAAGTGTGCGACGCTATCCATTTACAACCGGTGTAATAAATAAAGTAGTAGAAGTTTAGTGTCCGGACACGTACGGTTTAGTGTTACGGACACTAAACTACTTAAATAATTTTAATCTTCTCTTTGTGCTTTCGAAAGGCCTCTCAGGTTACATATAAACGCCCCACCAACATTATTTTTTATTTTACATATTTCATTGTTGTAAATTTTGACTATTTCTAACTTTAATAATTTGTACCTCATGGTAAAAAAATACACCGGAAATAGTAAGAAGATATAAGAAGCGCTGAAAAATAGAAATTATCAGCTTCTGTCAATGTTTTTTTTTGTAATATTTTCCATTTATTGAAGGTAAGTAAACACTATCAGCCTCTTCAAATGCACACCTGCCTATTTATATGTTGCATTTCTTCTTTCCACTGAGGTCTTAACTTGAACCCATATAAGTTGAAACAATATTCTATTAAGTCTGCCGTTTTATTTTGTGTTACTACCTTGCTGCTGTGATAGGGAGCATTATCCATAAAAATGATGGAATTGTCTTTAAGTTAGGGCAATATTTTTTTAAGCCATTCGGCATTTTTTAAACAACTTTGAATTCATTTTGTCATGGTAATCACCTGTATTTTTGTCGAATTCGAATGTATAATATGCATTAGATACAAAATCATTTTCCGAGCCCATACCAGTGGCGGGTCGCGGTCTTAAAAAATGGCGAAGAGCTAGGTATAGTGCGGGTACTTAAACAAACATTGACTAAAAACCCGACCCGTGACAAAAAGTATCTCTTGTCCTCATCTGTTCAACGACTGAATGAAGTTTCCAACAAATTACAAACTGTCATTAATTGGGTTCATTTTTAAAACACACAACTAAGTAGGTACATACACTACTGAATTAACTGAAAAATTAAAACAAAACTTTTTAATCACACAGTAAATGACGTAAAAACGGTATATATATATAGCATACTAGTGATCCATTTTAAAATTGCCCTTCGTCTTAATGCAAATTGTTACATGCTGTCGTATGACTGACGTCACGTAACCATAGCAACGGTGAATATCAAAGCCATGTTGAGCGTTGGCCTTTACTTGCTTTGAGCTAATGGACACGGTCGCTAGGGCGCGCCAAAATTCACGAGTATTTATAATTATTGTCCATCGGAGTTAACCGTGGCCTTATTATGCATAGCTACCTTCGGATTAAATTAATATTATTAAATCGAACATAACTATTTTTAAGGGCTAAGATGGTAGCTGTATTGGTATATTAATATTTATTATTATCGAAAAACTTTCCTCCTGGTTTTATTTTTTTTTTTGGTGAAGAGCCCCTTTACCTACTTCACCTGACGAGCCGCCACTGGCCCATGCCAGTAATAATAAGTCGTTTACCCTTACCTGTAGGATGTTTAAGGCCAGGTAACAATCCTTCGTTAAAGGCTTGCCTTGCACTTTTTACCTCAGAGTCCATCCAAACTTTGCCTACCGTTTGACCCGCATTTACCCAAGTTTCATCTACGTAATATAGTATCACTTGAAATTTTAAGTTTGTAATTGTTCTTAAAAATCTTCGCCGCCAAGTAACAATTTCGTTTTTTTCTTTAGATATATTGCGTTTTGAAAATCTAAAAAATAATGTAATATACCTAAATTTTTTTACTAATAATCTTGACCGTTTGGTTTATATAAACGGCAAACTGACTTTAAAAAAATACGTTATTTTCTAATGTTTATAAGATGTACGGTGGTCCATCTTTTTCCGCTTTTAAATTTTTTCCTAATCACCCCCTGACATTTTAATACCTGCCAAATTTTAGCTCAATCAGACAATCCTAAATTGACTGTGATAAAAATAGGTTTATACATAAATTGTACTTAATTACTTATTGTTATAGCAAATATTTATCATAATAGACATTTATTTATTCACCCAGCATTTTAAAGAACCTCATAACCAACCTAACATCAATAACAAAACTACTGGAAAGGCTTTATTACAATTGATTTTTTAGCGTCGAGATCACGATGGCGATAGTCGATAAAAACTTTCAATAAATATTGCTTTTGTTCCTCATATTTCGATGAAATACTTCAATCACCTTAATTCCTCGTTTAGCTGAATCATTGACAACTTTGAGAATATTAGCAATTTCAAAAGTTTTGATATATGTTACATATTATGTATTATCATATTTCCAAGTCTCAGGATCATTGCTCAAAAATCTAAAGCTATATTAAATCTGTCAAAAGAAGATGTTGTACCGTTGAAAAATATTTTGTACCGCAATACACGAAATCAGGTATAGGTTTATTTAAAAAATATTGTAAATCACTTTTCTCAAGCACAACACGCTTATTCCCGTTGTCTTCTGGCACTTCAGTGTCAGTGTCGTTAATTAACTTTGTGAGAAACTCCAAATCGTGATGAGGTAACTTCATACACACTTTTAACATAATAATAGATATGTCTGACGAAGTTGACACTTCTTTTACTATTATTCATTAAGACATAAAAATATTTTCAATGTATAAACTGCTGTTGACATCCATCTTGCATGGTGAAATACAAGTATTATTTGATAAATTTCCTAGAAAGATTTCTGTTAGTTGTAGTAATTCGCAGTAATTTTGTCTTGCTTGTTGTAATTGTACAGTATATTTTACACATTTTAAGATATCAAAAACATTGTCTAGACTATTTTTAATATAGGTACTCGGAGTCAATTCCAGGTTTAAAATTCGTTTTATTGATATTTTTCCTTGAATCTTTATAACGTTTAAAAATGGGTACACGAGGACCTGATGATGCAGGCATTTTAACATAAAATACACTTTTGAATATTATTTCAAAATCTAAGCCCAATTTAAAAAGTGTCTGATATACAGCATCGGGTTGTCTTTCCAGTACCATCCTAACCGCTGGTTAGGATAATGGCCAGTCGTTCAATTTTTTCGATGCCAGTAATTGCGGGAAGAATCTTTCCATTCCATTCCCATGCATTAATGCAGTAGTTATTTCAGTTTTGTTTAACAGCTTTCTTATATATTTACCCTTTCTTTACGCAGTTTTAGTCGACAACGCCACATGGTTGCCCTATTTATGTCAAGTATATAAAGATCTTGTTCCAATGCTTCAGCAATAGCTGTCTGCCTCCTACAGTCTGGATGAATTATAAACTATACATGTTAACAAGAAATTTTGTTCTGAATGTAAATTTGTACTGGAACATTTGCAGGTAATTTTATTTTAATCAAGAGTCATTTATCTATATAATTTAAAAAAATGTTTATCCATAGTGTTGTCTCATAATTTAAAAGTGAGTATAGTAATAATGATATCATTATAACTCTGACTTCCACATTCTGACATTGATAAATAAATAAAAATAAATGCTCCATACCGCAACCGCATCGAAGAAAAAGAGTGGTATTACTTTTACCGCATTATTTCATTTACCCCACCTCCCCCTAGTAAAAACTGCTCAAATGAAATAGAAAACAATTATTGTCATCTCCAATCACAATAAACTTGTCATTGTCATAAATGAACGCAACAGAGTTCATAATCCAAAAACTACATGAAAAACGAAAATAATCAATCATGCAAGTATACATACAAACTATTTGAAGAGAGAATTAGATCAAGATCTTAATAATGTGATTTACAATAGTGAAAGTTTGAAAATAATTAAATGTCATGAAAACAATACCTGGATAGGCAAGGAGCTCCTGGATATAAGATAAATAAATTGTATCAGAAGAAAGAACAAAGACAATGCACAACTTATCACTGACTTTAAACAACTAAAAAATTAAATCAACAACAAAATAAAAATGCTGAAAATAAATATTTTAAAGATAAATGGAACCGAACAGGAGGGGATACTAGAAAACAGTGATAGATGTCAATGGCAATATAATTACATACCTAAAGTACATAAAAAATAAATTAATTTATCATTTCACTAAGGTAAGAGCTAAATAACTTAATAAATAGCATAGTGCTCATAATAACTAGACTGCATGATAAGTAATGCGTTTGCTTCTGGTAAATTTCCAAAGAGTTAAGGATAAGTAAAGTTGTGTCTGTACTTATATAAACCCATATCAAAAGGCTGCATGGGCAATAACGCCCAATTAGTGTTATCATTACTTTCTCAAAAATTATAGAAATGATAATGAAAAAAAGTGCAAAATTTTATAGACTTTCAAGGTACCAGTGGTGTGGGCAAGGTGAGGAAAATACTGTTATTTAGGTATTTAGTTGCGATTACATGACAAAGTGATTAAAATAATGGTTTTAAAATGAATTCAGTTTGTAAAAAAAAAATATCACCAGAAAAGGCGTCATTAGTTAATATTATATAATAATAATAATATATGATTTAACTGAGAGATGTGCCCTCTCGACCTCAAAGTGTTGGTCTTGATTTCCTTTAGTTGGGTGCGATTAATTGAAATGTAAATCTGTTATTTTAAATCTATGTTTGTATAATGTTCATTTAAAAAAACAACAATATTTTATAGAGTTGTGATTTCTTTATTGAAAAAAAAAGATGACTTATTATATATAATGCTTATATATAAATGTGTATTTTTACTTTTACTTTGACTTGTGAAATTATAATTGTTATGTACATTCATGAATAAATATTGATTGATTGATATTTGGTTGTAAAGATGACTACGCCATTTTCGTCCATTGTCTTGTCATTTAATTTTATTATTACTGCCAAATAACACTTTAAAAGTTGTTAAAACTATGTAAATGGCAAGGATTTTAAGTCGATGGTAAATGGCATTATTCGGTTATAGCCTAAAACCAAATTATTAACTTTTTCATTCAGTATCAATACAGATTTATTATGTTTTCATTAATTTAAAAAACGCTTTTGATGTTGTGAGCTTTAATGTTTAAAAATTAGGGTTCAGAGGTACGTACTATGTATAATATAATTAAAATATATTGATTAAGCGGTGAACAATATCTAACACTAGAAAATCATGCTAGTAAAAAGAAACAGACTGAGAGTGGAGTGCCACAGGGCTCTGTACTGGGGTATTTGCTGTATTCATTCATTGTGCCTAGTCTGTGGTGTTCAGGATTGCAAGCTAGATATTATACCTTTGTAGATGATACTGTGCTAGTACATAGAACAGACAATACAAATAATCTTAATGAAACTATGAATATTGATCTCAAAAAATATACAAACTGGCTTTTGTGTAACAGGCCTAAAATAAATACTGAAAAATTAAATAGCTGATTTTTAAGCAGAAAAACAAGATAATAGAAAATCCTGTAACAAAAATAAAAAACATAGCTATTTATAAGCATAAGGTAGACAAAATAAAATATTTATGACTATTCATAGATGATTGGATGGATTGGAGTTAAAAACATTGATTATGTATCAGGCAAGGTTATACTCCATGTCCCATAAAAATAACAGTGCCAGTTCATGCATAAAACTGTATGTAAGGAATAAAAGTCTAATACTAACATCCACTTTAACTATAAGGTGCACCTCGGGGGCACTTACACTATACTAGAAATCAGGATAATATCTACTAGCGTCAGATAAATCTCGTCATTGTCCGGCCATGCTTGTATTATTATTGTATAATTATTAAAAATAATTTGTAAAATGATATGATATACATCCAAATAAAAGACAATTTATTATTATTATTACCTCGATTATTACTATCTTGAAAATGTTATGACAAATAACACATCGGGCAGCCACATGGTACAACATAAGAATTTTATAAAATTGGTTAAGGTACATTTAGGAATTAGAAAAAAAACACATCATGGCAAGTGAATTATAATTATAATTTAATTTACTTTACTTAAAATTAGATAAGTATCTCTTACTATATACACTGTTGTAAATAAACTACCATTATCGATACAAATGATAATAATATATTTTTCATCATTATTATTATGTTCTTTATTGGTTTCCCAAATGGCCATCGACCGAAGTCCTTCAGCCAAATAATAATATATTTATTGTTATAAAAAAATCATGGAGAATGGGAGAATGTCACAAGTGTAATGAAAGCTTTACAAGTTCTGCTGATGCAGAATAAAGACCACCAACTTTACAAAGAAATACATGAATTAATTCACAAAGAAGTTCACAAGAGTAGACAGTTTTATAGTATTAAAGCATAATTTAACTTTGATATTAAAAATAAGGCCAGAAAGCAACGAGTCAAACTACTGCTTCAAAACAATACGGAATGGACGGTGTGATCCTACTGATGTAAGCAGGTCTATGAATTAACGAATGGGATAATTTTGTGTTTGATATCTTTCTCAAGATAAAATGAACATAATTATGTGTACCTTGATATTTACCAAAGTTTTTAATCATAAAACTATATTAAAATAAATCTGCTGCTTATCCTTGACATAAGTAGACTTGTATCACAAATGTGTTCAAAGTCCATTTTGGAAATATTATGTATTATTGTTAATCATTTATAAATTATTTATAGGTACATATGAATAACATTTTTGATTTAGGAGCTCCTGAAATGGACTTACCACTTTTTAAATCCTGAAACGCTTCTTCTGCAGTAACCCATTTTGGCTCTTTTCCTTTAATAGGTTGAGAAGGTTCATTAACATATGTAAAATAAGTTCTTGAAGTTGATACTGTCTTTAAAGAAACATATAAACCACCGAATTTATTTGGAATATTCCGCAAAGATATGGCCATGTTTTGCTACAAATGTAGGTTTATTAAATGACTAGAAAAATTAAATATTTAATTCACAAATTCACTTCTGATAAAACAACAAATCAGAGAAATCAACTAAAATATCAAATAACCAAACTTGGACAGTTCAGAGTTCAATCAAAATTATAATCTTCCTTTATCCACTTGGGCGATTGCTTCCGATTTAGGGATGTTCGATACGATCCGATATTCTGAAGTATCGATACTTGACCGTTCGATATCTGATATTTTGTATGGATATCTACGGAATTGCCTTCTAGGGTACGTACAAAAAAATCTCCAATTTATCGTGCAACTGCAAGTTGTTTAGAATGTAGCCTATTATTACTTATATATATTACTACTATTTTGGTAATAGGGTAGAGGATACAGTTATTGGCCCCTTAAGCCTTCCTCTTCACAAATTGAAATAAAACTTCTCTTGTCTGAAACAAGTTATTTCAAATATTTTTAGGTACTTATGTATCTAGTAAAACGTACCAATAAATTAATCTTTTAAATAAAAACTTATTCAAGAAAATTATAAACATGAAAAATTAAAAAAGTTGCAAAAATACAGTAATTGGCCGATAAGCTACAATTGGCCACCAAATAATACAGTTATTGGCCAGTGCTGATTATAACCTAAATAAACACACAGTACACACCTACCAGTTCTTGTAAACTTATAGGAACCTATATAATAAATATAAAAAGCATCCTAGGAAACCAACAAAATATTGATAATATTAAATATGTGTAGATATTATACACATAAAATAAAACTACCATTTTAACATGCACTTACTAATTACTATATAAACTTATTGTTGCAATGTGCAAGGCAATGAATATGGCAGGCGATTTTGGACACAGAAGTCACTTTTGATCGGAGGAAAAGTTTTGGGTAGAGAGGGCCTTTCTTTTTTTTAGAAGTCACTTTTGATCGGACTCTTTACGGCTAGCCCCCTGTAATCTCACCCATAAGCATGAAAAAATAACAATAACCTATATAAAGAAATGTTTCTAAAAAAGGCGCAAAACAAGTGTTTTTAAAAAAGGCCGCCAAATAAAAGGCAACATCAACTTCTGTTCCGTTGTTTGTAAACAACTCTAGGGACGACATTATTTACACGAACATATGTGTGACCATCACAAAAATAACATCCACGATACTTCTTCCAACTTAATAAAGAATCTGCTCTTTTCTGCTGGAATGATAGTTTTTGCACATCACTATTGCCCTTGAACGACCTATCATTCCTCTGTGCCTCTAGTACTAGCACAGAGGAATGATAGGTTACAGATATCCCTATACGAGTTAAGTAGCCTACTCACGTTCAGTCGGCCGGCCGATATTTGCCGGAGAGATAATTTTGAAATTAAAATAAAAGGTTAAAATATCAAAGATTTTATTGATTTGTACCACAAACATCAATGTTTGTGGGATATAAGATACTAATAATACGAAACAATTATCATTCACCATAAGAAAGTTTTTAAAATTAGTTGCACTTGATTGTCTAAGTTCTCATATAAGCTCCAGGTAGGAGAAAGTTTAACGTCTCTTTCCAATTTGTTTTTCCTTTCTTTTTTCTCTGCTCTTGGGATATAATAATATAATTGCCACTGCACACTCCTTTTTTTTCCGAGGGCCTGTCCGTGCGCCGGATTCACCATTATACTCACCCTGTTTAGCTGTTACACCCATTCCGTGATCCGAGTTCCTTGTACTAGTTTGTGTAGGTCAACTGGGGAGAGGGTGATGACCTCTGGTACCAGTTTTGGTTACCCAAGTATTTGTGGCCTCTTTCGATCTAGTAACTCGCAATGGCAAACTATGTGCCGTACAGTTTCCCTGACTTGTCCGCATAATCTGCAGTTAGCAAGGTCTCCATTTTACAGTTGCATTCTGTGCAGATGGTTCTTGACATCCATATGTGTTCTGTTAGAATTCTTGTTATGGTTCTCAGCTGGTTCCTGTTTATTTAAAGCAGCTGTTTCTTAAGTGTTTAAGTTTGTAAACGTATTTTTTTACTTTTTCATTTATATAAGTTCGCTACAGTTTAACTCGGTATGGTAAACCAATAACGGTGCTGTACTTTCAGCGTGAATCACAGAGCGATGGATTATTAGCAAGCGCCGCGTAAAAATTTCAAGGCAACGGTTATCTGGATTGCAAAAATTAGGCTAGTCGCAAATTGTAACTGCCGCCTTGAGCTTACATAATTTCGATTCAATTGCGGTAGTTTTTAATGGTTTTTTAACCACGGGGCGATTCAAAGTTTTGTTACATCGTGGACACGTTCCACCGGGAAATTAATCTAGTATTTAAGTTAGTGGTTGTAAGTTTGTAATGGGTGTTTTTTACAATAAATCCAACAAACCAACAACTGCTGACATGGGTTTTCATTATTTACACCCAGGCAAGGATTAGGTACAACTACAAGGCGACCTATGGATGGATGGTCCTTCAACTTTACAGTCAACTGCTTTTAACCTATCTGCACTGATCACATATGCCAATTAATATTGATTAGTACCAGAGACAAGGAAAATTACAATTAAAAATTGCCACAGCGCACATTAAGTCTTGGGTCTGGATCCCCAATAAAGCTTTTGCTGTTGTGTAATCCCTGACTGTTGCTCCAGCGGATTTTATGTTCACTTCTGATACATCGCTTAATGGTATCTCGTACTGTGTACCTTGGTACTCTGAGTGCCGGTTCTGGACCAATAAATGTATTTCTTGAGTCCTTCCTCGCAAGTTCATCGGCTTATTAATTTTCTGTAATACCTCGTATCCTGGTGCCAACTGCAGTATTACTTTGTTTACTTTTGCCAGGGCGTTCAACTCCCCTTGAGAATCCCATACCAGTCTTGTTGCATTTTATTAAGGGTTGCTTGACGGTACTGTCAGGATATATATTATTGATGTAAGCCCTCCTATTGTTTTCATACGTACACTATAATATGGCATAGATTTCTGCTTGGAACACTGTGGGAGACTTTCCCAGAAAGAAAAATGCATTTTCTCCGGTTTTAATACGTTTATCCCTGCTCCGGTACCCTTTTTGGTTTTGGAGCTGTCTGTTTACCAGATTATTGCCCAAGGAGTAGTTTCTGATGTTTTGTTTTTCTATACGTTTCGTTCATCAGTTACAACTTTATATGGTATATCAAAGCAAAACCTTGGATTTATGTGGTCTGATCTCATTTCTAATTGAGGTCCCACTTAAAAGTTCATGTTCAGCTCTTTGCCTGCCAATGAGCAGCGTCGAGCTCTGCAGTCAATATAGGGTCCCTTTCTTGCCATCCCTTTTATCATCAAGTAGAGGAAGGTCTAAGCTGATCTTCATTGCAGATATGGCCCCTGTCGTGTGATGTTCAAGCAGGTCACCCTGGTGTAGAGCTAGTGCACCATCCTAGGTAAGAGTTCTCATGTTTTACCATACATTGGTCTAGTAATTGTTAAGGTAACTTCCGACTTTCAGATAGTTTTTCCACGTGTTTGTTCTAGGTCAGTTTGGAATCTAAAGTTACTTCCATGTATTTGACCTCTTCTGACAGTGGAATAATTTCTCCTCGTAGGGTTAGGGGCGTCAGCTTCTCTTTTTCCTACGTTTTGTAAAGGGTATTATAACAGCCTTTTGTGAACTGATGTTTAGTCCTTCCTGCCCTGCCCATTTTTCCACGATATTGAGCACGCTTTGAATTCTATTTTTTACTATCGTGTTGAATTTACCTTGGGTTACTATGACCAGATCGTCTGCGTAACCTACAATGAAGTATCCGTGTCTACTGAGTGCTCGAAGCAGTCCGTCCATGACAAGGTTCCAGAAAAGGGCAAGAGGTAGAACCCCCTTGCGACTACTCCCCGTTACCTATGCCGTCAGTGTTTTTCCCAACAGTTTTGAGTATGCAATTCTGCCTTCACGCATGAATTTTATCCACCTGCAACAAGTTCTATTACTATTTAGTCCAATATCCCTGGTTGCTCTGGTGATTGATGCGAAGGATGTATTGTCAAATGTACCTTAGCTAGGGCTAATCGTCACTTCACCAACTAGTAAGAAGGGTAGAGAAAGCTTTGGAAAACAGAGAAGTGCTTCATGCTGCATTTTTAGATACCTAAAGGGAAAAAGACATGTCAACTAGACAACATACTTTTTCTGGACAATCTTTAAACTGGACGTACAACGATACATACAAAGATGTTGTTCCTGTTATGTTATGAACAAACCCGAACTTCAGACCACTTCCTACCATCCCAATTTAATGAACATGCTTCACTAGTTAAATATGTTTGTTTTTATTTGAAATGTCAATTAATAGAGCTTAGTGACCCGTGAGGTCTAAGTATCAAAATGAAAGCCACCTTTTCAAAAATCGAAGACTTTTATTTCCGACTTTTGATTCTCTTTTCCTAGTTTAATGGGGTGTCCTATGGTCATATTATCACTTTAACTTGAGAAAGATTACAGAAACCCATTAAACACACGTTAATTTTACTTGACACTTTAGAGAAGTGAGGTTAGGGTACATTTCAAAAAGTGACAATTCTGTCAGATTTGTTTATTTTTTATTTTGCTGTAATTAAATCCTTTCTTTGGTGGAATTCGTAACATTTGAGTGCAAATTTATAGTTAAAAACATTTGTGGATTACGTGTTTAGTTATCTATGCCCTTTGGACCGGTCAGTTTAATAAATTTAAGTTGAAAATACCTAAATGTTGGCGATGTTCCAGTTATGGATAAATAAAACTTCTTTGCTTTGAGTGTCAAAATAATGTTTTGGTTTTTAATAAGCTGATAAAGAGAATTGTAAACTGGAAACCTACCCTTTAGAGCAGAAGAATGAAGACTAATATAATATACCTAAATTTCATTGAAGAAGTGATTTTAGTGCAAGAATTAATATAAATTGGACACCTCTATATTATGATGAAAGCAGAATAAAAACCTTTATATACCTATCAATACTCCAAAGAAAAGCTGTTTCTACTACACAACTTAATTGGACAGTTTTATAAGAGAAAGATTACTGCATTTTAATTTCACAGCCATGTTATGTTTAAACCCAACTAAGTTTGTTAAAAACGATATTTTAGTCAAGAATATCAGAAAAATGCATTGAATGCACTTACCCTAACATAAGTACGTATTTATGTATTGCTTGAATTAACAAAAATATAGTGCATTAATAAGAAGTTATGAAAGGAAAGATGTGCCAAACTTATACAAAGAAACTTTCTCTCGAACTGTGTAGTGTACAACTGGAATCGACTAAGTGAAGACACAGTCAATGCAACCTCAATAAACCAATTTAAGAATAGACTTGACAGAGACATTAAACAATGGAACAGCTCATTCGTCCATTACAAGTATTTTTTAAATGAATTTTAAGCTATTTTGTTGAGAAACTGGGCTTTTTTGTTAGCGAAAGTAGGCAACCAAGAAAACATTTCTGAAACCCAAGAGATCAGAATTGCTTTGGTACAAAACAACACATTGTTCGTTTTTCACAATAACTATAGTGATTTTTGTCTCGTATTATGCCAAATGTGAAAAAGATAGATATAAACCTGATGTCTACAATGGAATTTAAAATTTTCTATTAGTAAAAGGAACAAACCCTTTTTTCTTCTGTGAGTAAAAGGAAAACAGCTAATTCGACAAATATGTTACCATTTAATTTGGCCATGGATTCACCCAATGGAATTAATTTTTCTTCAATTGTTTTTTGTGTCATCTTTCTCAAGTTAAAGTGATATGACCATAGGTATACGTATTAATACGTAGTCGTCAACGTTTTCGTTAGATAATGATAATTAAATGTGATTGGGTGACATATTATTGGTTTTATTGATGTTTCTAACCCTATTTTTCTTGATGTCATGTTTAATTGTTGCATCATTTCCTTTAATTCATCTGGATCTTCGGAGATGAGAACAGTATCATCCGCGAAGCGTAAGTGACTCAGGTGTACGATCCGTCGATTTTCATGCTCTTTTTGTTTCTAATCCATTTTGTGTGCAAGAGTAAACAGTTTTGGTGATATCGTGTCACCTTGTCGAACTCCTCTATTTAGACTTGAAGAAATAGTCCATACTTAAAGTGGAGTGGGAATATAGAAGGTAAAAATAAGAACACAAAGTCTTCCTCCACTGATATATTATAGAAATATTTAGTCAACTTCTCTACATGTTTCGAATGCAGAAGCATTCATCTTCAGGAGAAAAATTTAAGAAGAAAGGGCCAGCAGATATCACCCTAACTGAGCAACATAAATATAGGTTCGGAATGAAGAAATCAATACACATTGCATTGTGAATAAGAAAAGTATATGGGTTGAGACTTAAGGTACTGTGAAAACTTTAAAGGTGGAGTGAAAGATTTAACATCTTTGTGTGGAAGAACTGTCGAGAAATCAGAATGAAGTAAAAGGGAATGATCATTAAGCAAGCTATTAGCTAGTCATTAGAGAAAAACATATTTTTTGGAGAAGTAAATATAAGTGTGAGGAAGAAGACTATTAAAAATTCATTGGAAATTTAATTTAATTTAAAACATAATTACTGGATGTAAACCTCGTAAACCATTGAGGTTTACATCCAGTAATTATGTTTTAAATTAAATTAAATTTCCAATGAATTTTTAATAGTCTTCTTCCTCACACTTATATTTACTTCTCCAAAAAATATGTTTTTCTCTAATGACTAGCTAATAGCTTGCTTAATGATCATTCCCTTTTACTTCATTCTGATTTCTCGACAGTTCTTCCACACAAAGATGTTAAATCTTTCACTCCACCTTTAAAGTTTTCACAGTACCTTAAGTCTCAACCCATATACTTTTCTTATTCACAATGCAATGTGTATTGATTTATTCATTCATTTTATACCGAACCTATATTTATGTTGCTCAGTTAGGGTGATATCTGCTGGCCCTTTCTTCTTTAATTTTTCTCCTGAAGATGAATGCTTCTGCATTCGAAACATGTAGAGAAGTTGACTAAATATTTCTATAATATATCAGTGGAGGAAGACTTTGTGTTCTTATTTTTACCTCCTCTATTTAGGTTTATTTTAGACGTTTTTATGCTTTCGTTAATTTTAACATGCATTGTGGTGTTTCTATATAAATACCTTTTATAACTGCATTGTATCTTGAGTCGATTCTAGCATTATTTATGGCGTTAAGGAAGTACCATGTTTTAATTGAGTCAAATGCTTTATGAAAGTCTGTAAATGCCAGATGTATGGGTATGTTGTATTCAGTTGTTTTTTCTATTATTGTGCGTAACGTTTGCAAATGGTACATGGTACTGAATGCACTACGAAATAGTACGAAATCCTGCTTGTTCGACTGGTTGGTAAAAGTCTAGCTTTTTTGTAAGAAGGTTTGTAATAACTTTTGTATATAGCTTATACAGATGTGACAACAAACTAATAGGACGATAGTTTTCGATGTTACTAGTATCTCCCTTTTTAAACAGGATCACAACCTCAGCATTATACCAATCACTTGGTAGCTTTGCTTCTTGCAAACATCTATTTAATACTTTTTGGAGTGGTTCTTCCAAATACTTTCCTCCGAACTTTATTATTTCTGATGTAATGTGGTCTTCTAGAGGACATTTACCGTTCTTCATTCCTTTTAAGGCATACCTTATTTCATCGCATGTTATTTCAATTGGATCTTTATTAGTCTTGGGTGTTGTTGAGTTATATAGGTCGGTGTAGAAATCTTCAATTATTTGGGCAATTTATTCTGGGGTCGATACAATAACTCCTTCTTTATTATTCAGTCTATTCAGCGTGTTTTTTTCCTTTGATAGTTTTAATTTGAGCAATCTCATGTTTCTGTTTTGTTCAATTGTTTCATTGATAATCTTTGTTTTGTGGATTCTTACATCCTTATGAATTATTGCCTTTTGCACCATTTTGTTTAGATCTCTGTGCTCTTCTGTTCCTTTTTCCAACTCTCTTCTTTGTCTCATTAATTAATAATTGGGTAGTATTGGCACTTAGTTTTGAATGTTTTCGTTTTACTACCTTTGAGCATTTTTTTTAGTTGCTGTATGAATGGATGATTTGATTGTTTCGTCTAGTTGGTTTATATCCATATTTTCAATGATTTCTAGATATTAGGAATAGTAGCATATGCTATTTTTTTACTACGTTTATATAGGTACTTATAGATATATATATTAAAGGTTCAATGGTGATTTGAATAACAAAATAAAAAATGCCGACCCATATTCAAAACTTGTCACTATTTATTAAAAAATATGGTGATTTTCTTACTTTTTATCTAATTTTTGATATTAATTTACAAAAATACTGTGTAATGTAGAATATAAATCAATATATCAGTAATAGGAAATGGAATGGAAAAAATTAATCTAATCTCTGATCACCATAACTTTTTCAATATTTTCTCGAAACTGGTCGGAAACTTCCAAAAAACTTCAGGTTCGTGTTCTACGACTTTAAATTTATTATTAAGTTGATGTGAAAGAATTCCGTGTCTTGCTAATTCCAATGATTCCCACATTTTTTTCTTATAATTAACCTACCTTCTTCCTCCATTAAAAGTTTAGGACATTTTGGGAATACTTCATTTTTAACATTTTAAAAGACCCGGGTGGACTGCCTCTGTTGGTTAAAATGACACTAGAATTGACCAAGGGCGTCGATAAGGGGGGGGGGGGGGTAATGGGGGGTAATTACCCCCCCCCCCAAGATTGACAAAAAAAGTTTTTTTGCCTACACTTGACGAAAGAAAACAAAAGTGTATTATCACCAAATTTATTAATTAATTAAAAATACATAATTATAATATTTTATTAACTTAATTACAATAGAATGATAGAATAGTTTTGGACTTGCATTGTCTTTAATTTGTTTTACATCACAACGTTTCAACTGGTAAGTATCTCCAGTCGTCTTCAGGTGAATACCACTTATACAATACTTATACGCTCCCAGATCAACTACCACCGTTTTAAGAAAGCTTCTCTACTAACATACTTACCAGTTGAAACGTTGTGATGTAAAACAAATTAAAGACAATGCAAGTCCAAAACTATTCTATCATTCAAGAAACATCATTGTCTCCAACCTTCAAACAGACATTAATTACAATATTTCGATAGCTAATACGCATATAATACTATGCAACCATCAATACGTGTGACGTAAATGAATAATGCAGAAATAAAGTATGTGTTGCGGAGAACGGTTACCTTATAATTCTTTTCTTCAATATGCCAAGGGGCAAAGGCATACAAACAATAAAAATGTTTTGAAAATGTATCTTGTTAATTTGTTACCCCCCCCCCCCCCCCAAAAGAAAAAATTATCGACGTCCTTGGAATTGACAGGATACTAAATACTGATGACAAGTAATATTTGGAAAATAATCAGCATATTTTCGGTACACAATATAATATTGTGTATACATTTTACATACTTACAACACTAATCGAACAACAAATAAATCATAACTTACCGAATTATAATCTAGATTTGACAAATTTTAAACCATAGGCTTGGCTCGGATGTTGTCAATTTTACCAAAATATAGTTAAAATGAACAATTTTTATTTTTGTTTAAAGGTATTTTTATAATTTTGTAGGTTTAAAATTATACGTAAAATTTGTAACATTAAAGACTATTTACATTGACACTTGTCAATTTATATTTATTGTATACAAACGCAAAATTGAGAAAACATTTTTTTGCATGTATTAAAAAGAAATATTCCCTAGTGGATCTGGCAAAAGTGCTTAGACTGATCCCAATTACTGGCGATCGGCATGGGTACATAATATTTATAATATAATATTCATCTATAATAAGTCGTTACAACAAACTTTTACATCAAAACATAGTTATGTTGTGCCAAAAGAAAAAAGTTTGAATGTTCCTCTAGAATACTCAAGAAGGCAACCATTTAAATATAATGTATCAATTCCATAATACCTTGTATAGTACGCTACGGCTCAGTTAATAGGATATTATACAGTATCTAAAGTAAGATAGTTAGCGTTAGCGAAATAGAAAAGTTTTAGAGTTTTTAGAACTATATTATGCCTCAAGAAAATAAGTATACAGGATCAGTAAAAAAGTTACGGGAGACCATGCAACTTCAAATTATTTTAAATACGCATATTATTCTATATTTCAATTATTTATACCTAATATTAGTTTAGTTTTATTAAAGTAAGTTTAAGTAAACAACGATTCGGTGTCCTAATTTATAAGGGGCTTGAAGTGTTCACCTTTTACCTGGCCTGACAGTACCTATAATGAGTCCTTCAACAAAATTTTCTAACAAATCGTAAAGGTTATTGGGAGAAATACTGGAAATTTCATGCATAATTTGTGGGCCATTTCTGTACACTACATTTTTTTTATGACCCCCAGGAGAGGATATCAGGAGCCCTAGCAGGTCATTCAATTGCACCACTTCGTCCAATCTATTTAACAGGAAAAGTTTCCTCTAGATATTCCTTCATCACCCGTCCAAAATGTAGAGGAGCCCCATCTTGTTAAAACCATATTTGTTCAGCCGGTAAATTGGAATTATTATAGTTTAGGAATAATCGTCTATAAGCTCCGAAACAACATTATTTTGCAAAAGTAATAAATATCGTTAAGAAAGAGTTCAAATTCCCATGTATGGTCCTATGACTTCTCCCCCAATAATGCCAAATAAAACATTGTCTTTTTTTTGTGGTCGTTTGGGAGTAAACTAGTTTTCTCCAATGTGGATTTCGGTCTGACCAATACCTACGGCTGGTAGTGTTACCAGGACATTAATAATACGGGTCTTAAAAAATGTAGATTCATCAGAAAACAAAATATGACAAATTTTATATTTTGTTTTAATGAACATCGACTGATTATTTAAACCCTTCTGTTGTGTCGGTTTTATTGGATTTTTTACTAGATCTTATCTATCAAAAAATGTTCTTCATTAATAACGCTTACCCGTCTTTCCCTTTTCAATCTTGGACACCTCCATCTGTTTCATGAAAACGTTGCACTGTTTTAGGATTCAAAAATCATTCAAATATCATTAAAAATATTCACCACTTCGGTAAAACTTTGTGTTCTATCACCATACATTATCATCATTAAAATTTCAATCCGTTCGGTGTCACTTAAACGTGCCATTTTTACGCGAAGATTATTTACTTTAAATATATTTTTGGCAACTGTTGTCAATATCACCACATTTACTGCGTTCGGTTAATGCAAATCTGTCTCCTAGGTCTACCCATTGGTGAAGTTTTAAGTTCGTTTAATAGATCTATGACCTCGGGTGCATCTGCTCGGCGTTCGGCATTTGGACTCTAACATAGGCTCGGCAAATGAACGCGCTCGTTTAGCTCGAATATCACGTGGCAGTAATTGACAACAAGAACGTTGTTAGGGAGATAAATATTAAGTATTTACATTGATGGACTCGAAAATTAAAGCCTTTTATAATGATTAATGTAATGATACCCAACTAGCATATTTACGTCATACCGACTTTATATTTTTCAACCTGACGTTGGGAACTTACGTCGATCTGACGTCGAGAAGACTCGAATTTGCACCATTTTGGTGAACAAAATAAGGGTTGTAAGGATGTCAGTATATGACTTCTGCACATTATCATTAACTTATCCTGCACCTACATTAACAAATATGACCAACTGATATTTTGTGGGTTCTTTCATAAAATAGAAGTAATGACTGCTATAAGAACTTACTCTTACTAGAATAAACTTATGTTAGAATCTGAAGAAGTAGTCCATACTTGAAGTGAAGCTGCAAGTTAAATGGGGAGAAATAACACTCGAAGTCAACCTTCACTATAGGATTTCAAAGAAAATGTTTATCTATACTCTCTATATAATTCGAACGTATAAACGTTTGTCTTCATGAAAAGAATTAATATTAAAAGTTACACTTAGGAAATTGTCAGTGACATCCTAATGGAGCTCTTGAGGAAATTAGTTAAATAAAGAAAAGTTGAAAAACTGCCATAGAAGTATGAGAGAAAAACATACTACCAAGTTATATAGATAAAGTTGGGATAACCGTTTTTTATTTTTCAAAAAAAGTGACGAGGTAAGACCTTTTATGTGGGAATGATAATGAAAATGAAGAGACTTTAGGGGTGAAGCATATTGTTAAAAATGAATTGTTGAATCTTGTTATACGGTGTAAGAAGGAGAAGTTACATGTGGTTATGGGGCAGATATTTCATATGTGTACATAGTTAGTACACATATGGTACGAAAACATAGTGGTGAAATTTTAGAAGACTTGAGTTGAAGGTTGAGAAAAAATTTTGTCATCGAAGAAACATAAAGATTTCCGAAAAATGTTTTTGGAGGAAGTAACTGAAGTATTGTAGTTACTTTCCTTGGATATACTTAGTTAGGAGTAGGTGTAGGCAAACTTTGGCAAAATTAACTCTTTCAGCATTTCAATCAAAAGATTGTACCACGTTCTAGTAGACTTTTACTCGAGCAAAAGTCTACTAGAACGTGGTACCAACTACTAACTTCTCCTTCTTACACCGTATAACAAGATTCAACAATTTATTTTCAACAATGCTTCACCCCTAAAGTCTCTTTCATTTTCATTATCATTCCTACATAAAGGTCTTACCTCGTCACTTTACATTTTTGAAAAATAACAACGGTTATCCCAACTTTATCTATATAACTTGGTAGTCTAATTTTCTCTCCTACTTCTATGGAAGTTTTTCAACTTTTCTTTATTTAACTAAGCTCCTCAAGAGCTCCATTAGGATGTCACTGACAATTTCCTAACTTAGTGTAACTTTTAAAATTAATTATTCTCCTGAAGATGAACGTTTATACGTTCGAAACATGTAGAAAGTATAGATAAACATTTTCTTTGAAATATATCCTAGTGAAGGTTGACTAAGAGTGTTATTTCTCCCCATTTATGTTAGAATGTTTCGATCGCTTAAAATTGAAACGCAAGGCACTTTATTGTTAAAATTTGGCAATATAGAGCCTTAAAAACTAAGCGCTTCTCAATTGATGAAAAAAAAAAATAATAGAAATAGAAAAAAATATCTTGGATAAAGGAGAAAACTTACGTAAATTAAATTAGCATCTAAATACTCAGATACGTAAAGTAGGTTATTATAGGTAGATCAAATAGGGGCAGTTTCCAGTATTTGGTTTTATGTTTTCCGAAATTTATCTTGTGAAAAACGAAACCATAAAATTGGTTCCGTCAAAATATGGCGGAGTCACGTAGTTACCTAAAAGGGTTTAAAGCACGCTTTAGGGAAGAATTAGTCGAACACAAATGACGAATAGACAGATTTAGTTAAAATAGGTATACTTAAAACGTACATAGGTAATGAAAGTGCAAAACTTTCAACTCATTATCACCTCAAGTCAAGAAAATTACCTTCTGTATACTCTTATATAGTCATATTTTTACGACCAGCCGACGATAAATGTATAGTCCGGGTATGTTCGGGTCTGTTATGTAAAGAACAAAATAAATGAATAAAGTATATTTTAAAATGAAAATGAATGTATATTCCGTTAAGGACCTTCAGAAATGAGTCATAGGTCGACGTCTGTGTGACTACTTTTAGCATCACAGATACTACCTCCGCTATTAAGGTCAGATTAACAGATTTATACGTTTAAACGACGTAAGAGTCAATGACTATATTTGTGACCTCAATCCGAAAGAAACTCAGTGACGTATACATGACGTAGTTTAGCCGATAAATACTAACTTGACATCTTAAGTAACTGTATTACCCAAAGTTGCACCAACCCTGACGTAAGATTTAGTTCATATTTAGTCATAAATCCTGAAAATGCTAGTTGGGTATTCAAAACTTGATATTTTAAAAATGATTAGGTTTTGGTGTGTGGTGTGTTTAACAATGTTTTTTAGAAGTTTGCAAATAATTGAAATAAAAAAAATATATAGGGTGTTTTATTTAAATTAAATTAAACTTTGTTCTTTCATGACTTTTTGATTGATCGTGTATACTTATTTTTTTTTACAGTATAATAGATTTAATAAAACTCATATTCCCATAAAAAAAAATTAAATAAAAATGCATTGCTGTGCTAGCCGGATTTATTTTTATGACAAAAATTATTAATAAGCGCTTGTAGATATATATAAAGAGATATCCAGAAACCAATTTTTGTTACAAATCCGACTGCTTTCATTCGGATGGTATGGAGTAATTTATTTTATTGCAACAATACATACTTAGTTATTTAAATTTGTAGGTGATAATACAATGAATCGCTTCATTTGGCTATACCTCACCGGATCTGATTTTAGCTATGTGAACAGAGCCGTAGAGTCGATTGCTCCATGCGACCCGTGTAACAGAGCGTAACTAAATTAAATTGAGATCGTATTATACTATGAGAGTCTTATTGCGCATATAATAGACGCTGTTTGTGCAGTTTAACCACTTTCCAAAGAGAAGCGTTTGAATTAGCATTTTAGGCGTTCAATTTAGAGTTTCTTTAGATCGGCTTCTGCTTGGAAATAAAGCCGATGTTGGAGGGAATTGATTATTTAAATTTCATATTGGAGGACAGTAAAATAAATAAGTAATCTAGCAGAGATATAAGTTGACGTGGTTGTAATTCAAGTAGGATTATCTTTTACAGGATGTTATGAAAATTACTTATTACCTATATTTAAACCTGGAAATATTTATATGAAAAGATAAAAATATTTTCTCTATGACTACATAGTAGGTAATTGGTATATTATGTTTAGCTTAATATCAAATATACAATATCATATATTTACTACTGATTTTAATTTTTTTCGACTCATCGATGACTAAATAAACCAAAACTAGTAGAAGCAATTCAACCAGTTTTAGTGTACTCAGATAGCACGTATAAAATTGGCTTGATTACATGTAATCAATATTTTTATAGTTATAATGATACCAGTTCAATATGAAACCAATAATGAAAAGTGTGATGTAAACCACGAGAAAAAAATTAGAGAATGGCGATAAGTGCGTTGCTGTATTTTTTACTTTGGCGAAGGTATTCGACACAGTACATAGTGTCTCATGATCGGCGCTTGGACATATTTAGATATGCAGTCAGAGGCGAAGTGCTGAATTACATTAACAACTACCTGAAGGACAGGAAACAGTATTTCAAAATTCGAAAAATTCTTAGTGATTTGCCAATATTTTTTATCATATATATTATTAACTTGGGTAACTTACAAACTGAGTATGGATCTGTAAATCATACATGGAGGACTGACTCAGCAGCAATATTCTTCACAAAACTGGGCATGACGTTAAAAACACAGCAGAAAACGGACTCAGAGAACTACAACCATATGTAGTTCTCTGACGGACTGACTAAAATAAAGATCAAGCTTAATAGCTTTTGGTTGACAGTTACAGCCGTATTTACTAAGACCCAATTTTATAAAGTCCTGTTAAACTTAAGTTTAAACCTAGGTTTAAACCGAAGAATAATTCTAAAATCGTAGAAATGGTCTATTAATAATGTTACAGTATATTTAACTTTAATGTTTAAACCAAATTATATTGGAATCATTACCGAAACTGTGTTAGTAGTACCTACCTATATAAATAAATAAATTGAATATAAAAAACTTTAAAATTAACTGCTCTTGATTTTAGCAGATAAAAGATATTTGGTTATCTAGGTGATTTTTCTCAAAACATATTATTATATGCGTGTATTTGGATTTAAATTTGTATGTAAATGTTTTCTTATGTATTATATCTAATAATGAATAGTTATTGTAAAATTATGCAAATTATAATAATGCTTTAAATAAATACAACAAGAGTGGATATGATGCCCATAAAGCATGAGCAAAGTAAATTGCGCACGATGCCGTAGGCGAAGTGCTCAAACTTCGGAGCCCAATATGGACAATAATTCGCTAAAATTGTACACTATATTTTTTCTACAACTCAATTTCCGAACTGTATACTAAAATTTTTTAAAAAATATTTAAATTAGGCATCATAACTTGTCTTTTAACTTGGCCGTGAACTTATGCCAAAGATAATATAAAACAATTGAAGAAAAATTAATTTCGATGGCAAATCCATGGACCAAATTGCACTGTAACATATTTATCGGCTTGGGTCATTTCTTATATTTACACAAAATCACTCGAGTCCTCCCCGCGGGCGCCCGCTGGTAATGACGAAAGTCAGCTAAGACTGAGTCTGGCACATCAATTGCCTTCGCTCAGTCGTGTTGTGAGGTACCTAAATCCGAGGTGGCGTGAGCAACCGTGCCAAGGATGGAAGGCCGAGGGTGAAATCAGCCTTTAACGAGCTCCTGTGGTGGACCAGGCAATCACCGCAGTATAAGCGCCTTGTCCTGGTATGCCGGCTCTGCCAGGATCGACCTTTATTTCCAAGCTTACTCGTGGGACCTACATGGAAAACGAAAAAGAAAAACTTGTTTAGGAATAACCGGAGCCCTTAAGTCAACCCCGACAGCGGCGCTAGAGGTCATGTTATATATACCCCCTGGATATCTATGGAAAAAGTATAGCTGCAAAAAGTGCCCTGCGACTAAAAGAGTCGAAATTACTGAAGGAAACCAACTACGGGCACAGCAGTATGCTAAAGATCCACCCGGGGAATAATCTACGAGACCCGACTGATTACTCTGTCCCAATAACATGCTTTGATAAAAGGTATTCTATACTCATTCCGAGTAGGGAAGAGTGGGAAGGCAATCAGAATATAACGAAAACAGATCACGCAATCTTCACAGACGGTTCAAAAATGGACGTTGGTGTGGGAGCCGGGGTCTTTTCCGAAAGTTTACAAATACAGAAATCGTATAGACTCCCCAACTATTGTAGTATTTTTCAAGCAGAAGTACTGGCAGTAGAGAAGGCGGTCAATATCCTGCAAGAACACCTTGGCTTGGGAGTAGCCTCGTCAATCACCATCTTCAGCGATAGCCAGGCGGCGATTAAGGCAATCTGTTCCAGCAACGTTAAATCAAAGCTCGTAAAGCGATGCCGCAACAATCTATGTACACTTGGCAACCAACATCGGGTTATTTTGTGCTGGGTTCCTGGACACTCCAAAATAGATGGCAACGAGGCTGCCGATGCGCTCGCAAGAGAGGGCCAGGCATGCCAGCTGATCTAGCAGACAATACAGTGAACAAACCACTGGGATTGGTCAAAGAGGAGATTGACTACACGGCCAAGCAGCTTGCACAGAACAGATGGACAGGGTTGACAACCTGTAGTACATCCAGGCAACTGTGGCCCACATTCGATAAAAAGAGAACCGCAGAGCTATTGAGACACAGTCGAAAAGACGTGAGAAATATTACTGCGGTTGTTACCGGACATTGCCTCTTCGGTAGACATGCCGAACGTATGCAAATACCCACTAACGACTTCTGCAGAAGTTGCAGAGATTAGGAAGAGGAAGAAAGTATTCAACATTTTCTGTGTGAATGCCCTGGCCTCGCAAGAAGGAGGTTCACTACTCTGGGTGAACCATCTTTCGATAGCCTGTAGGAACTAAGCAACTTACAACTTGGACGGCTGAGCAGATTTCTGAACAGTAGTGGCTGGTTTGAATGAGTTGTTAAAATCCTTCTGCGGTAGGGTGACCATTCGTCCGGAAAATCCCGGACATGTCCGGAAACGCAGGTCCGGGTGGAATCACAACATTCATTAAAATGTCCGGAATTTGAGTCCTAATCAAAAAAATTGGTATAATAGCAAAATAAACTTAAGCACAAGTAACGGGATGGGCGGGCAAAGAAAAAGGCACTTTCACCTTACCTTACGTAGGCTTTTACCGTATTTATTTTCTTCCTACCGCGCCATCTCGTTACACGGTCCCACAGGCACACCCCCACCCTGTGGCTCGGTCGAACGTGCAGGGAACGGCTTCTGTTCTGATACCGATATTTTAGTCATCGCGTTTTCGTTTTTAAATAGATATACCACATGTGACACACGTCACATGTATATGTGCCTCTCATTATTTATGTGTTTAGCATTTTTTTTTACCGACCCCAAAAAATATACCCCCCCCCCGGGCCGTGTCCGGATTTGGTCTATGGAGTATATGGTCACCCTATTCTGCGGTTACGTCGCACTAACCATCAGAGATCTGATGAAGGTGGGTTCTACGGAACACGTGTGGTATATCACAACGGACCTAATTAGGACTACGTGAGACTGTTTGGTCAGAACCAAAGGTCTGCCACTCTTACTTAACCTAACCTAACCTACACAAAATCACTTTCAATATAAGTAGGTATATCTATTCTTCCTCACATTCGGTGTTTTGTAGAATAACACACAAAAAACGATATATTTATTAATAAAAATTAATAAATCACTTTCCTCAGTCATAGCTATAGTTTGATTAAATTGTTGGGCTGAAATGCATAGAAGAAAAAAAAGTTTTGTGGGTTTATTTCTGCTTGCGTAAGAATTATTATAATTCCGAAAGTACAACAAATTAACTGTAGAATTCGATTTAAAATGATAAAAATGGCTTTTGTGCATTAATATGAACTTTTAACGATCGCTATAATAAAGTTTTTCAAAATAATCGACCATTTACAAACTAGCAACACTGTTAACGTGGAACGAGAAGTGGAAACACTGTAGAAATACCATAGGTACGCTTAAAACCTTTAGTAAAAATGAAATTAATTTTTTTCTACAAATCTTATAATTTCGTCTGTTTTATCTGGTTTTATGTTCTCATCTTCATGTTCCACCATTTAAGGAAGATTTACCATTTATTTTTCTATATCTCTTTCGTATAATAAAACCTTGAAGGTCGATTGAGGTTGGATTTCAGTTCAAGTTTCGTATAATAAAACCTTGAAGGTCGATTGGGGTTAGATTTCCGTTCAAGTTTCGTATAATAAAATCTTGAAGGTCGATTGGGGTTAGATTTCCGTTCAAGTTTCGTATAATAAAACCTTGAAGGTCGATTGGGGTTAGATTTCCGTTCAAGTTTCGTATAATAAAATCTTGAAGGTCGATTGGGGTTGGATTTCCGTTCAAGATATATCAGAAAATATCGCAGTATACAAATGTTTGCTAAAAAAAAAACAAAGAAGGTTAGTAGAAAACGTACATTATTTAGTTGGTACCTATATAGGACATTTTTTGCAGTAAATCCTCTAATAACTGTCTAGAAATGAGTGGAAAACGGTACATTTTTCAATTAAGAAAGTTCATCTGTGCGCAAATCTTTAGTTCGGTCAGAAAATAACAATAGTCCGGTAGAAATATATTTTGGAATTAATTTTGGTATTACACCTTCAATTTTCGCACACTTTCGTGCACTCCTTAAGAAAAAATTGTGTATGCATAGACTCTGGAATAAATGTTTTGATTTAAAATAAAATTTTATCAAACTGATTTGCATGATTTGCATATTTTGAAGTATATTTGTAACCTCACTTCTGTCAAGTGTCAGAAAACGACTAAAATTTATTACATCTAAATTTGGTTTCTTTGTAATTGATCATTGTATGATTGGTCAGTCTCATATCCTAATGAGGAAGGATGTGAAATCATATTGTAAAGGCGTTTTGCGATCCGTTTTAATTCCTATCTATCTATCTAGCTAATCTATTGCTCACGTCGCTTATGCGTGATTTGAAAAGTACTTTTCCAACGGAGTCTCGGGCGCCACCTCTTGGATTAATGTGGTAAGTGGCCCACAGTTACCTTCGAGTAGCTTTTAGACAGAGGAGAAAATAATCCAGGCGTTCAACTGCGTATGGTGCGAAGGAATAATAAAACAATCGGTTTTAAAACATTTTGTATTCAAATACTTTTACATTAATATGTGCCCCATTTACTATCGGTTTAAAATGAATGATCTTACCAGTTAAAATAAAGGAAATAACAAAGAGAGAAGGATTGTATACGTTCTTTGTCTGCGGTCATGTATCTTATATTCATTGATTAATCGCGGCTGAAAAGAAATGATTCCGACTTTGACGTCTGACGGCTTGATTAAATTAAAGATTCGCGTCTTCAGGTTCGCAAGCGGTCCGGCGGTCAACTTAATAACAGTAATACATAGTCCCGCGGAAATAAAATCAGTACAAAGATCTGCAAGCGCGGTCGCAGCTTAATTAATAGGATAAAGGTCAGGACGGACTACGGTGACGGACTTGCAGATATCAGAAAAGGATGCGATCTATGTTTGAAAGAAAAGGTTTACGCGGTAAAGCTACTTGCAAATGCGGATGTTACTACGTCAAGCGGTATCGGTAAAAAGTTCCAGAAATAAACGGCAATACGACTAGCAGTTCAGTGGCGGTCTTTAAATGGTAGATCGGTTTTACTTTACGCATGCGTGACTGCGTATGAATCCCGCGGACCTACACGTTCTGGCTATCTAACAGTGTATAGAAATTACAAGTGTATGAGTAAGAGAAGGACGGTGTGATGTATGTGTTATTGTGTATGTTGTGTCGGTGTGTGTGTATGAGAGAGACAGATAGTCTATTTTCCCCGTCTGAATTTACATTAAGCAAATCAGAGTTCCTGCAGCAACTCGGACTCGCATAAAGGTGATAAAATGAATTTGCGGCCCGTTGTACTAAAACCAAAACAGAGCTACTCGGCTAAGATGGCCTGGAGTAGTCCGGTTCTGCATATGAGAGGAAAAGAGATACGAAATTGTCAGTGTCATGTGTGTGAGTGTAATGGCGGTGGTAACCGGTGATATGGGAATGATACAAATGAACGATTTAGCCTTTGAAATGTAAAACGAGACAGAACTACTCGGCTAAGATGACCTAGAGCAGTCCGGTGTCGGGTAATTGAACTATGGCTTGATCCGAACGAGACAGAACTACTCGGCTGAGATGACCTAGAGCAGTCCGGTGTCGTGTAATTATTACTATGACTGGGATTTAAAAAAAACGAGACAGAACTACTCGGCTAAGATGACCTAGAGCAGTCCGGTGTCGTGTATGAGAGAAACAAAGAAATAATTATTCCGGTTTAATACGTATATATGAGAGAGAGACAATATGACAGAGCTACTCGGCTAAGATGGCCTAGAGCAGCCCGGTCTTATGTATATGAATACCATAAAACAACCCGGTATACGCGTCAGAATGAAAGAAAACATTATATTGTCAGTAGGTGTGAGTGAGAAAGCGGTCAGTAATGCCAGAATGTGTAGTATAGAACGGCGGTTTAAATATCTATTAATAATCTACATTTTACTGCTTACCGTTAATTTTTTACTTTAGCCCGGATGGTCTCGGTATTTGTCCGGAGCTAGTCAAGAGAGTCGACCGGTTGCGGTGTGAGAGTATCGTACTCTCACTGTAAGACGGTACGATCTCGCTAAGGAAGGCTCTCCGCCGGGATGGTCCCCTTCTACTTGGCGCGCGGCATCGAGAAGTACCGATGGCGACGGCGGTTCCGCGCCGACCCGTAGTCAGAACAGTGGGGAGTGCAGGAAAACTAAGAAAAGCTATTTCCCGTTATTTCGCGACGGAAAACTTTAGAAAATTAATCAGTACAATTAAAATGAATTATTTACAAACAAGAATGAACTTCGTGCGACGAAAAATAAGAAAGTTAAGAACGGATACGTATACAACCCTGTAAAAATTATGTAACTTCGTTACAATATCTGTTTAGTTAACCGAAAGAGCCCACTATTCCAATCACTTAATTGTAAAGGAAACAGCAAATTTTCATGGGGAGTAGAAAAAATTATTTTTGAATTTGAAAAAAAATTAAATTTTTAATAGCCGCATCAATTAAAAATGTTTGCAATATTTTCCACATTTTGTTATTCTATACACCTACAGTTGTTGATAATCTGTTAGGCCTTATAAAAACGACAGTACATTCTCATTTCTGTATAGAAGATAGAAAAATGTTACCTGGCGCATTTATAATAAGCTACATCTCTAAAAATGATGGAACGGTCTTTTGTCACCACAGGACTAGTCATTTTCCAGTTGGATTCACAAGCGATAAAAAAAGCGCGTTCAAATAGCATGAAAATGGTTGGTGCTTGCTGCTCGGCTGCCGAGATTAGTTTGTTACTTGTTGTGGGTCATTTAGCAGATAAACGTTGCCAAGCAATTCGTTTCCAATGACACCTTATGCCCTTTAGTAAGGAAGTTGGAGGGGATAACAGAATATACTTACAGTTTGTCCCAAATTCAATGCTTACCATTATGATCTAAATTGTTTTTAGAGTTAGACCGATTGTCAAATATGAATTTTGAGCTTATTTTAAATATCTCTTCGACTATTTTTAAAAATGATTGATTTGTAATTATTAAACAATCAAAATTAGCCGATTTAGTTTTCTATTATTACATATCCAAATAGCATTTTAACGTTGGGTCAACGTCGGTGCCGTCGACTTAACGTTGCCACGCAACATTTAAGACTGTAATTATGCGTTCTTTTGAGGTTATGCCGAAACTCTGACGTGCTGACTTTTTTGGAACTCGGATTTGGATTTAGCGATCCCAAGTACATATAGTAAACGTGGCCTGACCCATTTTTTGTGTGGCTGTGTTATTTACAACGCATTCTTAACAATACATGGCGGCTAATCGTACGCACTGCGCCTGATTAACCGAAAGTGGCAGATTCGGTTTTAAATTCTTTAAAACAATATAAAACATTTTTTTGCCAAAGTTATATATATCAGTGTCAAGAGGACTCATTAAGCAATGTATTAACGCACACGATTATCAAAAAATGTAAAAATGGAAATACTTATTACGGCTTATTTTTTTCGAAGCATTTACTAGTACACGATATACGTAAATAACGAAGCGACCATTTTGGATAAGTAAACTAAAGCGATCCACCTGACTCATATGTCATAGTCCACAGGCTTGGCAAGGGATGGCGCCTTAATATGGATTTCGAATGATATAACGCACGGAAATATAGACATGCGCACGTTTAACCGCCGCGCACGATTAGCCGACTCTTCCCTACACATGTTTTTTTTTAAATTTAATTTATTCAGGTTAAGTTAGAATGGGAGACTATTAACGCTGTCGAAATAGCCTTACATACTATGAGGACCGTTGTGATACCACACACTGGTAAAAAAGGTATTTAATTATATTAAAAACTCATTAAAAACACATGATCTAATTTCAAATAATCTAGCTTTGTGACACCCTACTTTTGAAACGCAATATATATAATTCAAAATATTTTTAAATTGGGCAGAATATCCAAATATGCCTTTATAATAAAATACCCAAAAATAAATGGGACACTACATTTAAAAAAAAATTTTTTGAGCATAAATATTTTATAGCAGGAATTAGTGAAAGGGATCGCTCGTCCAGGGTTGGATAGACAATTTTGTCGACTTTGATATGACCCCAATTTATTAATAAGAAAGGCTATGTTTCTATATTCTGTAGAATTATTTGTTACTTATTATAATAATATATGTTATAGGGTATTTTTTGGAAAGCTTACTAGGTTCTGCCAAAACATTTTTGGAATCATTGATTTATTTCGCAAAGTCAGAAAGCTATAAATTTTTAAATTAAATCATGAAGTTTCACAGTTTTTGTGCCTTAAAGTATTTAACAATGGCCGTTTCCACGGAAACGAGTTTGAAATATGAAATTTCATCACAGGTTTTAAAATTTGTTTTAAGTTATTTATTCAATTTGAATATATATGGGTGTAGATACACCATTAATCTAAAGAGCAATGTCATTTTAATGCCACTTTACACTAAGATGGATTCAGAGAGGGTAAAATTTTAAATAGATAATGTTTTTAAGTGCAAGTTGTTATCATTTTCATCTCCTAGAAATGAGATTTTTTAATGCAGTATATGTTTGTCAAAGTATTACTAACTAATGATAACTCTTAACACTGCTTATGATTTTTTTATATTTACTTTCTTTGGGAGGTTTTGGGTATTGCAATATTATTTTACCAACTTTTTCTATACTTTTTTTACATTTAAGTTAACTATTATAAAACTCTTCTGTCGTTCACCAAACCACTATTGTTTGTATTATTTTTTGTATATTAAATCTGTGGCTTGGTACAAGAAGTGCATATGTCAGTTTTTGTGAAATTTATAATATTTGCTTTTAAAGTTTAAAAGTTCAAACTTTTAAATAGTTTATAAATGAAATAAACATTTATGATTTTGTAAAAAGGGGTTTAGATAATACTAGAGGCTTCGACACTTTGCCATCATAAAATTTACATTTTTTATTAGTACTTTGGCACATTTATCTCAAAAACGAAAAATAGTGACATACCTATGCACTTCTTGTACCAAGTCACAGAAAATAAATGCATATTATTATTATTATTATTATTATTATTATTATTATTATTATTATTTTTCTCAATGTTAGTTTTCACAGCTTTTTGTTGGTATTGCTGGTATTATTTACAGTACAGAGAAAAAATTCATCTTAACCTGTACTGTTTAGAAACTTCCGTACTATATGGCAAGTTTGGAGGATGACGCTTTTCTGAATTAGTTGATATAAATAACCTGATAGGCCCAGTTTTTCCAAGTTGGGCTTGAAATTTTTCGTCATAGCTCCCTCCACCGATATTATGATCGGAATTATGTCGATTTTATCTAGCTTCCATATATTTTTTATCTCTATAGCCAAATTCGAGTACTTGGTCTTCTTCTCCGATTCGGTTTTAGAGAGGTTGTGTGTTAGTGGGCAACCTATATCGATTATGAAAGCTTTCTTGGTGGTTTTTTCGATGAGAAGAATATCCGGACGGTTATGGTCTACTGTTCTATCCGTTATTATTGGCCTGTCCCAGTATAAGAGATATTCAGGGGATTCAAGGACTGGCTCGGGTGAGTATTGGTAGTATGGTGGAAGGTTTTCCCTTAGCCCTAGTTTATGGGCCAGTTCCTTGTGGATGATCTTTGCCACCTGATTATGTCTCCCCAGGTAAGCGTTGGGGGCCATAGCACCACAACCCGCCGTGATATGTTCTATCGTCTCTCCGGGGCAGTTGCATTTTCTGCACAGATCTTCCACATTCCTTTTCATGATGACCTTTTCATAGTTTCGAGTTCGAATGACACGGTCTTGGATAGAGATAATAAAACCTTCTGTTTCAGCGTGAAGCTGCCTTTTCTCTAACCAATTCAGTGACATTTCTCTATCTATGAGTGGATTTTGGAGTGCAGTAGGGTATTTGCCGTGTAGAGCTTTCTCTTGCCAAGTTACAAGCTGTTGACTTGGCGGCGCGCGGATGATGTTAGGTAGTCCGTTTCGCTTTAAGTTGAGGGCTGTATATCCAGCGTCTGCTGCAACCACTTTTTTAAGAATTTCCCCATTCGATTCTTGGAAGTATTTTCTCATAGAGGTCTCTTGCGACTTGCACAAGTTATATATATTAATGAGACCTCTTCCTCCCTCCTTTCGTTTTAGGTAGATTCTTTCAAGTGCAGAGCGTGGGTGGTGGAATCTGAATTTTGTTAGCAGCCTGCGCGTAAGCCTATCCAGTTCGTGCAAATCCGTGTCTGAATACTTAAGGATTCCGAATGAGTAGGTAAGTATTGGTATTGCCCAGGTGTTGATGGCAGTAGTAAGGTTACCAGCATTCAGATGAGTATTAAAAAGCTTTGTTAGTCTGCTTTTGTATTTGTTTTTAAACTCCCTTTTTAGGCTTGTGTGGTTTATTTGTTGGTTTTGGGAGATGCCTAAGTATTTATATGTTTGATCCTCATCTAGTATATCTATGCCTTCAAGCAGTCCACGATTTTGTTCAGTCTTTCCGCGTACGATATTCAAGATTGCGCACTTGTCTAATCCAAACGACATTTTGATGTCATCGCTAAATGTCTTGGTTATTTGAATTAGGGACTGTAGGTGGGTTTTGCTTTCAGCGTAGAGTTTGATATCGTCCATAAATAGAAGGTGGTTTATTCTAAAATTTTCAGTTAAGTTGGGACGATATCCGTAGGATGATGATTTTAGTAGTGAGGACAGTGGGTTCATGGCCAAAATGAACCAGAGGGGGCTTAAAGAGTCGCCTTGAAATATACCTTTTGATATATCTATATTGCCAAGCTTCTCTTGTCCAATATGGAGATTGGTGTTCCATTGCTCCATTAGGGTGCCTAACATGTTGCGTATTAGGGGGTATACTTTGTATATTTGCAATATTTTCTTTAGCCAGTCGTGAGGAACAGAATCGAATGCTTTACTATAGTCAATGTAGCACATATTTAGATTTCGCCTTTTAACTTCAGCCTGTTTTATAATAACGGCATCGATTGTAAGCTGTTCCTTGCAACCCAAAGCTTTCCTAATACAGCCCTTTTGCTCATCAGCTACCAGGTTGTTGTTTATGCAGTGTGTGTATATTTTTGAGTACATGACTGATGTTAAAAGTTTATACACCACTGACAGACAGGTGATCGGTCTGTAGTTTTTTGGATCGTTTACCTGCCCTTTTTTAAACAAAAGGAAGGTATTGCCACTGGCAAGATGAGCTGGGAAGTGTTCGGGGTTTAGGAGAGCTTTGCTAAAGCAGTTTGCTATTATAGGGTGTAAGCTGGTGAAGGTTTTGAGCCAGAAATTATGAATTTGGTCAGGTCCCGGTGATTTCCAGTTAGCCAAGTTCTTAGTGGCATCCCTTATATCACTGGATGTTACTTGCGGCTCAGGCATTTCTTGCAAAGTTTCAGCCTCAGCTTCAACTTTTTCGAGCCAGCTTGCTTTTTCGTCGAAATGGGACGCGTCGGACCAAATATTACTCCAAAATGCATTAAATTGGTCTTTATTTATGTCATTAGTTGGAGTAACGTCGTTTTCTTCTTGGCTCAATGTCCTATAGAAGGTTTTTTGGTTCCTGGTGAACTGTTGGTTTTGAACCTTCCTCTTTGTGGCTTTGTTGTATCGTCTTAGACGAGCTCCTTTAGCCTTAGATTTTTGTCTTGTATTGTCTCTTACGATTGTTAGCAACCGTTTACATCGGGACTGTCTAAAGGAATGCTCTCTGCTTTCAGTATATCTTTTACCTTTTTAGCAACCTTGCTGCTAGAGTTTCCATTTAGATGTTCTCCAATTATATCACTTTGTGCTCGTAACTGGCTGATTTGTTTTTCAAGTCTCATTTTCCAAGCGGGCACCGCTTGTTTCTTGGTTGTTTTCTTATCAGTTCTGAGATATAATGCCTGACCATTGAGTTCAATTACAGTTACTGCTGCTGCATATAACCCACTATGTAATGTCTCGAGGTTCTCAGTTCTATTTAAGGACGTCCCTGCTGCTAAGTTTACTCTCGCTAGTATTTCGTGGGTTCCTTTCTTGAATCTTAGCTTAGGGATACTCGGTCTCAAGGTCGGGTCACTATTTTCGAATAAGGACAAATTTTCCAAATATTTTTGGTTCGTATTGTCCGTATCAGCCTGTATAGTTTGATCTTGTTCATGTATTACTTCCTGCTGTGCTGTTAGTTCTTCCACATGCTGAAGGTTGTGCAGCGTTCTGCCAACTTCACGCCGTATTTGATCTATTTCAGCTTGGGGTAGCAGGTGGTTAGCATATATAGCTCTTTGACGGCTCGCTACATTTTGTTCCGTGAGTTTTAATTCCGGATATATCTGGCTTATTTCTCGGTGGAGTTTTATTCTCCAGCCAGGGCGGGGGTTATCTTCACAGTCGTTAATCAAGAGGAATGCTTTGATAAATGTTCTATTCATGTCACGAGTCCACTTGATTCGACCGGTTTCTGTTCTTCTGGGTAGACCAGCGGCAGTTCTATCAACTCCAGGGTCAGGCTGCAAGCTAGTCTCCATTATGATGTGTTCCTCGCCGGTGTTCGGTTGAATAGTTCGGTTGTCGGCAGGGGCTTGTCTTAGCATCCTGCCGTTAGTATTATTAGTACTATTCGAATTTATGCCTCCCCCAGAATCCGTGAGGCTGACTGCTTGCGCAGTGTGGGATTGCGAACCCACCTGGGGTACATATTCTTGTAAATTCGACATCATATTTGTTTAAATCCATATTTACACATTTCGTCAGAAATGGTTTGCATTTATACCTTCTGCCAGGTTATTGATACAGCCGCCCTTAACATAGGGAACAGACGCTGTTGAGAAACCGCCCCTAACATGGAGTCCGCCGTTCCTTCACTACATCAGTTCCTACGCCTACCTGCGGTAGCCGGTGACCAATGTAGGCCCCTTTAAGGCAAGGACCACCAACCTTTTAGCCGCCTTTTACGACAGGCAGGTTCTACCCTGGGCCTAGATTCGCAAACCGGAACCCAGACGGCTTTTATTATTATTATTATTATTATTATTATTATTATTATTATTATTATTATTATTATTATTATTATTATTATTTTATTTTTTTCCAATGTTCTTCTTCACAGTATTTGTTGGTATAAATAACCTGCAAGGCCAAGTTTTTCCAAATCAGGCTTGACATTTTTCGTCATAGCTTTCGTGGAATTCTTTTCGATAAGAAGAATATCCGGACGGTTGTGCTCAACTGTTCTATCCGTTATTATTGGCCCATCCCAGTATAGAGATATTTAGGAGTTTCAAGAACTGGCTCGGATTAGTATTGATAGTATAGTGGAAGGTTTTATTTTAGGCCTAGTTTATAAGCCAGTTCGTTGTGGATTTTTGCCACCTGATTATGGTTTCCCAGATAAGCGTTGGGTAATAATGATAGCTGTCCCCTTATTAGTTTATCATAAATTATTATGACATTCTCTATCAACTTTTACAAATTTGGCCAAAATTCTCACCTACACATATATCTAATTTATATTCATTTTAATTTTTAGGTACTTTCTAGCTAACGATGATGTACAGTAAATAATTTACCCGTTATTACTGTCTGCTGCTTTTGCGGTATTTTAATTCTGGAATATATATTTATAGATAAATAGACAGGAATTCTAAAGAGTTTCTGCATTATATCAAAAACGTCTTGCTTGATGTGACGGCATAAAAATCACAAAATGTTTTAATAAAAATATAATAGTAGGGTACAGAAATAACATAACACCAGAAAATACCTACCCCTGCAAATAAAAACGCAATTTCAGTTCTTATGTCCCAACAATAGTGGCAAATAAAATAAGCAAGGGCAGAAAATCTTTTTGAATTGTTTTAAGATAAAATTCGACAAACACTGTTATTTTTTATCGATTAGGACCGAAGATTTAGAAAACAATTGGAGAATAGGGAGAAAACGAGGCAATTGAATGGCAATTTATCATCGTCTCGGCAGGCCAGGCTCGACAAAAGAGGACGACGTTTGTGGGTGAACGTTTTGTTTTTTGTTTAGACTCATGACGTGTTTGCCTGGTTTAGTATGATACGCCATTCTCGAGGCGTCTGCATGTGTTTAGTTTTCATTTCATCAGTGAAAATACACTGGCTCTTATCTTCCTCTAGGCTAGAAGATAATATCAACATTAACGTCCGAAGAAATATTTTTAGAGGGGCAAACATTATTTCGTCGGATTATCAATTGCTTAAGCGAGGGAGGGGGTAACGCTATGTAGGAAGAAATATGTAAAAATTATTACTTAGTTTAAAATGTTTTGTAAAAAAATGATATATTTTCAACAGTAATATACCGATAGAGGAGGCGTCTTATCGGTAATACCGCTGTTTTTTATAAGAAAATCGATTTTCTGAAAATTTTCTTAGAAAATCTAGTTTCTAGTGAAAAACAACGGTATGAAGATAAGACGCCGCTTCTAGAGGTGTATTTTATTGGATAATTTACTGAACCCGAAATAAAAGCCGTTTGTGATAAAGGAAAATATGCAAACACATTATTTATAAACGTGCCACAACTAACAATTAATTAAAAATCCAAGACTAAATCAGACCCGTGGAACGTCAAAAATCAAATTCGCTTATTTTCATCACGCTTGCCATGAAAACGCCAAGATTTCTTAAGCTCACGTCAAAGCAAAGCACACTGGGTTTAATCTTGCATACATTTTGTCATAAAACATTTCTTTAAAAATGTCAAAATTAAGTTAAGTTTATGCCCTAAAATCACATCAAATAGTGTTGTGTGCCACTTTTATTTTGTAGGGGTTATAATATTTATTTATTAAACTTGATTTCTTAAAATACATTACTGTTTGTTTGACAAAAAGCTACTGTGGTCTTACCGAGCTAGTCGTAGGTCTTATCGGGTAAGACCACGTTACCAAGGTGGTTGCTATAAAAATTTGCGTTCTGATTGGTTCTATATATGTGAGGTAAATTATCGAATAAATTACAAAAACACTAAAAAATATTTGATCAAATCAGTGATAAAGTTCTAGTCATAATTAGGATTCACAATCACCCTATCGGACAATGGGCGCGGGGACCATTAATTTATTAATTTGTTAAAAATAAGGAACATATTATAATTTTTAGTATTATAATATGGAGATCTCAAAACGGTAACAAAAATATTCTTTTTAAAAGTCAATTTCAAATAGTAGGTTTCGCTCCCCCTTTTCAGTAGTGGCTCCAGGGGGTGGCCAGGGTGGGCATTGGCCCACCCTGAAACTAAATTTGCCCACCCAATTTGCGTGAAAAAATGATTTAATATTTTCCTACGTGGCATTTTCGAGAACCCTTTTTTAGAAGTGAACTTATTTAGAACTTACAAACTTTTTTTTTTTGATTGCTCACCCTAAAAATATCGGGACCATTTGTGCTCCCTTAACAACGGAGGCGCCAGGGGGGTCAAGGCGGGCACCGGCCCACCCTAAAACATGGGTGCTCACCCCAGTGCCCACACAAATTTAAAGGTTTCGGTTTTGTAATGGAATTTCCGTGGAGGAATGGAGATTTGACTATGAAATTTTTGATGTAAAAGAAGTGGTATTATATAGAAGGATGTAATAAGAGATGAAGAGAACGATGATGACCTTTCTTTTGACGTCAGTTTGGACAAGAGGGGTGTGAGGAGGCGACCTTTTTTTTTAAAAGTCATTTTTGATTTGGGTAGTGCCCACCCAAAATTATCATAGCCACTTGGCCCACCCATCCATATTATTAAAAAGTACCTAAATATTACAAATCTAATGTGTTTTCCGAAATACCTGCACCATAGAACACAGTCGTTTCTTTGAGCCTCGTTCGAAGTGGTAAGAAAACGTTTTTATATAAGGAATCTGTGTATCTAGGAGAAAAACCCATGTATTCTCAGGCGATAATGTAAATTGTTGGTTGTTGTAATAGTCGAGGCCAACAAGCTTTAAAGTTCTAGGTTTAAAATAACACTAACAAGTGTCAGAATAAGTAAATTAAGTTTTGTATTGTTCAAGGTACCTATATTTTTTATGATTACTCTTTAAATTTATATAAAAAAAAGTATTTTAGCACGTACTGTGTTCTTTAATAAAACTAAAAACCCGTCCGAAACCACATCCCGGTAAAACGATTTAGTTACAAAAAAAATCAATTTAACACGAGCATCCTATGGCATATAACAATAATGCCACGACGAAAACACAACTGGAATACTATACGATCTAAATATTTCGATGGTTTAAATTTAAACCCCCTGAGGTCCGTAAGATCAATCTCTTGGTAACTTTACCGATAAGGTAATTTCCTAAGAAACAATTAATTGTTGAGACAATTGTTTCCATAGAAATTATCTGACTGGTAAAGTTACCAAGGGATTTTTCTAGCTGACCTTAGGTCCGTTAAATCCATCTCTGAATAATTCTACCAACAAGCAGTGGCGGTTCCTGGTAAAAATTTTAAGGTGTTCTGCAATTTTTTGCAAAAAAAAACTTACCCATTTTTATAAATTAAGACTATCCTACTTGACTTTCTGTTTTCAAATTTTGTAATCACTTTGTCATTAATATTGTCTATTTCGAAGATTAACTTTTTTTTAATAAATAGCATGGAAAGAGCTGTATGTACCACGATTTCTAATAATTCTCTTCTTCCACGTTTCTCCTAGATTATTTGCTATAAAAATTTTAGAAGGGGTAGTGCGCCATTAAATGTAATCAGGGAACAGTATAAAGCATTTTTTTTGTTACATCCACAAATCCATTCATTTTTAAATTTTCCTCTACTTACACCAGATTTTTTAATAATAATATACATTAGGGTGGAACAATTGAATAGGGAGTGATTTTTAAGGTTTAAATTTTATTTTGCCTGAGTGCGGGATTGATGCCTCTTAGTAATCTTAAAAAACTGCCAAAAACTGTAAACGAAAAAATAAGTTCTTCAAGTTCCTACATGACTTTGAACTTTCAGAAATTAATAATAAAGTAATAAATATAGGTATTGCTATTTGCAGCTCTCTGCTTGTTAATAAAAAAAAACCACCACGTGAAGGTGGCTGCAAGTTGGGTTCCACCAACCACACACCCACCCTTAAGTTATCTTTATTTAAACAATGTATCTGATAAAATATCGTTCACATTTTTCAAGTAGTTTTCCTAGAACGCCAGTAAAATCTCTTGGATCATTTTTTTCCCATCTAATTCCTTCATTAAATGTCGAAGTGGTAATTCATTTGCGTGAACTACTGAAGTGTTTTTTTTAACAATAATTCGATGTTTAATAACGCCATTTTTGGCGCCAGTATTTACTACAGTACCGTCACAACCAACACTGTCAATCTTGCCCCAAGAATTTGGTTAGAAAGCTTACAATACTGGTCCTAATGGCGTTGGCATTGCTAGAAAGTGGAGTCACATGTCCCAAATATCTAGAACCTGGTTCGGAAATAAGTACAATATGTTCTTCAGTTATCGTTATTGTGTAATAGCCCGTGTCCCTTTTTTCAGTAATATTAGTTTCGTTTTTTCTTCCATCGAAATATAAATTCCAGAAATAAGAATTTTTTTTTTGTGGTTTTTGATCAAGTTCTGTTCGATATTTCTTTCGCTCTGTTCTTATTCAGCTTCGTTCAATAATCTTTGACGGATCATTTTGGGTAATCAAGTCTTTTAAAGCTGCATTTACCAAAAGAGAAGCTGCCCTATCAGAAACATCACTTCTGTTACATGCTTCTGCCAAATTTTTCAAAACGAATCCTTTTGAATATATTCTGTTCTTTGGAGAATTTGTTGTTGAAGAGAAATTCGATTTAGATATGTCACAATTAATTGTGACACTTTTATCACCTTGATATTTATTCTCACCAACATCATTTTAATCTAAAGCATAAAGGCTGTTAGGAATTGACACTTGTTCTGTTATCGTTTTTTTTCTATTCTCTCTAGTCATTTTTGTTTTCTTTCCATTGAGAGCGTTTTCACACGGCACCATATATCGCGCGCGACAAATGGTCGCAATATTGCTTTTACACCAAATTATGTGTTTTCTAATGAACCATTTTCACACACAAGCGATATTAGAGAACACATAATTTGGTGTAAAGCAATATTGCAACCATTTATCGCGCGCGATATATGGCGCCGTGTGAAAACGCTCTGACTGCATTATTTTCTTTGTAGCTTTAAAATCAGCACCACCAATAACCATTTTTCTGTCCATTAACTTTACAAGAGCATACAAAAAAATATTCACATTTACAAGAAGAAATATCAAAAAGCTTTAAGCTCTTTTTTTTTTAAATAACTCTAAATTCTCTAGACACTTCTTATTATAAACTGATTTTGTGTTCTTTTTTAAAGATTTATACTTATAATCTCTTATTTTTTTTACAATACGTTGATCCGAAATTGTTGGAACTGATACTTTCTGCCACACATATTTTATATCGATCAAAATTTTTTTTGAAATGTCTAAAACACTAGGGTCTTTATAAGTTTCGCTTTTTAATTGTTCACACCACAACAAATATCCTTTCATCATGTCCCAATATGTTGGAAGCATAGTACCACATAGTTTGCTTGGTACTCCAATACTTTTTCAGCTAGTTCTGAGGCATCATCTAATGAGCGGCTACTTCGCGCCGAGGCGATGTGTTAAGAAACGTTTGCGCATGCCTGAAGGTCAGGTGCTTTTGTGTCGCTTTAAGCGTACAACAAAAAGTATTACCACAGATATATTATCACTGTGGTATTACGCTCGATAGTAAATTTTTATCATTGACAAGATTTAGTTATAGGTAATCAAATTACTACTTAGATAGGTTTTTAACTTTTTGTTATCTAGGAACCTAAACGAGATGTTGAACAAAGTTTATTTTTATATGGTTTATGAATATTTACTATAAAATAAACCGATTTTAACCTCAGACAGGTAAATTATTTATAATTTTTTATATAATAATTTATAAAAAACATCAAAATTAAAAAGAATGATGAAAAATTGCCTAGCGTCTAGGAACCTGAAGATGATGTCGCACATGGCCGACATTTTTTGTGGTTTAAATTAGTCCTAAAAGGCACCTTTCCCCAACCCAGGCAATTGTGATTTATGAAAAAAAATTGTTTGCTCCACCCTAATATACATACTATTCCTTTGAATTTTTGATCTTTTCTTCGTATAAATATTTAAAAAATCTCATCACATAAATTAATTTAAAGATCACTTCCATAGTACACAGTTAATAATAATTATTGTCAGCGATGTACAAAAACAGAATTACACGCACGCACTATATTATTAACCGTAAAAACAGAAAGTCGCGTAAAAATTCTATACAAACAATCTTACTCGATACCGCGCTCGCACGTTGCAGCGAACTCGCCAGTTAAATCACGGCTTATTTTTTAGATGGACGCGGGGAAAGCGGAGTACCGCGCGGGTGTTTCAACCATCTCGCAAAGTACGATCGCGTGGCCGAGATAAATAATAACTCGGCGATAGCATGAGGCGGTAAGTTATTCCACTGGTCGACTTTACTTGCGTAATTCGGACTTCACTAGCGTTTTTTTTTCCGATGACTTCCGGAGATATCCGAAAATCAATTTTTATTAAGGCGACAAAATACTGATTATTTTAAAAAACCAAGAGTAATTTCTTAAGGCACTATCCAATTTACCAGCTCATAGCAGAGGATCGGCGGTAATCGTTTGGCTAGAAACGGTGTATCGAGGCGGGTTAGTCCTTATTAATAAGCAATTTTCTTTTGTTGATAAATATAAGTGAAACACCGGCGAGCGTGAGCACGTATTTATTGGCAGGTTAGCAGGTTTATCCCTTTGTATCTTTGCGCTTCATTATTTTTGTAAATGTGAATAATTTAAAATTCAAGACGTTGCATTCATTTGATATTTGATAACGCCTAACGGTGCAAAAACTTCCTGACGCTGCGAAAATTCCCTGGCGCTACCCAACGCCGGCCAAATCTCTATGTATGGCCAGACTGTTCATCGCTTACGAAAGAGATAATAGATATATCGCCCTCTCTTTTACACGTGCTTTATTTTGTTTTGTTTTGTCAGGAGTGCAGAGTTCCAATCGGGTTAGGCCTTCGTCTTTGCTACCACTACCCGATACTAGATGGCAGCTGTCTTCAATACGGCTTGCTCTGTCGAAATATTAACTTTTAACATATATTTCTTTTAAACAGTTTTTACTATGGGACATAAATCATGATACAACTATACAAGGTATGATATCAACAGGGTGCGCAGTGGATCGTGACATCACATAGAGAGAAATTTTTAAATTGAATTATACTGCAAAGCGTAGTTTACGTTAATAAAAGGCAATTTTATATGAAATTTTTAATAAATTTATTTCAAATCATATTAGCCTTAGAATTTCTACTGTGACTTAGATCTTGAAACATACATTTTAGATTGATTACTGTGATCATGAAAAATTTAGGTTATGGTTGTTTTCATTTTTCTTTTTCTAGAAATTATTGCATCGTGTAATTTTATATTTAGTTCTCTGATACGAAAATACATCCTACATCTAAAAAATAATATTTTTGTCTTATCGGAACATAATGCCTAACTAAAACAACGGAGAATATCGCAATATTGCGGTTTTTAGTCACAAGTGACGTCACGAAAACCTGCGCGGTATCATACCTCTTGTAGTTGTATCATAGACATAAATTACTTTTGTAGGTTAGATTTAGGTTAAATCAGTTAGTCAGTGTGGGTTAATGCATGTTAAAATGAATGAAATAAGTTTTTTTAAAAGGGTTGCGATGTTCTGCTCTTTCCTTAGAAGAAAAACTGCAGGTTAAGGAATAGGGTCGTCCAGTGGCCGATTTATATATAACAAAGACTCAAAGTGGACCAAAATCGCGGGTTAGAAAATTTAACAAGACTGTTTATTCTAAAAACGATTCGATCGAAAATATAAGTGGTAGTAGGAAAGCAAAACTCAAAGTCTGGGAAAAGATGGTTTGTACCTACCTTATGTAGCAGAAAAAATTTTAAAAAAGAAAATTATTTGACAATTAACATTATGCTAGTATATAATAAATTGATTAATGAAAGCAAGTAAAATTATGTTTTATTGCGAAATTTGTGGAAACATTTTACTTTGTAAAAACGTGTTAAACACCACATCTTGGTTCAGCAAAATGGAGATTAAGCGGAAATTTCTGGAAGAAATACAAAAGGTAGGGCTGAGAATGTCATACGTTCACCAGTTCGTATGCACTAAAGAGTAACACCTTAAAAAGAAATAAAGAACAAGTTTACATATGTAAAAGAAAGAAATACATTATAAATAATTAGTAAATCAAAACATGAAACAGATGGAACATGTGTTTAGTGAACATTTTCTCTTAATATGTTGTGATTTTAGAAAATGTTATTATATGCTCACTTTAATCACTATTTGTTATGTTTATCCTATTTTCCTTAACAATTTTTATTGAATTAAATATTTTGGCCCCACCTGTTTCAACTATCACGAGCCGCCACGGCTACTGCTTCAAGATTTTGTGCCACTAGAAGCATTCGTAATGTCTCTTGTATAAAATACCCCACTTCAATAAAAGAGATATACAGCGAGTTCCATAAAGAAACAACCGCGTATTAAAATGACAAAAATTAAACAAAGGTTGGCAAGGCCAATTTCGTTTTTACGTGGAATCGCCATAGTTTACAAAAATTGGGATCTGTCAACTTTGCAAAATCTGATAAATTTCACGCAAATGCGGAGTAGGCCTTGTCTAAGCCTGTGATTAAATTAAGTCGTAATACTCGGTTAAAACCGAGAACGATTTTTTATTGTGCAACCCGCTGTTAATCAACATATTTTACGATCTCGATAAATGACAGTCTTTAAAACTATAGTCGTTTAAAAAAATAAATAAAAGTATAGTGGTTAAAATAAAATATATAGCTTAAAATTTCCTTTGCAACAGTTCAAGTTTATTTATTGGCTTATAGATCATATTATCCTAACACTTAGATAGCTAATATTTTTAAATTGGGTGTTAAAATTTCGACTCTGGCGAAACAAGAAAAGTTTATATGACTGTTTCAGCACTTCATTATTCCTTTATACTTTTATTAGATAAGAAATTTGAAAGAAAGCATGAAGTTTTTTAGAAGGCTTTGTCAAGTTTGTTAAATTAACCGTGGGGCGAAAATGTTTGAATAAAATTTTGCTCAACAAAAAAGTTTTTAACTTACTTTCTTTTGAATACACATTTCTGCGTGATTGGTCAGACTTATAACACGTTTTAACTGCCATTATAGTTGAGTTTTATAAGTTTACATTCTTGCTTTGATATATTAATACGATCAGAGGCGTAGACTATTAATAGTTAAATAAAGGTTATGTTACGTTATGCCGCACGCTAAAAAATAACAGGCATAACGGTGTGGCGTGTGGCAGACAAAAATAACATATCATAATTATAATATTAAAAACTTGTTGGTTCTAATACAAAATATTTCTTTTCTGTGTGAGTGAGTATAAGAAAATTGTATTTTACTATAAAAAAAATAATTTGTATAATAGAAATAATTATTTTAGTAACATATACACATACAGAAACAGCTAAGCATTTTTGTTGCAAAAGCAAGGTTACATTTTAGACATAGCAAAACTACTTTTTAGTTATAAAAGAATTAATAATTATATTATTAGATATTATTATTCTTTGCAAGGTAGTTTTATTACCACAGCAAAGTATTTTTAGTAGTGAATTCTCCTGATAGAGTAAAGGGCTAGACCAGGGGTTCCCAAAGTTTTTTTTATGGCGCCCCCTTTTGGGAATCAAGAAATGGTCGCGCCTCCCTCCCCCTCCATTATACAGATACAAGTTGTATTAATTTTGCAGTTTTTCAGAGCTCTCGTGCCACCTCTAATGCTGCTTAGCGCCCCCCCAGGGGGGCGCGCCCCCCAGTTTGGGAACCCCTGGGCTAGACTGTCCTCTTTTTAACAAAATATTTCGGGTATGATTGTCTAAATTTTCACAAGGGATAAAAATATATTTTCTCAGTATACAGGGTTATCCAACCTAGACTGAACACGGGCCTATTTTTTGAGTTTCCCTGTATTTTTATGCCCCTACCACAGAATCAACGGAACAGGAGATTGAAACATTCTATGAGGGATTAAAAAAACTAATCAAGCTCACCAAAAAGCATGAGATGAACATTATAATGGGCGATTTCAACTCCAAAATAGGGAAAGGCAGATCGGAAGACCTAGTTGGACCTTTTGGACTAGGAGATCGAAATGAGAGAGGCGACCGACTACTACAATTCTGCCAGGAAGAGAGTATAAAAATAACTAATACCTGGTTCTGTTTACCACCTCGCCGCCTATACACGTGGAAGTCCCCAGCAGACAATCCAAACAACATAGTGCGTAACCAGATAGACTACATCCTTATCAACAAACGGTTTGGAACCTCTATCATCAGAACCTGCACATACCCAGGCGTAGACGTACCCTCTGACCATGTCTTACTTCTGGCTTGCCTCAAAATTAGAATGGCAAAGCACAAAAAGTAACCCCGCAAGGAAAAATTGCCTATGAACGACTACAACAAAAGCAGCTTAGGGATACTGTAAGTGAAGAAATAAATCGAGGGATACAGACAGTTACAACACAAATAGAAGCAGACGGAGACCCAAACTATATATGAAAAGAGACCCAAAATATCGTAATGAACACAGCTAAAGAATTAATAGGGTATAAAACACAAACAGTCATGGATGACTGACGAAATTCTAGCAAACAAGAACAATTATCAAAAAGTTCACAAGTTAATACGAACAAAGATCAGGATAGCGAAAAATGAATGGCTAAAACAAGAATGTGAAATTATTGAGAAGTTGCACACCTTACATGATGATTTCAACTTGCACAAGAAACTGAAAGAAACAGCAGGAATATATCGAAAAAGATATTTCTCTATGATAACCAATGAGAAAAACGAGATCGTACGCGATACCAATGCGCAGAAAGTAGTATGGGAGAATTACATTAGAAACCTATTCTCAGATGAAAGAATTCTTAACCAAGACACGGAAGATGAACTAATCGGACCCTCAATAACAAAATCAGAAATAGAATAGGCCATTCGCACACTGAAAAGCAACAAAACATCTGGTCCCGATGAGATACCGACAGAGCTCTTAAAACTTCTCGATGATAGAGGCATTAGAGTTCTTCAAAAACTAAATATATGAAACCGGCCAATACCCCGATCAATGGCTGACATCAACCTTCATCCCCCTGCCAAAAAAGAACAACGCAAGAAAATGTGAAGATCACAGGCTTATCAGTCTTATGAGTCCTTAAAACTATTTCTCAAAGTAATACATCCGAGAATATTTAGAAAATGTGAACAAAACATCAGTGACTCTCAATTCGGATTTAGGCAAGGCATGGGCACTCGAGAAGCACTAGTGGCAACACAAGTGCTGGTACAAAACTGCCACGATCAGCGAAAAGATGTTTCATAGACTTCGAGAAGGCCTTTGACAGAGTACAACACAATAACTAACAATACTAAAACAAATGGATATGGATGGCAAGGATATTCGCTGCATCGAAAATCTCTACCTAAATCAATATGCCCACATAAAGATCGATGGAGAACAAAGTAATAATGTTAGAATTTGCAGAGGAGTCCGACAGGGATGTGTGCTCTCGCCATTGCTATTTAATTTGTATTCCGAGAATATCTTCCTGGAAGCACTTGAGAATGTATGTACTTTAGTAAAGTTCCGATTTTAAAGTCGGAATTTAGTAATATTCCGAGTTTAAAGTCGGAATTTAGTAAAATTCCGATTTTAAAGTCGGAATTTAGTAATATTCGAAGTTTAAAGTCAGAATTTAGTAATATTTCGAGTTTAAAGTCGGAATTTAAAAAAAAACTACATAGTTACTCTACGCCTTCATATTAAAGAGTAGAAAAGGTAGTATGGAAACATTTTAATGGCTCAGTTTAACCACTTACCTAATAGTATAGAATTGTCTTGCTTGAGAAAAATTGTATCCGTTAGGGCTATTTTATTTACAATAAGTTTTCTAAAAAAATAAAGCGGCATTTCTCCATTCTTTTAAATGGCAACCCATCTTTGTTTTATTATAATAATATTATTTATTTAATTTTCTTTCTAGTGGGTGGTATAAATTACCAAGAAACATCATAAATGTAATTTCTAGACTCGAATGAGCTATAAGAAATTTTGTCAAGACTAGTCTAGAATGCCGTGGAAAACACAAATATTATTTCTGCATTAATTAGATCAAAATGTCAAATGGTAGTAAATAATAATTACTAAGATTGAAGAGAATGAATTGTTTTCCACGACATACTTGACATAACTTCCTATGGCTTGTGCGGGTCTAGAAATTACATTTATAATGATAAATGATACTTTTGTTATTTTTCACTATTAGATACCTCAAAAATAATTATCAACTTGTAATACACCGTTAGAAAGGAAATTAAATGAATCTATTAGGTTTGCGTAAACCAATTGGAATAAATTATCAGGGATATTATGGTTTCTTTAAAAAAAATTATTTCCAATGTTATTGTTCTCTCATGTTCTTTATAATACATACTTATGGAATAAAAAACAGAAACAATAGATTTTTAACTTATTTTACTCAACCTTTTGGGTGGTTCAATTGCTTATATAACTGAATTGTCCTTATTTAAATTTTCTTATCTGCAACTGCGATTATTAAAAAACAAAAAATATCCCCTGTTTACTTACTTATGATTTAACTTCCTTCTGCCTATAAGAACGTACACAAGAAAGACAATAAACACAAATAAATTACACCAAATATTATCACATCCATTCTCCACACGGGCACGGCCATGAAAATGGCCAATTATTGCCTTAAAAACACGAAAAAATGATGTAATGAAGTAATTTCTAAGAGTGTAGCATTTTATTATAGTAACTTTTTCTTATAATAAATCATATATGAGTTGCTATTTGAAAAATTCGAGAAATTCCGTTTTTTTTTAAACAGGTTGTAAATATAATAACCTAGTATTTTTCATAGAATCAAGCATTAGTTACAAATGGGGGTTTTCGTTTAAAATTTAAAAGTTGATTTCACTTCCGGTTAAACCGGAAATGGATTTGAAAGTTGGAATTGGTGGAAAAATGGTAACTTAGACGCTTAATAACCCCTTAAATTTTTACATCTTTACTTTTAATATTACGAAGAAAATTGGGGGAAGGGTGTAGCGTGTAACACTTTCTTTAGTCGAATGGCAGTAGAGTTTTGGACTTGCATTGTCTTTATTTGTTTAGAATCACTACGTTTCAACTGGTAAGTATCTCCAGTCGTCTTCAGGTGAATACGGAATAAGTACGGTAACTACAGCTCTATTTATACTAGGCAGGTGCTGTGACGCATCACTAGTGGGCGGAGTCATGCGTGTTGCTAGGTGATGACGCATAACTGGATGAGTCATGCTTGATGAGTCATGCTCGATGAATCATGCGTTTAACTCTTGGGTGGTCTTATTCTAAGATTACATTTACTTAACAAGGGTTTCCAGACGTTTCTCATATCTAATGAAGGCTTACTAAAGCAACCTGGATTTTGGTGTATGGTCGCAGCTTCCTTAAACTTCCTCTTCCTCCAGTGCGGTTATTTTTGCAGGATTTCCGCTTTTGTCCACATGATATGATGGCCGTGCGTCCAGGCGTGGTCAGCTGCACCTGATTTTTCGGTCTCTCCTTTTTGGGTGTTATTCCGATGTTCTTTAATCCTTACTTCTAGTGGTCTTAGTGTCTCACCAATGTAAGACTGGCCGCATTCGCAGGGGATCTGATAGACAAAAACGAAAATCCTGCAAAAAGAACCGCACTGGAGGAAGAGGAAGTCTAAGGAAGCTGCGACCATACACCAAAATCCAGGTTGCTTTAGTAAGCCTTCATTAGATTTGAGAAACGTCTGGAAACCCTTGTTAAGTAAATGTAATCTTAGAATAAGACCACCCAAGAGTTAAACGTATGATTCATCGAGCATGACTTATCCAGTTATGCGTCATCACCTAGCAACACGCATGACTCCGCCCACTAGTCATGCGTCACAGCACCTGCCTAGTATAAATAGAGCTGTAGTTACCGTACTTATTCAGTATTCACCTGAAGACGACTGGAGATACTTACCAGTTGGAACGTAGTGATTCTAAACAAATAAAGACAATGCAAGTCCAAAACTCTACTGCCGTTCAAGAAACGTTATTGTCTCCAACCTTTAAACAAACTTTCTTTTGTCACCCGGTACACACAATTTGGTATATTTAAACCAAATAATGTAATTAGGACCAACTGTAACTCTACAAACAAAACATACTCTTTGGTGTTACTTACCCTATCGCCGAATATTATTAGCCGTATTTTAAATTTAAACCTAATCCAACTTAAAATGCCATTTCATAGATCCGACTCCATCCAGTGCCGTAAGTGCTATACTTGCCGGATTTAACAAAAAAGAATTTTAAATTCTTAAAGAAGATTTTTCCATCCTTTTTCCGCTTTGGAAGTTCAAATATCCGTTCTTTTACTGTCGAATAACAACAGATTTTTAATTCCCACAGTCTTCTGCTGACTACATATATATTTTTCTTGCTTTTACTCATTCCCACGTTAGCACTGCAGCGTTTTCCCTTAAAGGATTTTCTCAAACCCCATTTTTAAGTTTAAATAATTTAAGGATAAAAGTATTTAGATAAGTAAAATATAAATTATTTTTAAAAAGTTAGAATATCTTCTTGTTTATAATTTTATGGTTGCGGTAGAATAATTTTTTTTCACGATACACGGAGACAATTTTATAATACAACCCATAAGAAATATAAAATTATTTATTATAATTTTCTAGTAGTACATTGTGCCATATTCCAATTTAATATAGGTCACCATAATATTTATGTTCTTTAATGATGCGTAATATTTTTGGTAATATAAATCATTACATTATTTTATAATATTCATAATAGTTTTTTTTAAATTTTATAGAGATTTTTATTAAATATTAAGATATTTTATAGTAAAAAATATTATTTTTTTATTTGCTTTTAGTAGATTTTATTGTACGAATTCTTATAGTTACGCGAAAATAATGGGTTCCCTGGGGCACAGGTTGAGAATGACCAGTGTTTCGTCCTTATTAGGACTTTACGGAACGCCATAACCCGTAAGCAACTACAGAAATAGCGAGATCGCGTTTACAAGAATTTTTTGAAACTAATAAATCATAAAACATTAACACCCGTATTCACTAAAATATTTACATCTATAGTCTAACAGTTGTGTTTTCACGTAACATTATTTTATATGCGATATGACGTTTTGGTGTTAATTCGATTTTTTATAATAAAATCGTCTTACCGATAAATAATTTGACCAGAATGTTGTTGTAAATACAGTTTTAGGTCTAATAAATAGCACAGTATGTACTAAAATACGTTTTTCTTTATAATTTTAAAGAAAAACCAAAAACATATTTACAATGCAAAACTTTATTATTGTTGTTATTTTATACCCAGAACTGTTAGTTTAGGACGGTTTTAAATTTAGAATCCTTCAGTGAATACGGCTGTAAGTGTCTGGCTGAATGGCAGATCTACCAAAGCCAAAAAAAAAGTAGTAAAAACGTAGCATCGCCATTTCCAATGCAGAAGTAAAATCCACCGGTTAAAAGAAAATATGTGTATCTAATTTTTTACAATAAAATATTTGATTTTCTATTGGTAGTACTGCTTATTATGTATTTTAATAAAATGCACAGTTTCTTAAGTCGTAATTTACTATATAAGAAATTATTGTAGATTATTACTTTTTTACCCGTTCTGTCACGAGTAATATGCTTTTTACCACACTTAATACGTAATATTCCTACTATTATTAGCCAGCCATTTTGAAAGTCCAACAAAATAAAAAAATAACTTTACCATTAATAGGCAGAGGATAAAGGCGAGATCATACTCTATCAGGTATTTGTCAATACCTAGGAGGACTGTCTATAACTTAAGCAAGCTGAATTACACATTTAAATGTTTTACAGTGTGCAAATTATTTTCATATGAACGTTACTATACAAACTTCAGCTACATACTACTTCTTCTAAATATTACTAAATTACTGCGTATTTCTTGTCCTATATTGGATATTATATTTTTAAACAACAATGATTTTGTTTCTAAGATAAAAATAGGGAAATAAAAAACGCGAAATAAAGACATTTACGTTCTTATCTTCGTCAATTATAGTGGCTTCCTTGTTCCTCTTAAAATGCTGTATTGATCAGGCACGGAGTTTATCTTAATAGGATTTTCTAGTAGTTGATTACCATTTCAATAGTGGGATTTGTCATTTTCAATTAAAGTTAAGTCCTGTATCTCACAGTTAGCCCTGCAAATAGGGCTTTTAGTGAAGGTTCTTTTTTCTAACAGATAAATTCCTGAGGCGCTGGATGAATATACTGAACGATTAGCTAAAATAAAATAAAAATTCTGTTACAAAGCAATACTTTCCTATATCGACAAATATTAGGTCGAATGTGCCTTGTTGTTATGATGAAATGCATTAAATTTTAAATTTTAATAAAAATGACATAAAAAAATTAATAGCAGTAAGGTTATTTTTTTTCCGAGGGCCCATCCGTGCGATGGATGCACTTAGGCCAGGTTTGTCCCATTGTGCTCACCCTGTTTGGTTCTTACACCCACTCCGTGATCTCAATTCCTTGCACTAGTTTGTGTAGGTCAACTGGGGAGAGGGTAAGGATGTTCTCTGGTTCCAGTTTTGGTTTCCCGAGTATTTGTTGCCTCTTCCGATCTAGACTCGCAATGGCAAACTATGTGCTGTCCAGTTTCCCTGTCTTGTCCGCATAATCTGCAGTCAAGTTCTTCATTGTATAGTTGCATTCTATGCAAATGGATCTTGACAGTCATGTGTCCTATCAGAATTCCTGTAATGATTCTCAGCTAGTTCTGGTTAGCAGTAAGGTTTCTTAAATTTTAAAACATCAACATTGTTTGGACAGAATAACCAAAGACATATTATATAATATACAGGTTAATTTACGACCAGCGTTCGTGTGAACTACTATAAATATATTCTTGAAACTTTGCAAGTCAGTAATATATTTTTTAATGTGTCCGCTTTACCAAAAATGTTTGCTTTTTTCTATTACTTCTGGGTAAACCGAAAGTAGTTGTCAACTTTGTTATTTTAAATAGGATATAATTCTAAAGGATTTTATACAATAGGTCAAACGTCTAAACTGGATCATTTTTAAGACATTAGCATTGACTCGACGTTGAATTGACTTTGATGGGCTGTAGCACTTTAACGCTACCCAAGCAGCATGTTTCCGACGTCCGACGAATAATGTACTACCTGAGACGTTGCATTAGGTATAAATAATAGCCAGCATACGACTATAAAGAAATAACTGCGGCACAACGGTGTGTAGCGATGACACTAGACAACTTCTAAGTTTCAGTAAAGTAAGTACAAAATGGCCATGTCGACGCGATCTCGGCCTGATTACCAAGTTAATTTGGTTCTAAAAGTTATTTCGGGTTTCAGGTTGGTAGCCTGAACAAAAATTATTTTTTATATTTTTCTAACCTTACTTAAAAAAAATGATTTCGTTTATTATATTTTAAAATGACACGATATAATTACATACACTACATAAAATATACTAAATAAATAAAACACAATAGGGGATAATTTGTCACTAGTTTACATTTTTCTATTTACTAGTTTAGTTTAAAGTACCTATAGGTAAAACAATATTAAAGGTTAAGAGGTAATGCAAGCTAATAAGAGAAACTATTTGCATACAACCGGCTATTAAGTTTTTCTGTTAGAATAATCCTCGTTTTACCAGTTTTTGGCATATTTGACTTATCTACATAAAGGTATGTTAACCAAAGGAGAGTGCCTATAGGATTTGTTCGCTTAGATATTATTACCTTTTTAATGTATGTATAACTAACATAATGTTAAGAGCTTCAATTCAGCCAATGATTTAATTTTTCTGTTAATTGAACCCCCTCTTTTTGGTATAAGACTTACAGATCTCCACACGGGTAGTGTCCGCCTTCTTGGACTAAAACCTTTCCCTCTCTGCTTCGGCATACCATACTGGAAACCGCTCTCGCATTACTTCGGTATGGGTATGCTTTTGGAATAGGACTGTCCTTCTCTTTTATGCGTCAAAAGTTTGCGACAAAAACCTACTCTCACTCTGCCAACTGAAGATCCTGAGTGTGCCGATAGCACCATTTTCTCCCTGATGAGGAGGTGGCAAAGCTTCAATCAAAATAGACCTTGTGATGCAAAATCTCTCATTTAAAGTTTCACCGGGGTGGGTTACAGTATCTACAATTGCCCGTATTGGCTCTTTTTCGATCATGCAGGTATTTTTGGAAACCGTGCCCCGAAAGAGCTTGAGTGATAAAGTAGTCAACCTCACCAAAAGGTCTGGTTTCCCATCGCTGGATGTCGGATTTGTTCGGCTTTGTCAACCTATAGGTCCATCTACCGTAAGTTCCGTTGTCCCATTTGTCCTGCCATCTATTTATTAGATTAGCTCTCGCAACGTCTTTAGGTGTACCCATATACTTCTCTCTTCTTTCCCTTATTAGTAGTTCGATTGGCGCTACCCCAGCGATAACTGCTGACCACATTTGGTCAATGACCTTCTGAACAAGCCGCGGCTGGTTAAGATGCTATAGCCTGTCAACAGTGGCGCACCCAAGGAGGGGACTCTAATGGGCAACGGCACCCCCCATACCCGGCCAAACATACCATCGTGCACCGATTCACTGAAATTAAAAGGGAACCTGAGGACCTTTTTTTGAGATTTTGAGAAGAGAAATAGGCTTTTATTAGAAATACTTTTGATCAAAGTAGAATTTTTGGGGAGGAAGATACGATTTTTTTAGAATGCCCCTTTGATCAGATACATTATTGGTCTCTCCAGCATGGTGGTTGCTCTGTTTAATTTATTGGAACGTAGGTAATGTACTTACGTCTTAAGTCTTCTCTTCGCTGGTGTTGGAGATTTAGTAAAATAGATTATCATACTGTGATGGATAAGTATTTATTATTGAGTATAAATTATTATAACATTAACTTATATTGTTTTTTTTGCACTATAGACATCACCACTTCTTGTCCCCATTATATTACCTACTTACAGAACTGCGAGGTCCTTCTTATTAAAGTATACAAATTAATAAATCAAGAGACTGTTATTGAGATTAAGCAAACCTTAAGCACATATCACTAACCCTACAACCTACAAGGATTTCAACTATAAATGAATTTTCGGGCGAAAGTATTTCGAGCATCATTTACTTCGTACTACCGACACTCACACTCAACTTAATATACTAAAATCAATTCCACAATTCAAAAGGGTAAACAAGCGATGTGTACAATAGTGTACATACGTGCTTGGTTAATAACTTATTGCCATTAAATCGACAATAAAGTAGAGTTGATATAAAATATTCGTTACAGGTACCTACCTAGTAACAGGTATAAGTGCGTAACAGGTATCGATTTTAAAATACTAGGTCCAGCAAGCGTATTTCCATGTGATCAAGAAATCTTGGGAAAATGCGGTGTACGACGTGCACCAATAATGACTATAGCCAGCGCCGACTGTGGACTACAGGACTGGATCGCCTAAATGGACTGGGCTGGGATTACTCGGCGTACTTTATCGTCTGTGACGGCCGTTCAGATAACAGGTTATTAAAATACTCATGAGAGTATTTTAGATAACAGGTTACTAAAATACTGATCAGAGTACCTATTTGGTCCCTGTAAGATATGAAATACGCGGTGACAGTAGTATTTGATATTCATATAGGTAAATACTTTTATAGAGAAATTATTTAATGGGGATATAATACGTATTTAGTTAATATAGTATTAACAGTATTACAGATAAAGATTCATCTATTTGTGGTTTATATTAAATTATAGCTTGAAAAAAGGATATTAGTTATTATTTATTTAATTTAGAACAATAAAAATAGTTTATTTTGTTACTTAATATTAGTTTAATATTTGTATTCAAATAAAGGTTTTCTTATATGATACCATATAATATAATATTTTCCCCTCTGCAGTCGGCTCATATCAAAGAAAAGAAATAAGAAATTGTTTTTATTTTCTTTAGGTGTTTACAAATTTTAAATTTAAATACAATACAGAAATATGTAACAATATACCGATTGCCGACGATAGGTTGCAGGGCTCAGATGTTGCCAGTTATCGGAAAAATTCCCTGATAATGACGATTCATGAACGAATAACCGTCCTTTATTTCAAAGGGCATATATCCCTTTATTTCAAAAGAAAGTCATTTGCCTTTTAGTTAATGTCTTTTAAAAGCAACAGCGTTTTATGACAGGGATGACCTTTTTTTAAGAAGTCACTACTCACTTTTTTTATAACATACAGGGACGACTTTTTGTTTTTCTAGAAGTCACTTTTGATAAGACAAGAAGTTTTTCTATATTATATATCAATAAAGTCAGAACCGCTGTTTACTGGCCTATGTAGTGTTCACGTGCTCATCGCGTGTTTTATTCTAACAAATTAGTAAAATTATTTTAGTATAGTGATGTGTCAAATCGTTACCAAATAACAAGGTTTCAAGTACCGATTTTTTACTACCATCTTCGCACCGTGCCGCATCGGTATGCTTCGTTACTCGCCATCACGAATGGAAATAACCGACAACTTATCGATCATCGCAGCTGGCCCACTACACCGCCTATCTTCCGTATCCCGTGTATGAATTGTCGCATATTCGCGATGTGTTTCGTTACTTATTCGCATCGCATGTACAGTAAAGGCAAATTTTTTTTTTATCATTTCGAACGCTTGCTTGTCTAGGGGGTCTCATATAATACAGTCGGATTTAAGACTATCGTTTCATGCCGGCTCTTTAAATAAATTTGTTAACATCTTATTTGTTCCCGTTGGCAATATTTATTTTATTTTAAATCAAGTTTAAGAGTTAGGACTAGTAACGCATTCGTCATTTTATCCTTTGATCAATTTCCGTTACTTTTTCCGTTTATCTAAAAATCGGCAAAATACCCATAATTACCTACAGTTTAAATTTAAAAATATAGTAAAAGCAGAAAAAGAAATATGGACAAAAATTTCCCAAAATTTCGTTTTGCTTTCAATAATACCGACATTTTGCTAAATAACAAAATCCCGCTAATATGTATGTAATTAGTTCGGCTACTAGTTAAACGGATTTTAATTTCGATATTTGACAAGTGACAGGTGACTTTGACATATTTTAATTGACAAGTGACAGCCGTCATAATTTTCTAAACGTATTATGGCGTTATCCAAAATACGTGACCTATAATGAATATTATTGCCCAAGTAGCTAACGCCCAATTAGCTAATGCCAGAGTAGCTAACGCCCAAGAGTGTGAAGTTATATATATATATATATATATAGAGAATGCTATCCAAGCTGAGCCTAGGATAGCAAACTGTACATGCAATGTTGAGCCAGATCAACCAAGCTGAGCCGTATATGTGGCTCAGGTTAGTTTTTGCATGAAAACAGAGTCACGTGATGAAAAAAAATCCAAACGTACTAATTTTAAGATGGATTAATTTTTACCCAATCCTGGTCCTTCATTTATCTCATCTGACAACTGTCCAAACAGATTTTACGCGCCAATTTTTCCCTCCAAAAAGTGGCTCAGGTTGGTATGAATTCTAATAATTTTAGTTCGGCAAAAAATCTACCGTGGCTCTGTCATCGAACTCGTATATACAAATTGTATAGGTGTAAAGCTAAGTTCGTGCATTACAACCTGAGCCATCTAAATTTGGCAACAATGAAATTTTATTTATTCGTTTAAATACATCGATTTAAATAGGTAGCTGTGAAATATAATTATGTAGCAAAAGATAAGCCAATCCAATTTTTTGTAATTACTTTTTGGGTAATAGATTTCACTCACACTCTGTTAGGGCACTCGGTTACTTGAGTTATACTTACTTACCTACATATTCTGTTTTAAAACTTTTAGTAAAGCATTGATGTTAAGACACACTTTTATGTAAAAGTTTTTATTTGGTTTTTTAGTTTTGAATACTTTTTTATTCCTATAAGAAGCATTCTGATAAATTTGTAGAAAGACAGGAACAAACTTAACACTCAATTCGTGGGTCTTAAATTTAGATATGTGTCGTTTTAAAAAGCTAAAAACTAATTTTTAAGATACTTTCGGGCACTTTCTCTTAAAAATATTTTTTTTTGAAAAATAAACCATTTACGAAAAAATCTATTGTTTTTAGTCAACCAAAATTCTGTGATGCAGCATTATTCTACGTTATTTCTGAAAGCTTTAAACTTTTGATTGGTGAAATGAAATAAGAATTTACTTGCTACTCAAAATGGACCACCTGTAAGTACGTAAATACACTTTCTTATCCTTCAAATTTGATGGCCATGATAAGAGTTATCTTTAAGTCCTATATTTTCGTTAAAGAGAACATAAGAAAACAAGAATGACGTCTCCTACCCACTACAGAATTTTTTCGATATACTTACCGGACAACCTGTATTACTCACCGACGTAAAGCAAGGAATAAGCTTAGTCAACGTGAATCTCGCACACTAGCTTATATATTTTTTAGTATTTTATAACACACCAATTATTTTACCACAAGAGGTGAACTGAAAATCTAGTTATTTACAATAATTTTAACCTTTTCGTACTTATCTTATGAATAAATGATTTAAAAAATTCAATGATTTTATCATGAAAATAAAAATGTATATTTTCGAACGTCTAAATGAAACTCTAATGTTGGGTTGCACAAAGATTTTATAATTGACTAGCCAATACCTTAATATACTTTTCCCACGATAACTTCATATGAACTTAGCAAAACATCGCGTAATTTTTAAAAAATAAGAACGACAAAATTGATTTTTCCACAACTAATTAACGATAAAAAGAGGCAAACTTAGCGCTACTGACATTTGCAAAAAACTATTTTTTCTTTTATTGTTTTGCAAAGTTTATATGAAATTAAAAAAAACATCGCGTAATTTTTTAAAATTAAAAACGACAAAATTGATTTTTCCACAACTAATTAACGACAAAAAAGACGAAAACTTTAGGCTACTAACATTTGCAAAAACTATTTTTTTAATTTATTGTTTTGCAAAGTTTATATAAAATTAACAAAAACAATGCAACATTTAAAAAAAATAAGAACGACAAAATTGATTTGTCCACAACTAATTAACGACAAAAAGAGGAAAACTTTACGCTACCAACATTTGCAAAAGATTATTTTTTTCTTTTATTGTTTTGCAAAGTTCATATGAAATTAACAAAAACATCGCGTAATTTTTAAAATATAAGAACGACAAAATTGATTTATCCACAACTAATTAACGAGGCAAATTTTACGCTACTAACATTTTCAAAAGTTTTTTTTTTCTTTTATTGTTTTGCAAAGTTCATATAAAATTAACAAAAACATCGCAACATTTTTAAAAAATAAGAACGCCAAAATTGATTTGTCCACAACTAATTAACGAAGTAAATTTTATGCTACTAACATTTGCAAAAGCCTATTTTTTTCTTTTATTGTTTTGCAAAGTTCATATGAAATTAACAACAACATCGCCTAATTTTTTTAAAATAAGAACGCCAAAATTGATTTGTCCACAACTAAATTAACGACAAAAAGAGGCAAATTTTACGCTACTAACATTTGCAAAAAACACATGTCATTGAATTCACTTTTTGGAGATTATCACATGGTGACTATTTTCTTAGAAATCACCAAGACAATATTTCTTTTCTTCATAAAACTCTTCCATCCCCCACAAAATTTTCTGCGGGCGGCTTTGATTGTGTAGGTATACTTAAAAGTAAAAGCAATACACTTCCGGACGATAATGTAATTTGATAAAGTTTGATATTCGTGATCGATTTCAGAAATACTAGTGTTTGACAACTAACAATGCAATGTTTGAATAATTAAAACGATCTTCGAAAGAACTAACCAAAAAGAGATTTATAGTCGACTATAGACTATAAAAATCTCTCCGTATTGATTTTTATGTGTTTGTTTTCTTTTTAATTTTTATTAAATGTTAGGTCTGATGATGCCTCTATACAGGATGCTACAAACTCGTGTGATATATTTTGCATTTTTTGAGGTTTAATAATTTGGTGAAAGAAAATGGTCAATAGTCCGAATACCTTCGGACATATTTATGCGAAAAAAAAAACGAAATTTTTAGTATTTGTGTTAATTTTTGGCGCCTTCATTTTTGACTTGGGAAAAAAACAAAAAACACTTTCTCATAGCCGTTCTTTATGTTTTACAAGATATTAGTTTTTAAATTCGACGTTTCGTTCTTTAGATACCAGCCTCAAGTCAATTTTTTTAAATACGGACCTGGCATTTTAAAAAACAGTTTGAGGGACTTCTAGGTTTTAGAAATGTAATACTGTTTAAAGATTTTTAAATTTTAACGTTTGGTCATCTAATAAGACATTTTTTCAAATTATCTTTTTATTTTATTACGGTCCCCAACATTTAGAGCTAAACTAAAAATCAAAATTCTGATTTAAAAAAACCGACCATTTTTACTCAAAGAAGCATGATATTTAATATTTTGTAAGAAGAAATACCCAAAAGTCTCGGCCTCAAATACATTTCTGTCTGTTTATTTTTGTTGAGAAATAATACTGTTTTTTTTTAGTTTTTTATTTATTTTATTAATATAACATCTTGGATCCAATGATTTTTACCTTAGACCTAGACCGAAATACTGTAAAACAGAAAAAAATTATTGCTCCTGAGTAAAGAGACGGTAACTGGAGTGTTCGATTAGTTATGTTACTGTGATGCGCTTCTATTTATTTCAAACACAATGTCAACATTTTTTTACTGTTTATAAGGTCTGACGATGCTAGTTCAAGCGAAACCCATGTAACAATAATAAACGAACAGAAAGATAGTTGAGGCCGAGACTTTGGGTCTTTTTTCATATCAAATATCAGGCCTCTTTGATTAAAAATGGACGGATTTTTCAAATCAGAAATTTTTTTTTTAAATGCTCATGACCATAATGATATAAAAATATAATTTGAAAAAATGTGTTATTAGATGACAAAACGTTAAAATTTCAAAAACTTTAAATTGTATTAATTTTGTAAAGCTTAGAAGTCCCTAAAACTGTATTTAAAATTCCAGGTCCATATTTAAAAAAATTGACTTTAGGTTGGTATCTAAAGAACGAAACGTAAAATTTGAAAACTAATAATGCCATCTTGTAGAACTTAAAAAACGGTTGTGAAAAAGTGTTTTTTTTAAGACCGACCAGAAAATATACACTTTCTGGACAATTTTTCGTCCAGAAAATAACGTTTTGCCGGTCTCGGGACCGGAAAATTGACGTAAGGGACCGGAAAAATCCTTTGCAAGTCCCTTACGTCAATTTTCCAATCGCTCTTTGATAATGGAATCTACTTTGATTTCGTTACTAAGGTAACAAAATTTCGAATGTATTGTTGAGTGACAGTTCGTTTGATGAATTTGTTGTTTATGTCAAATAAAATATAATGAATTAAAAAATGTATTATATAAAAGTGTCGGTCTTAAAAAAAATATTGTACGTCACGCAACCGGAAATTTGTGTTTTTCAGGTCTCCCCAAGATTCCAGGACTCGCCTACGGCTCGCCCTGGAAATGCTTGTCTCGACCTGAAAAACACTTCTTTCCGGTCTTGTAACGTAAATTACTATTTTTTCCCAAGTCACAAATGAAGGCGCGAAAAATTAAAAACCAAAAATAGAAATTTCGTTTTTTTTTCGGATATCTCCTAAAGCATTGGAAATATTTACAATTTTTCTTCGCCAAATTATTAAGCCCCAAAATACGCAACTTTGCCTCAATTTAACCCTCGATTTAACCATCTTCGTATCTCTTACCGTTTTCGAGATCCCCTTCTACGCACACAAATTTGTAGCACCCTGTAGAGGTGAAACATGTAAGTTTAAGATTTAATAAAATTAAATATTGCTATATAAATTTATTATAGGTATTATATATTTTGTCCCTGTGTTTATAAGAGTTCTTTTTGGGTTAGCATTTTTCCTTGAATTATACAACATTATAAAGTCCACTGCATTTTGATTCAGTACCTTCTTGGATTGCTCATTATATTAACATATCGAATTCCGTTCAGAAATCTTCAGAAATAATGCGAAATCACGAGATATTTCCCTATTTGCGAAATACTGTCACATTTAAAAATAAGAACGACAAAATTGATTTTTTCACAACTAATTAACGACAAAAAAGAAGCAAATTTTACGCTACTAACATTTGCAAAAGACTATTTTTTTCTTTTATTGTTTTCAAAGTTCATATAAAATTAACAAAAACATCGCGTAATTTTTTAAAAATAAGAACGACAAAATTGATTTTTCCACAAATAGTTAACGACAAAAAAGAAGCAAACTTTACTCTACTAACATTTGCAAAAACTATTTTTTTTTCTTTTATTGTTTTGCAAAGTTCATTTGGAATTAACAAAAACATCGCGTAATTTTTTAAAAATAAGAACGACAAAATTGATTTTTTCACAGCTAATTAACGACAAAAAAGAAGCAAATTTTACGCTACTAACATTTGCAAAAGACTATTTTTTTCTTTTATTGTTTTCAAAGTTCATATAAAATTAATAAAAACATCGCGTAATTTTTAAAAAATAAGAACGACAAAATTGATTTTTCCACAACTAATTAACGACAAAAAAGAAGCAAACTTTACGCTTCTAACATTTGCAAAAACTATTTTTTTTCTTTTATGGTTTTGCAAAGTTCATTTGGAATTAACAAAAACATCGCGTAATTTTTTAAAAATAAGAACGACAAAATTGATTTTTCCACAACTAATTAACGACAAAAAAGAAGCAAACTTTACGCTTCTAACATTTGCAAAAACTATTTTTTTTCTTTTATGGTTTTGCAAAGTTCATTTGGAATTAACAAAAACATCGCGTAATTTTTTAAAAATAAGAACGACAAAACTGATTTTTCCACAACTAATTAACGACAAAAAAGAAGCAAACTTTACGCTTCTAACATTTGCAAAAACTATTTTTTTTCTTTTATGGTTTTGCAAAGTTCATTTGGAATTAACAAAAACATCGCGTAATTTTTTAAAAATAAGAACGACAAAATTGATTTTTCCACAACTAATTAACGACAAAAAAGAAGCAAACTTTACGCTTCTAACATTTGCAAAAACTATCTTTTTTCTTTTATGGTTTTGCAAAGTTCATTTGGAATTAACAAAAACATCGCGTAATTTTTTAAAAATAAGAACGACAAAATTGATTTTTCCACAACTAATTAACGACAAAAAAGAAGCAAACTTTACGCTTCTAACATTTGCAAAAACTATTTTTTTTCTTTTATGGTTTTGCAAAGTTCATTTGGAATTAACAAAAACATCGCGTAATTTTTTAAAAATAAGAACGACAAAATTGATTTTTCCACAACCAATTAACGACAAAAAAGAAGCAAACTTTACGCTTCTAACATTTGCAAAAACTATTTTTTTTCTTTTATGGTTTTGCAAAGTTCATTTGGAATTAACAAAAACATCGCGTAATTTTTTAAAAATAAGAACGACAAAATTGATTTGTCCACAACTAAATTAACGAGGCAAATTTTACGCTACTAACATTTGCAAAAGTTTTTTTTTTCTTTTATTGTTTTGCAAAGTTCATATGGAATTAACAAAACCATCGCGTAATTTTTTAAAAATAAGAACGACAAAATTAATTTTCCACAACTAATTAACGACAAAAAAGAAGCAAACTTTACGCTACTAACATTTGCAAAAACTATTTTTTTTTCTTTTATTGTTTTGCAAAGTTCATATGGAATTAACAAAAACATCGCGTAATTTTTTAAAAATAAGAACGACAAAATTGATTTTTCCACAACTAATTAACGACAAAAAAGAAGCAAACTTTACGCTTCTAACATTGGCAAAAACTATTTTTTTTCTTTTATGGTTTTGCAAAGTTCATATGGAATTAACAAAAACATCGCGTAATTTTTTAAAAATAAGAACGACAAAATTGATTTTTCCACAAATAATTAACGACAAAAAAGAAGCAAACTTTACTCTACTAACATTTGCAAAAAACTTTTGTTTTCTTTTATTGTTTTGCTATGTTCATATGAAGTTAATTTCAGGATATAATATCGGTATATAACTTCTTAATAGAATCATTTTTATTAATGCAAAAAAGGTCGAACTTATTTAGATCTTTTAAGACATGCTTTCCCTCATTCCATCGAAACGTATTCCCCCTCCCGATTTTTTGTTTAAAAACATTAAGCGAACAATCCTATTGATATTCGCTTTAAACTTCATAAACAGTAATTGGTGAATTATACTAGTTAGTTATTTAATAATATAAGACAGACTTATTACCTCTCTCTTTTCCTCCTCTAAAAATATTTTTAAAACGAAAGTTTACTTTGGCAACAATGCACGGCTCAGGGTGGTTAACTTGAATCTAGAAAGTTGTATATTTGGCTCAGATTGGGTATAAATTTCTACATGGTTCAGGTTAGTACAAAAAGTATCTTTATATATAAAAACCAAAAAATTATAAAAAAAATGCATTAATTAGATATATATGTTGATAAACACTTACATTTTACCTTACAAATGAACTATGTACCTTCAATTTAAATTTTCATAAATATATAATGGATGGCTCTGTATAGTACGTTTTAACTAGTGGCTCGGATTTGATATAAAGATCTATATATATATATATATCCTCTTAACTGTTCAGTGATACATTTTTTTAAACTAGTAAAAAATTTAGCTTGTTTGGGTTTTAATTAAATATTAATTAATGCATGCTAGTCCTGATGATGAATTTCATTAGAAACGCTCGGGTAATAGATACTTATATTTACAATATAAAAAAGGGGAAGGACACACTTTCTTTTTTATTAAGTTATTTATAATTATTTTTCTGGACATCAGTGTGAATGCTAATTTAGTGTAGATACACACAACAGCTGGTACATATGCCTTACATATTTTTATTGATAACTATAATTATTACGTAATATTATTATTAATAAATAAAATAGTGGAATTTAATGTCCGTTAAAATATATTAAAAGAAGCTTAGCGGCAAGCGGACAGAGTAGTGCGTCTATCTTTTGCATTAAAGTACTCAAGGACGCCAAAGGTAATGGGCTCCCTGGATCACAGGTAGACAATGACAGGCTGTCTCGTTCTTGTTAGAACTCATCAGAAAGCGAAACCCGTAAGCAACTCCCAGTAGAGCGAGACTATTCTTTCAAGACATTTTTAAGAAATAAAAATCTGATGAAAACCCAGTAACGCCATTAGTAGGAATCAAGTCAATGCAAAAGATAGCCATCTAACGTGAAAACATAGAAATATAAATAAATTATATTTATATATATTTATATTTCTGTTTTCATGTTAGATGGTTTTTTTTGCATTGAATTGATTCCTACTGATGGCGTTACTGGGTTTTCATCACATTTTTATTTCTTAAAAATGTATTGAAAGAATAGTCTCGCTGTACTGGGAGTTGCTTACGGGTTTTGATTTTTTGATGAGTTTTAACAAGAACGAAACAGCCTGTCATTGTCTACCTGTGATCCAGGGAACCCATTACCTTTGGTGTCCCAGTGTACTTAAATGCAAAAGATAGACGCACTACTCTGTCCGCTCTCCGCTAAGCTTCTTTTAATATTATTATTAATCTAATCCTGTTCCTTTCCTGTTACAATTAGCTGATGTCGCTATTATGTGGACACTAGTCAGGTACATCAGGTATTGCCATTAGTCCAAGGAAATGCCTCCCGCGCCTATATCAAATTTGTATTGCATCGCTGATTTTTATCTTACGTTTGTATTTCATACACAAGAGATAGCAACATCTATTGTCAGCTGCTACTCAATAAGCGATGACGCACCTGCGTTACCGTCATTATATTCTTTCAGATCAGCGAAGGTGTAACCAACCACGAAGCAATGCAATGCTAACAGAGCGACGGTCTTTTCTTGTTACCTGTGGGATGAACGGTATGGATGGGATAATTATAAAAAGTTTTATTTTGATGATTATGAATTATAATTGATAGATCCCTATGCTCTTAATTAATCTCATATTATGCTAAAAACCTTATCAAATATAATAAAGTCATTCTCTCAAATGAATTTTTAGAAGATAAAAACTATGGAAAGAAGTGTAATCTAACATTTTTATAGCAGCAAATACAAATGGTGTTGTTCTTTTATAAAAATTGTATTTATTAGATTTGTCTTTATTTTCTATTGTCTTTTTGTAAACATTGGAAAGATCATTGTCATCTTACAATCATATTATATTGTGTCTGTTTGAAAGTTAGAATTATGTTTCTTAAATGATAGAAGAGTTTTGGACTTGCATTGTCTTTATTTGTTTTAAATCACAACGTTTCATCTGATAAGTATCTTCAGTAGTCTTCAAATGAATACTAAATAACTGTAGTAACTACAGCTCTGTCTATACTAGCTAGGTGCACTGGAGCATAACTGAGATGGGCGCAGCAGACATGCGTTCAGTTCGTGAGCGGTATTATTCTAAGATTCCATCTATTTAACAAAAGTTTCCAGATATTTCTTATATCTAATAAGGGCTTACAAAAACAACCTGGGTTCTGATGTATTACATTACATCCTTATTGCATTACGGCTTTCTTAAATTTCTTTTTCCTCCAGTGTGGTTATTTATGCAGGATTTCAGCGTCTGTCCAGCTTATATGATGGCCCTGTGTTTAGACATGGTCAGCCGCACCTGGTTTTTTGTCTTTTTAGCGTATTATTTTTGTGGCCACATTCGCTTCTCGCTCTCAGTATTTACCTAAAGCGACTAGAGGTATTTACCAGTTGAAATGTTGTGATTCCAAACAAATAATAAAGAAAATGCCAAAACGCTACTGCCATTCAATCCTTTAGTAGGTTTTAAACTCGGTTACATACTTTACAGATACGTCAATTTGTGTGTGAAAAGAAATTCATAATTACGAAACGTGACCACTCTGCAGGAATGCCCAACCTAGAGAGGTCAAATTCTCACGTCGAACGTACCTGCCTGGCGGACGTCACATCACTATAGTGGTCAGCAAAAATGCGTTGGGATGGCGATTGCGCTAGAATATCAGAAATACTATAAACTTACTTAGAAAAATTCACCAATTCAATAAAAAAACCCATATTTGTTCTTTCTAAGAGAAAAGAAATACTTTACTTTACTTTAAAATCCAAAGAAATATAATCTTGACAAAGTAATTAAGCCTACTACAATATTCACTTATACATATAATATAGGTACTCTTAATACTAATGGCCAATGCTGTACCATATGACCGAAATATTTATATATATATTATAAGAAAAAACATACAACAGTTATACAAAATTTACAATACAAAAACCATCACAACAGTTAAAGGTTAAAAAAAATAAAATAAGGTCAAGACATATAAACATAGCCAGGAGACAAGGTGCATTTTCTAATTTTGCCCACAAAGTCCTATGGATTCTTTATCTTGTATTAAAAAGTAGGTATTAAGTTAATCAAAATAGTATCAACAAATTTAGAAATGTTTTACGTATGCCTATAAATATAACGCACGATACAACAAGTCTTTTTAACTTGAGTTTCCTCAAGAAAGTTTACAGACTAATTTTTTGAATTGGTTAGATTTATTCTTAAAAGTTAATGTAGGGTATTAGAATCTTTTAACAAATCTTCCATCTTACCACAATATTCACCGCTACTTATGATAACAGTGCAATTACCTTTATCTGATCTTACTAATATGAGTTTATGATTATCCCAAAAAATATCTTCGTTTTGTAGAAGTCGTATTAACTAATATCAGTGGCGGAACAACGTAGCCACGGGCCCGTGTGCGAAAACTTTGCCGGGCCCCCATTATGATACGGAGTATTATTATTGATAACCATATTAATTTATGAATTTTAAGTAGTTACACAAAAAAGCAATTATTGGTATGCTAATAAGTAGTTAATAGTTTTGTAATAGTGTTAATGTTCCTGAACATAGAAAAATATCTGCAAGTATAAATCAAAAACAATGTGTGATAAGAATAATAACTTATATATACAGGGTGCTACAAATTCGTGTGCGTAGAAGGGGATCTCGAAAACGGTAAAAGATACAATGATTAAAAGTTAAATTATGGCAATGTTGCGTATTTTGGGGCTTAATAATAATCTGGTGAAAAAAAATTGTAATTCCGAATACTTTCGGATAAATCCGAAAAAAAAACGAACTTTCCATTTCTGGTTTTTACATTTTTGCGCTTTCATTTTTAACTTAAAAAAATAAAAAATACTTTTTCATAGCCTTTTTTTATGTTCTACAATATGGTGTTATTAGTTTTCAAATTCGACGTTTCGTTCTTTAGTTACCAACTTCAAGTCAATTTTTTTTAAATCCGGACCTGGAATTTTAAATACAGTTTTAGGAATTTCTGAGATTTAGAAATTTAATACAATGTACAAATTTTTAAAATTTTACCGTTTTGTCATCTAATAACACGTTTTTCAAATAATCTTTTTCATTTTATTACGGTCCTGAACATTAAGAGCCAAACTAAAAACAAAAGATTTCTGATTTAAAAAATCCGTACATTTTTACTCAAAGAGGTAAAATATTTGATAGGTATTTTGTAAGAGAAAAGCCCAAAGTCACGGCTTCAAATATCTAGGTCTGTTTATTTTTGTAACATGTTTTGCCTGAAACTAGCATCATCAGATCTTCTAAACAGTAACAAAAATTTAAATTGTTTTTGAAACAAACATAAGCGCATCACAGTAACATAACTAGACTAACACTCCAGTTACTTTTTCTTCACTCGTGAGCATTATTTTTTTTCTGTGGTACAGTATTTCGTTCTAGGTCTGTTCGGGTTTGTTCGGTAAGGTAAAAACCATAGGACTTAAGAAAGACGTTATATTATTATTAAAATAAATAAAATACTAATAAAAAATAGAATTACTTCTCATGCCTTAAAAGCTTGATTACTTCCTAGCTTTGTATTTGAGTATTGTGACGGTTAATCTTATTCAAAAAATGAACAGCCTAAACACCATAACTTTTAATATTTAAGTAATTAGAAAAATAATTGCCAGGATCGTAATAGTAAATAATCTATGAGAACATTTTGTTTTGCATTTTAATGTTTTTGTGCTCCCGGGTCCCTTTTTAGCCCGGTAGTTCCGCGACCGACTAATATTTTGATTATTTAAACCAATAGAAGTGATTGGTTATGATCTAAGTACAACTTGCTGTAATTGTATTTGTGTTAGTGTTGTCTAGTAAATAAGGAATACTTATAATATCCAGTGTGTTTTATAAAGTCAAACATTGGAAACTTGGCATTTTTGCTAAATTTTGATTTTGACCGTATCGTATAGAGCAAGAAATAATGAAATTTTCTATGGTTTCAGTTTTTAAATTCCTTAAATTATTTTCAGAAAAATAAATAAATAAAATACTCTCTTTAATAAAAACACGCGGAAGAACGTACCGACGCACAACAAAACCGGCAAATGGGTAACCTGGAACAGCCTTCATTCGACACGCTCCGACCAGATTCATCTCTCAAGACTGGTGTTCTGTTTCTAATCTGTTCCATTCTCTTTAAGTGAGCGAGACAAATAACAACATAACCGGTCGCACGACTCGCCATAATAAAATAATGGAGCGTTTGTTCCTTCCCGCCTTATGTTTTTAACATTCCAGCTTTTCCGCCGTGGTTTTAATTATGTCTAGAAAAGTTATGCCTGTAACTATTGAAATTGTTGCATGCACCTTCTTTTCTGTAGTCAGATCCTGTAGCCTTAGAGATAAGTGATGATCCATAATATAGCGAGATGCATCTGAGGATACATCTGACGAAATTAAAGGGAACTCCTTTTCTGAATTATTTAATTGCAAATAACGAGACAACGGTTAGGTCCTGAAAATAAATAAAATTCGATTAGCTAAAAAAAGAACAGGTCAAATTGACAAAACTACTCGTGTCGTGTTGGAGATAGGTAGGTATGTGAGTTTAAAAAATCGAAAAACATGCTTGTAAAAACTGTATAAGTATTGTTATTGATAAAAAAAACACGCCAGTTTTGTCGTTTTACAACGTATAGGGATTTTGTGATATTGGTTAGTATATTTTCCTAACCTGTTAAGGGGGAGTCGGCTAATCGTGCGTGGCGGATAATCTTGCGCATGTCTTTATTTCTATAACCGGCGTATATAATTCTAAATCGGTATTCAGGCGCCATCCAAAGCAGGCATGAGTAGGCTTTATCCCTTAATCGGGAGAAAAAGCACCATGAACCTCAAAACCAAGCTTATTATGATAAAGGCCATAGCCAGACCGCAGCTTACCTACGGGTCAGCAGCGTGGGGCTATGCCGCCCCTTCTCATATTAAGAGACTTGAGTCCTTAGAAAATCGCTATGTCAGAAATGCAGTAGATGCACCCTGGTTCGTCAAGAATGTGCAAATACATAGAGATGTCAACTGGGAACCCCTGTCAACCTTTATGAAAAGGAAAGCCAGGAAAATGTTCGAAGAAATAAGAATGCATCCAAACGAAGAACTTCGCAGACTCACGGATTATAATCCAAATGAAGCATTAAATCCAAGGAGGGCACATAAGAGGCCAAGAAGTCAATTATAGTTATTAAGAAATAGTGATAGTGATAGTGAAAAGTGAAATAAGTTAAGTGTGAAATATTTAAGTGAAATATTTAAGTATAATGTTAATAATTAGTTAATGTAGATGTTATAATTACTAACCCATAAGCCAAAAAATGACTTACACGCCAAAACCAGTACTGGCAGAGGCACCTCACACTATACACCAGTACGCCACAAACAACACATAAATACACCAACACAGTAAGTCATACCAAAAATAACTAACCCTTGAAATATTTAAAGATGATAAATTCCTGCATATGCGGTCAACGTATGCAGGTAGATCCAAAACAAAAACATGCCTCGGCATGGTGGAGATGTGGAAAGATCAGTAAGACGTCTGGAGGTTTTTATAGGCCATTTCGGGCCCGGAAACTGAAAGAACGCGGGGAGTTTTAGTCGGTAGGCAATCCCTTCAGGGTTGAATCCGACAGTACCTTGTCCCCACAAGGTCTCTTTGGAAGATCTCTCCTCGAAAAAAAAAAAAAAGGCGCCATCCCTTGCCAAGACTGTTTACTATGACATATTAGTCCGGTAAATCGCGTTACTTTATTTATCCAAAATGGTCGTTTCGTTGTTTACGTATGTCGTGTACTAGTAGATGCCTCGAAAAAAATAAGCCGTAAGTATTTCCATTTTTACATTTTTTGATAATCGTGTAGATACGTTAATACATTGCTTAATGAGTCCTCTTGACACTGATATATATAATTTAAGCAAAATAATGTTTTATATTATTTTAAAGAATTTAAAACCGAATCTGCCCCTTTCGGTTAATCGAGCGCAGTGCGCACGATTAGCCGCCATGTATTTAGCATTGTTAAGAATGCGTCTTAAATAACACAGCCACATAAAAAAGGGGCAGGCCACGTTTACTATATGTTTTTGAGGTCGCTAAATCCAAATCCGAGGTCCAAAAAAGCCGCAACGTCAGAGTTTCGGCATAACCTCAAAAGAACTCATAATTACAGTCTTAAATATCTTAGATTATAATATTTTGCATTTTTGCAGATGCCGAAATACCAACGTAAAACAACAAAGGCGCAATGGACTCCAGAAATCAGGATTCAGGCTATAAGAATAAATAAGTATAATCTTAGCTTCAATAAATTATTTTATTCGTTTCTTCTTTATTATTGACGCGCACCATTAGCCGCATACGTCGGGTAATTGTTGGCAGTGTCATTTTTGAAATTTCAAATTTTAAAGTCACAATGTGCATTTTTATTTAAAATTAATTACAGAATATTAAAGCCAAATCGTTAAAGAATCTTGATAGCGAACCTAGAAGTCCAATCTTTTGTCATTTCGGAAATATTACGATTTTGGCTTAGGTGTGCACCAATACCCGACTCTCCCCTAAGCAATATATAGATTAATAAAATATAAATTAATAATATGCTGCAAATTTATCCTTGCACGTTACTAGCTGTATTCTTGCACTTTATACGTTCTATTTTATTTCGGGTTTGTTATTTTCAAATATCTGAGGGGAAAATCCTCTCGGGATACCCCCTGAATTTAACACCTAGCCAGGTTAAGGGCAATATTCTCCTAGCCTTAAAATACCGAAAAAATACCTAACTGTATGAAGTCCATTTGCTTTAAATAAAAAAATTGATTTTAATTGAAGGGTTTCTTTAAAAAATATTATTTTATGCAACGTGCATTGAGAACTTAAAATGTATTCTATTATCCCTCAGAACAACTCCCGACACTGCCATAGATATCCAGTAAGCGGTTCACGCTGTCGCACGATTTCACCATGGTTACCGGGACAATGGTGTTTATTTATCCTGCGAGACCGCTAACAACGTGACAGAGAGCCTGATAAGGAAGAGATGATATTGTATACGGAGTATGGCTCCCTCCACTCGTGCTGCCGCCACCACTATAGAGCCAATCCCGATTAGCTTTTGTTTAGACAGTCATGTAATCTTAACCGATATAACTTAATTACTATTTAGTATTTCTAACTTGGATTTTATGAGCAGTTAAGTGTTGATAAAAAGCTTAAAATAATTTGTTTCATTATAATAAAAGTAGTAGATGTACCTATCTGGTCCTCGATATATGTTAAAATTGGTGGGTCTAAATTTCTAGGCTTATATTAATATATTTATGTTAATACAAGCATATCTAGGGAGGGGGGCCATGAGATCTGAGGGACTAATCCTTAATCCTAATAAAAAAACAGGTGTATTTTTTCCTCACAACGTAGAGCTTCGTAATCGTTTTTTTGACTATTATCAGAATTATCAGAGCATTAGGGCTCCTAGATCACAAAAAAACCACCATTACCATTTTCTGTTCTATCTGTCTGTTGGCTCAAAAACTACATAACGGGAAATGTTGAAATTTTGTATCTTGATTGGGCATTAGGTCTATAATAAATTTTATGGATACTTATAATATTACACATGATATAATAATTAACATTCCTTTATAGTTGTAGGATGTCGGTGCCGGTATTCAAATTTTTCTATTTTCAGAATGTTTCGATTATATCTTGAGCTAGAAAAGAGATATTGGTTTTCACTGAATTCTTTAAATTTCGTTGTCCTTTTGACTATATAACATGTTAATGTATAGGCTTATTTAAAATATAACGGATTTGAGCTGGGCTCCCATTTTTAATATAACACACTAATTTGGAAGAAAAATATCTGTATAAGTTACATAATGTAATCCCTAATTTTAATTTTATTACATATTTATATTAAGATATAAATACCGTTGTAGCATGGCGTAGAATTTAGTAATATTTTGTGTGGCAAGGCTTTTCGAGCGGCCCCTACAACCGGAATGTATTTTCTAAAATTTAACCGAAAATGGCAAGTTTTAAGGGTTTTTAAGGGGTATTTTCAAACAAATTAAACCTCAAAAACCAACAGAAAAATTAATTTGCGGTTGACTTTCTTTGAAATAATTATTCCATGTACGCTTGGATGTTTTAAAATCACAAGTTTGTAGCCTATCCAATTCAGAAGGTAACTACTTTAAGATTAATATTTAGATTATTTTGATATGTAAAGTGAAAAAACGGAAAAAGCGGCTTTTTCACTCTATGCGGGTGAAAAGTCAACAACTCTTACTCTTAAAAGCGAAAAAGTCATTTTTTTCAATTTAGAATGTGGATTTGTAAAGTATTAACGCACAATGACAAAATGAACTACAGTATATTGTATTATGTTCAGTCAAATACAGATAAAGCATATAATTTTATACCTAAACTCTAAACTTTTCTTGCTTTTTGAGATGCAAACTCTTTAATCAGTTCATCAAAGTCCAAGTTATTACAAAGTTCAGCATTAGCTACAAAACTTGCTAAACTAGACAATCTTGCGTCAGAACTAGCATTTCGTAAATAATTTTTTTTAGGAAGTAATTTTATTTTTTAGATGTGTAGTCAGTGTAAGGTTAAAACCAAGTTTGTGGGGTCGCCATCCTTGTCCCACGGCCGCAATCTTGGAAAAAAGGGTTAAAATGGTTTTTACGGTTTATCTCGTAAACTATTGGTCTCATAAGAAAAATTTAAAAACATTTTTTATTGCAAATTAAATTATCTACAACTTTTGTTATAAGCGAAAATGTACAGAAATTAGAGAAACAATTTTATATTATATATAATAAACATATATTATATGTATGTATTAATGAGTTGCACTAATTGCACTGTAAAACCTTAACTATTGACTAAATTTAAAAATGTTTTGAGTTAAAGTTGTTCCTCAAAATACGATCTACAAAAATGGTCTTGCCTTGCGGCCCCCTAGGGCCTGCGGCCCTAGGCGGTTGCCTAGTCTGCCTAGTGGTAAATCCGCCACTGAATGAGCTGAAAAGGGTCGAAACATATGTCAGGCAACGAAATAAAAATTGTAAAACATAACAAGTACTTAACTCATTTTTTATTTTCGCCACAATTGTTTAAAATGTTTAAGAAAAACAGCAAATTTTAATGAGTTTTCAAACGTTGTCCTCTAGTGACCACCGTACTCGTAGGAACCAAAAACAATTACATTTCTTTTAAATAAGACTAAGTTTGATAATTTTTGTTGTCCCTAACTAAAGTTGCTAAATTTTTTCCAAAAAATATTTGTTTTTATTTAAGGAGCTAGAGCAATAAGTGCTCGACCAAATTTGCTCAGTTCATGTTAATTCAGTGCTGGATCCACAGAGCCTCACAGAATGGGTGTTTTTTTACCTTGAGCCTTAAAAATTGTAGGGCGTGTTAAGGGTCAGAAGTTTTTTTAGAAGTCACGTTTGAGAGTAGGAAGATTTTTAGAGCCGGGATACGCTCTTTTTTTTTTAGAAGTAATTATTTAATAAATTAAATTATTTCTTTATATTTAAATATTTTCCGTGTAATATCCGGCAATATTTCTGAGTATGTAGAGGACCGGGACCGAAAAGTTAATCGAATAAAATTGATGATCTTTTCTACGAACGCATTTGTTGCGGAGTAATCGTAAATTCGATGCCTGTATAGGCATCTTGTATAACAGTTTAAAAAGCAAAGATCTCAAATTATATTAGCCCCCTCCACAAAATGCTGGATCCGCTGCTGGCTTAATTAGTTATATTAAAAACAAACCTTGGATTTTTTAGGTGAGCATTAGCATTAAAAAATTCCGAAAATTGTACAATAATTAATAGTTTCCGAGATAAAGCCGGAGTCCTCGCTGATTTGATCACCCGGTACAATAATAGCTAGGTTGTTATTAAAAATACGTATCAAAATCGTGTTTGATTGGAAGATGGAATGCAAAATATTCCTCTTTTAAAATAATACAACACATATTTTATAATTCTTGAACACAGCTTCTACTTTCCTATCTTAGTTTTCCAACATAACTTAACTATTAAATATAGGGCGAATCGCTAAAAATATATATTAATAAGGAAAATGTCGGGTAAAAGTATTTGTATTTGGCTATTTTTAAGTTTATGTGGCATGATAAGCAAATTGTTCGCAGTAAAAATTCCAAAAAATGTAATTAGTTAAAATTTATTTAAAATATTTTACACTTTGCTATGATAATGTTGCAATAATTTTTTGGGAGCTTGGAGAGCTTAAATAACTTGGTGGTAGCCAGTGGCGGACTGGAGCGGGTGGCCGGGTGGCCATCGCCACCGGGGCCAGAGGGCCTTTGGGGGCCAATCGGTCCAAACATTTAAACAACAATTTTTTTTTCAAAAAATGTTACAACTTTAAGAAAAAGATGTACAAAAATGAACATTATTCTCCACCTATGCATAACAATAACATACGCAGGAGCGGAGCGGAGGTATCTTGTGCACGTTTATTTTCTACGCTGAAACTAATAAAAACTATTTTTAAAAATGGGGAAACTCAATGAGTTTGAGTTTCCCCATTTTTAAAAATTAAATAAAGTCTCTTTGAGAAATGGACTACTTCTTTGAATAATAAAAACTATATTAAGATCAACCCTTGGAGAAGAGCTTTTAGAATCGTTTATTTTGTTAAACGTGGAAAGAGATTTTGATTTTGATTACAATAAAATAATTGATGATGTTACATCAGAATTGAAACATCTATCACCCTTATTGAGTTTTTAATTTTGTTCATTGAGTTACGTTCATTTTTGTTGGGCATTGTTTTGTCTTTTCTATTTATTTAACTTTGAAATATTTTATAATTTTAAATGTTTTCCATAAATAAAGACATATTCTTCCATGTTGTTCATTACTGCCCTTTACCGTAGATACTCTATTACTACCTCTTTATTATATTAACTTATTTTGAACTTTGTGTATGCTACCTAGATTTCAAATATGCTTTAAAATTATTTCTGTATACATTAATATTTATTCGCTTTAAAATCCGCTAGCTGATAAAATGGCCATCATAGCAAAAATAATGAGGGTTGGGGCCATAGAGGCCATGTAGCCAATGAGGGTTGGGGCCATAGAGGCCATGTAGCCATCGGGGCCAAATGATTCCAGTCCGCCCCTGGTGGTGGCTACCAGGCTGCGAGCACTAAAAATATACTAAACGACTTCTAACATTTTTAGTAAACTATTTACTTTACTTAACTTAATATTAACTCACCAAGTCTACAAATATGCCTTAACATTACATTTTTAAAGTATTATTAATTGGACAAACAATGCCTTACTTTAAATTTTTATTAACTTATATATTCATTATGGTTGTTCCTGCTTAAAGATATTTAAAAAAGGTTCCATAAACCCACGTCCGGAAATGTTTCGTTTCAGAGATACAGAGTTTTTTTTTACTTTAAATAATTTTTGAAATAATATCGATATTTCAACAAAAATTGGTATCTAGGGTTTCTTTGCTATGCGAAATTCGAATTTGTCGTGCGTATGGTGCTACTTGTAGAGGGTCCATGTCTTTTTACTCTTTTTCATAACTTTTTTATACGGACTTGTAATACATTTTCAAGCAAACAATAAATTTCTCTATCATTTTTACGTGAAAAAGGAACTCTTGGTAAAAGTCGCTACGAGCAACCGTTCTCGACACTGAAAAGTAATTTCTCACTTTTTATTTTACTTGTTATTTTTATTTTTTTTTTCTCTAAATAATTTTTTCAATAATGTTACGAATTGGAGAATATTTAATAGGGCCAGTCTTTTAACAACCGATGCTTACTGGAGAAGTGTATCGTCGTTTTGTTGAAGATGAATTGCTCATAATTTTGGAATCCATTACCATCGAGGTTGCAAATTTTTTTGTGCACGATGGTGCTCCACCTTATTTCAGTTTAGTTGCCCGTGAATATTTTAACACAGTGTATTCAAATCGTTGAATAGGTAAAATAGGAACACAACTCTGGCCCTCCAGGTCTCCAGCCTTAAATTCATTAGATTTCCTTTGGGGTAATCTCAAACAGTTAGTATGACCCGCAATAGAAATTGTGGAAGAATTTAAGGAATCACATTATCGCCTCGTGTGATTAGACACACACCCGGAATATTTAAACGCTTTCGCTAATCAATGCATCGTAAGTAGGTTGCGACGATTTAAATCAACTGATTTTTTCAATCTTAATCGTGATTTAGATCAAATTATAAATTGCTGTAAAAACAATTCGTCGAAGCAAATAACTCATCAGGAAATTTAAAAAAAGGAAAGATAGTTTATTTAAAACGAAGTGTTAGACACATTATGTAAGTGTAAAAACATAAATAATCGTAATCAGGTCAGTCGACATTTTTTTTGTCAATACAAATTATTTTGTATGTCGCCGAAGAGGTTTTCTAACTGTAAATCCAGACAACAAATATTTTTGGGCGAATAGAGACAAAATAATGAAAATAAGTTTAAAGTTTATTATTGCCATATTTATTGAAAAAATCAGTATAAACTGATCAAAAGCAAAAATCACGATTTAATCGAAATAATCAGATTTATTGATTTTTTCAAAAAAAAATCGTGATTTATTGCAATCCTAATCGTAAGATAGATAGGTACCTGTATGGGTGCACATTTTACTTACATAAGTGAAGTATTTTTTAATAGGATTGTCAAATATCGAAATTATTTAGAAAAAACAAAACTAAAAATAAAACGTATAATAAAACGTGAGAAATTACTTTTCAATGTTAATTCGATAACTTCCTAGCGACTTTTACCAAGTAAGACTTTTTCAACTGACAGATATATCTATTTTTTTGCGTAAAAATGTAAAACAAGCACGAATAAAAAAGTGACGACTCATCAAAAGAGTACTAAGACATGTAGAAGGCACCGTCTACAAGTGGCACAGTACTGTAACATACATCACTTTTATTATTAAAACACATCACATTCGCATATTATCACTTTATTAGTCTCAACACAAGGAAGGCTCGGTATCTATTAATATCCCATATTTTACATTGCCAATACCTTTCTTAGTCATACGATTATGTTATCATTCTTATACTCTACATCTCTATCTTTTCATAGGAAATAATAAATTGTAATAATACCTAAAATACTACTATGTATATACCTGCTGGCCTGTTTCTATTTCCTTATTTTTTATAATAATATGTGTTGTTTAAATATAATACTCTATTGTCGGGTTGCACAAAGAATTTTAATACCAAATAATTATTTAACTGGCAAGTTTGACTGTGACATAAATGACTTTGACAGGCATTATATACTCACATTCAAAGGTGCGTAATAAGTAAATTAAAAATTAAGGTAACCGGGCCAGTATGATTGTGAGAAAATTATTTCTGTCAATGTTATGTCTGTCACAGTCAAACTTGCCGGTTAAATAATTAATATTAAACTGCTATGTGCAACCCGATATATATATCATTTAAATGTTACTTAAGTTAAATTACAACAGCCTAATAATAATAATTAAAGTTTCAATACATAATAAATAACCGCTATTACAAAATAATAACTAAAGTACTTAAAAATACAAAGCAACTTAAACTTATTTGTAACTAGACTAGGTACTACAATATAATAACATAAAGCAATTTAAGAGATAGAGGAGAAAAATAAAGAAAACAAATATATGAATCACTTGAAAGAAACGCGTAGCCTCGTGGACTACAATTTTTTGTTTAACGAAAATATTTAAGAAATCGCTAAGAATATAATTTTCCCTTATCATCTCTTAGTCGAGTAAATTTCTGACTTGAACATAAAATTTCCATTAAATAAACTTTCCACCACTTTTAGTCCGTTTACCATGCGGTATTTTTTTCCTTGACGTTCTTCTCCATGAATAATCTTTCAATATCCAATTGTCACATATTGTGCTCTAATACACCAATTTCGAACATGTCCGAACCAATCTTTGAAATTTCTGAAATATAGATTATTTCCTCACAATTTCTCATTATATGGTTATGCCAACAAGTTATATTTCTCCTGAAGATGAACGTGTATGCATTGGAAACATGTAGAGAACTCATGCTTCTATAAAGAAGCTTTTCATTAAATATATCTTAGTGGAAGTTGACTTATTGAGTATTATTTCTTTCTATTTATCTAATCAATTAATATTAGTGTCTGTTTAAAGGTTGGAGACAATGACTTTTCTTGAACGGCAGTAGAGTTTTGGACTTGCATTGTCTTCAGGTGAATACTCACCTGAAGACGACTGGAGATGCTTACCAGTTGAAACGTAGTGATTCTAAACAAATAAAGACAATGCAAGTCCAAAACTCTACTGCCGTTCAATTAATATTAAGTATGAACTATTTCTTCAAATTCATATTTTTAAAATATTGTACGGCCCACTAACGTGAATGCTTCTCCGTTTGCCAATAAAGTCGTTCACATTCTGTCAAGCTTTTAGCATAAGCTATAGGCCGTATAGCCCGTGCTGCTGTGGCCAAGGAAGAAAGGACCCAACCTACGTAATACCGTAATCCATAACCCTGAAACTTTTACTGTCAAACTGAAGTAATTGGTGAAAAAAAGGCTTTAAAGGGAATGACCAAGAAAAGTTATAGAATCCATTCAATATTGACATTTTTGTTTGTTACGTCATAAGTACATATTCAATAAAGTTAATAGAGCCTGAGTAATTACAACCTTTTCATTTCGTTTTTCCAGGGGAAATTATATCTCTATAGCTTTTCGACTCTTTCTTCTAAAGGTAGCTATAGTAGTATTCTCTATCTGGTTGAACAACTGGTTTGGTTGGTTTAAGGCGGGAGTCGGGCGTTCGGCTTCCTGCACTGTAGTCTAGTGGCTTATTGTGCGCCCTTGCTTTTTTTTTATGATAAAACACCTGCACTGTAGGAAAAATCCTTTAAGGCGCTCTGGGAGCGGTGCGAGTGCGAAAAAAGCGATTAACGTTGGTCTTGAAACGTTGAAGATTGTATTCATTGGGAAACACGACCTCAGGAAGATTATTCCACAAAGATGACGTTCTCCAGATGAAAGAATTCTTGAACAATGAAGTTCGAGGAGTATTAAGCTGAACAATATATGGATGAGCGGCAGCGGTTCGCCGTGTATTTCTGTTTTGCATTGCTCTAGGTGGAATCACGTGGGCAATGTCAGTCGAACACCTGCCATGGAAATATCTGTAAAAGAGAGTCAAATCACCAACCTGTCTTCGATGCTCCAGGCTATCGAGGGTCTTGGTCAGCTCGGGGTTGCCGATCAGACGAACGGCTCTCCTTTGAATGGAATCCAGTAGCCAAAGGGTGTGCTTGGGTGCAGAGCTCCAGACATGAGAGCAATATTCTAATGATGGTCGAATCTGGGCTGTGTAGAGTGTCAAAAGTTGATGAGGTGTGTACAACCTTTTGGTGCGGAAAAGTACACCAAGTTTTTGTGCAGCTGCCTTGGCAATTGCGGCAACGTGATCATGCCAAGACATATTACCTCCCAGATTGACCCCCAGCAAATTAATAGACGGTGCCAGGGGAATTGCGTGTCCTGCCATGACTATATCCGGTTCTGCAATGTTAACCTTTTTGGGAAGACTGCTGCCTGGGTTTTCTTAGCGTTAAATTCGACTTGGTTACTGTCACCCCAAGGCAAAATTTCTTCCAGGTCATGTTGCCTGCGAAGATGTGCGTCGGCAGCGGATGTTTGGGGAGTCAAGGTAAAAGATGAGACAAGTGTGCTGCCATCAGCAAAGCTATAAATTGGATTTTGGGGTTTCACTAGAAGGTCGTTAATATACAGTAAAAAGAGGGTAGGCGACAATATGGACCCTTGAGGAACACCGGCATTGATGGTGAAGGTGTCTGAGAGAAACCCGTCAATCGATTTTGCCAATAGTGTATAACATCAAACATAGAAAAAGTTATTTCTAAAAAGTATCTAAATACTTGTTTACACTGTGTTCTGTACATCTTTTACTAACTTTTTGTAACATAGACTGTTTAAAATAATTAGTTTTTCAGGGAAAAATTGTTAATTTTAAATCGATTAAAGTTACTTCCGCGGAGTTCCGCGTGGAGCATCTGGTTCTAGCGTCATCATGCGTAGGACTTTGAAACGACAAATCATGTGATAGGTTATGTTCCTGAACCATTTAAAATATCAATACACTTTTGACGTCATGCTAGGCGTATCCTCAGAATAGTCAGAATAGGCACATGGCCTTACTATGAGCCTGGCCTTAATTGGTACAGGTACCTTATATAACCCGCTATCCTTCCAGAAAACCTTATTTTGTAGTCTCACTCAGCACTCGTGCATTTTGGCGCGCCCAAGCCGTCCGTGTCCGTGAGCTCAAAGAAGCAAGTGAAGACCAACGCCCAACATATAGTCAAGTGGCTTTGATTTTCGCCGTTGCTATGGTTATGTGACGTCATCAGTCAAGCGACAGCATGTAACAATTTGCATTAAGATGAAAGGGAATTTACAAATAGATCAGTCGTATGCACCATTGTTTTAGCATTGGTTCGCCTAACCTTAAGGTATTTATTTTGAGGCTTACGCCTCAGGTAAGAATAATAGAGGAAATAGAAGTATGCTTAATTCTATTCTGAATGCAAGTCTTCGCCGTATTAGGAAACCTAATATAATACTCATAGTCATGGATAGTATTAATATCGCATCAGTATTGCTTTATTTTAATCGAACCCTACACGATCAGTATTACTGACAGTTTTGGTTTAGTACAACTCAGCACGAAAGATAAATACGAAATATAAAATATGTAACTTTTTTTTTTGAAGATGTTTCATCTGTGTGGGGCCCCCGAAGTGTTCGGGACACTATAGTCTATTTCAGAAAGGTGTAGAGTAATAAAAGCTCATTAGGTATGCAAATGGACTACAGAGTGACCCAACGAATATCTATGCCACTTTTATAATTTGGCATTGATTTCATTGTAAAATTCTTTCTTTTCATCAAGTTCAGGTAATACCTCCCAGGTTTGGGTCAATTGGGTTTTGCCTGTTGTTATCCATTCACAAACACTGAAAATGGTGTGACAAAGGCGTGCATTATGTACAAAGTATAACTTTTTAGTAAACATTATAAAAAAATACAAAAAATACATTATACAGAAATTAAATTATAAAAAATCATAATATTCTTCGTGATCTGAGAAACTGTCATCTCCTCTTGGCGTTATAATTAACGGGTCGACGGTCCGATCGATCAGGTGGTCAAGATCCCACATTTTCTCCTCCTTTTTAATGACATGATGAACTGCTTACGGTTATATATATCGTTTTTACGTGATTTACTGTGTGATTAAAAAGTTTTGTGTTTATTTGTCAGTTAATTCAGTAGTGTAAAATTAGTCAATGTTTGTTTAAGTACCCGCACTTTATCTAGCTCTTCACAATGTTTTAAAATAATTTGTGCGATATGGACGTCATATCCACTCGTGATGTACGAAATACTGTTATATTGTGATTTCTCAAACATAATGGCCGCAGTGGTTTAAAAAAATGATAACTAATAATGGGGTGTAAATTCAGTTTCAGGTTATAATTTTATTGTGGTGGCAACAACTAAAAGAATTGGACCCTAAATTAATAAAGATCAAAAACAGATTCTTTTGTTAACAACCCCCGTAGGGTGGCAACGCTTCTGCATTGTTGATCAACGAATGATAGAGATTGATTAGGGTAGAAATGGTAAAATAATTACCCTCGCATTCGCCGATTGTTTGCTAACGGTCCAAAAATGGATTAATACATTTTTAATATGGCTTGTTTAAACATTTTCTTTATTAGCCAACTGCTTGATGTTTGCATAGTTGTGGTTTTGGGTAAGGGTGTGCTTTTTATTTACAAAGTTGATTGTGCTTTTTAAAACACTGCAGGTTTTAGATTAATGGATGCTGTTTACTTTTGTTGTTTATACAAAACGAATCAATTATATTCTGTTTTATTTCGTTTATCAGTCAGGTGAATATTGGTTTCACTTGTTTTAATACTATCTATGATACAAAAGTATAGTGTCTATATAAGTTGGTACTTAGGGCTCTCTCACCAAATATACAGATCATATCAACCAAAAAATTCGTTTTAATTTCTTATAATTTATTCGTCCTAAATACCAACTTTTTTAAATTAATGAAATAACTTGTCAAATTATAATAAACAAATAAATTAATATTTTATTTCAAAGCCAACCATGGTTCTTAGACATACCTAACCGCTACTAAATGAACCGTTTTGAAGAGTTTCGCTAGCATTTCATCTAAAATAATATGGAATGTAAACAAAACTTTTTAAGAAAGTATGACTTGTGCACAGGTTAAAATGAAAGACATTTTGAATATTTACTGTAGTTTAGTCTAGTCGACTTTGTAAAATTTTAATAATAAAACTTTATAATTAAACATAGTTTATGAAATATGCAACTATTTCGAAAACTGATGGAAATTACTTATATAGGAACTTGTAGTACAAAAAAAATTGATATTGGACATCGTACGCGTCACATTGCCAAGCAAAGCCACAGATGAGTCGCCCGAGAACGGCGCAAACGTCTGATCAACAACCATGATATTAACTGACAGTCATGACATGACACAGGCACTTTAACCAACATCCACCTCAAGGCGTGAAAAACCTTATACGAGGCAGACTACCGCATCGGAGATGGGAGGAATACCTTCCACCAACGGGGGGGCCCCTGTATTGTCAATGTTAAGAGCGTCCGGGGTTTCCACGCTGTGGACCCCTTCGTCTATTCCTCAGTGCATCGCGGCCTAACGACCGGGTCGGAGGGTTATGGGTTTATACTGTTCCCCAAACACTGAAGCGTTCACTGTCTTTTCATAGTCCATGATCAGCCGTTTCATCCTACTGGGATTTATCAGAGACGCGCGATACCTGAGGCCGCGACTTGCAAAAAGTCTGCGCCTATGGCTGTCAATCGTCTGACGTCTGTGTGCTATTGCGTTATCCATCATCGTCGAAGGAATTTCGGTCTCCACCGCCGCGGACCTCCCCTCAAGGGTCTAGGCAGGGTTGGCTATTGAGTGAGCAAGCATAATCTGCTAGTAAAGCCAATAGTTGATCATATTCGGATCGTTCGCTCAGCGGCAGCCTAGCTCGCCTGTCGCAAGGACAAAAAACGGTGAGCCAGGTAAAGAGTTGGAGAGAAGCTGGGCGGGGACTGCAAAGATTGCAGTGTCGCACGTTCGAGAGTGCAGGGGTGATTCCCCTCTCGGCACCAGACGACCTCCAGTTGCTCCTTGGCAATAGATGAACTCAGTACATGAGCTCTACTAAAACCTCCCATAAACGAACATCCGGGTTCCCAAGTCCCTGACCCCCAACGGGGATGCGCGAGGGTGGGACCGGAAGTGCCTGTGTCATGTCATGACTGTCAGTTAATATCATGGTTGTTGATCAGACGTTTGCGCCGTTCTCGGGCGACTCAACTGTGGCTTTGCTTGGCAATGTGACGCGTACGATGTCCAATATTATAATTGGTCCTCCAGACTCCTTAGCCCGGTGATGTCGGTGATTTATTCGACACCTGGGAGGATGACAGTTTGTTTTACTGGATCCTGAGTTCTGGTTAAGGCAATATTAGCCTTATTCTCTTCGATCACAAAAAAAGTTGTTTAAGAATTGTACATTAATTAGTCAAATAATATACCTACAGGGTATTTATTTGAAAAACTTAATGATGAATGAATTTAAAATGTGTCGTTTTAAACCCTTTCTATGAGCACCCTGTATAAAATAGATAAACATTTATAATGTCTCTAGACTCCTTGTGATAAATCTCACCCAATCATAGGTATGACTTAAAACATGAATTTAGATGATTTTTTATTCCAGGATAGTAAAACTTTAATTTAGTGTTTTTTAATTTATTACTCTTAAACCACCAAAGAAAAAAAATAAATAACAACTTATGGACAATTATAAAGGACTCCAATACGAACCTAATTATGAATTATGCAATAATAGTAGTATGAGTTCCATTTAAAAAAAACACAACTTTTTGTTATCACTTTTTTGGACCACCCTGTATATGTAAAAATATTTTCGTTAAATACACCTTATGATACAGTATAAGTCTGCATATGAATGAATTTTCTAACTTAAATCGCATTGGATCTATTATAACCTGACGCACTATTGCTGGACCCTGTATACAGTATGTCTGCGGATAGGGTTTAGAAGAGGACAAATTGATCAAAAAGTAAAAAAATAATTCCTTTAAAAGTATTTTCTTATAAAATAAATGAAATTCATGTTATGAGAAATTTAATTTTTTATACAGGGAGCAAAATATGCTGCCGACTAGTGAGGTCAGGGGATCCACCGATGGCGTAGGAAGGGTAGGGTAAGTAAAGTAAAATACAAAAACGTCATACAGCTGTGACATGCTACACTGAGAAAATAAATTATAACCATTATAAGAATTCTTATGGCCATTATAAGAATATTTAATACTATTTGGGACAGCCATACGAGCTAATACCAGTTATACACCAGATATTGCTAGGACCAGTGCATAAGGATAACTTATATATACGTTACGTACGTTATACTGTTTATATGACACGGATCGTCACCATGAAGGTTTGTTCCATAGCGACTATAAAACGTACTTCTATGGGTATACACATTAGTTAAAAACGATTATACTGTTTATATGACACGGATTATAACCATAAAGGTTTGTTCTATAGCGACTATAAAACGCTTTATAACCAGTAAATACAGTTGAAAAATAGTATAATCCAATTTTATAACCGGTATAAAATTGTTTAGCTGCCAATATAAAACGTTTTCATCATACTACAGTATTCGCCTAAAGACGACTGGAGATACTTACCAGTTGAAACGTTATGATGTAAAACAAATAAAGACAATGCAAGTCCAAAACTCTCCTATCGTTCAATTAAAAGTATGTTGCATAAGGGTAAATAAATGTTTAATATCAAATAATAATGTAATTTATACCCCCAAAAAAGCGTTTTATTGTTGGTATAATCTTTATGTTGTATAAAACCATTTTTATTTCCAAAAAGAATGTTTTATTAAAATACATTCTTACAATTGTGGGCTTATATTTCGTATAAATAAAGAGGTAGCAATTCTGTATGCTGTTCGTTAAGTTAACTTTTTTCCTTTATAATACGGGGTCCTACTTAAATTAAATAAATAAGGCTTCTTTATAGAAAAAATTGATAATTAATTTAAGGCTGGCAAAGGTCATGTTTGACATAAAAATTCAAATATGTCAAAAACACTTCGAAATAGGTATAGGACATGGTATACAAAATCTGCCTAGAATCTTGCGTAGAATGCAAAAATGTAATAATATTTATAGGGTATTCTATTTAAAATAAGCAAGTTGACACTTACTTCCGGTATAACCGGAAGTGCCATTATTATGAAAATATTTATATCAGCATTAACATACTGTCAAATTTTAAAAATGTTCCTATGTATAGTTTTCCATATATCGATCGAATCGGTTCCCGGTGGGACACCCTGTATAACATGTTTAAAATTTAAATCAACAATAAAAACTTTTTTGCCATCATTTAACAAGATAGAATAATAAAAATAGGCCTGTTTCGTTAACTGTTCCGACATGTACATAATATACCATTATTGCGACTCATCTATCTAACCGTCTCTAGAATCAAAACCACAAGCTGAGCGAACGGAACAGCGGGGCCGAGCGTTGCTGACCGCATCCTAATTCACGCTCTTAGACCCATTAAACATTTAAGCTCCGGGCTAGAAATAACTAGAAAGGGGGTTTTGTCTGAAGATTGAGCACTTTAGCGATTAATTATATTGTTTTAGCCCCGCCTTTTCTGCCGCCTATGATAGGTACGTATTTTCATGACCTTGTTTTAACAAATAACTTATTTTAAGTGCAATTTTAGACTAAAAATCAATGAACTAAAAATATAAGCACGTGTATTAAACATGGTTACTATGTTTAAAACAATGGATTTTTTGTATTGTTGAATTTGGCAGGCTTGTGTACTAGTGTACGAGTATACAAATTTAAAAATACATTTTGGGAGGTTATCCAGTGGCGTAGCTAGAAAATATGCTCGGGGGGGGGGGGGGGGGGCTGAATGGGCGTAAGCAGGACATTTTTTTTTCTGGAGAACTGGACAGTCGGGACTACATGTATTTTATTTACTTTACTTAGTAAAGAAGGCAGAAAGCGCCGTAGGCAAAAAATTTTCGGGGCCACGCCCAAAGTTCGTTTAAAGTTCACCTAACTACTAACAAATTTCATTAAAATTTGTTTTTGTAAATGTTTTTTTTTTGATTTTCCCAGCTGGCTCTTCTATTAAAAAAAAACATTTTTTATATTTCTGAAAAATAAGAATATTGGTGTCATCCTAAAATTTTAACATAAGACGTATGTATGACTCTAACAAGCGTTTTTCGGGCGCAGTTTTTCATAATTAAAAATAAAGTAAATATCGCTCTCCACGCCAAAATTGATGATTTTTTTCAGAAATCATGTATTTTAGGAGCGTAGATCTAGGAACAGTTTTTGGTGCAAATTCTTAGGTATTGAAATATTCCTTCTTAAGTGCTGTTTTGTATATTCATAATAAAGCATTCTCGTTTTTTCCCGCACTATTTTTTTTATTATAGATTATCACACTTCTTCCAGAAAAAATGTTTCAATTAATTGTTTTTTGGTTTGTTGTAAAAATATTTTATTGCATTGGGTTATATTTTTGTTGATTTAATATAGCTTCAAAAAAGGGAAAATGGAACAGACAAGTATATAATGGAAAAATACTATAAAATAGTATTCTTTTTACTCGTTTTTCTTTAAAATTGTATCAAAAATCAATAACTAAAACGATATGCGTCTGAAACCTTAATCTCTATATAAAATAGGACTTTTAGAAGGAAATGTTTAAAAACTAAACGTTTCCTACAAGACCTTTGTAATCTAAGCCAAGAATACATTATTTAAAGATTTAAATTAAGTGTCCAAACGTTTGACCCAAAATTAGGTTGCAATTAGATTTTTAGACCCGAGCTCCTAGGCGCGGGGGGGGGGGGGGCTGCAGCCCGGAAGCCCCCCCTAAATACGTCACTAAATGGGGGCAAAGTTGCCGAATTTTGTGTCCAGTAATATCCTAAAAAAAAATTGAGCTTTCTTTTTTACTTTTCAAATTATTCAAAAAAAAATTAAAATTTTGAGTTTTGGTTTTTCGTTTATCTGACTTATTTTAACCGCTACAGAAAAACAAATACAACATTGTTAATGCAACTTTTTTAAATTTATATTACCGTGTAGGTATTTAAAATTTTTGTACTTAGTTTCGTTTTTATGGAACTGTTATCAACTTTAAGTTTTTAAATACCGACCAGCATTTTTGATTTAATTTTTTCAACTCTCTTTACACCCTAATTTCAACCATGTATCGAACTCAATAATATTACCTTACCTCACCTTAATGTATCTCATTGCAAAATAAGTACAAACCACGGAAAATTTCACAAACCGCCATATCTTTAACAAACGGCTTCCTAGAACATTATGCGGCAGAGCTGCTAAGTTGCAATATAGTTTGCTTTCAAGCTATATTATCCAGGAGAGCTACTAGATGTCGCTATGAGGTAAAAGCGGGTGTTCGGCATTCCCCGCTGTTTGTGATTACCCGTCGCTCCCCTAAACAAGTTAAATTAATTTTTTGTATAGTTTTGTGCGTGGTATTTGATATTCATTGGTTTAAAAATATGTGTTGTGCAAGAACAAACCAGATGATTTTTGTAATATTTGTGGATATTTCGTTTTGCAAAAGTTTAAGTTACCAGTTGGTGAATTTGTGAAAAATGCATATTATGCTTATTTTAAAATCAAATTAGGAGCTCAAGATAAAGATTGGGCACCGCACGTTATTTGCAAGGTATGTGAGGAAGGTTTAAGACATTAGGCCAAAGGGAATTTAAAAAACTTTTCTTTTGGAATACCGATGATTTGGAGAGAACCGCAAAATCATCATGATGATTGCTACTTTCGTCTTTGTGATATTAAGGGGCCTGATAGAAAAACTTTAAAACATTTTGTTCCCAAACTATATTAAATCAGCTATCAGACCAGTTTCTCACAGTGATGATGTACCTATACCTAAACCCCCCAAAGTACTAACAGAAGACACTGAAAACTTCCGGCTCCCTACACGCTATGGATAGTTATTTAAACCATCAACTTCAGGTCAAAACCAACATCAACTACTTTCATAAGCCGAACTGAATGATTTAATAAGAGATTTGGGCCATTCAAAAACCTTTCTGAAGTACTGGGGTTAAAACAAAAGAAGTTTTGACCCTCAAATAGTTTTACTTTCACCACTTTACATAAAACTTGGACTTATGAAATAATTTGTTAAGGCATTAAAAAAGGAAGTTAATTGTTTTAATATTTGTGTAAAACATTTCCGACTCTGACAGAGGAAAAACTAAAGGAGGGAATCTTTGTATAGGGCCACAGATTAGGAGCTCGATGAAAGATACAGAATTTGAAAATGTTGTACAATTTCTAAGGAATTATAAAGACACAAACTATGGTGAGATCGTTGAAAATATGGAAAAATTCAAAACTTTTGATTGCAATATGAGCATAAAAATTCATTTTTTACATTCACCTTTTGACTGCTTCACGGAATATCTAGGGGACGTAACTAAAAAGCAAGGTGAAAGATTTCATTAAGATATTAAACACATGAAAAAAGACACAGGGGCGCTGGGATACAAAAATGATGGCCGATAACTGTTGGACATTGAGAAGAAATTTTCCTTTAGCTGAATATGACAGAAAAACAACCAAAAGAAGCTTTTCTGAAAAAATAAAACGGTTTTTAAGAAGCGTAAAGAATAAATAACATTTGCTAGTAGTTACTATGTGTATGTTTTGTTTTCTTTTGTATTTTTTCTTTTTTATATTATAAAACTAGCTTATAAATTAAATAAATCGTGTTTTTCTATATTTTTGGATTTTACAGGTTTGAAAAATAACCTTATGTGATACAAGAAAACTAGAAGCAGATTAGAAATTAGCGCTACCCAATGACTAGAAAACAGTTAAAATTTGATAATAAAAATATATTCTTACCTATTATAAACTTCAAGGCTTATATGACTTTAAAACCTTCTAAAAACATGTTCAACTTATAAAATTACCCTAGTTGAACACCTACTTACGTGGTTTTAATAGGAAAGTAAATCGAATTAAGGGTTTTCTAATAACTTATGGTGCTATCAGATATCACCCATCCAAAAAGTAAAGGGCAATTTATTTTGTGACATGCTGTCCCGTCGGAGTTTGCTGAATTATGACACGCCAGGAATATTACACTAGGGACTTCATTAATGTCCTGCAAAATGTCGCTTAAATAATATTAATAGTGAACTTTTCAGCGGGGATCGCATTTAATTTACACCCGCAATCTGCTCTTCACCAAGTGATAAAATGTATCCGTTCTTTTGTTACGGTAATTAGATTCATTATATAAGTTAATAAGATTTAGATCCTATCGACATAGTTAGTTTTATCGTAGTAACAAAATAAAATAATATGACGAAATTAAACATGTCCAAGATTTAAAATAAAGATTTCCTTTCGTTGCTTCATCTCTAGACGCATGTGACGGCTCCTTCCTCCTTAAGGTCGCATAGCCGCGCGCCCTTCTGACACATGTCACAATACGATTATTTTATTTCATCATGTTTATGGTTTAATTCATCTGGAAACAATCAGTAATCTTGGTAGAGCTACCGATAATTCAGACGAATTGGCAACACTGCTTGCAATTATCTTACTCCCTTCGTTACCTAAAATCCACCATGTAATGTGCTCAGTTGTGGCGGGGTACCGATTTCTCTGCGGCAGCGCCTTTAATTCGAAGACGTAAAATCAACGACTTTCGGACAGCCCTATTTCATCTGGTGTGCAACTGAAAATAGGCTAAAATCTCGTTAAATTTTCCGCGAAGGTCTCGCGGCTTTCGGCAAAGCACCAACGTAAAGAGGGAGACGCGGCGAGCGGATCCGACTATATCGTGTATTCAAAATGAAGTCGGCACTATTACACTCTTAAAAATGACTTTGTATTTGGTACTAATTATTATTTGTTCTCGTGTTTACGTTAGGTACCAAAAATAACTATTTTTGGTTAGGAAAACAAAAAAATTTAATATTACAATTTTTTTTTTAATTTGAGGGGCTTTCATACTTTTGATGTAATTTTTTTAAATTTTTAAATTTTTTGTTAATAAAACCTTCCATTATTGTAATTTGACAGAATATAAGGTTTTCAACAGATTTTTAGACCTTGTTTTTTAAATAATTAATAGTATAAGAGACTTAAAATAAAACAAAAAAGAATAACAAATTTCAAATCAAATGTAATTGTAAAACCACACGGGAAACTAATTCTTAAGCAAATCTTCGAAATGATTTCCATTTTGTTGGATGCAAAATCTAGACCTGCGTGTTATGTTTTGTGAGGCACGGAGAATTTGAAAATGGTATAAAAGGAAAGCCCCTCAAATAAAAAAAAATAGTAATATTTACTTTAGGCTCCACTCCGTGCGACACTACTGGAAAAATATTTTAATGTTACATCCTTTAATAAATATGCCTTGTCGCTAGTAGAACTTTTAATAAATTTCATGTTTTAATGTCAAGTGTTTGCTGAGATATGCAAAAAACACCTTAGCCTTTTTAACGGCTTGTAAGAAACCGAAAATTTTTAAATCGATTTTACTGAAAAATGGTAAATGCTACTAAAATGAAGCAAGAGTATTTTTTTTCAATAGATGACTTTAGTGCTTTTAAAAATTGCACCTGGCGTTAAAAAACCCTACAAATAAAAAAGTTAGGGCAATATTCTCCTCACTACCTACCCAGTGGGACGCCACTGGAAGAAATACACCTAAGCTAAACAAACTGTTTAATGCGTCTTGTCATGGGTAAAACATGTATCAAATTTTGTTTTGATACTTCAATCAGTTTCTGAGATATTGTGAAAAAACCGCTTATCATAGCTTCCATTCGGGGGGCTCTAGCCCCATAACGAAGCGTTTTTGAAGGGATATTATTAGAGGATTTTAGTCCTATTTTTGGATGTACTTTATCCCCTTAAAATATTGTCACCTAATTTCGGGACATCCTGTATAAAGGAATTATATCATTTTAAAGATTATTGACGGCCTATATCTATAGTTTATTTTTGTTAGTATTTCATCAGAGCTCGGTAATAACAAATAACAGATAAGGAAGAACCTCAATCGGCCTGTCACTTTTTTAAGTATTGCCTCAGATTTTGCCGCTATAAGTACATACATACGTATTGTGCGTGTGTGCGTGAAATCTATCACTGTCTTATGTCGGATTGTACAAAGATTTTTATTAACAACAATATGACATTGGCAAAACTAATTTTCGCAGTAATACTGGCTGGGTTACCTTAACTTTTAATTTACTAATCAGGCACATTTGATTGTTGATATATATTTCTGGGGCTAAAACAATTGTTTCAGTATTATTCTGCCTTTTGGCCCCTTTTTGTATAGTATACCATATGATCTTACTGGGGAATATAAATGATTATGGTATTAGAGGTTGTGCATTGTAATGGTTCGAATCCTACCTCGCAGGTAGGAGTCAGAGAGTGGAGGTGGATCACAAGGGCACTAAGTACCGCTCTGAACTCAGCAGCATTCATTTGGGAATTCCAAAAGGGAGTGTTATAGGCCCCCTATTATTCATAGTTTTTATTAACGACATTTCGTATAAGGTAAACTCTGATCTTTGCTCCCTAATAAACTAAGATAACACAAATCTTGTTCTTAAGGCTAGATGCAGCTCTGAACTCTGAAGATTCCAGTAATGCCTTGGCCCAAGTAGAGACATGGATTGTGGAAAAGGACTTGACTTGTTTTAAATAAAGCCAAATCTAACTTTATAATCTTCGACTCAAGAATTAAATCTCAATAGATAAGCCAAAAATAACCAATTTCGATTTTAAGTTGGAGGAATTCACGAAATTCCTGGGTATACTAATAGATCAAAATCTTAATTAGGGAAAAGAAATCGAACATGTCAGTGGTAGACTGTCTTCGGCCACCTACGCCCTGCGCGTAATGGGGAAGATACTTTACCATGCACCTAGGTCAGTATATTATGCATATTTCTATATTCAGTGGTGAGATTTAAAATTATATTTTGTGATTCTGGTGTGGGTGCTAAAAGACCATTTATAATACAGAAACGAGCATTAGGAATCTTAATGGCCATGTCAAGCAATGAAACATGTACAACACGTTTTAAATAATTGAATATACTTACCCAGGGCGCTGTTTATATTTATGAAATGCTATTATTTTTTACAAGTATAAAGAGTATTATGAACCTTTTTGCAAACACACATTATCATTATGATACAAGAATATTCAATTATAATATACCCTGTCATAAATTAACTCCGCTTTACAGTGAAATGAATTTTTTACAATAAAATTCCACACAACATTAAGCATCTTTCTTTATAACAAAATTTTTTCAGGTATAAGAAATCAATTTTTGAGTACCTGGTAAATTTAAAACCATGCAGTATTAAAGAATTTCTGAACTCATGAGCAGGGTCGGGCATAGCTAAGCCGTCTCCCGTATACACGCCACTAAAACCATAAATTGTGCCTGATCAAATTTAACTGTTAGATATTCTTTTATTCCTTTCCACAACCAGGCTGTAGAACGTTGTGTAAAGTTAGTAACATAAGCATTTTATCATCAGTTTATGGATCAGAGGCTAGAGATGTATTTTATTCAAGCACTGTATATTAAAACTCTTAGTATATTGGATTTCGAATAAATTACCTTTATTAACGTCTAGGAATATAGAATAAAGTGCCATTGAATTATTGGATTGGTATACGTTTTATACTACGATTCCTAGTGTTCATTCTGTGTTCATGTATGTTTTGAACATTATACGCTACTGTGTTGGTTATAGCGAAACAACGGAGGAGGCGACACCGGCGACGCCAATATGCCGGATCGTATTAAAGCTCTTTCGTGAAACGGCACCTAAGAGGATACTGAGAAACGGCCTCCTCAATTATTTACGTCTAAAGCGCTGCCGCTACTTGCTAACTCCATTTAATATGAATAGACTCGCATGGCATATAGCTCAACCACTTTAAAATATCGTCGAAAAGCCGCGTTTATATTCTGTGCAATCTGAGCCCGACCTAAATTTTTATTTTTCAATATTAAGCTAAACTACATTTTTTATCTAGAAATATTACCAAGCTAGATAATTTTTGCGTTAAGAAAAGCTACTTTAAAAATATAGGAAGATAGTAATAGGCTTTTGTTGAGTTGCAGAAATATTCTGGATTGTTACATGCGGTCTAATACACAGTAAGGTATTTAAGGAGGGGGTTCCAGGGGGGTCGTAATATGTCATTTCAAAGAACAAATCCATCAACCCCAAAGTCGTTGATTTTGTCTTTTTAAGAGACGTTCTATTTAATAGATACAAAAGAATGCCAGAAAAACTTTTCAGTGGGATCGGTTCTGCATGTCCAATAATATAAAAATCTATTTTACATAAGTCACGTGACTGCTGGTATTAGGGAATCCAAACCACGCGATTTAATATGGCGTTTGTGGACAAAAAGCATTGACTCACCAGTTAAATGCCGCCAGCAATATAATGTTTTAATTTGCATGGTCACGTATACCAATAATCTTATTACAAAGAAGTATTTGCCATCAGCCGTTATTTTTAAAACATCGTTGGATTGCCTAATAGAAGCAATTTAAAAAATAAATCTCAAATATACAAAAAATGAGGTTAGGTGATGAGTTTGAGAGAGCAAATTGATTTAAAAAATTGTTTAGAATTAAATTCTAGGCCAATTTGCAAAATTTTAAGATGTTATTAAAAAAACTGGACGTCACAATTTTTTAAATATTTCTCTACAAATTTCCAGTTTTATACTTTTAGGTGACTTGGCTAATGTAAAAGCCCTTGTATTGGGATAAAAATAAACGAATGTGGACAAAATCGAAAAAATTAATTTTCACTTGACGCTCGTTGCCATGGTTTGTATTTTGCAGCAGTGCCAAAATTTTCGAGATATTTTCATGCAATTACAACGAAATAGCTTTTTAAGATACTTCAGTTTGAAAATTGAAAAACTCTGGTAAAAATTCATTTTTATTTTAAAATTGTGTTTTTTAAATTTTTAAAATAAAATCTTGAAATTTTGTATGTATGGGCATTATTTTCCACAGACTATGAGATCGTACTTCCACAGTACACCAGATATATTAATAGGAGAAGGAGACTTTAAAATGTATATTAGTATATACAGACTACAAACAATCTTGCGTCCATGCATGGGCCCATTACCGTATCTTGCTGCGTCCTGGATAATGGGACGTCCGTATACCGGACGTAGTATTGTTATGTGTTATTTTGCTCCCGGGTCAACATAGGTGATATTTAAAAATAGCAAAATAAAGTATTTTTTCTCATCTTACTTTTGGTATCATACTGAAATATATTACGTGCATTACTTATTATTCATTAAATTTTTAAAAAAAATTGGACGCAGTATTATTCTTATTGTACATGAAAATGTATATTTTTAGTTTATGTGAACTCCATATAAAGGGGCGTTCATCTTTGTAACGTTCGAAAGTATACGTTCGTATATTTTTTAACAATTGAGTTGAAAAAGACAATGCTGCGTCCATAGATGTGACAACAATGTTACCTTTGTTGTTTTGATTTCAAATTTTAATAATTCGTTTAAAAGTTGAAATTTGGCCTACAGTCTTAGTTACATTCTTGGACGTCCACTAAGCAAGAATATTGCAAAACTGGCCTTCTTAAGAGAAAAAGCAACCCCTAAAAATCAAAGTATTTTTCATATTAAAAACCACTTATTTATAAGGAAAACACCAAACCACGTCAATTTAGTTTATTTTTTTATATAATATAATTTTTTGTGTTGGAATTTTACCACTAAGGGGTGAAAATACCCCTACCTCTAATTTCTTGAACCCAGGCTAACTACCAAAGATAGAAAGCTGTATTTTTGCATACAACTTTAGTTTGGGCTGTAAACATTTACTAAGACAGGATTTTTTATAACTCATCTTCTAAGAGGGTAAACGCACAGCTAAAAATTAAACAATTTTTTAAAGCTTTTATTTAACTTGCTTTATATATATTTATGGTGTTTGTGGGTTTATCTGTTAGGGTCAAATCTTGCAAGCTGAATTCCTTTTATTCTACGAAGTTGAAATTTTACATTGTGATTCAGTTCCGACAATCCATTTTTATGATAAAAACCCTAACGAAGAAGAACAAACTTGAACCCCTATTTTAGTATTTTAGTAGTTTTTTACTGATATTAAGTATTTTATATGTAATATGTACAAACTTTTATCACGCGGCTTTTGTCGTGTAATTCAAATATTATTAATTAATTATGCTAGCTAAGCCCTGGGTACACTATAAAGAGAAACTTTGAAACCTATCGATATTATTTTTATGAACAAAATTTGAAGATAAGAGATTTTATTGCAATTGCATTGCGATGATGTCGACTGCCAAAAGACATCGTATCGACGATACTACCTACTAGTTGAAATCTGCAACATGTAAGAATATCGGCAAGTTTAAAGCTTCTTCTAACAGTTAACGTAATACAGGGATGTCCTCAAAGAGAAGTATTGTCACCTCCAAACTTAGTTGTTGATGAGTTAATGACATATCACAATGCAGAGGGCTTTTAAGCCAAAGGACATGCAGACGATGTCGTTATGAGAACTCATGTATAAATTTATTTTTGTTTATATGTTATTTGTTGACTTTGATAAAACAATTTTTTTTGTTTTTGTGGCTTTATTTTTTGATCAATATTTCTTATCTTTTTCGCTTTATTTAAAAAGTGGCTAAATAGCAGTCCTTGAGCAATTACCTACAGTTTAAACTTAAAGAAATTTGGATTGATGTTAATAAAAGCAAAAAACTAAATTTTGTGAAATTGGTCCATACCTATTTATTTTTCTGCTTTTATTACTTTGCAAATACAAATATGTGTTTAACTTTAAAATGTAGGTAATTATGTTTTAAACATGGGTATTTGGCCGATTTTTGGATAAAATGAAAAAGTTACGAAATATATTGATCAGAAAACGAAATGGCGCAAGCGTCACTAGACCTCTCACTCTTAGTGGCTCATTCATTGTTATCAAATTTGATAAAGTTGGCTTTTTTCAATTGTTAGTCGATGCTACAACTTAGGGTTTTCATTAATGAAGCTGTTTTACCATTAATTTTTTTTGCTCACTAACAACCTTCTTAAATTCAGTATACCGGGTGAAAACGAAATTATTACCCATCAGCTTGTCAAGTCGTTATAAAATAAAATATTATTATGACATTTTGGGTAGGTTATATGGTTGTACTGTGCGCTCATTTTCAGTATTTAAATGATTGACTGTCACCTGAACCGGAAAAGCACACAACTTTGATATTTTAAATAAAACACTTTGATATTTTCAAAACTATGTATTCTAGAAAGAATGCTAAGCATAAAACATTTATCATATCCTATTACCTATCTAAGACAGTTTCCAAGAAAATAGCGTTGAAAATTGTAAAATAAGCTACACATTTTATTATTTTTACAAAAACCAAATGAATAAGTCAAAAATATAATTTAAAATTTTACTTCTTTTTGAGTATTTCGTATGGATGAATCAAAACTATTTCTCATCCGGTTTAACCGGAGTATATAATAAAAAATACTATAAAATATTATCATTTTACTCGTTTTTCTATAAAATTGAATCTCAAACCAATAACTAAGACGATATGCGTCTGAAACCTTAATCTTTATAAATAACAAGACTTTTAGACAAAAAAAACTGCTCTAAATCAAAAATACATCATTCCCTATAAAATCATTATTTAAGGCGTGGCCAGCGTGTTTATCTACTTTCATTTAGTAATAGGAATTTTACAGTTCTGTAAATCGTTTTGTAAGGGCATCTATTACAGCACTAGTGCTGTAATAGATGCCTTTATAGCACTAGCGCTGTAATGGAAAAAAAAACGGTTTTATTAAAATTTTGCTGTTAAATAAAACAACACTTTTTAGAAAAATGATTTATTATTAACAATTATAAAATTAATTACCAATTATTAATTTAAAAAAAACACTTAAGGTTTATTATAACCATTAATAATACACTTTTTACAGTCAGAAATTTGTATACCAGAAGTGGATGTGATGGAGCCCTTTACGTTCGAATTTCCAATCATTAAATCCGTGTCTGACCCCATGATCTTCTTTGCTATTTGTTTCTTATTTTCTAAAGAATTCTCAACGTAGCCTTCTGCCGTAGAAGAGGATTTCCAGCCCCCATGACGCTTACCATCTGCATATCTGCACCACTAGAATGGTGGCTGAGGACCTCCTAAAACAATGTCGACTGTATCCTTCGGGATTATTCAATCCAAGTTTTGTTGAAATCTTTTTTGGTATACTTCCAAAACTATTAATTCCGACAGGCTGGGAGGTGCATTTTCCTTTTCCATAGAATACAAAAAACCACCTGTGAGTTGCATTAAGAGGACAAAGTTTAGCATACTTTCGAAAAATACTTAAACAGTTGACACCTGTCACATTTCCTTCTGTTATAACAAATTCTTGCATAATTTTGGTTTTTGAGAATGGAATCACAATTTTTATATACTTACAAATCATTGTGTTCAATATGATCCAACATTAACTTAGCTAGTTCTTCGCGCCGACAAGCCCCAAAAATGCCGATTATCATAACAACCTTCATAAGTAAATATGTTTCATCATCTGCAGTACTAAGAAACTTACATACGTCTTCCTTTGTGAAAACTTTGGACTTTTTGGCCTTGTAACCCTCTGAACTTCTTTTCAAAAATGCGATTAGTTGAGAAAATCTGCTTATATCTTGATTTTTCTTGACTGAAATCATTGTTCTCAATATTGAGTAGTGAGTCCATAGTGTAGATGGTTTCTGGGAGCGTTGCTTTACGGAAAAATAATCCAAAAGGATTTTCTCAGACACCTCCTTTATTTTGTTAGCTTTGCACCAATCTTCAAACTTCTGATACTCCAACTCATACCGCGCCTTGGATTTTGTCGGAACTAAACTTGAGATCGCTTCGTTTCATCAGAGGGTAAACTTCCATCAGAATCGCTCATTTTAAAAAACGCTTTTTATAATATTTTTGAATTTGTTTGACAAAGTTTCGACAGTAACCATGCGAAACAGTAACTATGCGAAAGGTAACATAAAAAACTTGATTAGTAAAGTTAGTAGCAGGTGCATTTTTACAGGTGCATTTTTATATTTAAAAATGCCTTTTGCCAAATAAGTACTTTTATTCATAGATGAAAGTAGATAAAATTTTGTACAATATTCTTGTTGTAAATTCATATTACTACACTGGATGTTTTATTAAACTTGGCTGACGCCTCGTTTGACAACTTTAACATCTCGTGTTGTAATATGAATCTTTACAACACTTATATCGTAAATAACTATTACCAAACGGCGAACTAATTTATTGATTTTGTGTTTTGTGGTTTTACATTTTTTTAATAAATATTTAAATTTAGATTAAGAATTAGAGAGTCCAAGGGTGGAACGAAGAACTAGATTGCAATTATTAAACTTTTAGGGGGGGGGGGAGTGCTACAGCCTGCCCCCCCCCCCCCCCCTTGGCTGCGCCACTGAGCAAAACTATAACTATCCTCTTATTCCAGTTAATAATAATTACTTTATCCTTTGATATCAAATATCTTATCGATCCCATTTCAAATTTTATCAGTCGCTAAGAAACCAAGAAAAATAAAAAAGAGGAAAACAAGTAAAAATAAATCGTATCAAAAAAAGATTTGGAATATTAACACAAATCACGCGTAACCTTTTCCATTTAGATTTTCCGGTCGTATACACCAGTGTGTATCTGATCGGTGTCAAATATTTAGGCAGTTTATATGTAGAATGTATTGGAAATTGGAGCGAAGGGTGGTGTATAGGTCTCAGTGATAGATCTGGCCTCTTGTATAATTCAATTTCATGGTTGGATTCCTTCGTTCAATGAGCGCCGACCGTTCTTTTTCGCATTAGTTTTGCCCTTGTCACTGATGTTATTAAATATATTATTAAGTTGATATGGCCAGAAATGTTGTTTATCGAGGAATATTACACAAATTATAATAACTTCTTTATAAACTGCTGGACAATTGCTTTCGAGAAAGAAAAATTTCGCCTAAATTTAACAGTTAATATTTTCTGAACCAGATATGAGATCGACCTACGGTTTTGAATGGTTGATTGATTCATCCCTTGGAAAACAATTGTCAATGTTGAATTTTCTATAACTGTCACAAAATGTTATATTCAGGGTGTTATAGAAGACGATGATTTTTGCACCAAATTTTAATGGCGTGTAACTTTCACAATAACATTTTTAAATTTTATCACTCTACGTCACCTGAATCACTGGTTCATAGCAAAGAAAGTAATTTGTCAAATTTTTGACATCTGCTATATTTTAAGGAATACCGATTTTTTTGGAAAACCTTGCTTTATTTCAACTTATTGGTAGCTAGATCTCATTGTGCGTTATATCATGCAAACTTTGCGAGTGATTATTATACCTTATGAAAAGCTTGATTATGTTCAGTAACAATAGTTGTACCTAAATGCTATGATGTACAGTGGCGTACTTATAAACACCTATATGTCTATGGTTTATAAGTATAGTGTTAGAAAGTTAGAAATTAATAAATAAATTTTTTCAAAAAATTAAATTATTAAATGTATCTTTGTTAAAATTTTGTAAACACACTGTATAATATACCTGTAGTGCGATATGATAAACTAAAAAATACGAAAAAATTGACATAATCTAGGGGCGAGTACTTTCCAATATAAAACAATCGTGAACAATTGTGAGATACTCATAAACCATAGACATATAGGTGTTTATAAGTACGCCACTATACATCATAACATTTAGGTACAACTATTTTTACTGAACATAATCAAGCTTTTCATAAGGTATTATAATCACTCGCAAAGTTTGCCTGATACAACGCACAGTGAGATCTAGTTACTAATAAGTTAAAATAAAGCAAGGTTTTCCAAAAAAATTGGTATTTCTTAAAATATAGCAGATATCAAAAATTTGACAAATTACTTTCTTTGCTATGAACCAGTGATTGAATTGACGTAGAGTGATAAAATTTAAAAATATTATTGTGAAAGTTAGACGCCTTTAAAATTGGAGCAAGAATCATCGTCTTCTTTAACACTCTGCATATAAAATTTTCTGACAGTTAAAGAAAATCCAACATTGACAATTGTTTTCCAAGGGATGAATCTATCAACCATGCATTCAAAACTGTAAGTCGATATCATATCTGGTTCAGAAAATATTAACTGTTAAATTTAGGCGAAATTTTTCTTGCTCGAAAGCAATTGTCTGGCAGTTTATTTTTCAAAACTATTATTTGTAAAATTTCCTTGACTTAATAATTCGGCTATATAAAAATCCAAGACCAACGAGTGAAGGGCTTTTATAGTCAAATTATTAAGTCGAGCATATTTGATTAAAAGTAAAAATTTTAAAAAACATACCTACGTGGAGTTTACGTTATCAAACTCAAAGCTTGAGCGGTTTATATTAAGATAAGAGGTCTACGTTTTGTAATATTTAATTATTTTATTTTAAAGCATAAAGGGTGAATACACAAGAACTTAAAAGTACATTATGTAGGGTTAATTTAAAGCCACGCATCCACGCAAGTTCGGCGGCTGTAATATGTAGAGTGAAGTTAATACTTCTTTTTTTAACTATGTATAGAAGGAATTAAAATAAACAACATTTTCAAATACCTTTTTCAAAAAACTTAAAAATAGGCCAGATACAGAAGTAAAAAATCTAAGTGGGGGGCCTGGTCTTCAAAACGTAGCCTGCTATGCTTTATGTTGTTTGTCTTACCTCTTATTAGTCATGCAATTTACGGGTCGGTGGGGAGTTATTTGGCATTCCGCTGCGGTGTGTTTTTCTAAAGCAAGTTAATTTTAAATTGGTGACACGTGAAAATGGTCAAATTTGAAAACAATGAACTAGTAGATATAGTGCTAATTTACGGTGAGTGTCGTCAAAAGGCGGTTGATGCTTCGAGAATATATGCAAAACGCTTTCCCTTGCGGGCTCATCCTACACCCCAAAGTTTTCTTAATGTTATTCAACGGGCAAGTTAGGCAGGACCGTATTTGATCCATAGTGTAATAAATGAATGTAAGTAGGTACCTAATTTTTGAGTTTTTTTGAAAAAGGTATTTGAAAATGTTGTTTATTTTATGCCTTCTATACACAGCTAAAATACAAGTATCACCCTGAATAGTAAAGTTCTTCTGAAGTGTCCTTATCGTAAATATTGATTATCTTTGTATGTTTTTTATTAGTAAATGCTACAGAACTTTACTTTCTTATAAAAGGGTCCTTTGGTATGGTACTCTTTAAGATCCTGTCATTAAAGGCAATGTTCTGTTGTTTTTATCCTTATGTATCTCTTATTCTTATATAACAAAATAATAGTAGTTTGTACAACAAAAGTGGATATGATGTCTGTATCTCACGATGTCTGTAGCACTCGAGTGTTAAAACTCTCGAGTGCGATATAGACAATCCACTCGAGTTTAACAGTATATTTTTCTACGACCAATATTACGAACCTTATGTTAAAAAATTTAAAAAAAAATTGCAGGCTACTGGGCTTGAACTCACGATCATTGAATCTAAAGTTCACCGTATTGCCGTCTCGGGTCAGATATTTTGGTAAAACCAACGCAATAATAATGCTACAAAAATTCATTTTCTATGCCCACTCAGCAGGTTGCATTATTGATAAAACTATTATAAATGCGTATATTAAGGTGGGTCAAACAAATCATTTTTTCGAGCATAGAATTCTAATAGTACATACGCAAAAGTTGCATATTTGTACGCTTATTATTGAAACAATAATTAAAAAAACTATGCGATGCATCTTAAGCTCGCGCAAGGGGTGTAAAGGTTGAAAAAATTAGGTAAAACATTAAGTTTTATTTTTGAAGAAGTAGTCCATTCTTATAGAAATAAATAAAAAAACATAAAGTCTTTCTCCACTGGTTTATTAGAAATCAAATTAGAAGGTGGTAGATATTCTACATTATAGAAATAAATAAAAAAACATAAAGTCTTTCTCCACTGGTTTATTAGAAATAAAATTAGAAGGTGGTAGATATTCTACAATGATGATGGGTGTTACTACACCCGAATGCTTTAATTTCTACATCACCATTTTTGCACTAATGTACTAGCTTGTCTACGAAACTTTTCTAGTTAGAGCTGATGATGACCTTTTCTAAGGTCGAAACATGTTCTCTTCTTTTATCCATGTAAATTACCCATAAACATATTTTCTCATTAAAGATATTGTGGTTTAGACCGACTTTTATTCCTATCATATAATTATTAACCACTGTGAGTATGGACTACTTCTTGAATCTTGTTTTATTAAAATTTTGCTGTTAAATAAAACCACACTTTTTAGAAGAATGTCAAAGTCAAAGTCAAAGTTTTATTTGCTACTTACACAAAAGGTTTATAGCACGTCACAAAAAAAATATATAAATAAATATAATCATACATTTAGGGTAAAATAACATTACTTATAATAGAATACAAACAAATTATGCACAAATACATATATAAAAAATAATGATTAGAGATGGAGAGACATAACTGGCAAAACCACACCAATGCACAGCTTTCAGGCAAACGCCTACCAGGAAGCCACAAGGTACTCATTCAAAGAGTAAAAGCAGTGACTCAGCAAATGTTGTTTTACATATTTTTTGAATCGGATATCATCGAGGGCTCGGTACCGTCTCGGGATCTTATTATATAAATTATAATTAAGAGAGTTGTTTTTTGATTTACTTAGTCTGAATCGGTGCGGGATTATCTTGTCTGAGCCTCGAGTGTTGTAGCTATGAACATCTGAATGCCTAGTGAGTTCATCCCTACGCGAGTGTAACTTTAATACCGTTTGAAAGATATAAATGCTAGGGAGCGGCATTATACCAAATTTTTTGAAAATGGGCTGACAGTGTTCTCTATAGCCAACGTTAGCCATAAGTCTTACGGCTCTTTTTTGTAGTCGAAAAATTTGTAATGCGTTTGTAGAGTTTCCCACAGTACAGCACCATACGCAATGCGGGAATGAAAAAGACCGAAGTAAAGTGATTTTAAAACGTCAAATGTTACACATTTACGCAAATTTCTAAGAAGGAATAGCGTACTCGACAGTCTTCGTCCCAATTCAGTTATGTGGGCCACCCAAGACAAAGAACTATCTATAGTGATCCCAACAACGTACATGTCTTGTTTTTAATTAACATTCGATTGCCAGCAACAACAAGCTCTTGAGTCTTATTTTTATTAAGCTGTAAGAAATTGGAAGAAACCCCCCCCCCCCCCCCCCGCGTCCTCCAGAAGCAGTTGTGAAGCTAACTCTAAATTTTCCAGACTAGAAGCCGAAGTAATAAAAGAAGTGTCATCTGCATATACAGTCAAGTGACAAGTTCGTTGCATGTAATAACACAGATCATTAATGTAAATGATAAATAGAAGGGGTCCAAGGACGGATCCCTGCGGTACTCCATAACTAACATTACCCAACTCAGATCTGACACCGTCAATTTCCACAAACTGCTGCCTGCCTGACAAATAAGATTTAATAAGGTCCAAGGGAATACCGCTTATGCCATAGTGGCTTAGTTTTTTCAGAAGGAGTTTATGACAGACACAGTCGAAAGCCTTCGTTAGATCACACAATGTTATTGATGATAGTTTTCCAGCCTCCAAGCCCTCGACCATGTCACTCACAACCTCCAAGACGGCTCCCAGTGTCGATCTATTGGCTCTGAACCCGTACTGAGAAGAGTGAAATAAACCATTAGTTTTCAAAAAGTTATAAAGCCGTTTCTTAAGGAAAGTTTCATAAACTTTGGAAAATATAACTATTATAGCTATAGGTCGGTAATTTTCTACCAGGTCGGAGTTACCTTTTTTGAATTGTGGTGTAATTTTAGCTATTTTAAAAACTTCTGGATAAATCCCTGTTGAAAAACTTTCATTTATTAAAGTGGTCAATGGTTCAGCTACGTAGTCGATGGTTTCTTTGAGCAGTTTATCATTTATGTGGAAAGCATCTAGAACAGGGGATTTTTTAAGACTTTCTATTGATAATTTAATTTCTTTTGAGCATACTGGATGCAAAAAAAAGGAACAATTAACAGGTGGTACATATTTTAAGAAATCACTAGCCTCAGCGGAACTGGATGGGATGTTCTTAATTATGTTATCGGCCACCGAGTTAAAATAGCGATTAAACTCATTGGGATTAATTATGTTGTTTTGTTTAACTATTTTTTTTCGATTGCATTCAAAATTTATAATCTTCCAACAATCCTTGGACTTGTTTTTTGAATTTATTATATTTATTTATTATATAATAATGAAAATGCAAAAGAATATATTAACATAACAAATGCATTGGGTGTCCATTTTCATGACTCTAATGAGATGGCAAACTATTGCAATGATTATTTCATAAATATAGGAACTAAAATGGCAGAAGCTATTCCGTCTATAAACGGGGAAAAGCATAGAATCCCGACACTACAAAACTCAATTTTTTTGCATCCAGTGACAAAGAATGAATTAATAAATCACATATCATCTTAAAAAAACAATAGCGCACCTGGACACGACGGTTTCCAGGTAGAAATAATAAAGCAGACTCATCAAGAAATAATCACTCCATTATTACATATCTTTAATTTAATTTTTGAAAAGGGAATTGTCCCAAGTGAATTTAAAATCTCAATTGTCAGTCCTGTGCATAAATCTGGGTCAAAAAATGTTATCAATAATTATAGACCAATAAGTCTTATAAGCAATTTTGCGAAAATATTTGAAAAATGTCTTAAACATCGCCTCAATGTGTTTTTTAGAGATAACAACATAATATCACCCAATCAGTTTGGTTTTATGGAGGGTTGCAGCACTTCGGACGCTATGCACAGGATGATTACAGAGGTTGTAAATAGTTTGAATAGTAAAAGAAAGTGCCTAGCTGTGTTTTTGGACCTAGCAAAAGCGTTCGATACTGTTCCCCACGACAAACTGATTAATATACTCAACAATTATGGCATACGGGGGGTTGCTGGTGGTTTGCTTGCAAGTTACCTAACAGACAGATATCAAATGGTAAAACTAAATAATGTCATTAGTAAAAAACAAAAAATTATGATTGGCGTTCCTCAAGGGACTGTACTTGGTCCACTTTTATTTATTATTTACATAAATTCTTTACTGAAATTGAATATAGATTGTTTGACGATCTCATATGCGGATGACACGGCCATTGTATTTGCTGATAATACTTGGGAAAGCGTGAAAAATAAAACGGTGATGGGTTTGAATAAAGTAAAAGATTGGCTTCAGAACTACAAGCTAACACTAAACTTAACGAAAACAAATTATATAGCATTTTCACTGACCAAGGCAGACAGACCAACATTTAATAACATTTTAATAGAAAATCACCTTCTACAAGAAACATCACAAACTAAATATCTTGGAATTATTATTGATCAGCACATTAAGTGGCAGCCTCATACTGAGTACTTGTCCAACAAAGTACGCAAACTAATTCACAAATTTTATTTACTAAGGGAATTCCTTGATAAAAAACTTTAATAACGATATATAAGGCATTTGTAGAATCAATCCTGAGATATGGAATTTTGGTATGGGGTGGGCTTTATAGTAATGGCTTGTATAAATTAAATATAGTACAAAAATACATTTTAAAAATAATGTTTAAAAAAACCACTCTTTATCCTACCAGAATGTTGTTTTCCCCCGAAGTATGTAATATAAGAACTTTATATGCTCTCAATCTCCTCTTATATACATCAGAGTAAAAAGTTGCAAAATTTTATAGATCATGGCTACGTTACCCGTGGTTATGTGAATAAAAAATTGCAAATACCGGTAAGTAAAAATAATTTAAATTTAAAATATGTAAATTATATTGGCCCTAAAGTTTATAATATGATACCAATACACATTAGGGAAGTTAACAATAAAAAAAGGTTTTCAATTCTCTGCAGGGAATTTATTTTCCAAAATATAAAACAATTTGAAGGGTTATTTTGATTATTGATTATTTATTTTTAATTTTTTTGTGGTGAGTACTTGAACGTTTTACTGTTTGTAAGTTATTAATAGCTAAAGTATGTCTATAATATAATATGTATACATTATTTAAGAACACTGTGACGCATACAGCTATTTAATTAGCTAGGCGTCTTTAATGATATATTTTGAATATATAATAATAGTTTGAATGTTTGAATGTTATATGAAATATTGTGCTAGCACTAAAAATAAATAAAAAAAAAAAAAAATTATTATAAGCTTGTTTTTTATGAAAAACTATAGAATTTCTGTAGTCAATCTTCAATTTACCGTATGTAGACCAATTTTCAGGATCATTTTTAATATGACATATCATTTTTACAGTTGATAATATTTTTCGTTTATTAGCCAAATCCTGATTAAACCATTGCACAGGGGGTTTATTTTCTGGCTTGCATTTTTGTATGGGAAAACATTGCTCCGCTGCGGCTCGGTAAGTCTCAACCAGCCACGCGGCCATTTCATTCACATCCTTGGACAAAAAATTAAACTTATTTCAGTCAGCTGCGCTTAAAATATTTTTAAAAGTTAGAATATTTTCATTCGACATAATTCGTCTATATATATAAGGATGACGTAATAAGGCTCTAGCTCTTATAGCCAAATATTGTCCAGAGTGATCCGACATACATGGGTCATACACACCAACATCCATCTCATCCACACTAAGACCAGTAACCACATTATCTATACACGATCATCAACGATCAACATTAATAATACACTTTTTACAGTTAGAAATTTGTATACCAGAAGTGGATGTGATGGAGCCCTTTACGTTCGAATTTCCAATCATTAAATCCGTGTCTGACCCCATGATCTTCTCTGCTATTTGTTTCTTATTTTCTAAAGAATTCTCAACGTAGCCTTCTGCCGTAGAAGAGGATTTCCAGCCCCCATGACGCTTTAACATCTACATATCTGCACCACCATCAACTAGAATGGTGGCTGAAGACCTCCTAAAACAATGTCCACTGTATCCTTCGGGATTATTCAATCCAAGTTTTGTTGCAATCTTTTTTGGTATACTTCCAAAACTATTATTTCCGACAGGCTGGGAGGTGCATTTTCCTTTTCCATAGAATACAAAAAACCGCCTGTGAGTTGCATTAAGAGGACGAAGTTTAGCATACTTTCGAAAAATACTTAAACAGTTGACACCTGTCACATTTCCTTCTGTTATAACAAATTCTCGCATAATTTTCGTTTTCGAGAATGGAATCACAATTTTTATATTGTGTTCCAACATTAACTTAGCTAGTTCTTCGCGCCGACAAGCCCCAAAAATTGCGATTATCATAACAACCTTCATAAGTAAATATGTTTCATCATCTGCAGTACTAAGAAACTTACATACGTCTTCCTTTGTGAAAACTTTGGACTTTTTGGCCTTGTAACCCTCTGAACTTCTTTTCAAAAATGCGATTAGTTGAGAAAATCTGCTTATATCTTGATTTTTCTTGACTGAAATCATAGTTCTTAACATTGAGTAGTGAGTCCATAGTGTAGATGATTTCTGGGAGCGTTGCTTTACGGAAAAATAACCAAAAAGAATTTTCTCAGACACCTCCTTTATTTTGTTAGCTTTGCACTAATCTTCAAACTTCTGATACTCCAACTCATACCGCGCATTGGATTTTGTCGGAACTAAACTTGAGTTTGCTTTGTTTGCCGCTGCTTCTATATCAGAGTGTAAACTTCCATCAGAGTCGCTTTTTTTGAAAAACGCTTTTTATATTTTTGAATTTGTTTGACAAATTTTCGACAATAACCATGCGAAACAGTAACTATGCGAGAGGTAACATAAAAAACTTGATTAGTAAACTTAATAGGAGGTGCATTTTTACAGGTGCATTTTTATTTTAAAAAATGCCTTTTGCCAAATACTTTTATTCATAGATGAAAGTAGATAAAATTTTGTACAATATTCTTGTTGTAAATTTATATTACTACACTCGATGTTTTATTAAACTCGGCTGACGCCTCCTTTGACAACTTTAACATCTCGTGTTGTAATATGAATCTTTACAACACCCTTATCGTAAATAACTATTAAACCAAGATGATTCAGCCAAAACCAACAGTTTCATAATATCTTTTTCTGGACCATAAAGCCTCCATCATTTAAAATTCCGCAATTATAATATAAATAGATGCCATTACGCTGCTAATAACGCAATAATGTAACACAATCGTTTAGTGTCGTTGTAAGATCCCCGGGGTGCTATATGTGTAATTTATTAATGAGACAGCATTAGGGACACCAGTGGCTTTATGCCACGACGTATTCACTATAACAAAAGAATACAATGGGGAGTTGGCGTGTCAAATATACCTTATAGTATGGTGCATGTTAGCGTTTAGACACACTTAATGAGGGTGTTGTTTGTGAAGTTTGATTTATGTGACAAAAATAGCTAGTTATATTATGTATAAGAAAGTACACAGTAAAACATATTTATTCATTAAATTCTTTGTTGTATTCATTGAATCGTATTTACAATTAAAAAGTTGTACCCATCAGTGTCACCGGATACCGTGTTGGCGAAACGCTAGTGAATATCTTATAAGCAAATTACAGAAAGCGCAAAATAAAGCTATAAAAACACTTTTCCTAATAGAATATTGTACACCTAGAGAGATGGTATATAAAAACTCTTCATTCCTAAAAGTGAAACAAATAAAACAATATGAACAATCCAAATTAATTTATTGAATAACAAATGTAAAAACTGAAACAACATTAAATAAAAATAAGGACATACACAACCATGACACCAGTGCCAGGGAATCATATAAAAACAAGTATGGTGCAACCAAGAAATGTCAACTCCCCGCTGTATAGAAGCATTCAAACCTACAACATTTTGCGAAAGACTGTAACCAATGAGAGGCTACCACAATTCTGCCATAGTTTAAAGACTTTTTTTAAGTTAAAAAACTAATCAAATACATTTACTCTGTAAAAAAAAGAAAAAGAATCGAGGATCTGGTGTCAGATATCAGCCAGTGTGAAGATTTTAGCGCCTGAAAAGTCGATTAGCGGGATTTTGTTGGTCGGCAAAATATCACCATTATTATTATTAAATATTAATTATTAATTAGCGACATTTTGCCAACCAACAAAATCCCTCTATTCGATTTTTCAGACGCTTAAATCTCGGCAACCGCTGACCCCTGAAACCCAAATATGTATTCGTTAAAAAGAATGATACTTGCCGCTTAATATGAAATAGTTTTTTACCAAATTGTTGTTGTAATTTCAGAAAAATTTGCTTTTGAAATATCGTTTAGCGGGATTTTGTTAGTTGGCAAAAAAACTGACTATTATAAAATTTTAAAAACATTTTATTAGTATCTAATAAATATAACCAGGGCGTGGCGGCGGCGGGGGGGGGGGGACTAGAAGGGCGTCGAACCGTTGGGGCGGGAGGGGAAATCGCCCCCCTTGGCCTCCTGTGGCTGCGCCATTGAACAACCTACTTTTTTACCATAGTTGATTTTTACAAATATCTTTACACATCACATCATCAAGTTAAGACTGAAAATATTTTAACTGAGGTCAAAAAGTTTTTTTCCTACGACCACCTATGAAAATGAGAAAAAAAGTACGGTTAACTTGGCTCGAAAGCGCCGAATATCACACGCGTGTTGAAAGAAAATATTTCAACTCTAGAGTGGAAATACAAGGCACACTATTTAATTTAGGCATATGATGCCATTTTGACAGACCACACCTATTTATTAAAAAAAACAAATTTTAGAAAACAGTCACGTATTTGTCGAGTGATTCAGAATTAGAGTGTGAAAATACGCCATCTGAAATTATAAAAAAGTTAAGAATATACTGGAAAATTTATTACCAGTGAAAACAAGCCCCGCTGAAGAAAATGTCATATATTAAACTTAAATAGGAAATGTTTATGGGTCGCCATAGCCTAGAGACTAAAGCCATGACCTACGAATCGAAAGATCACAGGTTCAAATCCCATCAGGAGCAGTTGACTTTTTTTTATGAAAACATTAAATAATTTATAGAATTATTTTGAATTGAAATCATCCTTGTTGGGTGAATTTTTTAAAGTTATTTTTAATGCATCTTTCCTTGATTAAATAAAAAAAAATCATTCAAGAAGCAAGATTTCAATTCAAAATAATTTTATAATTTATTTAATATTTTTATAAAAAAAAGTCAAGTACTCCTGATGGAATTTAAACCTGTGACCTTTCGATCTATTAAATTGGCATCATATGTTTAAATTAAATAGTGTGCCTATTTCCACTCTAGAGTGGAAATATTTATTTTCAGCTCTAGAGTTGAAATATTTTTTTCACAAATCAAAGGTTTTTTTAATAATTCTTTGTGGTCGTAGGAAAAATAGTGTACATTACTCGTGTGAAATTGATTGTTCTAAAACTCGGAGAATTTCCGCACTCGGCTGACGCCTCGTGCTAAATATCTCCTCGTTTGAAAAGTATCACTTTCATCACTTGTTATGTAATATACTATATTTGATTAAAGTAATATTGCTATAATAATTATTAGATGCAGGGTTTAAACTATATTAAAAAATATACAGGTCCTGATGCTGTCACCCGAATTCGAAATTATTGGCCTTAATATTTAATAACTTCCTGTTATATGGGAAACACAAACTTTTCGTGTCCACATTAACACATTGCAGTCTGATGTGATTAATATAAAATACTAAAATCGCGATTAGTTAAAGCTATTATATGTTTTCCAAAGTTTTAGTGATGATAAATTAACATATTGTCATGTGTTATAAAATTAGGTGCGGTATTTATAATTTTAATTCTTAATTTGCATAATTGCTTAATATTTTGACTGCAACTTAGTAATTTACATTTAAATGGCGATCAGTGAAAACCAATTTAAACTTGTCAACTGTCTGAATGAATCCTTTGTTATTTAATTCTAAATCAGTTAAATCGGCAGGGCTTAAAATGTGGGGCTGGCCGAGTGGAAATCAAGGGTAAAAGTTTCTACAGACGCATCTGAGCGTAATATAAGTTTGCCGATTTGGATAAGTGGACACCGTTTTTAAATGAGAAGATATAATTGGTTCATTTGGAGATTTATTGTCCTATATACGAATACATGCATGTAGTCATAACGGGAAATGTTTCATTCTGCTGGAGCCAATAACTTATGCCCATATAATGGCCATACACATTAATTGTTATTTGCAAACTGTAATGGTCATCCAAAAGAAACTGTTTTTGAAACCTTATTTATAATAATTTTACATAATGAATTGATTTATCGATGAATATTAAAATCCCAGACTTTTCTGATATTTTTGCTCCCTGTGACAGATTTTTTGTGTTTGTGTAAATACGCTAACAGTGGCGTAGCCAGAAAATAAGCTCGGTGGGGCTCAATGGGCGTAAGTAGAACATTTTTTTTCTGGAGAAAGGGACAGTCAGGACTACATGTATTTCATGATATTGTACCTAGTGAAGAAGACAGAAACGCGCCACGCCCAAAGTTCATTTAAAATTCACCTAACTACTATCAAATTTCGAAAATTAAATTATCACCTCTTCCCCTCTGCATACTTGGGTTAAATTTGTTTTTGCAAATGTTTTTTTTCTCCTTTTTTATTGATATTTCTAGCTGGCTCTTTATTAAAAGTTTTTTTTATATTTGTGAAAAATATGAATACGATTCAATACGTGTCAATACAAAATTTTAACATAGGACGTATGTATGACTCTAACCCGCGTTTTTCGGCCTCGGATTTTCATGATTAAAAATAAAGTAAATATGGCTCACTACCTAATTGTTGATTTTTTCAGAAATCATGTATTTTGGGAGCGTAGATATAAAAGCAGTTTTTAGTGCAAATGCTTAGGTTTTGAAATACTCCTTCTTGCGTGCTGTTTTGTATATTTATAATAAAACATTCTCGTTTCTTCCCGCACTATTTTTTTTATTATACATTTTCACACTTCTTCCATAAAAAATGTTTCAATTAAAATTTTTACTTTAATTTTTCTCTTTAATAATAAATACCTTATTGTTTTTTGTGTTGTAAAAGTATTCTATTGCATTGGGATATGTTTTTGTTAATTTAAAATAGCCCCAAAAAAGGGAAAACGAAGCAGACAAGTCTATAATAGAAAAATACTATAAATTTTTAATTTTTTTACTAGTTTTCCTTTAAAATTGCATCATAAATTAAGAACTAAAACGATATGCGTCCGAAACCTTAATCTTATATAAAACAGGACTTTGAGAAGGAAAAGTTTAAACTTTTCCTACAAGACCTTTATAATCTAAGCCAAGGATACATTATTTAAAAATTTAAATTAAGAGTTCAAGACTGACACGAAATATTAGGTTGCAATTAGACGTTAAGCCCCGAGCTCCTCGGCTCAGGGGGGGGGGGGCTGCAGCCCGGCAACCCCCCCTAAATACGCCACTGTACGCCAATCAAATCTTCAAAAAAATTTCTTCAAAACCAAATCTTCTTTGTCAACATTTCCTACTCATGGAAATACACATTTTTTAATTAGGTAACTTCGATTATGAGTAAATAATGCCTGCAAATGTTATTTATATGACAGTCAAAGTTGCTGGTTAGTTAATTGTTAATAATTAATTTTAATTGACCAAAGTGCGCCCTACTTTGTCTCTGTATTTCTGAACCTTATTGCCTCATGTCCTGATGGTGGCTTATTTGGCCAAAACGCGTAAGTACTAATTTTTATTTAATAAATTTAATTGCCAAGACAGCTGCACAGAAACTTGGTGTACTTTTCCGCACCAAAAGGTTGTACACACCTCATCAACTTTTGACACTCTACAAAGCCCAGATTCGACCATCATTAGAATATTGCTCTCATGTCTGGAGCTCTGCACCCAAGCACACCCTTCGGCTACTGGATTCCATTCAAAGGAGAGCCGTTCGTCTGATCGGCGACCCCGAGCTGACCAAGACCCTCGATAGCCTGGAGCATCTAAGACAGGTTGGTGATTTGGCTCTCTTTTACAGATATTTCCATGGCAGGTGTTCGACTGACATTGCCCACTTGATTCCACCTAGAGCAATGCAAAACAGAAATACACGGCGAACTACTGCCGCTCATCCATATGTTGTTCAGCTTAGTACTCCTCGAACTTCATTGTTCAAGAATTCTTTCATCTGGAGAACGTCATCTTTGTGGAATGATCTTCCTGAAGTCGTGTTTCCCAATGAATACAATCTTCAACGTTTCAAGACCAACGTTAATCGCTTTTTTCGCACTCGCACCGCTCCCAGAGCGCCTTAATAGTTATTTTCCTAACAAGTGCGCAAAGTGATACTTTTCCGCACGCAAGTACAGTTGGACGAACGACGCGAAGCGGAGTTCGGATAAGTTCTTGCGTGCGGAAAAGCACTTTGCGCACTTGTTAGGAACAACATTTTTCCTACGAGCTTCATATCAGATAACAACAAAAATAAAAATATGATAATTTATTTAATAATTTTTAATTCGACTTTAAAGAAAGAACTATAATATACTTACAACTAAAAATTACATAACAAAAAAAAATAATAGAAAATTAAAAAATTACATAACAATAAAAAAAATAATAGGAAACTAAATTTTTTTCGTTTTAAGCTGAAATACAAATATCGGGAATTACGATTAAAAGATAAAAGAGAATACTCTTGCAACGGCTTCTCACATTGCCATAAAATAGTTTACAGCTACTAAAATAAATATAAATATTCCCTACCAAGGAGATTTTTGAATAGTTTTACTTTTCCGCACCCAGTGCGGATAAAAGTCTTATCCGCACTAGTGCGGATAAGTGTAACTTTGCACACAAAAATGCGTGCGCAAAGTACTACTTTGCGCACGCTCGTAGGAAAATGTATTTTTGTCGTTTTTGGCACTAATAAAATATCTTTATTTTTATTGCCATATAGGAATTAATGCTTTAAAATGTAAAACATGAAACATCTTATTAAGTTAAGGAAATGGTTTGTGGCTATAATCCAAAAACCAATAGATTAGAAGCGTAGGGTGCGATTGTGATTGTTTTTGTCCTTATAAGAAGATTAGCCTCTGATCCTTTTTGGGAGTGATGTGTGAACCGACACACTCCTTCACCCTCTTTGTTGTAAATCCTATACCATTAACTCATCAATTCGATACTGCGAATTTTAAATTAGAAAGTTAGAAATTTAAAAAGCTTAGCAAGTTTTAAAGTACCTAAAAGCAGATTTAGGCAGACTTAAAATTAATATTTTACAATTTCCATAGGTGGGTAATTTCAAGATGAAGGTTTTTTAAGTTCCATATAAATTAATTTTACTAAGAAAAATAATTAGGATTCTTCTGATTATGATTATAATAGAATTAACTACTTACTAAACTTTTTATTGACTCCTTTGTTAAACTGTGTTTCGCGTAAACCTGGGGTTCCGTAGAGACCACTCAAGGGTTCTACAAACTTGAGTTCTCTTTTTTTTTATACATATTGAGGTGAGATGAATATCTCGTAAAAACTAACTGTTTAGTATTTTTGAGCTATAGGACAAAGTACGTTTTTATAGAACACGATTCTGATTTGAAAGATAGATTATTTGAAAGACACTGACTACTTAGACTTACCTAATTAAGAGATATATTTACAAAAATTACCTATCTTTTATTTAATTTTACTATACTATTAACAAGAGTAGTATAGTTAGAGTAGTATTATATTACTATTATTGCCCGAGCGTCGAGTTTAAATCACGGACGCGACGGGGGATTTAACACGCGAGGTCTATAATAATAAAGCTGTATAAACCATGGCTAATATTTTCTAGAATTATTTTAACAGTAATAATAATTATAAAAATTGTTTAGGTATATATTTAAAAGATAGGTTCTGTAACTTAATTCAATCAAGTTACCTATGCTTTGGAATTGGCAAGATAATGTGTCTGGTCTTATCAGGTGGCTTTATTAATGTCAAATCTATCTGTCCAAGTACTATTCTGCTAATGAATACCTCATATTATTTTTTCTTATAGCTTATGCCTAATTGTGATTAACATTACCGATAGGTTAAAATATGAAACATCTCAGAAAATCTGATATATATTGCAATTACCTGGTTATCTACCTAAAAGAAATCACCTTCTATATTATTATAACTGTACAGTACATAGTTTGCCATTGCGAGTCACTAGATGGGAAGAGGCAACAAATACTCTGGCGACCAAAACTGGAACCAGAGGACCTCCTTACCCTCTCCCCAGTTGACCTACACAAACTAGTGCAAGGAAGTGGGATCACGGAGTGGGTGTAATAACCAAAGAGAATGAGCACAATGGGCCAAACCTGGCCTAAGTGTGTCCGGCGCACGGACGGGCCCTCGAAAAAAAAGTAGTATCAAAAAATCAAGTTACTGTCTTTCAAATACACAAATTGTTTTCATTATTAACCATGGGCCAATAATAATTAACAAGGAAAAGAAACAGATTTCTATGGTTAATAAATGGATCAATAATGGCCTTTTTATAGATCTGTGGAAAAAATATTAAAAATGGCTTTTGTGGATTAATATTGGCGATGATAATTATTTCAAAATAATAATCACAACAGCAACGCCGTAAACGTTATAAGAATATTGGCAATGCCGCCTACGAAATTGACAAAGGCAAATTAACAACATAAGAAATGTCTCATTTTATTTTTTTCTACAAATCTTTTAATTTTGTCTGTTGTTATGTACTTATCTCAATTTCTACCATTTAAAGAAGATTTACCAGTTATATTTTTCTATTTCTGTTGCGTGTAATAAAAGTTTTAAGGTCGATTGAGGTTGGGGCCCCATCTGAAAATATCCGAATATAGTAGAAAAACCATGGTGAAAAATTATTTGCATCACAAAAAAACAACAAAGGCAAGTACAAACTTTCATTTTGATACACCATAAAGTATATCAATTTTATATAAATTGACGTATGAGTAGGATCTGGGGTAAATGTTTTGATTCAAATAATAAATAACAAATATCTGATATATTTTTTGGAACTATATTCTTAACCCAACTGTTGCTTAAGTGTCAAAAAACGACGCGTAAATTTATGCGTAAATTGGGTGTTCGAACACACCCAATTTACGCATACATTTTGTGTATGTTTTCTGTAAAAAAAGAAACATTAAGCTACGGTTTATAGAAGCTCCAAAATAAGGAGAACAAAAATATGGATAATTGTTAAAAATATGGTATAGTTTAGGAAATAAGGCCGAGTGTCAGACTGACCGATAGACATCGGACAATAGGCCAGTGGCGGCTCGCGGTCTTAAAAATGGCGAGGTATAGTGCGGGTACTTAAAACAAAAACAAAAATTTTTAATCACAGTAAATCCCGTAAAAACGATATCTATAAATGTAAGTTTCGTGAAGCCTCAAAATAAATACCTTTAGGTTAGGCGAACCAATGCAAAAACAATGGTGCATACGACTGATCTATTTTTAAAATGCCCTTCATCATAATGCAACTTGTTCATGCTGTTTGATTGACTGACATCACGTAACCATAGCAACGGTGAATATCAAAGCCATGTTGGGCGTTTGGTCTTCATTTGCTTTGAGCTAACGGACACGGTCGCGGCTGGGGCGCACCAAAATGCACGAGTGTTTATAATTATTGTCCATCGGAGATAATCGTGGCCCTATTATGCATAGCTATAGTTGGATTAAATCAATATTATTAATTCTACCATACTTATTTTTTAAAGGCTAAAATGGTAGCTGTATTTGTATATTAATATTTAATATTGTCAAAAAACTTTCCTCCTGGTTTTATTTTATTTTTTGGTGAAGAGCCCCTTTACCTATTTCACCTGACGAGCCGCCACTGCAATAGGCTTCCGTATGCGTACATGAGAAATTCTAAAAATACCCTGTTAATCATAAAAACATAATATTGCAACCACTGTATCAGCCAGCGCGCTACCGACATCCTCAAAGACTTTATTCCAAAATTAATTTACACTTAATTAAACGTGATCCTCTCTTAAAGTGACATGTGTTACTTTTGCGGTTTTTCCGACTTAACTGAGAGTCACGCCCTTAAAATGAGACATATTGAATATCAAAGTAAATTAGTGTTGTGTCTCAAAACCTGTGGCATCTGTTATATATAAAAAGTATACCGACTGATGAGTCAGATGCATACTTAAAGCTCATTTGTCGAAGACCTATATTAAAAGGTGCTAACACATTTACATATGTTTAAGACGGTCGGCTATTTCCTTTGAGAATTTAGAGATTTAATATCGTTTTAAAATTGCACTTTACAGGTTATCAATTGACTGTAAGTAGTAAACTTGCATAGTGGCATATATTGTAGGTTAGTAGTTGTTGCAGAACGGCTGCAACCTGTTCTCATTATTTATTAAAAGTAAAATAATAATCAAATCGGCCACGCGGGATTTTACGGGTGGCGCGATTGTCATTACAATTTGAAGATAGACAGCAGATCTGTCATCGCGAAAAATGCGAATTGAGTGTATCAATTTTAAATTGGAATAAAACCGTTGTTTACGGTGCCAATATACTGTGTGTTTTTAAGAAAAGGCATTTTGTCGACGCTCTTATCATTATTGTGAAAATTCACTGATGGAAAATTGGTTTAATCAATCCTAATTTGTGGACCTAAGGTATAACTTACCCCTTTATTTGTCACGGATACTTTGCTAGACACCAGTTAAGCACTATGTTTTTTTAATGCATACATTTCACTTATAGTAGTGGTGTGTGACTATTAACAGCTAATTGGCTTATTCGTTTTTTAATTATAAATATAGTCATTTTTTACTGACGTAGAATCTAAATTGTTCCATGTGTCTGGACTCATTTTAGTTGTAAAAACCATTGTTAATGTTCGGTAATGTACTAAATTTCCTCTCAGGTACTAGGTACAAACGGGATTTATTCAGATCGCATTATTAGATAGCCTGTGACAGATTAGAGTTAGCGAACCTACGTTGAGTCAATGCAACAGATCCAGGCTATCTTGTAATTATCGGATGAATCGCGTGTAGCTAGTCTCCTGAATTATCTTGTGTGGTAAATCTAAATTTAAGTAACTATTTTATTGAGTAACATTTATGTCAAACACCTGTGTTGTGTCTATCTGTACCTGTTAAGTATTAATTAAATAAAATCAATCCATTTTTTGTAGTAACTCAAACTTGCGTATTTTTTATTAACCCCATGAACCATCACCTAGGGAAATACAGTAACGTAACTTTTGCTAGCCTTCGATAAAACACGAAGGCTACCCTATAGATGTGTGTCAAGGACTAAATAGTCTCTGAACATATATATTGGTCCTTCGAAACGCGGATTTCGTAAGTTTGAGTTTGCATAAATGTGATTAATATAGTAAAATCAATATAAACATTGTTGGAAAAAACATAAAAGTTTTCTCTTGAAATTTAAAATTTATTTCTCTCTCTGACACTCATTCGGAGTGATAAATCTCTAGCTATTATAGTAAAATATAAATTGTGTTATACGTAAACATTTTTGCAGGTGTTTAGTTGTATTAATATTTTAATTTTGTAGTGACACTTAAGAGTGTTACCTATATCTTTCGTATTTAAAATATCGCAAATCAATTCTGCACAATAGGTGTATTTCTAAAGTTTTTTAACTTTTAATTTATTTTATACTAATTTTCTTTCGCTCGCATAGAAAAATTGTATCTCTAAAAGTTTGACGTCATCAGTGCGTAACTTTTAATTTATTTAGTACTAATTTTCTATCACTCGAATAGAAAAAGTGTATTTCTAAAAGGTTTGACGTCATCAGTACGTACCTTTTAATGTATTTTGTATTAATGTTTTAACGCTCGAATAGAAAACGTGTATTTGTAAAAAGTTTGACGTCATCAGTACCTACGTAACTTTCTAATTTATTTTGAATTATCTGTCTATCACTCGGATAGAAACGTGTTGTTAAAGGTTAAAGTCGTCAGTACTCAACGTTTACTCGAGTTTTTTTGAATTGCGGTTATTATTCGACTAAAGAAAAATTTAGATTAAAGTTTGTGTCGTGAGTACACAAATTTTTATTTTTATCGTGCGAATTTTGTCTATCGGTCGTATGGAAATTTCGCACCAAGGGCTATCGTCTTTGTATTTATCCCCAGTTAATTGTCTGATATTATTGAAGACTTTATTTAGTTCGCTCTCTTGCTACGAGTAATTTTAACGTATAGGTTACAAGTCAGTATTTGTACAAGCGTGTGCAAATATTGAAGCCATTTATATTGCTAAAATTTGACTAAATATTAAATAAATAAAACAATTTTTGGTACCTGAAAAAAGTTGATACAAATTATAAATTGTATTACACTGAAAAAAGGTGCCACAAATTTTGACTACCTGTCTATTGGCTTAAATTTTTATTTTTGAATAAAAATATCGCTATATCCTTCTGAGCTCTCTGTCTTAAGGGACATAGACTTAATTTAAAAAAAAAAAAAATATTTTTATTTTCTCCTGTTTAATATTTTTGAAAATTTTTATTTTTGTTTCGCACTCTCGGTGCGCTCTCTAAGAAACTCAAAACAAAGATTTTCCTTCAATTTTATTGATTTTCAAAGTTATAGAAATTTTTCACAATGACGTCAAAGAAAGACTTGTGTAAAAAACGTGCAGGTTACAAAGGATTTATTACTCGCGTAGCCAATTGGTATGATTGTTCGCAGGATGTTGAAAATAATCATCTTGCCTATAAAATTCGACTTGAAAGTTTAACTAAAGTTTTTTCTAACTATTCTGATGTTCAAGAAGAAATTGAACAAATTGACCCTGACGATATAGATCGTGTTGACATTGAAAATAAATTTTTTGATTTACATGCCAAATTTGAAGGCAAAATTTCTTCTCTTTTAGAATCACAAACTCGGAGTATTTCTCCATCCCCTCTTAATGTATCAGCAACTGCTGCCACGCCAATTATTCCGCAAGTAAGATTGCCTGAAATTCATATCCAAACATTTACTGGTGAAATTTCAGAATGGACCTCATTCTTTCAACTCTTTTCTGCATTAATTCATGACAATCCCTCTCTAGGTGATGTACAAAAATTTATGTACCTCAAATCTTTATTGAAAGATGAACCGTTAAAACTTATTGACACGCTCGCTGTCACAAATCAGAATTATGGTTCTGCTCTCACGATACTTAAAAATCGTTACGAAAATAAAACAATCATTATAAATACCCATTTAATGAATTTATTGGACATTCCCTCTATTTCTAAAGGTAGTTCTCAAGCTCTTAGAGATTTTGTTACTAATTGCAAGCGCAATGTTGAATCTTTAAAAAATTTAAATTTATCTTTTGAAGAACTTTGGAACCTTCTAATGGTTCATTTACTTGAACGAAAAATAGATTTCGTATCAAAAAAGGCGTTCGAAACTGAAAAGGGAGTAAATACAATCCCAACGGTCGACGCATTTTTTAAATTTCTTGATCATAGATGCACTGTCCTTGAAAATCTAGCCAGTCTAGATGGCACTACAAATAAAAAATCTAATTTATCTTTACATGTTAATCAATCAAATCCTAGTTTTGAAAATTGTACATTTTGTAATGAAACTCATAAAATTTATACGTGTATGAAATTTAAAGGTTTACAAGTAGCCGAAAGGCACAAGTTTATAAAGTCAAAAAGTTATTGTTTTAATTGCTTGGGTGATAGTCATAGAAGTCCCCAATGTCAATCCACACGGGTGTGTAATATATGTTCACAGAAACATCACACACTGTTACATTTCCCTAATTCTCAAATTGCAACTACATCATCGTATCAACAATCAACCCCCACAACTTATCAACAAAGTGTATCACCACTACAACCAGTTATGATTCCACTGAATAATTACAGTGTCCCTTCACCAAATTGTCAGAATAATAATTCCCCAGTTACAAATGAAGCAAATCTTTCTCAACCTTCATTGCCTCCTCAGCAATCTTCGCGTTATGCAAGAGCTGAAACCTCGCATGAAAATAATACAAAAACTTCTCACTCCAAAAACTCTGGACACTCTAATTCCCCTGTAGATTCTCACGATTCAAAGAATGAATCACTCGCATCACAATCGTTGTCTGCCATGGCAACTTACCCTTCTCATGTGCTATTAGCTACAGCCTCTGTGTATATTTATAATGCAAATGGCATTCGTATCTCAGTCAGATGTTTGCTTGACAGTGGCTCACAAACGTCATTTATTACTAAACCAATGATTGATAAATTACAGTTAAAAACCTACAAGAAGCAACTTAGTATTTCTGGAATTTCTCAGACGAATTCCACGTCTAATGAAATGATAGACTTGACGTTACACTCCAAAGTCAACTATCGAAGCAAATTTAGACTTTCTTGCGCAGTGTTGCCAAATATTTCCTGTCAACTCCCACAAGTAAATATTAACGCTTTTAGGCTTAATATCCCCAAAAATATTTATCTAGCTGATCCAGATTTTGGACTTTCTAATGATATTGACGTATTAATAGGAGCAGAGCTCTATTATACTTTATTGCTGCAAGGTATTATAAAACTTGGCAATAACCTTCCCATACTCCAGGAAACTTATCTAGGATGGATAGTTGCTGGAAGCATTCCCCAGAACTTGTTGAATCATAATAAAAATGTCTCCCGCTTTACTTCTTGTTCGACTGTGCAAGGCAGTGAACACTCGAAAGTTTCGTTGTTTCTTCAAACTACTGCAGAACAACAAATATTGAATGACACTATTGAAAGGTTTTGGAATATTGAGGAACTTCCTCAAAAAATTTCTCTTTCTCCTGTTGATGAACAGGCAGAATGTATCTTTTCTCAAACAACCCAAATATTACCTGACGGTCGTTATCAAGTCGACCTTCCCCTCAAAACTCCTGAGGAAACTAAAACCCTAGGAGAATCCTTTTATATCGCAAAGAAAAGATTTTTGAATCTTGAAAATAAGTTAAAGAATAACCCGTCACTTCGACTAGATTATACTAAATTTATCGATGATTATGTTGACCTAGGTCACGCCAAATATGTCCCCTTATCTCTCGAAATGACAGATGGTAGTAGTCCACCTGTCAATAAATATTTTATCCCTCACCATGCGGTATTCCGCGAAAATAGTGCAACGTCAAAAATCCGAGTGGTTTTTGACGGTAGCTGCAAAACAAGCAGCAATATTTCCTTAAATGACATTGTTTTGAAAGGCTTTCAGGTGCAACCTAACCTGTACGACATTTTATGTCGCTTTCGCTATTTTAATTTTGTTCTAACAGCGGACATTGAGAAAATGTACCGCCAAATTAAAATTAACCCTGATCAGTGTTTTTTATTAAACATTCTTTGGAGACCTACTCCACATGAAGATATTAAATGTATCGAACTTTCCACAGTTACGTACGGTACGAACTGTGCCCCGTATTTAGCAACTCGTGTTTTAACCGAGATTGCTAACCAAAATGTTGAAACTTTTCCTTTGGCCTCTGATGCCTTATTAAACCATACTTATGTTGATGACATAATATATGGATGTGAATCGTCTAATGACTTACAAAAAATTCATGATGAATTAACGCATTTATTAAAAACACATGGTTTTACTTTGCACAAATGGTGCTCAAACTTTCCCATTTTCGTTGACCAATTGTCAACAAACCGACCTCATAAAGTTGATGTGCCTATTGGCGATGCTTCTAGTTCCATTTTAGGTTTAAAATGGAATCCCATGACTGACATATTTACTTTCTCTCCTCCTCACATGTTGAATACAATTCGTCTCACTAAAAGGGTGATTCTGTCTATCATTGCTCAAATGTATGACCCCCTCGGATTAGTGTCTTGTGTCGTAGTACTCGGCAAACTAATAATGCAGAAACTATGGCTCCTAAAAATAAATTGGGACATAGAAATTATTGATCCTTATGTTTGTTCCCTTTGGAATACTTTCACTTCTAATCTTGTGAATTTAAAGCAAATTAAAATCCCTCGCAATTTATTTCTTGATAAACCAAAACGAAAAACTCAGTTACATGGCTTTGCAGATGCAAGCATGTCCGCTTATGCTGCTTGTGTGTATTTTAGGACTCTATATGAAGATGGAACAGTTTCATCAAATCTAGTTACTTCAAAGTCTAGAGTTGCCCCGTTAAAAACGATTTCTCTCCCACGATTGGAATTAAGCGCAATGCTTCTTTTATCTCAACTTGTCAAACATGTACAAGAAATTTATGAAAATAATCTTCAAATAGATTCTACTCACTTATGGACTGATTCCATGATAGCTCTTTGCTGGATACAATCTCATGCATCCAGATGGTCAGTGTTTGTTTCAAACAGAGTGTCACAAATTCAAGATCTTACCTCAAAATGTACTTGGAGACACATTGACTCAAAAAATAATCCCGCTGATTTACCCTCCCGTGGTTGCCTGCCGCAACATTTAATTGATTGCCCCCTTTGGTTCAATGGACCAGAAATGTTATCTCAAGGTGAAAATTTTGATCTCATATTCATTGAGCATAATATCGAACCCTCTACCTCAAATGAAAAGGTCAACAAAGCAATTCTTGTTGAAGAAAGAAAAATTGCCCCCATTTCACTTCATATTTCCTCTGACGAAACTGAATTTTGTAATGAGCTATTCGGAAAATTTTCAAAATTCTCCAAGCTACAAAGAGTTATTGCATACTGTCTTCGGTTTGCAAATAACGCAAAATCCAATGTTATTAAAAATGCTGGACCTTTGTCCACACATGAATTACATATATCATTCCATATCATTGTAAAGGCCTTACAAGCCACACATTTTGCTAAAGACATTTCTGAATTGAAAAACAATAAATGTTTGTCCAATAAGAATCTGTTGTCATTTAGACCATTTTATTGTAAAGCTGACGGTCTCCTACGCGTAGGAGGACGCTTAGAAAACGCAGATATTCCTTTTGATCAGAAACACCCCATTTTATTACCAGCTCATAATAATGTAGTTACAATGATGTTACTACAAGAGCATCAACGGTTGGGCCATGCTGGAGCTCAAACTGTTCTATCAAATTTCCGCTTACGTTGTTGGCCGCTCAATGGCCTAAAAGAAATTAAAAAGATTATTCGTAATTGTCTCAAATGTTATCGCTTTCGCGCTGAACCTGCTCAGCAAATTATGGCCGATCTTCCTAAAGATCGTGTCCGAGAGTCTCGCCCCTTCCAAAAGGTCGGAGTCGATTTCGGTGGACCTTTTCTTATCAAAGCATCTCGTCTTAGAAAGGCTCCCCTAACTAAATGTTATATTTCAGTATTTGTGTGTATGGTTACAAAGGCAGTTCACATAGAACTTGTCTCAAGTCTTTCGACTGAAGCATTCCTTGCTTGTCTTAAACGTTTTATTGCCCGACGAGGCAATCCGTCTGTAATTTACTCAGATAATGGCACAAACTTCCAAGGTGCAAAAAATCAATTATATGAACTTTATCAATTTTTTCAAAAACAAACTAACCTTGACTCCATTCATGATTTTTTAACTATTAACCAAACTATTTGGAAATTCATTCCACCTAAATCTCCTCATTGGGGAGGAATTTGGGAAGCCGCAATTAAAAGCGCAAAATTTCACATGTTACGACTTATTGGTAACGCCCACTTTACGTATGAAGAGCTTAGTACTGTACTGACTCAAATTGAAGCTATTCTAAATTCTCGCCCATTATGTCCGTTGTCTAATGACCCCACAGACTTACAGAGTCTAACCCCTGGGCATTTTCTAATTGGTACTAGCCTCATGGCATTCCCCGAACGGGATCTTACTGAACGAAATGAAAATCGTCTTTCCTTTTGGAGTAGATGTACTCAAATACAACAATTATTCTGGACACGTTGGTCTACAGAATACTTAAATCAACTACAAAATCGGCCTAAATGGCTTCTTCCCGTTGATAACATAAAAACTAATGACATTGTATTATTAAAAGAAAATAATACTACTCACCCGCTAAAGTGGCCCTTGGCAAGAGTTATAAATACTGTTTGTGGACCTGATGGAAAGGTCAGAGTAGTCATGTTAAAAACAACAGAGGGTATATATACTCGATTAATAGCGAAGATTTGTCCTCTACCAGTGGAGTCAGTTGCAGGTGAAAAATCCTGCAGCAACCACTAGAGTTTTTGTTTATCTTCCTTGACCGCCATTTTTTGCTCTTGCGCCCCAACACTGTTTGCACCACGATGTATAAATAACAAGTGTCTTCTCTTCCGGTATTATCGCACTATCCCTTCGGCTGCGGTTCAAGTAGAACCGCCCCGTTTTCGTTGTTCTATGTGTGACTGTCTCGCAACTGACTTCACTGTGGAGACGTTACTTTCAATTTATTTCATATTTATAGTTCCTTTTGAAGCTATGACGCTTCAATGCCGGGCAGTATGTTGCAGAACGGCTGCAACCTGTTCTCATTATTTATTAAAAGTAAAATAATAATCAAATCGGCCACGCGGGATTTTACGGGTGGCGCGATTGTCATTACAATTTGAAGATAGACAGCAGATCTGTCATCGCGAAAAATGCGAATTGAGTGTATCAATTTTAAATTGGAATAAAACCGTTGTTTACGGTGCCAATATACTGTGTGTTTTTAAGAAAAGGCATTTTGTCGACGCTCTTATCATTATTGTGAAAATTCACTGATGGAAAATTGGTTTAATCAATCCTAATTTGTGGACCTAAGGTATAACTTACCCCTTTATTTGTCACGGATACTTTGCTAGACACCAGTTAAGCACTATGTTTTTTTAATGCATACATTTCACTTATAGTAGTGGTGTGTGACTATTAACAGCTAATTGGCTTATTCGTTTTTTAATTATAAATATAGTCATTTTTTACTGACGTAGAATCTAAATTGTTCCATGTGTCTGGACTCATTTTAGTTGTAAAAACCATTGTTAATGTTCGGTAATGTACTAAATTTCCTCTCAGGTACTAGGTACAAACGGGATTTATTCAGATCGCATTATTAGATAGCCTGTGACAGATTAGAGTTAGCGAACCTACGTTGAGTCAATGCAACAGATCCAGGCTATCTTGTAATTATCGGATGAATCGCGTGTAGCTAGTCTCCTGAATTATCTTGTGTGGTAAATCTAAATTTAAGTAACTATTTTATTGAGTAACATTTATGTCAAACACCTGTGTTGTGTCTATCTGTACCTGTTAAGTATTAATTAAATAAAATCAATCCATTTTTTGTAGTAACTCAAACTTGCGTATTTTTTATTAACCCCATGAACCATCACCTAGGGAAATACAGTAACGTAACTTTTGCTAGCCTTCGATAAAACACGAAGGCTACCCTATAGATGTGTGTCAAGGACTAAATAGTCTCTGAACAGTAGTGTTGTCGGCGTTATTATTTTTAATGCAAATAAAAATATTAGATATAATCATTTGTTATAAAAAAAAAACAAAGTATAGGTAAAAAACACTGCAATAATAACAAAATTATTATAAAATGCAGTAGATGTTGCTTGAAAGGAAACTCAAATTTTGTTTTTAGCAAGGATATTAAATAACAGGCTATAAACAACTTCTTCTAATAGTTTCTCAACACCCAGTAAAACATTAAGTAACCTTATCCCTTCTCTTAGTATTTTTCACTTTCGGCCCATGTAGCGGTAAGATTTTAATTAATTAGGCAAATTTTCATATTTTTAACATAAATTAATAAAATTTAATAATGGACAACTAATGTTCTAAAATGTTTTTTCCGACTTTTTACTTAACATTTTAATTTTTAAATTTTTCATTTATTTAATGATATTTCATGAAATTTTTTAAACCCATTATTGTTGGGCTGCACAAAGATTTTTAATCCGAATTAACTAACCAGCAACTTTCAGTGAAGGCTCGTCAGGTGAAGTAGGTGAAGGGCTCTTTACAAAAAAAAACAGGAGGAAAGTTTTTCGACAATGTTAAATATTAATGTACCATCATTAAAAAATAATTATGTTCGAATTAATGATATTAATTTAATCCGAATGTAGCAATGCATAATAGGGCCACGGTTAACTCCGATGGACAAGAGTTATAAACACTAGTGCATTTTGGCGCGCCCCAGCTGACGTGCCCGTTAGCTCAAAGCAAGTGAAGACCCAACACCCAACATGGCTTTGATATTCACCGTTGCTATGGTTACGTGACGTCAGTCACGAAAACAGCATGTAACAATTTGCATTATGATGAAGGGCAATTTAAAAATAGATCAGTCGCATGCACCATTGTTTTAGCATTGGCTCGCCTAACCTTAAGGTATTTATTTTGAGGCTCGCTAAACTTACGTTAATAGATATCGTTTTTTCGTGATTTACTGTGTGATTAAAAAGTTTTGTTTTATTTTTCAGTTAATTCAGTAGTGTACGTACCTACTTAGTTGTGTGTTTTAAAAATGAACCCAATTAATGACATAGTTTGTAATTTGTTGAAAACTCTATTCAGGCGTTGAACAGATGAGGATAAGAGAGACGTTTTGTTACACGGGTTTTTAGTAAATGTTTGTTTAAGTACCCGCACTATACCTAGCTCTTCACTATTTGTTAAGACCGCGAGCCGCCACTGGCAACTTTAACTATGACATAAATTACATTGACAGGCATCAACTGTACTCACAATCAAACTAAACATTACGGTAAGCGAGCCAGTATCATTGTGAGAATAATTTTTCTGCCAATATCATTTATGTCACAGTCAAACTTGCTGGTTAGCTAATTATTATTTAAATTCTTTCATACACTTAATGGCTAAACAATTTCTTTAAAGCTATTAATATAATTAAAAATTAAATTTTTCAGCAATAATAAACAGTTCAGCTTCTGTTTTATCTTTAACAATAATATATTTGTTGTTATTTCCATCTGTAAGTTTAATTAATTTTTTTAAGGTTCTGAACATTTTTTTGTTATCTACTATCTATTTAAATAATAATAAAGCACTTAGCAAATACATTAGAAGAACCTGCAGAAGCCGATGCTGTACGCATGCATTTGCCCATCATAACTTAAAGAATTCCTTCTTGTTAAAATTGATAAACATTTATTTCTAAGGTCCTTACATTCGTTCCAATCGTAATTGTTTTTAGTTATTAAAAATTCTTCGTACACATTATCTCTGCCTTAGGAGCCAAACTCACGTTCAGTCGGCAGGCCGGTATTTCCGGAAAGATAATGGCCCGCCGGCCGATTCCACTGCACACACACGAATGTCAGATCAGGGCCGGCCAGGGGTTGTCGGTTGTTAAATCTGGATGTATGTAGTCGTTTGCCGGTCGGCATTGGATTGCAGGCCTACTTTTACTTCACACGAAAATGTTGTTATTAAAAATAGCTGAAAAACCTTAAAAAGGTTGGTCCAGTAAAGTCAAGATGGCCGGCGGGATGGTGATTTAGAATCTCGCTACAGGCGAAAAGCTGAAAAAAGTAATAAAAAGTGAAATTACTGCTTAAAAATGGTAGCAAATCCGATAACTTGAAAAAGTGTACAAAATTCTTCCATCCCTCATGCTTAACACAAGCCGCAGGAACGAAATCGGTAGCTTGCCGACACGAAGCTCTTAATAATGAGTTTACGGAAGCAGCCGCCTGTGGACATATTGAAACATCATAGAGAATCAAAAAGAATCATTAGGGAACTAGAGGAGAAAACCCTACCACAGGAAAATTGTGATTTGAGGAAACAAACGGCATTAATATCCCCGGAAAATGAGTGAAAAAAGACCAAAAAGGTAAAGAGTTCCCGCCAAGAACAGCTTCAAAATTAAAACAACCCTGACTTGAATAAAACAATTGGTACACAGAGGATTAAAACACCCACTCTCAAGCTGATTAAGGACAACCTGTAGTCAACGTTCAACTAAACCTGGGAAGCCACGAAAATTTTCAACAACAAGGAAACGAGGAAGAACCTGACGGCTTTGTGTTCCCTAAAACGTCAAAATCGAGACGTCATTAGAAACCGAAAAATACCAAAGGTTGCGAAGAAAGTCGTAAGAAGGTAAAAAAATAATAATATCCAATATGGCACATGCGAGGACGAAACAGGCTTTGCCATTGGAATTTGGTGAACAAGGGAAAAAAATCCGGATATACTTTTTGAAAGTCCGTGAAGGAGTTACGTAAGAGATTATTAAAAATTATGTTGAAAAATAGAAGACATAGAAGTCAAACTATGTGAACCGAATATTAGGAAATCAAGCAAACTTCGTTTTATGATTGGTGTGAAGCCAGATATTAAGGATATTGTGTACAATGTGTCCTTCTGGGGAAAGGGTGTCGCCTTTGAACGTTTCAACTTTGCACTTGGACGTAATTTTTTAGACAAGTAAAAATGAGCCAAATCCAAGCTTGACCCTAAAGAAGAACAAAAATCACAGAATGGAAAAGAAAATAATGAGGAAGTAACCATTCTTCATCTAAATGTTCAAAGCATCAACAATAAAATCCTGGACCTGAGAGTGTTCCTCGCTATAACACAACTTAACAAATTTTGCATGAGCACCTAATGGCAGATTATGGGCTGAAACCTCATGTCCAGGGCATCACAAGAATTCATTCTACCATGGGCACCCACAGCTTGACAACATTTTTAGTAACATACAAACAGCACACAGCATTATCCTTCCAACTTACATTTCTGACAACTTTGGTTAGTTTCTCAAGATTCCCTGTAGCCACAGATGTAACGACGTAATTTTCGCAAAAAACGTTTTCTTACTGCGGCAAATATAAACAACTTTATTAGCAAAATTTAGCTATAAACTTATCATCTGTGTCGAAGATCTTTGAGAAACTCATTTATACTGTATACTAATAATACATTTTCTGTGCACACATAACATTTTGACAACCAATCAATATGGTTTTCGACCAAATCATTCCACACAGCAATTTACAAGGTTTTACCTTTCATTGTCAAAAACGCAGAGAAGAATGAAAAAGTTGTGGGACTTTTCTTTGGTCTCTCAAAGGCTTTCGACACTACTGACCACGGACTACTGCTTAATATTCTGAATCGATACGGTATTAGGGGAAAGTGTTTACATTTAATTAATTCTTACCTTCAAGAGAGGGAACAGCTGGTTTTTATCTCTTGGGATGGTGAATGTTATTGGTTTGCATTTTACAGAATAATTCAAGGTGTACCCTAGGGTTCTATCCTGGGGCCCGTGTTATTTTTACTATATAGGAACGGCCACTATGAGGCGTTATGCCAGTCAACGGATGATACGTTAATAGTACTGGCCAGCTTGGACTTGCCTCTCAGGTGCAGTTGAGAAAATGTAAGTATGGTGCGTTACAAATGCCTTAAAACTGAATGCAATAAAAACTGGACTATTTGCATTCAACAAAAACACTCTTCAATTCTCTTAACAATTCGCTTTTTCACACCTGGTTGTTAAACCTTTTATTCTACACTTAAATTCTTGTAGTGCCCAAAGCTACAAACTTACAAATGTTTCCTTTTTAACAATGTGACGCGCGTATTGATTTTCTCTCTGTTCTACTCATCGAACCTTTATTTCATCTAATGTTATAATCTTAAGGCCCCGTTAAGATGATAATATCTACCCTTTCCTTTTTATTATCATTTGTTCTCCTGAAGATGAATGCTTTTGCATTCGAAACATGTAAAGAATTTCTATTTTAAAACAAAAGAATTTTATTAATATAACAGTGAAGGAAGATTTTGAGTTCTTATTTCTTTCCTTTCAAATATCCGCTTCGCTTTAAGTATGGACTATTTCTTCAAGTTGAAATATATATATATAGTTATTAAAAATATTTATAATAACAACTGGTATAAGTCTAATGCCCTTAACAGTGCCTTCTATAAGACTTGCTACAATTTGTAATTTATATAAAAATATATCCATGTGTAATGTTAATCTTTATAAAAAGATTGGCTTTTTGGCAGAATATAATACATATTATTAAGTATACATATGTTACGTGTTAAAACTGGACACTAAATACAAGCCAACAAAAAATCTAGTTGGATCAGAACAAAATTTTAAAAATGTCTCTAAGATTTAAAGTTTATTCTAGATTCGTGGCTTTCTTATATGTAAACCATGTCACTAATTAGAGCTATTAGGTTTTTGTTTTGACCACTAAGTGCAACAAGCTGCTATCAATTTGCTAGATTTTCTGTTCCATACCATATCGTCGCCTTGCTTACGAAAGGACGTATCTCAAAATTGATAGTTTTGCAGGAGAGCGATTTTAAATTTTTGATACAATTAAAACTTCTGCCACAGGAGTACTATAAGGTTTTTATGGCTGTAGTTTGGGTTTTTCAGTCATAAAAAGAATACATATTCACTAAATACATTCACACTAAATTTATGTTTTAAATAAATATCTTTGAAATTGCACAAAAAGAGGACAAAGTTTAAACAAATGAGGTACGCTCTTTTGTGTGCTGTTGAATTTTTAATTTCCTTAAATATGGCAACCCACATCAATAAATTTCATTTCGCAGTCCGATTAAAAAAAAATAAAGTTGTTGATATTTATTTCCAACTATTCCGGAGATACTCGGCTTGAAATATTCGCTCGATTTTGTCTTTTATGTTGGAAAAAAATATAACTAACTAAATATTTTTAAAATTAGTCCGCGAAATGAAAAATACTGGTGTGGTTATGAAATGGTTGCCATAAAAAAAAGTTTAAAATGGTGACGTATCTGTCACTTGCTTACATAATATGACATATTCGGCAATGGAATAGGCAGTTAGCTCAATCATAAAAAATACGTAACTGTAAGAAAAATCGGGTTTTTGATCTCAAACTTCCATTTTGTACAACTATTTCATAACATCGAAAAATTTACTAAAGACTATTCAAATATAAAATAAATTTACAATTCAGCAATACTTATGTCACATATTTTTATCACGTTCCCTTATAAAGGATTACAAGTCAATGCAGAAAGTTAAGGATGAATAACAGGTAAGTATGGCCACCATGAAGAGTATCAATCATAAAATTTGTTCTGAATAACATTTATTTAACGAGTGTAGTGCAATTTTTAATAGGCTTAAGCAAACTTATCTTTTGCACTGGACACTTTTATCATGTTTACATGGTAGTTTATCTGTAAGTATATAATTTAATTTTGTTTTCCAAAATTTAGTTTTGTTCTTTGCATTGCATTTATGTGATGGTTCACTTTTTGCAAACAAACTGTGTTCCTAAAAAATTTTTTTTTTGATTGATATATACCTGCCATAGTAAAAAGTCACTGTCCTTGAAAATTGGTTTAAACGTTTCCCAAAAACCCAGCTTCAACAAAGTTTATAAACATATTTTCAGCAGTATCCACCAAAATTTTTCAACGAGAAATGCCATATTTATTTCTTAGAGTGAAGCTCGACTGATGATGCATTCGCCATTTAATTTTTTGATCAATATTTCTTATTCTTTTCGCTTTCTTTAAAAATGGCCAAATAGCCGTCCTTGAGTAGCAATTACCTACAGTTTTGAATTGAAGAAATTTTGATTAATGAATTATTAAAGCAAAAAACGAAAATATGTGAAATTTGTCCAACTTTCTTTTTCTGCTTATATTACTTTATAAATTTAAACTTGTTTAATTTAAATTGTAGGTAATTATGCTTAAAATATGGATATTTGGCCGAATTTTGTATAAAAGGAAAAACTAACGAAATATTGATCAAAAATCGAATGCATCACTAGACCTCACTCTTAAGTGGATCCGAAAGCACTAAAATTTCCCATGTTAAATTACGGGTATTTTTGCAGTGAATTACAAAAAAACTCGACAAAGTATTGCATTTTTTTCACCAATGGGATGGTGGTATCTATGTGGGTGTAAGAAAGTTATTTAACCCTAAAAAATTCATTATATTCTAAAAATATTTTAAAAATATTGAGAGTTATTTTTTTAAATAAAAATAACTGTCTCACATTCTCCTATATCTGTAGAGTGCATATTTAAAAATTCATTTATAAACATGAACAGGATTCGCTTCAAGAGAGCGCATTGTTTTTAATATATATAATTTCGCATGGAGCCAGTAACTTTGGAGAAGAATTTGGAAATATTGTCCGGATGCACTTAAAACCCCCTAAGAATGAGGAAAAGTAACAGTTGCCCTCAAATTCACGCTTTCCTTGATACAATGTGAGAGCGCATACTAATACTTAGCTATTAACAAAACATTTAAATAATGACAAGAAATACCTTGCCGTATTCCTCGACCTAGCAAAAGCGTTTGATATAGTACCTTATCACTTGCTCCCAGATACCTTACGCAATTATGGAATAAGAGGCGTCGTATTAAATGTCTAATGTCGGGTTGCACAAAGAATTTTAATAATAATTATTTTATCTACTTTCATTTAGTAATATGAATTTTACAGTTCTGTTAATCGTTTTGTAAGGGCATCTATTACAGCACTAGTGCTGTAATAGAAAAAAAACGGTTTTATTAAAATTTTACTGTTAAATAAAACTACACTTTTTAGAAGAATGATTTATTATTAACAATTATAAAATTAATTACCAATTATTAATTAAAATATAACACTTAAGGTTTATTATAAAAATTAATAATACCCTTTTTATAGTTAGAAATTTTTATACCAGAAGTGGATGTGATGGAGCCCTTTACGTTCGAATTTCCAATCATTAAATCTGTGTCTGACCCCATGATCTTCTTTGCTATTTGTTTCTTATTTTCTAAAGAAGTCTCAACGTAGCCTTCTGCCGTAGAAGAGGATGTCCAGCCCCCATGACGCTTTAACATCTGTATATCTGCACCACCATCAACTAGAACGGTGGCTGAGGACCTCCTAAAATAATGTCCACTGTATCCTTCGGGATTATTTAATCAAAGTTTTGTTGCCATCTTTTTTGGTAATAATAATTTTTTATTCAAATCATATCGTTGATTTAATCGTATATTTTTTCAATTCTGTCAAAATTTAAATAAGCTTCAAAATGACCATTTCTTCACTTTTAACACGTAAAATTAAATTGAAAAATGTTTTTATCTACTTTCATTTAGTAATATGAATTTTACACTTCTGTAAATCGCTTTGTAAGGGCATCTATTACAGCACTAGTGCTGTAATATATGCCTTTACAGCACTAGTGCTGTAATGAAAAAAAGCCGGTTTTATTAAAATTTTGCTGTTAAATAAAACCACACTTTTTAGAAGAATGATTTATTAATAACAATTAAGTATAAAATTAATTACCAATTATTAATTAAAATATAACTCTTAAGGTTTATTATAAACATTAATAATACACTTTTTACAGTTAGAAATTTGTATACCAGAAGTAGATGTGATGGAGCCCTTTACGTTCGAATTTACAATCATTAAATCCGTGTCTGACCCCATGATCTTCTTTGCTATTTGTTTCTTATTTTCTAAAGAATTCTCAACGTAGCCTTCTGCCGTAGAAGAAGATTTTCAGCCCCCATGACGCTTTAACATCTGCATATCTGCACCACTATCAACTAGAATGGTGATTGAGGACCTCATAAAACAATGTCCACTGTATCCTTCGGGATTATTCAATCCAAGTTTTGTTGCAATCTTTTTTGGTATATTTCCAAAACTATTAATTCCGACAGGCTGGGAGGTGCATTTTTCTTTTCCATAGAATACAAAAAACCGCCTGTGAGTTGCATTAAGAGGACGAAGTTTAGCATACTTTCGAAAAATACTTAAACAGTTGACACCTGTCACATTTCCTTCTGTTATAACAATTTCTTGCATAATTTTGGTTTCCTAGAATGGAATCACAATTTTTATATACAAATCATTGTGTTCAATATGATCCAACATTAACTTAGCTAGTTCTTCGCGCCGACAAGGCCCAAAAATACCGATTATCATAACAACTATCAAGTAAATATGTTTCATCATCTGCAGTACTAAGAAACTTACATACGTCTTCCTTTGTGAAAACTTTGGACTTTTTGGCCCTGTAACCCTCTGAACTTCTTTTCAAAAATGCGATTAGTTGAGAAAATCTGCTTATATCTTGATTTTTCTTGACTGAAATCATAGTTCTCAACATTGAGTAGTGAGTCCATAGTGTAGATGGTTTCTGGGAGCGTTGCTTTACGGAAAAATAACCCAAAAGGAATTTCTCAGACACCTCCTTTATTTTGTTAGCTTTGCGCCAATCTTTAAACTTCTGATACTCCAACTCATACCGCGCCTTTGATTTTGTCGGAACTAAACTTGAGATCGCTTCGTTTGGCGCTGCTTCTATATCAGAGGGAAAACTTCCATCAGAATCGCTCATTTTGAAAAACGCTTTTTATATTTTTGAATTTGTTTGACAAAGTTTCGACAGTAACCATGCGAAACAGTAACTATGCGAAAGGTAACATAAAAAACTTGATTAGTAAACTTAAAAGTAGGTGCATTTTTATTTTTAAAAATGCCTTTTTCCAAATATTTTTATTCATACATAAAAGTAGATAAAATTTTGTACAATGTTCTTGTTGTAAATTCATATTACTACACTCGATGTTTTATTAAACTCGGCTGACGCCTCGTTTGACAACTTCAACATCTCGTGTTGTAATATGAATCTTTACAACACTTATATCGTAAATAACTATTAACTCGAACTCTGCTGACAATCTCACATTATAAAATGACAATTTTTGACATTTCTTCGATTAAACTGGACCTAATTTATAATATAATTATAATTTAACATAACAAGTTATGACCAGGTTGATTACTCTTAAATTGAACTTTGTCAATCCCCATTATAAATCGACCATTTCTACGATTTTAAAATTTTATTTATGTGAATATATTGGTTGGTAAATTATATGGTCTATTTTGGATTTTTTTTAAAAGGAAACCCAACCTTATGATACGCCTGCTCAATTATATTTTTTGTTCAAACTTTAAAAATATGTAGTTTTCAATAATAGTGTAATAATTGTAAAACGATCAGTAATATTTTTGATAAATAACAATACGGCTTTAGATCCAACAGATCTACCTACTCACCTCGCTATATACAGTGAAATTACTTATATCATAAATAAAAATAAGAAAGTTTCGAGACTATTATTTTGTCTCTCAAAGTCCTTCGACACGATAGACTATAGGTTTTTAATGCAGATACTTAGTACACATGGGTTTCGAGGAGTATGTGCCTCCTTATTGGACTCATATTTTGTCCAGCAGACAACAGGTAGTCTGCATATCCAACAATGGAAAACTACTTTTCTAAGCCGACTTTCATGATGTGTACCTCAGGGATCAATCCATGGGCCTGTTCTGTTCCTACTGTATGTAAACAGTCTTTCTGACGAATTTATTGTTGCTCAACTGTATCAGTACGCTGACGATTCGACTGTAATACTATCTGAGTATGATGGAACTCAGCTGATCAGCGGGTTCGGATGCAACCGGAACTATGTAGGACTGGTGGATCAAGAGCGGATGAAAGTTGAATTGTTATTATGGTTATTAACATTCAGCAAAACTACAAATATACCATACCAGTGACCAACTCTTTGGGAGTCACACTCTATACGACGTTACATGCACTAATTATAATAAATTTATATAGTTATCAGTGTGACTCTTCTTTTTCTGGCGGGTAGGATTGTTTCTATGTTATTTTTGTGTTTTTAAATCTAAATTATATATGGTTTTAATATGTTCACTGCAAATGAAATAATTAACTAACCAGCAAGTTTGACTATGACGTTGATAGGCATTATTTACTCACAATTGAAGGTACCTGATTAGTAAATTAAAAATTAAGGTAAGGCCAGTATGATTGTGAGAAAACTATTTCTGCCAATGTCATGTAGGTATATCACAGTCAAATTTGCTGGTTAGTTAATTGTGGTTAAAAATCTTTATACAACCCGACATTAGACACTTAAAATACAAAATTGAAAGAATGTAACTAACAATTATATATTTTTAAAATCATACAGCGAGATGTAATATACTGATTGGCTATGAATGTATATTGCTATTTAAAAAATTCAAAATGGCTTCGTATCGCTATATCTATCAGGTGAAACACTTAAAATAATGCACTCTACAGATTGTTCCAAATTCGAAGCTCATTATGTGTATCTCGGAAACTATAAGATATACAGAATCGGTCAAATGGGTGCAAAGTGGCGGAATTTTGTGCTTTATTTTTTCCTTTTTAACACATTCGAAAAAAACTAAAATTTTTAATTTTTTAATTTATTTGACTTATTTTAACCGCTAAAGAAAAACAAGTACCATATTGTTAAAGCAACTTTTTTAGCTTTATACTACCATGTTTTTAGAATTTAGAATTCGGTCATCGACTAATTTTTTAAATAAGGACCATATTTAATTTTATTTTTTGAGATATCTTTAAGCATTAGATTCAACCATGTATCACACTTAATAAACTTTAGACGGTTTACTCTATACATCATCAGGAATTTGATAATTACTTTTAAATAAATACGGCTCTGGCATTTATTTACGGTATAATTATATACAGCAGGCAACAACTAACAGAGGCAAATAGACTAGACTTTGACCGTATACATTTGGAGAATCTCCCTGAACCTCTTACTCCTTGTGACTGGATTAAGTACCTCGGGGTCTTTGTAGATAAGCATCTCAAGTGAAACGATTATATATTGTACAGCACCAAAAAAATTAGATGTTTAATCCATAAGTTTTATATGTTAAGAGAAATGTTAAATAGGAGACTCCTTATATCGATTTATAAGGCCCAAGTGGAGCCATTACTTGGTTATGGGATTTTAGTTTGGGGAGGGCATATGGTGTACATCTGGAACAGTTGAAGAGAATACAGAATTACATTGTAAAGATTATTTTTAAAAAACCGCGAATGTATCCAACCCATTTACTGTATCTGGAAATCTTAAATTTGAAAAGCCTTTATATTCTTACTGTCTGTAATTTTGTACATCTAAATAATAAAACAAACATATAGCACACTCGTGCCGAACAAGAGGTAATAAAAATCAACTTTTTAATGTCACTCTGTCAAGAAACAGCTTGGGGCAGCATTGTGTTGGCTATCTGGGCTTGAAATTATATAATGAGATTCCATTAGCTATTAGGTCCATAAAGAACAAAAAACATTTTAAACCGGCTTTGAAAAAGTTTTTCTTGGCAAATTCCCACATTCTACTAAGTATATTCTAGTTCTACTTTTGCCTCCGACTTGTTGTACGGATCCTAATGTGGCAAGTTTCAACTTGAGAATATATGTGTACCGAGATTGGGTCTTGTATTTTAGTCCTATTTTTGTTAATTTACCTTTGATTTAGTAATAGATATTATGTGATAACATTTGATACTCCTACACAAAATTTTGTTTGTTTTCTAATTATCTGCTTTAGACATATTATTATCAAAAACTACAATTAAATATGTAATTTTTGGTTAATACTTCAATATCCCTTTAATCTACTCATCGGTAATCTAAGGAATAAAATGTGCTCGAAATAAGTTTAAATATATAGGAGTTAATTCATTATATAACTGTTAAATTTCGCATTTGCATATTGTATCTGGAAAAAATTGTTAATTAACTAACACCAGAACCGTATTTATTTAAAAGTAATTATCAAATTCCTGATGAGGTAAAGATGATATCAAAACATCTAAAACTCATTAAATGTGTTGAATTTAGGGCTTAACGAGATTTCAAAAATAAAAATAAAAAATGCGGTATTTAAAAAATTAAAGTTGATAACAGTTCCACAAAACAATATTCCTTTTCAATATTATTGGACAAATTCTTCAACTTAGCCACCACTTGACCGATGCTGAATCTCTTATAGTTTCCGAGATATCCATGACGAGCATCGAATTTGGGACACCCTGTACAGTGGCAACAATCATTTTTAAAAATATACAATAACATAATATTCTAGAAATATTATTACAACGATTTGATGATTTTCTCATTACTGATTATCTTTTAATTCTTCGACAGATATCTCCCTTCTAATAGTAAAAGTAACTGCTAAACGTATCTAAGTGTTTTGATTGCCTTTATAATAGGGTGGATAGCTCTTATATGAAAGAGAAAAAAATTACGATTTTTATCTTAGCGGGGTAAAAAGTTGATGCTCGTATTGAATACTAATCGAATGATAACTTTATTTTTTTTATTTTTTGTCGTTTTTAACTGCCGCAAGGACATTAAGTTTTTTTAAATTAAAATTTTAACATGTTTTCGAGTATCTCGTTACAGTATTCTTTTTCTTTTTTACATTATTTCACTTTTATAAAAGTTTGGTTATTATCATGACATTTTTAACCTATATATATATAGCGAATAAAGCCATTATATATCGATTTAATGATAAGTTTATATTTTGAATAATAGATACTAATTAGTGATAATCTTAAAGATATATCAACACCTATAGTATGTTCGCGCAGCCCACCTGAACGATATGAAGACAAGAAGATTCATCTCGTGTATTAAAATGTGTCTTCATATAATTAAGTGGAATACATGGTTGAATTCAGGGCATTAGAAAAATTCAAAAAATAAAACGAAAAATACAGGTCCGTATTTTAAAAGTTGATCGTGGTTCCATAAAAACGAAACGTTACAACGAAATTTTAAATACACTACTATATGGAGCAAGAAAAGTTGCTTTAACAATGTTGTGTTTGTTTTTTCATAGCGGATAAAATAAGTCGGCCAATTTAAAAAAACAAAATCTCAATATTTTAGTTTTTTTCAAATATTTCTAAAACTAAAAGATAGCTAAAATATTTTTTTACGATATTACTGGGCACAAAATTCCGCAACTTTGCCACCATTTGACCGATGCTGTATCTCTTATAGTTTCCGAGATCCCCATGATGAGGCTCGAAGTTGGGACACCCTGTACAGGGTGTCCAAAAAGTACAACTAAATAATTACAAATTTGAAATCGTAATAACTTGTTTAAATTAAATATAACAGCCTGTATTTTACGTTACCTGCAGATGTAAAATTTAATTATAGTAAACCTTGGCGAAACTCACTTTTATTTTGATCGTAGAAACCGAAAATAAAATAATATACAGGGCATTTTATTTAAAAATATACCACTTGGATACTTTTCGTATTTTTGCGACAACTTGTACATTATGAAAATAGTATTAAAAATTATATCCACCCAGAAAAAAAAATGTCTTCCAATACAAACAATTTAGCTATAATATGTCGTGTCGAATAGCGTGAATAACCCTATATACTGAACTAGAATATATAATAAACATTATTATAATAATAATCAAATTTATTTATTCTTGGCCATAACGTAAAGCAATGCATCGCTTTGCCTGATCCCTTCAGCAGAGTACAAAATAATCTATGCCGTGAATTCTACACCGAAACTTGGAAATACAATAAATAATAAAACAAATCGAAAATATACTTAATCCAAGCCAATTCGTAATCTACCACCGTGATTCACTTGATCGTGCAGCGAGTGAAGATCATTACGACTAACAAAACTAGGTAACAGTGCTTTAATTTAGCCGGAGGAGGCCTCGTCTGTAATGACTGAATTAATATAAATTATGTTGAGGTTATATGTTATATATAACTATATGCTAAAAATACTGGCTACATTTATTTTAATGGTTTATGTCCCTATGTCGTTTAACATAAAGGCTGAACCGCTATGCATTTTTGGCACCAAGCATTTGTTTAAAACAATACAACTCTCAAGATATTTACTGGAAAACTTGAAATTTATTGTTGACCCAGTCATTCAGCGGAATACATTTTTTTGTGCATTCTGAAAATATTTTAAGCTGACAACAGACCAGAACAGACCAGGTTGTAGAGTTTTACAGACATTCAAAGTGCCAATTTTAAATATGGATGCAACAGACTATATAGATTTGATAGACTGGAAAACAGCAACTGAACCTCCACTTACAAAGAAAATAACAGACGATGTCCATCAGCAGGGAATGATTCCAATCAATATTTTGAATACCATAATTCAATTTCCATGCCACACCCAAGCAACTAAAAGAGGCGTAAAATTAGTAACAGAAGCAAGTTCGTCTATCTGCGAGAAACAACGAAGAGAAGGTAATATTAAAAATAAATTAAAATCATGTCTAAATTCAATACCAAAAAAAAAGTATAGTTTTTAATAGTTGATTTGTTTATTTTGTAATTTTTCACTGTTTTCTTTTATAACAAACTCTGCAAAATATTAAACTGTTTATATATTTTTTCCTTTTATAGTCTCTCTAGTTAGAATACTACGATGATACATTTAAAATAAATACTTTCAAAATTTAAGAGGTGTTTTCCCCATAGAAAAAAAATTGAAATTTTAGTTACGTTGCGGCAGTTAATATACTAAAAATATCGGAAAGTGCCCATATAGTTTTTTATTCGTATCTATCTTAAAGGAGCATCAATCCCGCACCCAGCTGATTTAAATATCTAAAAAAAAATATTCGATCCACCCTACAGTGTATAATAAGTCAAATTTGCTAATACTTAAAATAAACTAAATTAGGTTTTAATGTAAATAAAAAATAAAATAGAGATGAAAACGCACTACCAATAAACCTAATCTAAAAACTTCTTAGTTTTACACCTACAAATTAAAACAGTTAATTCTCCTTTAAACTACATACTAAAAACGAATCTTAAAACATAATCTAATTAAACAAAATGAGAAAAACAACAAATAGCGTAAAAAATACTAACAAATATAAAAATAAATTAAAATACAGTTTTAGGGGAAACCTACAATTTCGGTAATGCACTATTTAGCCGCCATATTTTTATACGTCACTATCGTTGCCATATTAAATTCGTTACCTCCTTTCCTATACTGGGATTTGAAGGGTCGTTTTGACAATTTAAACAGACTTATAGACGGCACTTTGTGGAACTTGTTCAATTCATCATTCCTTGAAAGAAGACTACTTTTCATCTGGTATCATAGAGTTTCATTCAGTGGGATTTTGTAATATAGTTATCTTAAACTGCTCCTAAAAACTTCATATTTACCTTCTTTTGTTTAGTTTTCTTGAAAATTAATGATTTACGGAATATTGGTAAATATTTTCAAATCAAATCATTTATTTCATGTTTAACATGCAAAAAGCACTTACATACGTGTAGAATCATTCTCGTTCGGATGATTTAAATTCATAAATTCACGCCACGTCCTCTAAGAAGAACTTGTAAAGCTTTATTATAAATTTCTAATATTTTATTATTCATTTAATTGGCAATTAAGTAGAAATATGTTTTCCCTCCTATTTGTTTTTCCTTTATTTTACTTTTTCTGTTGAAAGTTAACCGAGAAAAATTAGTTACCCTTTTTTATCATTCCTCATTCAAAATTTGTTGGGAAATTAAGCCTTGCTTAGGCTGTATAACTTTATCATTAAATGATAGGAAGCTGCTGAAGATCCTTGATTTCTTAAGTCGGTAATAATGAAAGCCGAAGCTTTACTTATTATTAGTTGTTTACTTTTTTACTGTAAAAATAACATATAGAATAAGAATTTTTATGTTGAAATACTTCACTCTCGAGCTTGAGTTTTATAAATTGCTGTAGTGTATAATAATAAATTTAAATCATTGTCTCCTTCTTCCTGGATTGTTCTGTCCTTTAGTATGAAACATTAATTAAGTATATTTGTCTTTACTATATCTCATTAGCGATTTTATTGTTTATTTAATTAGGTAAAAATAATAAATTATATAGGGTTCGCGAAAACGTTTGCACCGCATTGAAGAAACATTTGTTTTAATAAAACCTGTTTTCTGCATTGGGTTCTGCATGACCCACAACTGAAAATAAGTTTAATATTTTTGACTTATGACATGCATTACACTTGTCAAATGTCAATATCAAACTGGCGATATTGTAATTTTTTAAGAGCTCTTACCTAAAAAAGTTATAAGAAAATATTGTTTTTAATCATATTTTGTGCTTGAATACACATTTTTGTTTAAAACTTAATTTATATTTTTTTAGAATTAATAAAAAATTATCTAATATCTACTAGCAAATATTATTTCACAGGCAAGATTAAAAAAATATTTTTCCTTTTAATACATATACATAAAACAGTTTTTTATTCTAGTACATATTTTCTGTAAAAAAATTAAAAATTTGCTCTAGACAAATTTAAAATATTTATTATAGTCCAGAGGCGTTTTTCTTTGGAAAGAATAATAAACTATATTTTAAAATATCTTTAGTATGATTTAAACTAAAAGTATTTAAAATAAACTGATATAAAAAACTAAAAAATTAATTATAAATATAAATTGATAAAAAATAAAAATTTTATTTTTAAACAAAAAGTTCATCAGAGTATGATGAGAATCAATATTTACTTATAACTTTTTCGTATCTTTAAAAAAATAACACATTCGCCAACTTGAACTTTTTAAATGACATTTGATAGGTGTAACGTCCGTCCTAAATAAAAAATGTTAAGCTTTTTTGTTCTAGGTTACGCAGAATCTAATTCCGGAAACAGGTTTTTCCTACGATCGTGGGAAAAAGTTACTTTTCGGCACGATTTTACTTTCCCGCACAATTTTTACTTTACCACACTATTTTTGAAAATGTGACAGAATTTATATAAAATGTTCTAATTTGACACTTAATAATATGCTTAATTTGTTTTCAGTTCTCTATTCTCCTAGTCTAAAATAAATATTTTTGTAATATTTATATGTAAATATGTAAATCGTGCGAAAAAGTAACTTTTCAGGACTACTAGCCGAATACCTTATCTGAAACACTCAATAAAGTGAAATTTTTGCAAAAAATAATTTTTTTTCCAGAAGCTTACCTAATAATTTTTATAATTACAGTATATTATTACGAACCTAATTGACGTTTATCTGAAAACTATATCGATCGTAGGAAAACTTTTGTACCTAACACATGCGGAAAAGTACCACTTTCCGCACTTGTTAGGTAAATAACTATTTAAAAAAACATGGCATAAAAAAGTTCTCTATCTGATACATGCTTTTTCGCGGACACTGTATACATATTTGAATTTTAAACGAAAGGGGTTCTCCATTTTCCGTTTAAAATCGGCTTCCTTGATAGCGCAATTGCTATGAGCGTTGTACTTAAAATACAAAGATTGTCGGTTCAAATCCAGCTCGAGGAACAACTTTTTTCTGAATTTCAAATAATGTACAAAACACAAGAAACTTTCCGTCTTATTTTATATAAAGACATTTTCGAAAAAGAAAAGAAACAATAGTTATTAATCAGCCGTCCAAATGGCATACATCTAGTTATCGAAAATGGCAATGTTGCTATTAATATTGGGTAAAATGATTGTAAAAATAATTATTTTACTCTCTAGATGACACAAGACAGTGCTACTACCCCCCCCCCCCCCAATTTTTTTCGTAATTTTAGCAGTAAAGATTTAAAAATATGAGCCGTTAATAAGTGTGTAAATTGACATTTTTGGACCAACTTAAACCTTCGAAACCGGTTAAACCGGAAGTGAATTTCACATTTATATTTTAAATGAAAACCCATTATTTTTATTTCATATTTAAATTCTATAGAAAATTCTCTTTCCAATAACATATCACACTATATCATTTGTTTTAACAATGGCCGCCTAGATCAATCCTTGGTTAAAGAAAGTAAGTGGTAAAGAGTAGGCCATAGAAACGTTAACTTTAACGTTAGGACACTTGTCCTATTTGATAGTATAAAATTTACTTGCTTGAGAGAAATGTATCCGTTGGATCTATTTTATTTACAACGTGTTTTCTAAAAAAAAAAACAAGCGGAATTTCTCTTTTTTTTTTAAATAGCAACCCATCTTTGTTTTACTATAATAATGCTGTTCATTTAATTTCTTTCTAACGATGTATCGCAAGTTAAAATCATTCGTAGGTAATAGTAGAAATTAACAAGAAACATCATAAATGTAATTTCTGGACTCAAATAAGCTAGAAGAAATTTAGTCAAGACCAGTCTGGTATGCCAACAAAAATATTATTTCTGCATTTATTAGACCAAAATGTTTTAAATAAAATTACGAAGAGTGAAATGAATGAATTGTTTTCCACGGCATACTTGACAAAACTTCTCTAGACTTTGACGGGTCTGGAAATTACATTTATGATATTTTTGATAATTTCCACTATTACCTAAAAAGGAATTATTAACTGACTTGTGATACACCGTTAAAAAGAAAATGAAATAAAGAATTTTATTATAATAAAACAAGGATGGATTTGCTATTTAAAAAATTCGAGAAATTCCGTTTTTTTTTTTGTTTTTAACGGGTTGTAAATATAATAGGACGGACACATTTTTCTCAAGCAAGCCAATTTTATATTATAAAGCAGGTTGAAATAAACCATTTCATCGTTTCCATGGCCTATTCTTTACCACTTACCTTGTTTTATCAAAGTTATAGACATTTTGAAAAACAAAGGAAAATTAATCTAGGCGGCCATTTTTAAAACAAATGATAAAGTGTGATATGTCATTGAAAAGAGAATTTTTCAACGAATTTAAGCATCGAATAAAAATGGAGGTTTCTATTTAAAATTTAAAAGTGGACTTCACTTGCGGTTAAACCGGAAAGTTTGAATTGGCGGAAAGATGGTAATTTACACACTTATTGACTCCAAATTTTTAAATCTTTACTTTTAAAATTATGGAAAAAATTGGGGCACTTTCTTGTGTCACCCGGTGTATATTTTAATTTTAATAGAGAATATTAGCTTTCATAACTACAGCTTTCTTATGTTTTATTATCAATCCCTTATTTACGCCAGTTATGTTTATTAATGACTTAAGTACATTTTAACGTTAGTGAACATTTTGTACATTTGATTTTTTTTTGCTTACAAATTAGAAAAATTATTTAATGTGTACAGGGTGGCCAACTAAGAATGCGAGGTACTGTATCTGGGAAACTATTAATCGTAGAGACTTACGGCAAAAAAAAATTATTACTAAAACGGCCAAGAGAAAAACCTGGAAAATATTTTCAAGTTTCTGAAATGGCCGCTAGGGGGCGTAACTGCAATCTTGAATTTAATAAGTCATATTTCTGTAAATTCCGCTATATTAACCTAATTTAAAAAATTCTGATCCTTAAAGTTAAGGATAATGTGAACCTTTTTTGTTTAATACTTTTTGCAGTATCTCTAAAAATAAAGTGGTGGGGAGTATTCAAACGTTTCCGAAAATAAAATCCTGTATCTTCGAAAAGGCTAAGCCGATTTGAACAAACTTGGGCTCGTTAAAAGGAGCTATTTTTGGGCTATAAACATCAATATATTTAAAGTTTTGTAAGTTTTACATATCGCCGCTAGAGGGTTTTTTTCGACTCTCCTACTGAAATGGTTAATTTTCTCAACAAAATAAAATGCATTGGTATGATTTTTTTCTTCTGAAAAAGTAGCTAAATGATGCCTAAACTAGCTCGTGAAAACCGCATCTCGATTTCTTATTCCTAACCCAAAATATCGGAAATAGAAAATTTTATACGAAAATCCCTTAAATTTTTATTTTATTGTAACTATATTTTTCTGAAATTCTTTCTATTATGTAAGTTGTGGCCCTAAAAAGACAATTAATAGAAGCAGGTCATGGAAACAAAACCTAATCAAAACATAAATATCACGTTCTATGCTCAAGAAAGACAATTAACAGAAGCAGGCCATGGAAACAAAACCTAATCAAAACATGAATCTCACTTTCTATGCACAAGAAAGACAATTAACAGAAGCAGGCCATGGAAACAAAACCTAATCAAAACATAAATAATTCAAATTGTCAATAGTTGTCAAAGTTTTGCGTTACTTTGAGTAATTTTTGTGTTTACAAAATGCATTTTACGAATGATGACGCTGTTGATATGCTTCCGTTTTATTTTGAATGTCTTCAGAATGCCGCAGTATACCATAGGTAAGTTCTAATGGCCATTAAAGTTAGGTATTCGTTTAAACTTTTTTTAATTACTTTTAGAATGCACCCATATCATGTCGTTTTGCATCAGGCTTTGAAAGAGGAAGATTTTAATCGGAGGTTAGACTATTGCCATTGGATGTTAGGTATGATACGCCAAAATAGAGAATTTTTATGTCAAATTCTTTGGACCGATGAATCCACCTTTAGTAGTGACGGGAGAGTCAATCGACATAATATGCACTATTGGTCTGCAGAAAATCCGCATTGGTTGCGTGAAGTTCAGCACGAAGGACGTTGGAGTTTAAATGTGTGGTGTGGCATACTAGAAGGCAGAATTATTGGGCCATATTTTTTTGAGCAATCCCTAAATGGCAATGTCTTTCTTGACTTTTTGGCCAATCAATTACCGTTGTTGTTGGAAGATGTGCCTTTGGAAACAAGGCAAAACTTGTTTTTGCAGTTGGATGGTTGCCCAGCACATTTTGCCGTTAATGTGCGAGAGCATATTAATGCAGTATTTCAACAGCGGTGGATTGGAAGAGGAAGTCTGTTTCCATGGCCTCCGCGATCACCAGACCTAACTTGCCTGGATTTTTATTTATGAGGGCGGTTAAAGGACATCGTGTTTCAGACTCAACCTACGACCAGAGAAGATTTGAAAACCCGAATTCGTAATGCAATACGTAACATATCGAGAGCCGAAATTGAAACTGCAGTTTTGTCTACCCATGAGAGGCTTCACCAATGCATAGAACGTGATGGTCAGCTTTTCGAGCATTTGCTGGGGCATTAAAAATCTTCTTTTTACAAATCCGTCTTTTTAGGGCCATAACTTACATAATAGAAAGAATTTCCACAATAAAATAAAAATTTAAGGGATTTTCGTATAAAATTTTCTATTTCCGATATTTTGGGTTAGGAATAAGATATCGAGATGCGGTTTTCACGAGCTAGTTAAGGCATCATTTAGCTACTTTTTCATAAGAAATAAATCATACCAATGCATTTTATTTTGTTGAGAAAATTAACCATTTCTGTAGGAATGTCGAAAAAAGCCCTCTAGCGGCGATATGTAAAACTTACAAAACTTTAAATATATTGATGTTTATAGCCCAAGAATAGCTCCTTTTAACGAGCCCAAGTTTGTTCAAATCGGCTTAGCCGTTTCGAAGATACAGGATGTTATTTTCGGAAACGTTTGAATACTCCCCACCACTTTATTTTTAGAGATACTGCAAAAAGTATTAAACAAAAAAGGTTCACATTATCCTCAACTTTAAAGATCAGAATTTTTTAAATTAGGTTAATATAGCGGAGTTTACAGAAATATGACTTTTGAGATTAAAGATTGCAGTTACGCCCCCTATTTTAGAAACTTGAAAGTATTTTCCAGGTTTTTCTCTTGGCCGTTTTAGTAATAATTTTCTTTACCGCAAGCCTCTACGATTAATAGTTTCCCAGATACAGTACCTCGCATTCTTAGTTGGCCAGGTGTACAGCATTATAAGCTCACTAATAAAACATGTATGGCTAATTTTTTATATTGCATCTGATTAGATACTTGAAGTGGGGAGTTAAAAAAGAAAGATCTAGTAAAGAAGTATATTTTTATATATTATTATTATTATTATTATTATTATTAGCGGAGATACATCGTTTTATAACGCAACATGTTTTAATAGACTTCAATATTGCATTCGTTTAGTGGTAAATATTTGACAAGTAAGCTATGTACCTTCTTTTACAATTCCAGTAGTGTTAAAAAATTTTGTTTTTTAAAGTTACAAATGTCATACTGTTCTTTTAACACCAAATTACTTAATAATCTGTTGTTCCTTTAATATAATTATTTTATTTATTTATTATTAGCGGTACCTACATTTTACCAATAATTTTAAAATTATGATCCCTTATTACTCTCGCTTTCCCCACACAACCTACTTATTAGTCACGAGCGTGAAATTCGTAGGCGTGACCGACGTGCAGATAGTCTTCAACTTAACAGGGGATTTTACTATGACACCCCGCTGGCGCAGTGTGTAAGGCATTGGCAATCTATGGGTCGATGATGTGAATCTTGATGAAAACAAGAATTTTCTTCTTTTAAAATAAAAGTTATTAATTGGCAGACCATGATGACACAGCACCAATCAACTAGAATATCAAAAATCCAAGTAGTAAATATACAGTAGAGGTACTTACCAAACTTTTAGACGGTCATTTAAATATTATAATAATAAAGTATGAAGTGTTTCTCCAAGATATCCAAGAAGTCGCCCATTTAAATATAATGTATCAAATCCATAACCCCCGTATAAGGGCCATCTAGGCCATTGGTTCCCAAAGTGGTCCAGGTGGACCCCCAGGGGTCCACGGGAGATTTGACAGGGGTCTACGTTGGCGTGACAAAAAAATGGGGGTTCACAATTCGTAAGCGGGGATCCACGAAAATTTATCTGGTTTCGATAGTAAAGAACTAAAATGTTGGCTTAACTTCACCTATCAATGTTGGCAGATAATATTTTAAGAAGTTCAGCGACTGTTACTTATAAACGTGTCGAGACTTGCAATTACATTCTCACTTTCTTTTCGAAAACTGTTAATTCGTGGTTGGAACTCAGCCGCAACGCAAATTTCCATAGTTAGATCTAATCTTAACATTTTTTGTCGAGTTTTGGAAATATTTCCATATGGTAGAAATATAGCTGTAGGGTCCACCGAAACCAGCAAAATCTTTAAACTGGTCTATGAGAAAAGAAAGTTTGGGAACCTCTGATCTAGGCCATCATCTTAAAACATATAAAACATCACTATTGCAATTTCCACTTTCAACAAGAGCTGTGGAGTGGAACGCTAGAGATATTTTTACATCTGCGAATAAAGGTATCTAATATTTTTTGATGCCTTTTAAAATTAGCTTGAGATGGTCACGATAAAAGGAAAAAGTATGATATACAATAGATAAAATGGCTATATAATTACATGTACACAAAATATGTTGACAATGTAGTTTAAAAGGTTATTCCAGTTTTTAGGAAAACTAAAATATTTAGAAAAAAATTTCATACATAAATTTTATATTAAAATACAAAGAGATTTTTTTAAAATTTTGTTTTCATAAGTATATATTTTGCAATATTTTCTACACTAGGCATTTTTCTAAAAATCAGGCTTATAATCACGATATACCTATAACGATGCTAATTGGTAAAAAGTTAAAAGTTTAACATCGCTGCCCATGACGTCACAAGCGAGGATGCGAGCACGGTTGCATAATCTTTTGACGCGACTAACAGTTCTAACCTGACACACATATTTTTTACTATTTTTGTAATAAGGAACTTCTAAAAGATGTAGCTGAGATGAATTAGGGCGTTTTAATATATTATTATTATAATACGATTATTTTCCTGATCAAAAATAAAACGCTCCTTTTCTTGCACCTAATGTAAACCGGCCTTAAGCGTCCTCGAACATATCGTTAAAATGTGAGAGAGAGATGGAGAATTTCTACGCGTTAGAATACCGGTGTTAGTGTATCGTGCTTATAAATAAATTATTAAACTTATTCACTTCGTTTGTTATGAACCCAATCACTCATATGACTAAAATAACTATGCTTCAGTGCGCGCCTGCAAATGACTTTTTTTGAAAATTGGAATAACTTTTTAAACAATTTGGGTAAAGTTGATTGATGTCGGTACACGGTACGCGATATGACAATCGACATTGGTGACATTTTTCTAACCAACAAATTCCCGCTAATCGATGTTTCAGATGCTAAGATCTCGACAGTGGTTGATACCTGAAAAAAGATTTTTGATTCGCTGGAAAGAATTATGCTTCCCGTTGAATATGAAACAGGTTTTTACAAAATTGTTAGTGTGGATTCAGAGAAAATCACTTTTGAAATATCGTTTAGTGGGATTTTGTTGTTTGGCAAAATGTCGCTATTGTCTTACACTCGACCGGACGGTACAGATGGAAATACCGGTTTCACTAGTACTGCTTTACTTTCGTGATCAATCTAGTGAAATATGTATTACGATTTAGTAACAACTGAGAAGATAAGATATTTGGCAACTTCATTCTCAAGGAGTACAACGCTACTGTTCCTAAAAAATAGTGCGCTATCTAATAACAAAGCGTTTCTAAAAAAGTGAGCAAAATACAACAGAGCAGCGCTATTATGCCTCGCTCTAAAGCATCCCACACTCAAAAAAATACCGCTCACTTAAAAGTATTGCTTTATAAAACATACTGTGTTCTAAAAATTTTGGGTTAATGGTTTTCCCTCCTTCTTATTCACCAGCCTTACCGTTGCATACGTTGGCTACCAACATGGTTAACTCAATAAACATTTTTAGTTAAATACAATCGTGTATTTTACAACACCCATAACCTATAATTTTAATATTTAATATTTATAAAGACAGTGATGATATAGTATATTACGTAATAAGTGTTGTAAAAAGCAATTTACGCACAAATAGAAAAGTTACGCACGACGCCGCGTAGCGGCGAGTGCGTAATTCTATGAGTGCGTAATTGCATTACAACACGTATTACGTACCATACTTTACCTACGACCTACTTATTCACACAACATCATTTAGTTTTAGTTTTTCATCTTAACTGGTAACAATATTATTAATTTAAGAACGTGATAACATCAACGAGAAGGTATATATTGTAATAATTCTACAGTATGATTATTTAAATTTACAAATGTTATTTTTTATAATATTATTTATTCTCATTACAATAATTATTTATAGTTACAGAACAATTATTGAAGACAAAAGGTATATCGTTTCTTTTGCTTGTTGAAGCATAAGTAAGATTTACATTATTAGTTGCCTCAATGAAATTTTCATTAATACTATTAGTACTACTACTAGTACTTGCTATTGCAGATGATATTTTAGACGAATTGTTAGTTTGATTATTTAGGGAATTATCCACATACCCTTCAGCTACGGCTGAGGACTGCCATCCGCCGTGTCTTTTTAAATCTAATAAGTCACCACCCGCGTCAACAAGAATAGTCGCGGACGAGCGTCGAAAACAGTGTCCTGTATAATTCGCTGCTTCTGGTAGTCCCAGATATTTGGCTATTTCTTTTGGAACCTTTCCTAACTTGTTAATACCAACAGACTGTTTGGTACATTTTCCGTTTATATAGTTTAGAAAAAAAGGTAAATTTGGAGCTGTACTTACTGCAGAGCGAATGTTTATATATTTTTTAACCTTTGGGTAAAAATATTCTGACACCACAAAAGAACGTTGCCGTTTAGTTTTTGAATCGGAAATATTAATAATTAGATTCTTCCCTGTGTCTTGGATATCTGACGGTTTTATATTACGCAACTCTTGTTTCCTGCATGCACCGCTTATACCAATTATAAGAGCAACCTAAAAGACGATTTGAAATAAATTTACACATTTAACATTATATTGAGCTCAATATATTACCTTCATAAACAAATGTTTATCATCTGGTGCGTTTTCTAGAAAATCGTTTATATTCTTGCTTGTCAAAATCTTGGATTTTTTGGATTTAAAGCCGTCCGATTTTCTCTTCAGAAGAGCTTGTAATTTGGAGTAGTTTGCAATATCGACATTGTGATTTATATTAATTGTGGCCTTTAACATTGAGTAAAATGACCAAAGTGAGGAAGGCTTCATCGTTTTTGATAGTTCTTGGAAATATGCCATCATTACATTCTCGGAAAATGATTTAACGTCGTTTTTTAATCTCCATTCCATAAATCTTTGGTAAGTAAATTTGTATCGATATTCAGATTTCGCCGGTAACAAGTTGTTTTTAGCAGCTTCTGCAATTTCGCTAATATTGGGTGGAGTTAAATTTTCTATTTTACTGTCACTCGACATTTTTTATGTACCTAATCAAACTAATTTCACTTTATAATATTACTCACATACAAATTTGATCTACGATTATGTCAGTTTTTGAATAAGTTTGTTTGTATTGACCGTTGCTAAGCGGTTGCTAGGAAAACTGTGCGATTTTTTTACCAAGCTGTGCGATTTTTTTACCGTGCGTAATGGGAATCTTACATTGATCGGAAACGGTGTGTTTTTAAGTATTTACAGTAGTGGTCGTAGGTAAACCATATAACTAGGGAACCAAAAGTCAGATTTAGTAATATGAATAGCTGCTCTAAGTTCTATAGGTTGGTTGCTGAAATATTTATATTACCTAATTACCTACATAGTTACCTAGAGGTTGTAGTAAAGATATAAAACTCCAATATTACCCATATATATATTCACCTGAAGACGACTGGAGATACTTACCAATTAAAACGTTGTGATTCAAAATAAATAAAGACAATGCAAGTCCAAAACTCTATTGCCGTTCATTACCCAAAGTATTGGTTATTTTATTTATAAAACCTTTGTATAACCAGTATAAGTATAAGTAAGGAATATTGTTTATTAAGAAGCGAGCTTTGGGCGCGGAATAATTTAATAGATTTTTAGTCAATTCTTTGTTACTCAGGACTTTACTTCTCTTCATTTTTTCAAATAATTAAAAATTACCCTTCTAGAGCAGCTATAACCTCTTTATATCCCTTATGTTTATGATTCTATAAAATAAAGAATGGAAACATGTTTAGAAGTGAACCTCTCATTTAATTTAAATTGATAATTTTTATTGTTTACGTTTTTAAATGTTGTATTATACAATGACAATGACGTAATTTTCTTGAGAACAAAAGCTTCAGTCCTTTACAGTTCTATTTTTTATTCACTTGTAGTCTAAGCCATTCAAGACTAATAATTTAAGACACACATAATCGATTCAATGGAATACTTTAAAAAAAAAATTTTTTTAAATTTTGTTTTATTAGCAATGATTGACCGTCTGTTAAGACATTGTTGTCATAACAACCTCCTAACACCTTAAAGTTAGATATTATAGCGAAAACCTTTATTCTCAATGCACGCTATAGCCTCTTATCAGGTAAAGAGCAAGGACGTAGCTTTTTGTTAAGGGGGGAAGGGATTTCTCTCGAGTGAAATATATGTCCAAAGGTGGTGGGATGGGGGGAAGGGGGGGGGGGGGGGTTAGCAAAGGTATCTAATACATTATCAAAAAAGTATTTTTTATACTACCTCAAGTAGCGGTAAGCATTTTCAATCGAGAAGAAAAAAAGCGCTGCAGGCGAATCTTTTTTAAACAAAACGTAGAGATATTAAGATAATTCATTAAAAAAATTAAGGCAATTTTTATATCCAATTAAGTAAGTAACAGAAACAGCACAACAGGCAAAAATCAGACACTTATAAAAAATTAAACATAGTCGTGTTGTTAGTAAAGGCAACAACGAATAAAGTGCCAATACAAATAGCGCCTGTATTAATGCAATTAATGAAGAAGAAGAAGATTTTGGGGAGTAATTAATTATCGTCTTTAAAATTGCTCTTGTATTCATTTTGACAGTGGTGAATTCTAATATTTTTCAGTGCTATATAGAACCTTGTTTATGGTTTTTTGATTAGTAGGAAAAGTTCGACATTACACTCTATCCACCTTAGTTTGCAATCAAATTTTTTAAAGACCAACATAATTCTGAAACTTTTCATTCGGTTTATTCCAGTTATTTTGATATGTCACAAATAAAAACGTTTATTTATAATAATTTACACTTTATACAAAAAATTAAAAAAGATTTAGTTTCACGAACCCAAATTATGTCCATGATTTGCTAGGTGAAAATAGGGAGTATATCCTCCCGTACTCGTCGCTTGCAGAGGATAAACACTTCCATAAGGAACATGATGAGAATACAATAACCCAGAATGTGCATGGTGACCAGGGAACCCTGGAAAACTACTTCCAGCACCAACATTCGGCGGTGGTACGGTAGGTGAGTTGACGTCCATACCAGGATTTTGTTTTTTCCATTTAGTTCGTCGATTTTGAAACCAAATTTTAACTTGAGTTTCTGTTAAACTTAAACTTAACGCTAAATTTAGTCTTTCACATACGCTGAGATAACGCGTAGTTTTGAATTTGTTTTCTAAAGCTACCAATTGTTCATAAGTGAACGCCGTCCGGGCCCGGCGCGGTTTACCGGTATTTTGGGATTTTGTATCACTTTTTTTCTTCTTTGAATTTGGATCTTTAAGGTCCTCGCTGATGTCACTTCTAATTTCATCGTCGTCATCAGATTGATGGTCTTTTCCTAGAAAACAAAAACTTTATTAATAATAAGGTATTTATTAGGAGTAACTGTTTAGTTGGTCTGTCGATAAGACTAAACCATCAGTATGTGCTCGCTGGTATACTGTAGGTATGTCCTTTAGAAAATAGAATCTATAGAATTAGCAATAAACAACTTGCTCTTTTCTTCTTTATCTTAAAGTTGGGCAATCAGTGGCGTAACTAGCCCTCTGACCTGGGGGTGGCCTAGGGTGGGCCTGTTATTGTGACTTGCAGTAGCGGCTCGTGTAGATGCGGGTCGGCAAAATTTTTTTCGGATCACGCCCAAATTTTAACAAATTTGGTCAATAAAAATCAATAGTAATATCACAAGACCTCGTTTTTTTATCGGTTAGATTTTTCAGCTGTTACGAAAACTTTTTTTGGAAATTTTTCGAGTTGAATTTGGACATGTTTATTCTGATTAGATCCCGAGAGCGAAGCTCGGGATATAATTTTTGAATAAACAAGCCCAAAGTTCAACGAGTATTGCCAAAAAAGTTTGAGTGAAAAATGGAAAATTTAACCAATAAAAAAATGATGGTCGAGTGATATTTGGTGGCAAGATTATTTCGTATATCGTTGACTATTTAACTAGAGTGTTTTACACTGGCAAAATGTCATAGCAACGGCCGGTCTTCTACTGGCAAAATTACTACCTGCACCTACCTGGACAAAATTCACATGTGATTTTTGCCGCGGCAAAATTTTAATTTTTGATTGAAATAAGTTTTGTTACCATGGTTCTGTTAATTATTTAAAATGTCATTGTATTATTTCTTGTTAACAAACGTCAAATTATTTTAGTTCAAAAATGAGTGTTTCTGAAGAAAAAAACAGATTTGGAATACAATCCATTACAGAAATTAAAAAGGCAGTGTCGGAGAATATACCTCCAAATACGCGTATCTCCAAAACTTCCATTTGGCGACAGTTTTCGCAGTTCTTATTGATAAGAGATTATAAGCTTGAAAAGCATACTCCAGCCGATGAATTAGCAAAAATTATGGAAGATTATGCTTACAACATGAAAAAACTAAATGGAGAGGACTACAAAGAGTCAAGTATCAAAAGCATATGGAATACCACGGCGCAGATGCTACAAGAAAAGTATTATCAAAGGGACTTTGATATTAAATATCACTAGATGCCGTCAAACCAAACCCCATCCATCCGAGGAAGGCCTACAAGGTATTAATCCCATCAAAATCAAACTAGCGTTACTTAATTTTAAGGATCAATCAATCAATGTAAGTTTAATTTTAGGAATAGTGTTAGGAAGTTAGAAATTAATAAAGACATTTTTTCCAAAAATTAAATTAAAAAATTATCTTTGTTAAAATTTTGTACACATACTGTATACCATACCTGTAGTGCGATATGAAAAACTAAAAAATAAGAAAAAATTTACATAATCTAGGAGCAAGTACTTTCCAATATAAACCAATCGTGAAAAATTGTGAGATACCTACTCGTAAACCATAGACATATAGGTGTTTATAAGTACGCCACTGTACATCATAACATTTAGGTACAACTATTGTTACTAAACATAATCAAGCTTTTCATAAGGTATAATAAATCACTCACAAAGTTTGCACGATACAACGCACAGTGAGATCTAGCTACCAATAAGTTGAAATAAAGCAAGGTTCTCCAAAAAAATCGGTATTTCTTAAAATATAGCAGATATCAAAAATTTGACAAATTACTTTCTTTGCTATGAACCAGTGATTCAATTGACGTAGAGTAATAAAATTTAAAAATATTATTGTGAAAGTTACACGCCATTAAAAAAGGAGCAAAAATCATCGTCTTCTTTAATACCCTGTATATAAAATTTTCTGACAGTTCAAGAAAATCCGACATTGTCAATTGTTTCCCAAGGGATGAATCTATCAACCACTTAAAACCGTAGCTCGATATCATATCTGGTTCAGAAAATATTAACTGTTAAATTTAGGCGAAATTTTTCTTGCTCGATAGCAATTGTCCAGCAATTTAGTAAAATAATCCATTTGCTTTTTTGCAAATCAAAATGTTTCCAAGTTAATGATTCAAGCACTTAATTATCTTATAATTATCTATCAGCTTCCAATTGGTAATAATTTTTTAACCTTAAATCGCAATTAGTTTCATCCTTATACTACAATTTTCTTTTCCACAGTGCTTTTATAAAGACGCGAGCGCAGGGCTATTAAGTCTAAGTCCGTAATCTTAGTATTAGTCCTGTGGGGTGACTGTTTCCTTACAACAAAACCAGCAAGGAGATGGAAACAATACTCCGTGCGGAACAACGGAAGCGGAGTATGTAATTAACAACCTTAGCATAATTGCCTCCCAGGCTCGTTAGCAAGCCGTGAACTTTGTAATTAATCCTTTGGTTGTGTTGCCGCTTCTCGAAGCAGATGACTGGTGATGGACGAAATACTCGCTTGGCTTCGCCATTATCCAATATTCGCCGCATTAAGTATAAATTTCGAAATATTTTGAAGGATGATAGTTTAGACAAAAACAAAATTATCCGCATTCGTTAACGATATATAAATTTAAAAACTTCTTAATTCGAACTAGGAGTTTAAGATGACAAGTTTAAAGGTGTAGCATAGACTAACCTATTAATATTTTTTTAATACACTGCACTGTAAACGACAATATGGTAAAAGTACAAAAGCTGCATATCGCCTGATCGGCAACTGGCATTGCCTCTAAAGGTAAAAGTCTTTACATAAAAGAAGTTAAAAAAAAATTGAGTTTTTAATTTTTTTAAAAATTTTTTCATTTTTTTTAAATATTTTGTGTTATTTTATTATTTACTTTTGTATCACACTCCTGCGGACTGTGATGTGAAAACATATCGCCTAATTTGTCGATATAAAACCTGTCAAAAAATATTTACAAATATTTCATTTAAAATTTATGTATTTCAATCTTAATATAATATGAGAACTGCACCCAACAACAAAATATTTTTTTATAAACGCGATTATTACACATAAAAAAAATGACAAAATTACAGCTGTCAGTATATAGCAAAAACAACCTCTTTTTCAACACATAAAATCTTTGTTCCACACAATAACTCATTTTTCATTCGTATGCCAAATTTTGTTCAGACCAGATAAGTAGTTTTTAATTGACGCTTTAACTTCTTCGGATATATATTCGTTTTTCTAACGTATTAATAGCAGTCCATATAAAGATTGAAGATGTTTTATAGGACGAACCGTTGCTATTTGGTTAAAGCAATATTGCACAAAAACGTTAGAAGAAGCGAGATTTACGAAACTGTAATACAAATTACAAGTTTATATTTAAAAATAAAAACCTGATGATGGTATCTAGATGACGAAACGTTTCACTCGAAATCTGATGACATCGTATGATAGGAAACAAAATACGGCAATGTAAAAGTTAAATTATTTTTTCTTTATCTCTACGAATAATTTCACAAATCCAATTATAAAAATATAAAGATTGAAGATGTTTTATAGTGTCGAAACGTTGATATTCGGTTAAAGCAATATTGCACAAATACGTTAGAAGAAGCAAGATTTACGAAACTGCAATAAAAATTACAAGTTTATATTTAAAAATAAAAACCTGATGATGGTATCTAGATGACGAAACGTTTTACTCGAATTCTGATGACATCATATGATAGGAAACAAAATACGGCAAAGTAAAAGTTAAATTATTTTTTCTTTCTTTAGACAAATAAAGTCATAATGAATTAAAACTCGAAAAAAATCTAGTCGTTAATTTTCGGCTGTTCAGAATATCTCCCAGCATAGAATATTGATAAAGTTTAAGGTATGCAGACCAATATTGAAATGAAAAATGCACCTATAAATACTCTATTTGGACCTATCTGTTATATAACACTGTATTGTAGAAGTTTCGAGCTATCTCTTACCCCAAATTTTACAGCGCGAATTGCTAAAATAACTTTAAAACCTTACGATGAAATATGCCATTTTTGGCCTTTTTTGACAGTTCATATTTTTAATATCCACGATGACGCTAAATAATTCCAAGGCAATCTTTTCGAAAAATCATAATTCTGTTAAAATGAAACTTTTACGGAAATTGCGGAGCATTTTTAAAATTGAAATTTCGGTAATAAATTGGACATATGAAGCTTTAATTTTGGTCTCATTAAATTGTACAAGTCTCAAATAATCTATAACGTTCAATTTTTAACTTCAAAACGCTAAAACAACTTCAGAATCTATAGCCGAAAACACTCATTTTAGGCCAATTTTGACAGCGGTATTTAATATCAATAGATACTGACTTGAAACAAAATATTTCAAAGCACTCTATTCATATCCAAGTTAGTTTGAGATTTGAAAATTTTTCCTATCCGCGCTATCAAAATGTTTATTTTTCTCAAATTAAAAAAAATAAATTGATAAATTAAGATATGGGGTGACATTGAGAAAAGGTTGTAGAATAAAATAAGCCTAAAAGGAACTGTGTAAGGATATTATTGTAAAAAATATAGTCGATTAAGTAAAACTTTTGATATAAAAAAATCTTTAAATATGTAAAAAACATTTTTTTTAAATATGAAATGTATTGCTGGAGGAATCGCATAGTGTTAAATTTAAAGTCTACTTATCTCTTTAGACAATAGAACAAAAAAAATTCAAAAAGTTGAATACAGGTTATTAGTGGCGGGTTTGAGCGTACCAGTAACTTACTGAAAAAAATTCAAAAATTTTACATCAAATCGTTTATTGCTCTTTTAGTAAAAAAGATTTAGTATCCAAATAATACATTTCCGGTGTATTTCGACGAGCTCTTTCGGATAAGGGCTATGCCATTTAAATAAAAAATGTATTTAACACGAAAAAAACTTAAAAACCGAAAAAAATTTTAGTCTAAAATCGTCATTTCCAGTTTTTCTCAAATTTTAACGATATAAAAAAATATTAGGTATAGAAACATGTATTGTGAAAAAAAAGTATTTGAGACGGCCTATCAGGCTGTCTACGCGAAAGGTCTGTCCGATCATTTTGAATATACCCTTCAAAGTGGCTCAAAATGACCCTGCATAGAGCATTTTTCGATTTTTAAAGATATAAAAAAAATACTACACATTTTCTAATCTTCTTCAAAAACAATAGGGTTCGGAAGCTGCCGGTCCTCTCAAATCTCCAGAAGTAAAAATCGAAAAAAATAATTTTTGCGACCTGAAATGGAAGACAGCGAATTTTGCATATTTTTCGACTTTGGCGTTTAATAACTTTTTTCCGTCACACCCTGTATATTTGAATTTTTTACTGAAGATACTCCTATTATTTCCCTATAAACCCAGAAAGTTTGAATATTTCAACTTTATCCGTTTTCTAGAAAAAAAATCGGGAACAGGAAAATGTCAAATGTGACACAAATTTCCAAGATAGAATACAATAGGAATCCTAAGATAGGGGATATAAACATATCGCTCGTTCGCGATATGTAATAAATATGTTTGTTTTTTTTTCTGGTGATTCTTGGGTTACTCCAATAAAAAACTCATTGTTATGTTACAATGTGTCGTAGGTACGTCTGTATCGTATTTTTTTAAGTTTTTAATAAAACATCTAAAAATACAAAAGTCATACATATAAAATACATGCACAGTTTTTGGCATAACAAACAGTGGCGGCTCGCGGTCTTAAAAAATGGTGAAGAGCTAGGTATAGTGCGGGTACTTAAACAAACATTGACTAAAAACCCGCCCAACAAAACGTCTCTCTTATCCTCATATATGTCCAACGACTGAATGGAGTTTCCAACAAATGACAAACTATGACATTTCTTGGGTTCATTTTTAAAACACACAACTAAGTAGGTACGTACCCTACTAAATTAACTGAAAAATAAAAACAAAACTTTTTAATCACACAGTAAATTACGTAAAAACGATATCTATAACCGTAAGTTTCGCGAAGCCTCAAAATAATTACCGCTAACCAATGCTAAAAAAATGATGCATACGACTGACCTATTCTTAAATTTCTCTTCATCATAATGCAAATTGTTACATGCTGTTTGCATAACTGACGTCGCGTAACCATAGCAACAGTGAATATCAAAGCCATCTTGGGCGTTGGGTCTTCACTTGCTTTGAGATAACGGACACGGTCGGCTGGGGCACGCCAAAATGCACGAGTGTTTATAATTATTGTCCATTGGAGTTAACCGTGGCCCTATTATGCATAGCTACATTCGGAATAAATTAATATTATTAATTAAAACATAATTATTTTTAAGGGCAAAAATGTTAGCTGTATTGGTACATTAATATTGTCAAAAAACTTTCCTCCTGGTTTTATTTTTTTTGGTGAAGAGCCCCTTCACCTACTTCACCTGACGAGCCGCCACTGATAACAAAACACATTTTGCAAAATGTTTTCTTAAAATATATGAGTCATGATATGACGAAACGCGTCTAGAGATGGATCTGGCGAAATGAAAAGGAAAATCTTCTTTACTCATTGTTTTCGGTTAATAAACCGATGTGAGTTAGCGCTGCCTAGCGGGACTCCTGTAATTGTGACGAATGTCTTTACAGGCGATTTCCTCTTAACATTTAGTTATTTCTATAAGTTTGTTAGAGGTGCTGGTATGCTCAAGAGTGTCTAGCAACGACACAGATGGCGCTCCGTGCCACATCTTACTGGTGTGTCCCACCAAGTGCTGCCTTAAGTAGCTTCGAGATCCTTTTTCTTTTCGTCAGATCCTAGCTCTACTGATGAGTCATGATATGACGAAACGCGTCTAGAGATGGATCTGGCGAAATGAAAAGGAAAATCTTCTTTAAAATATTTAGTTTTTTTTAAGACTTTAAAAACTTTACAGCTATAACACATATTACACAATACATTAACATTTTTTGTTATTTATATACAATTATTGTTTTAGAAAATAGATAAATAAAATAAAATTTAAATAAAATAAGGAAACTTGAAGTTGTTGTTTTATTATAAACTGATGGAGTTATATTTTATGCCGTTAGCAAAGATTTTATTCTTTTATCCTCTATATAAAAAATAACAAAACATACAAAAAAGGATTAGAAGCTGTTTATACGTACTATTTTTTAGTGATTTTCATATTGATTACAGGATGGCAATTAAGTTTTGTTTATATACAAGATGTAAAAATGTTTTGGGTTAGATACTTATTTTATTAAATTATGGTAAATTTGTCCAAAGTTCTCTATGTCGGTTTTGTAATAATTAACGGCATCCTTTCCTTTTTTTATTTCATTCATTTCCTTTATAGTTAATTTTCGATAATTTGACTCTTGGGCTAAAATGTTAGTTTCATTGAAATTAAAAGTATGATTCGATGAAGCATGTTTATGGAGAGTAGTAGTGACATTTTTAGTATATTTGTGTCCTTTGAGTCAGTTGTTTAAAAGTTTTGTTGTCATACTTATATATATTTCTTAGGACAAGATGGAATATATAAGATTAGATTTTTTATTTTTTGGTATTTGACTTTTTAGTGGTGTGAATAGTGATTTTAATGAAGTTTGAGCTTTGTGACATACATTTATATTGTGTTTGGATAGGATATGTTGAATTTTTTCCAAGAGACCGTTCGTTGAACGTATTGAAATGTATATGTTATTTTTATTTTTAGAAGTTTAGTTGTTGATTTATTATAAAAACGGTGTGTTCTTTGTTTAATAATTTTTGATACGATTTTTTCGGGGATATAATTATTAATTAGTGTTAGTTTGATTTCCTGTAAGATTTCTGGTCGATATTCTGCTAATGTTAAAGCAATAGCACGGTTAGTTAGATTGGTAATGACACTGTTTATTTGATTTTTAGGGTGGCAAGAGTTAAAATTTAAATAGCGGCCGGACCAGGTTTTTTTAGTATACCATTTAGTTCTTATATTATTATGTTTAAGGTCTCTAATTAATGTAAGATCAAGGCAATTTATTAGATTCAACTTCTGCAGCTTCTAAAATCTCATTTGTTTTGTCGTTTGGTGCTGCTGTTAAGCAACCGTCTACATATCTTTTAAAGAAAGTTATATTGTAATTTAATTTATAAATTAAATTTTCCTTTAAATGTTCCATTACTAGCAGCGCTACTGTGAAAGATGTGGGGGCACCCATCGCACAACCATCCAATTGTTTATAGAAGTTATTTTCTTATTGAAAATAATTGTTTTTTAAGGTTGGGTTGACAGCGCCTATAAAATGTTATTATGTAAGTATTGTGTGTCACTTAAGTTGGTTCCATTTTTGGGTTATTATATTCGATAAATGATCGTTGGGAATATATATAACAAAACAACGTCTAGTGATATAAGTTTGTAATATACCCAAGAATCACCAGAACAAAATAAATACAAAGGTTAAGAAACACCCCATGAAAAATAAATACGTTTGATTATTTTTGACCACCAAATATCACAGCGAATTTACATTCTAATTTTAGTTTTACATTTGTTATGTAAATACGTTTTAATTTACCATTTGTAAACTCCTTTTAACAATCGCTGCAAAACTAGTGTGAAATATATATAAAAATGTTTTTTTTAAGATAAAAATGAAAAAACAGTTTCAAAAATTTATTCTTATCAGTTAGCGGTTTCGAATATAAAACTGTTCTTCTTCAGAATCTAAATTCCCTCTAGTTATCCTTTATTAAAATGTGTGTACATTTTTTTTCATTCTTGAGCTGTCTTCTTGACATTCCCTTTGAGAATTATGAGTATATGAGAATTATTCTAGTTTAGTAAACGTCGAAGGGCCATTGAATTGTAATTACTAACTCACATATTGGGAAGCCTTTATAAATTATATATAAAAAGACAACATATTCAGTAAAAATAATGTGTGTACAAACATTTTTTTTACAGTAAGATAATTTAAATTCCTTAATAAAACAATAATTATCGTTGTAACTATAATTCTAATTTCCGACACGGTGATGTAAATGTTTTCTTATTTCTCCATAAATAAGTAAAAGTAGATTGTTTAAAAAAAATATAATATTTGTCTTAATTTTAAGATTGTTCTAAGGTATAACCGGCAATGACGTCACCTTTTTTTGATGACATTTTAGTTGGATTTATATTCTTTAATTGAATTTAAATACAAATAAAACATATTTTTTAAACATATATTTTACCAAATATTTTTTACTAACCTACTATAAAAAACCCGTCATCGAATATGTTTATAACTCACGACGCGAAGGTGGCGGCTTCATAATAGTTCCTCGGAAAATATGATATTTGTAAAAATAATTATTTTTAGATAGAGTTGTTATATCCATTTAAATTCGATCAAAGAATAAAAAGAATTTACTAAAATTAATATCAAATAAACACAGCAGAACTACTAAAAAATACGGCAGAAACATCAAGCACACAGCCAACGGGTCAAAAGATGACCAACATATGATTGCATCAGCATGTGCGCGAGCTAACTTGCTAAGGAGCCAAATTACCGGCTTTATGTGAATATGCATTAATTAATGTTGTAAAATTACAAAAGTGTCTATTTTCGCTGTGATTTTAAAAATCAGGTGTATTTTTTGTGTAGTTTTACCAACATGTCGTGTAAATAATTAGTAATTTTACTACCTCTTAAGTATTTTCACACGGAAGTTACATTTTATGCAAAAAAATCCTCAAATACTACATCAAATCTGTAATATTACAGACATCTTAATGTAATAATTTAGGATTTTAATCAAGATAATTGTAGTAAATTTTCCACAGCATTTTACTTGCTGTAATTAAAACGCTTAAATGAAAAGAAGGCTGCATCTGCATTTGCAAAATCAATTATCCACTATCTCAAGTGATACCTAAGAATTATTCTACAATTTCGACTAAAGCAGTTTGGAATTAGAAATTCATTATTTGCAAATGTTTTCTATACTTATGAGTAGGACTGGGCGATTATAAAATTTCATATTCGATTATAAAAAATATTAAAAACTAATAATCGATTATCTGATTTCAGTCAGTTAATTGAAATTTTCCAAATAATCGAATTAGTCGATACAGTAATTAATCGCCTTGTACAATCATTTATTCGACTAATCATATAATATATACTGTCAAATTCAGGATGTAAGGTTGTCAAAATGTTAGTAGTATAAATGATACGCCACTGAACATGTTTTTAAAAAATTTAGTATATTCAAATAATTATCCTTCCTCTTAACATTTTTACTTATTTCTATAAGTTTGTTAGAGGTGCTGGTATGCTCAAGAGTGTCTAATAACGATACAGATGGCGCTCCGTGCCACATCTTACTGGTGTGTCCCACCACTGTGCTGCCATAAGCAGCTTTGAGTTCTCTTTGTTTCGTCGGATCCTAGCTCTACTGATGAGTCATGATATGACGAAACGCGTCTAGGGATGGATCTGGCGAAATAAAGAGAAATTCTTCTTCTGAATTATTTTTTAATTAATTTTTAAACAAAAATTTTAATTTAGACTCAAAATAATGATGGTAATCTGTCATATAAGTTTTTTTTCATATTTCTAAAAAAAATACACTTTCGCCAGTTTAAAATTCAAATGATATTTAATAAGTTTAACGCACATTATAAGTCAAAGTTTTTTTTTTGTTCTGGGTCATGTAGAAATTATTGCCGACAAATATTTTCAAAAAAAGAATCCATAAAAATTTGGCCTAGTAGTGCAAAATTTTCCGTGGACACTGTATATTTGTAAATCATTAAAGATACTTACATAAGAAAATAATCTACCGATGAGATATATGTTTAGGCTTTCGCCGCAGCTGCGCGCAGGCCAAATTTCAACAAGAACTGCATACCTAAGTAATTATTTTGTTTTGTGGATCAAATCTGTGCTTTAACTTATATTATTAATTTGGACAGATCAAAACAAGTGCTCCCTCTAGCGATCAAATTGAGAACCTAAAACTATTTTTAATCATACAACTAGGAGTTGCATGACTCGCATAATTTTATTACCTTAAGATTGACACAATAGTTAGAGGTATGATACACCAAAATTATAATGAGTTCTACTGTTTTATTATTTTTTTATAAGGACTACACAATTTACCGGGATTATTGACAACAAGTACAGGGGTTACAACTGAAAAGGAACGCCGGCTGTATTTTAGGAACGGTTTACCACACAGCTTATGGAAATAATATTTACTACAAAAGAAATCAAGAGAAAATCACTGGAAATTATTTTCAAGTTCATTTTCAATAATGACAGTTATCTAAATTAATTTTTAGTAAACTGCCGTTCTTTACAACAATAGTATGTCATTTAACCTTCTTGCTTTTTAATATTCATTATTTACTAGTGAATAATGAAATCAATAATATATATCAATAAATCATCAATAATCAATCAAATAATCATTAATTTGACAATTTCCAACGCTATTTTCTCTAAAACTGTCTTAGATAAGTATAGAATATGACACTTGCTTTATGCTTAAAATTTTTCGTAAAATGCATGTCTTGAAAGATATACAGGGTGTCATATTTAAAATAACAAAGTTGTGTGCACTTTCGGTTAAACCAGAAGTAACAGTCAGACATTTGAATACTAAAAGTATGTGAACAGGGCAACCATATAACCTGCCAAAATTTTATATACAGGGTGGAATTTTTAACTGGAATAAATTCAGTATTAGAAAGCCTTTTATTTGCGGAGAAAATACACGGGTGCCTTTATTTTTAGTTCGGTACACTTTTCTCGTTCCATCATGAAATTTCCCCCTCTTTTGGGGGTACAAACCGCCCCCAACTTTATTTTCTCAAATGTAAAGGTATGTATTGCGAAAGCTCGTTGGAAAGGGCATAAAAAAAAGGAATACGACCCACTATTTACTTTTGCATTTCGGTAATCTAGACGCAATTTTTTTTATTGTAAAAATTGTTGGAAATGTTGCTCATTTTTTTCTTGACAAAACCCTAATCTAAAGTAAAATTCATTCTTGATATTATGTACCATTTCCGGGGTTATTTGGCGAAATTTAATTCAATTCGTCCTTTTTTTAGCCAGCCTGCGCTGCCAAAACCAAAATTGTAGTATGAATTGTTGCTAAAATGGCCAGTTCTTATTTTTTTCTGGCTTTCTACATTACCAAAATGCAAAAGTAAATAGTGGGTCGTATTCCTTTTTGTATGCCTCTTCCAACGAGCTATCGCAATACATACCTTTACATTTAAGAAAAAAAACTTGGGGGCGGTTTCTACCCCCAAAAGAGGGGTAAATTTCATGACGGGATGAAAAAAGTGTACCAAACTAAGAATAAAGGCACCCGTATTTCCATATTTTCTCCGCCAATAAAGAGTCTTTTTAATACTAATTTCTTATTCCAGTTAAAAATGCCACCCTGTATGTATTATTTTATAAGGACATCATGACAAGCTGGGTAGTAATTTCATTGTTACCCGGTACTTATAATATTAGTTTTTAATGTCCTAAAAAACACAATTTAAAAGCTAAATAAGTACGAATCCACATTACCTAATGAGAATATTAAGTTCAAAATAAAATTACTCAATAGATACATCAGCTAAATCGACAAATCCTGGTCTTACTATGACATGACTAAACGTCCGTAATTTGAAAGGATAAACGGAGCTGGTGAAATCAATACGTAACAAGCGACAAATGTGTTAACCACATTCATTTGCCTGCTCACCGCTGAAACAATATACTGGAATAGCGCTTCCGTCAATATTCATTGGTGGCTCATTGGTGTTTTAAATGGGTTTTTAATTTAGAAATTGTGAATTAAAAAAGAGGAGGTTATCAGATGGTTGTTTGCATATTTAACTTAAAAGAAAAGTCGTCCAGAAATTCTTTAAATTTTTTTTAATAATTAATAAAAAAATTGTTTAATGTCAAAAATAAATGAAGTTAACACTAATGAATAATATTAAAATAATAAATCACAAGAGCATTCATACAGTAAACAAAAAGCCTTTTGCAGATCTTTGGTGGGATGTAAGGATCAACCATTCAGTGGTGTATTTACAAATTTCGTCTACGAAGGGGGATCCAGGTTATGGTGGGTTAAGGAAAACGTAAAGGTCGAAAAGCACTGTAGGCCATGCTCCGCAGACAAAAAATTTTTGGAGCCACGCCCAAATTATTAGAAAAATTCACCCAACTATTATGTAATTCGCCAGTACAACATGACACCTACAACTACAAGAAGATTAAAATAAGTCTGTCGATGGGATAAATTACCTATAAGAAAGCCTTTCATACTATTCCATATATGACAAACATGTTTAAGATTAAGGGAAGTAATAAGCATCAGTCAAGTCCGGCCCTGATATTTATACCAACCGCTAGAAAGTAAACATACCAGAATTGACAGAGTATCACGTGATTTGTACTCAATCTTGCGAGAGTACTAAATCTACTATATGACATAGAGAATAAAGAAAGAGTAGATATAGTAGTTTATACAACAAAAGTAAATATGATGTCCATACCGCACGAGGAAGTAAATTGAGCAGGACACCGTAGGTAGGTGGGGTGATCAAACTTCCAGGCGCGATACGCCTACGGATTTTTAAAGATTTAACCTACCAAGTTTTATCTTAAATGGCTACGATGATGGCTGTTGATGAAAACTAAGCAATATTATAGATGTATGATTACTTTGCAGTCATTTTTTAACATTGTTTTAAAATTTCGTTTTTTTAAAGGAGGTTGTAATTAAAATATCCCTATCCCAGGATTTTTTGGGGGAGAAGGGGCTTATTAGCCCCTTCTCCCACTAGTATTCTAGGATTCTGAGATGTTAAAGTAGTAAGGTGGCAAGAAGTTCATATTTTAATATCTTTTATATCCTTCTATTACCGACCTACAAGTAATGTTGCCGGGTCTCCGATATTCCTCGAAGTTTTAGCAGTTTGTTCCGGAAATACACCTTACCACTATCCGCCATATTGGATCCGATATTTTTAATTTTTAAAAAGTAATTAGATTTTTGCATGTAATTCACGATACTAAGAACCCTCGTCATGCCAAATTCCATCGACATAATACAATAAAAAGGTTTTGGCAGCCATATTGGATTTGCTATTAAATTTTTTATAAACTTGCTCGTAAATTCATAATTTATGAACCCGAAAACCAACTTAAACTTATTTTATTATATAAACTATTTAGAAATTCTAAACATATTTGTGAATGTAGCAATATGGTCATGTGAAATCTTGTAACCATATGTGATAGAATGACAGAAGAGTTTTGGACTTGCAATGTCATTATTTGTTTTGAATCACTACGTTTCAACTGGTAAGTATCTATAATCGTCTTCAGGTGAATACTAAATAAGTATGGCAACTACAGTCCTATTTATACTAGCTAAACTACGCTCACTCCTAAATCCCTCCCACAAAATTAGGTCACAAAAATCTTTAAATTTATAGAAAATACTTTTCTAATTTTCTCTTAATAACATTTTCTGCTACTTTGTACCTGAGATAATTCATGCTGGTTTCTTAAAAACGCTTTTCCAACAAACAACTAATAAAAAAATATCATAAAGTGACGATCATGAACCAACAAATTCTCTAAGCATTAACTAAAATAAAAATTATCTCAAGGCAGTGTATGGATTACTGCATGAAATTGGCCAAACACATCAATTCAAAGTAAACTTTAACTTATCCAATGGTTAACACCAGCCCCGTTGGAGCGTTGCTTTGACGCGTGTCCTAGCTAATTGCTAGCGTACTTAATACAAAAGTGTTTTTCTATTTCACGTTCATAATAAGCTCATTACGATACGCAAATGCAAAGCTGTTTCGATACGCGTTTTTTCTTTATTTGACATTTTGTTTTTCAAAGCCACCTTTGTTTGAATTCCATCTTTTTACCTCTTCGTTCGCTCCATCTTGTGTGCGGCATGTAAATGAAAATTTAACCTAGAAATATAAAATATTGGAAATACCTTCCCATTCACATGGCTTCAGTGTAAAGGATAAAAACACCTTTCAGAAACGTTACCCCTATTCATAGAAATCTGTAAATTTCAAGGCTGTCACCTTCTACTTAAAAAATATGACAATTATTTTACTTTAAAACAACAAGATCTAGAGTTTAGTGTTTTGTGATGAAGAATACAAATATTGCTATAATCAAAACTGTATATTTCTACTTCTGTTGAATAGTACAATTAGTATAAACATTTATAGTAACTGTGGAAGTGTCTTGGGCACTAAACTTAATGTCTGGCATATTTTGATTTGAAACAATGTTTTGCTCGTAATTATTTTCATGTTCAATGACTTTCTCTACTTCATGGGTTGTTGTAGAGGTATGTCTTTGTAGTAGACCTTCATTAGAAATGTATTGGCTTGTTGAAGGTGTGGGAGCAATAGAAAAACCAGAAGCTACTATAGGTGAGTTTGAAAAAGGGCTCGATACAGAAAGCATTTGTGCTACCTCTATTTTCCTTTGCAGTGACGTGTCAATATAGCCTTCTGCAACAGCTGAGGACTTCCAACCTCCATGTTTCTTAATAGTCACCAAGTCACTTCCATTATTAGCTAAGTGAGAAATACTGGAACGTCTAAAACAATGCCCTGTATAACATTCTGGATTTGGGAAATTGAGGTATTTAGCGATCAAACTAGGAATTTTCCCCATAGTATTTATACCTATGGGTGAATTTATGCAATACCCATTGCGAAAAGTAAGGAAAAACCGTTTATGTGTTGTGTTTTTAGGCCTTAAATTTAAATATTTTTTTATTAAGTCCATCCACAACTTCTCGACTATTACAAAGTGCCTCGGAACATTTGTTTTGGTTTTGGGAATCTTTACTAGAATAATATCATTTTTAATTTCAATGTCTTCTATTAATATATTAGTTAGTTCTTCCCGTCTGCATGCTCAATTATATCCCATAATTAGTGCCACCTTAAATAAAGATAAAATATAAGTACATAATTAATAAGTATTTTAGTATTAGTTTATAAGTATAAGGTAGGTAGGTAGTGTTTTTCTGGTTATTTTCTTTATTGTATATTTAACAACATTCATATTTTAGATTTGTAGATGTGTAAATATTATTTCAAAATAGGTACTTACTTTTACAGCCAAATAAATATTGTCATCCGCTTTAGTTAGGAATGCTTTAAGATGTTCATATTCCAAAATTTTTGATTTTTTAGGCTCGTAACCTTCTGATTGCCTTTTTAAAAATGCCTGAAGTTTAGCATATCTTGAAATATCAATGTTTTTATTAATATTTATACAGGCCCGTAACTTGGAGTATAGGGACCATAGTGTTGATGGCTTACTAATTTTACTCTTCGCATCAAAAAATGCTAATAAAACATTTTCTGTAAGGTTAGTAACGCCTTTTACTTCACACCATTTTAGAAAATTTTCATAGTCCTTTTCATATACCTTCTTGGACTTTTTTGGCAAAAGGCTGTTTAAAGTAGTTTCTGCCACTGCTCTTAATTCTGGAGGAGTTAAACTGTCCATTATTTAATATATTATTAAGAAAGTACCTAGAGTAAATTTTTAAATCGAATTGAGAGTCGATTTTATTAATTCTTGTTAATAAAATGGCAGCTAAAATTAAACCGCGATTTTCAAATGTTTCTACATTTAAATTTGTTACCAACCTTATGATATTAAAATTTTTCGCGAGATTATTTTAGGAAATAAATGTATATTTTTCTTGATCATAAAAGGTGAAATAGAAAAAAATGTATAAAGCACAAGTTTCATAAGGCGTTTTAGCGCACGTGTCAATAAAAAAACTCGCCACTTCGTGGCTCGTTTTTTAAAATAGACGCGTGCGCTAAAACCGCTTCTTATGAAACTTGTACTTTAATATACTATTATGTAATTATATTATATAATATACTAGTCGTAAGCTAAATTGACTTATGATACATTATAATACTATGACTAAAGATATATTTTAATTGATTGATGAACGTAGTGATTCAAAACAAATAAAGACAATATAAGTCCAAATTTCTTCTGTCATTCAAGAAACATCATTATCTCTAACCTTCAAATAAACAATATGTGGTAGGCACCATGTTTAGGCATTAGATACTATACGGAGCAAACTGTATTTACTGATAACTAATTGTATCTTTTTAAAATAATCTTTATAATAATTATCATAAAATATAAAATTACATTAACTGGTAATATAAAATTATATTAAATACAATTTAATAGAAACATAATAATACTCTGCAAAATAATTTCTTATAATATTAAATTACGACGTTAGAAATTGTGCATTTCATTAAAAAATATAGTAAGCAGCACTACTAACAGAAAATAATTATATTTTGTTCAAAAAAAATAAGATTTATTTGTAATAGAACATGACGTTTTACAAAACCATATTCTACGATTTAAAAGTTTATATGGTACTGTTAATTAAACTACTCAATTCGTTTCGCCTACATTTAAATACAAACATTTAAGGGAACGATGTTCAGTCTACATACAAACTTGGATGAGGATCGATGCTACGTCGGCTGTAAGGGTTCTCCCTTAAACGTAAATCACCATTGGATTGGCGATGGACATAATATTTTATCAACAACATTGGCTTATGTGACTACTGAAAGTTTTAGTCCTCGTGAGACTAATCTGTACTGGGTTAGTCAGCGGTATAGTAAAGTACCTTTTTTCTTTATTTTAAAAATAAGATAAAACATGAATTAGAAAAACTATAGAGATTATTAAGATGAATATTTTAAAATTATATTCGAGCCTATAAGATTTCCCATTAATTAATTAATAATAGCTATAACAATAGTTAATATTTTTTACTATAAAATCTAGTAAAATCAAATAAAAATATATTATTTCTTATAAGAAAATATAATAATATTTCATAAAAATTTTCATAAATTTTAATAAGAATTATTATGAAGATTACAAAATTTTATAATAATTTATATTAGCAAAATTAATATACGCCACTATATGAACAATAATAATATTATTGTAAACGGTATTATCCTGGAATATGGTCCTATATACTACTAGATATTATAATAATTATTATATTTCTTTTACGTTGTATTATAACTTTTCCTCCGTGTACTTAGTGACATACGGACAAAAAATACTCACAAAATAATGTATTTAAGTTAAAATATTTTTTCTACTCCGACACGGAAACTTGCTGTTTCCTTTACATTAAAGTGATTGGAAAAGCGTGCTATTCCGGTTAACCGAACGGATATATATCACAGTGGTCAATTACAAAGAAACCAAATTTACACGTTGCAAATTTTGCGAGTCGTTTTCTGACAATTGACAGAAGTTAGGTTGAAAATATACTTCAAAAATATGCAAATCTGTAACATAAAATTGGTTTTTTTTTAATATGAAATAAAACATTTATGCCAGAATCTATGCACATACAATTTTTTTCCTAAATAATGCATGGAATGGTGCGAAAATTGAAAGTATAATCCCAAAATTTCTTCCAAACTATTATTTGCTGACCAAACTAAATATTTATTTTTCATATTTCAAAAATCACCAGTTTTCTACTCATACATAGGTAATTACCAAAAGAATTAATGTATAGAATGTATACAAAATGAACGTTTTTTTACTGACCTTGGTTAATTTTTTGCCATGCAAATATTTGTCCACTGCGATATTTTCTGATATTTTGAACCTCAATCGACCTAAAAACTTTTATTTCAAGCAAAATATATAGAGAAATAATTGGAAAATCTTCCTTCATTGGTAAAGCATAAAGATGAGTAGGAAAACCAGATAAAACAGAGGAAATTATAAGATTTCTAGAAAAAAATTAATTCCATTTTTTACTAAAGGTTTTAAAATTATGTTATTTTTACAGTATTGCCACTTCTCTTTATGTGTAACAGTATTGCTAATTTGTAAATTGGCAATTATTTTGAAGAACTTTACCATAGCGAACGTTAAAAGTTCGTATTAATACACAGTATCCGTTTTAAACTGTTTAAAACGAATTACAGCTATTTTGTTGTACTTTCGGAGTTCTTACCCAAGCAGAAAAAAATCCGAACCAACCTTTTTTTCTTATGTGCATTTCAGCAGAACACTTTAATCAAACTAGTTATGGTTGAGAAAAATAAATTGTTAATTTTTCTTAATAAATATAATGCTTTTTGCCTGTTATTCTGCAAAAGGCAGAATGTGAGAAAGATAGATATATTCAAAGTGATTTTGTGTAAATAAAAGAAATTACCCAAATCGATAAATATGTTCCATGGATTTGCCAACGAAATTATAAGTTCTTTAATTGTTTTATATTATCTTTCTCACAAGTTCACGGCCAACTAAAAAGACAAGTTATGATGCCTAATTTAAATATTTTTACAAAATTTTAGTATGAAGTTCGGAAGTTGGATCAGATAAAAAAAGTACTGTATAACTCGAGTGGATTGTCCATATTGCGCTCGGAAGTTTGAGCACTACGCCTACAGAGTCGTGTTCAATTTACTTCCTCGTGCGATATGGACATCCTATCCACTCTTGTTGTACAAACTACTATGGTAACATCTTATAAATTCAATTTATAATTTGAGCATAAAGCAAATTCATTGTTCCAATAATTTCTTATTTTTTTCGTACCTAATGTGTCAAATAAAATTTACAACTCTAAATTATTAACCAGAAATGCCCTACACCGTTATCTTTCAATGGGAGTAAGAGTAACTTTCTAAATTTTCCGCCAGGATGTTTTTCGTTTTTATATTCGATGGTATTTATTTATGTGTAACAAGTGTAACCAATCAATTAAAGGAATAAATGGGTGACAATGTATCAATGTCGAATAAGGGTCTTAGTTTAACTCCCCTAATTTTTCGCTCTAGTGAAGATAATATTTTGTGCACGACGCAGAATCCCCTATATTTAAGTTTAACTGTGATGGTAATTGGAATATAAACTAATCTATTTCTCATTAAAAAAGTAATAGTATTTTATTTAAGCTTGTAGGTCGTTTATTTCAGGTTATCTTTCTGATACTTTTTTACTTCAATATTTTTTTAAATTCTGGTTCTTGCTATAAATCAATTAAAATGTCTTCACTCGATAACGTTTTTCTTTCGTATGCTTAGCGACAGAAGAGTCATATTTAATTAACACTGTAATCGAAAATATGAACGGCAGAAGAGTTTTGGAATTGCATTGTCTTTATTTGTTTTGAATCACAACATTTTAACTGGTAAGTATCTCCAGTCGTCTTCAATGTAGCGGCTCGCCCTGGAAATTACCTGCCTCGTCCTGTAAAATAGTACCCCAGTCGGGAGGTAAATTTGATTCTGGTAAAACTTCATTATTGTCAAAAATGGCTTTCTTTGGTCAGTATCCCACATTTTGCTTTTTATAAATTAATAATATTGAAACATAGACTTAAAGTCGAGCCCTTCTTTACTTTAACGATACTCTTTAACCCGAAGTACTTATTCCACAAAATATTCGGTTGACATGTTTTTTGCAAATCAGCAAAATAGGTTTCTTCCTTAACACTATTTGGTCCTTTGTTCGGGTTTGTTCACACCAAGCATAAACTTTTAATAAAATGGTAATCATGTACCTAAAAATGTAAAAGCGAAAGCTAAGATGAACTCTTTCATGGCAGTCTAAGGGGTTACCGGAACTGACCGATTGTAAAATAATAAAAGGCATTTTATGTTTTATCCTGAGGTTTAACATCAACCTCCCTGCCTTGGTGCATATTCTGTTCAGCTGTGACCAAAGGAACAACAAAATACGCTTGATAACTGGACATTGAAGGTGTCACTTTGCCAAGCGAGGTCACAGATCAGCACCCAAAATCAGAAACAAGGATGACCTAACATTTCATTTTAAGTGAGACAAGGAATGTTCAACAACAGACAGGACGGCAAGATTACTCTGTCGAGCTTGCTACGTAACTAGTGAATAACACTACTTGTCCTGCTCCTCACCTTATCAGTGACGGTTCAATGCGTTTTCCCAATTCACCTTTACTGGACCTTGAGGCACTCTTGCGAGGTATACTCTGTATGTTTCAAGGGGAATTCCCACCCCTTGTGCCCTTAAGGGCCAGTATCTGTACATGCCTTCCATTGTAAAACATCTCAATCCTTGTGCTGTTTCGTCCTACTGGGACTCATCAGAGATGCGCGATCATCCTGAGGCGGCGATCCGCAAAGGGTCTGCGTCTATAGATAGTCAATCGTCTTATGAATTATCATAATGATCCTCTAGACTCCTTAGCTCATTGTTATCGGTGATTTATTCGACGCATAAAAGGTAGGCAGCTTGGCTGCTCCTGAGTTCTAGTTAATGCTGAGCCTTCCCTTTAGATCAAACAAAACACGTTTATTGTGTACCTTATATATAATTAATAGTATAAAGTAGAATGAAATGTAATAACTGATTATGTAACAAATAGAAGACGTTTTTAAAGTAAAAGTAAGTATTTTATAAACTCATAGTATTTTCCATATTTTTTAAGTATTCGCTGGTAGTAAAAAAAACGCTTGCCACAAAAATATCGTCACCTGTTTCTTCCTATAATACGATCCAGTAGTTTTTAATAACTTTATCAAATTTAATTACCCCACACACTGTCGGTATTTTAAAATAAAATTGTTGTTTGAATAAAATTATATTATTATTTTTAAACAAAAATGAAAATTTGCAATATTTATATTTATATTTTAGAAATAAATCTAAACCTAAAATTCCGTTTATTTTATTTTCAAAACAATCAATCAAGTAAAAACTATGCGCTGAACTTATATTATAATTAAAACACGTTACATTTTTTGCTAGAATGTTGAGCAATACCATTTATATTTATTTTCTTTCCGGTTTTTACACACTGTTCGTTATTTACACACTTTTTAAACATTACAATCAACTCTATCAATATATAATTTTAATATTTTACCTTTATCAGTAACCTTAAAAAAATGTATCCAATTTAAATTAAAATTTTCTTTTGGAAAGCATTCTTTTTATTACTTTCGGTTCCTCAAAATTATTTGAACGGTAATTTTTCTTTTCCATGTAATTTATAACATTTATTATTACTCACCTATCATTATTATTATTCTTGTTTTCTCGCTTTTAGCGAATTTAAAACTAGATTTATTATTATTAGTATTATTATTATTATTATTATTATTATTATTATTATTATTATTATTATTATTATTATTTTTATTATTCCTATTATTATTATGTTATGTTTCACAGCTTATTGTTGGTATTAATAACCTGAAAGGCCAAGTTTTCACCGATAATATGATCGGAATGATGTCTATTTTTTCTAGCTTCCATATATTCTCTATTGCCAAATTCGAGTAGGTACTTGGTTTTCTTCTCCGATTCGGTTCTAGAGAGGTTGTGTACTAGTGGGCAACCTATATCTATTAGGAAAGCTTTCTTGGTCGTCTTTTCGATAAGAAGAATATCCGGACAGTTGTGGTCTACTGTTCTGTCCGTTTTTATTGGCCCGTCCCAGTATAAGAGATATTCAGTGGATTCATGGACTGGCTCGGTAGAGTATTGATAATATGGTGGGAAGTTTTTCTTTAGACCTAGTTTATGAGCTAGTTTATTGTGAATGATCTTTGCCACCTGATTATGTCTCCCCAGATAAGCAACCTAACTTTACCTAAGTGATGTCAATTTATTTTTCCCATCGTTAACTAGAAATGAACCGTACACCTCAATGACATCTCGCTTGGTCACATGACACTCAAGAAACATGCAACTGCTGTTAAATGGTATTTTACAGCCATTATTACAACCTTAACCACTAGAAATTTAATTTAACAAAAAAAACAAAAATAGATAACTACATTTTGAACTTACGCTCTCTAAAACACTAATATCAAATGATGTTTTAATCGAATCACCACAATTATTATTACAAGGCGATCCTGCCAGTGGCATGTAAGTTCAAATTAGTTACAATAGTATCGTTAGTTAAAATAGTAAATTGTAGTTTTAAGTGCAAGAATAAATATGGCAATGCATCTACCAATTAAAGGGTAGTATAATGAACCTACCAATGTTTTGCTCCTTACCGCAACTATACGCCTAAAATGTAATGGAAGAAGACCTCGGATGGAGCTCGTCCACTGTATATGCATACTTATACACGTTAACTGCAATCCTACCATTGACAAAGATGAAGTGGTTTAATTAAATTTAATTAAGAGACCTGATATTCAATTCCATTTACTGTTAAGAGTACAGTGGCTTTGTAAATTAACAAAGGGGTTTAAAGTTTCAAAACAAGGATAAGCTAGGAGGCTCAGCCTTAACTTCGCCCTTTATATATTTTTTAAAAATATATTCTTCTATTATGATTAGGTACTAAAATTTTAAGAAATAATAGATACATTAAATTTTGGTTAATAAAGTCTTATTAATAAATAGAGGGTTGATAAATAATTTAGAACTAAAATCTAAACTCAAGCAGTCGACGTATCGAATGCTTCGATCGAGTGTTCTAAAGAATGAAAGGCGGGAGGTAAAGAAGTTCTCTGTTTAACGTGTTAAAAGCTACTAATAATCTCCGTCTAATACATTTATATCGGCACCCTAAATTCGAGTGTGCCAATAGGGTAGATGACCTCCGTGGTGCTACTTCTAGAGATGTTACCATAGAGATAAGTAACCTCTTGCAGATATTTATAAGACTCACAGGCTAGAATACAAATAAATTTTAGAAATTTAAAAAGTCTCGTTAATTGCCCAACAATGTTTTCGATCCTGTAAAAAAAAGGAATAGGAACATACCGCGTAGTGCGTCCGAACAGGGCAGATGGGATTTTTTATGTAAATTTCGTGGTGATAAAATATTCGCTCTCGTATTTACTTTAAAAACATTTATAGTGTCTTGGTTCTTTAACAAATTCCTATATTTTAAGAGTATGATAATTAAAGAAATGCGGGATCGATTTCACGGTATAGGTACTTTCAGGGCGTTTTTTCTTGCTTACGATATTTTTTGTGGCAAAATTTAATAGATTGTTTATTAAAATTCAACACCTTATTAAAAAGTGGGCTGTTTCGGATCTTTTTTAAAACATTTGCAAAATTGCAATATTTAGTAATAATTATTGGTAACACACCTTGCAAATCTAATAGAATTTTGGATAAATAACTTTATTAGGAATTAATATCGAGACTTTATTATTAAACAAGAATAATGAAGACAAAAAAATGAACTACCTAGATATGTATAGTGTAGATATACCTTTTAAGGTAATTACTTTTACTTCCTTTTTGGTTTAAAGCCAGATAACACTACACAAACTATTTTTGCAGCAAATACAAGCGAAACACGTTATTTCCTACTACAGCTGTAAAAGCACAAAGGGCGCGCTGCCCTTCCATTGTCAAAAATACTTCCATGTATATAACCTATAACCGGTTTTACCGGATAAATTAAGTACGACGTAATTTAGAAAGTATGAGTATTTAATATTAGGCCCATGCAATATCTGGAGAAGATACTTTCTCTACGACCATTACTGAATGCAATAATTCCAAAATCATTTTTGATAATAGAATGTAAAAATTCTCGCTCTTAAATTGGAATATTTATTCTGAAACACTTGCTTTTTATGCGTTTTGCGTGTATTTTCATTCCATAACAAGATACGGAATGAATATTCTGTAATTGATCTAAACGACATAGGTTGCCATGAATTTCGAGACTGTCAATGTCAGCAGACAAATTTTAGTGCAAGTCAAAATATGAGTGAGAAATCGGATGAATCAGATATGGAACTGGATAATACTCCACCTGAATTTACAAATATTGCGAATAGTATTTTCGGTCGTGGAGAAAATATAGTATGCTACTAGGTTAGAATGAAAATTCGATACTCGTGGTTCTTCCACTCGGATCAAATTTTCATTCCAACCTCGTTACAGAATCTACTATTATGTCAATATTATTTGATTTACCTAAGTGTCAGTTCTGGGCTTTATGGGTATCCAACTATCAAGTATATAAGCTATAGATTAATTATTTTATTCATAAACGTACTTTTGCGCCGCATCTACAACCCACAGTTTATAGACCAATATTTGCCTTGTGATTATGTTCCTATAACACGTTAAAAGGATTCAGTTTTATCACTATTTTAACCTTAACCTCAACATTTCTTTATGTCTGCTATCAGAAATGCCAGTAAATTTTTTATTACCAGTACTAAATCGCCATTGAAAAGACAACCTACCTTGGCTACGTTTTATAGTTCTCAAGCAATTATTATGGAAAATTAATACTGTTTTAAGTAAACACTTTTATAAGATGAGACGGAGATTTGATCCTTAATATACTTATAGGTATTAGTCATTATGTTTCGGTATATTCTATTACACATTATGAGTATTTTTTCGACAATTTAATACTAAAACAAATAAAGGGAGAGTCTTTGGCAAATTCGACGCATTTTAAGGCTAATTTCAGCCAAATACTTTGTTTAGTAAGCACTTCACGTTAAAGGGTATTCTTGAAGTGAAGATAAACTCAAAGTTAAGACTATCCTTTAAGGTATAAACCAAAATATGAGATTCCGACCAACAAAACTAATAATTTTCTACAAATATATAGCTACAAGTTTCATAGAAGAAGCACCTGATTAAATTAACCTCTTAACAAAAGTACCCACTATTTTGGGTTGCTTGTAGTTCTCAAAGGTAATCATGTAGGTATGTGCAGAATTAAGAAAATATGATTAAAATTCTTGATAATTCCTAATAACACTTCAAAGATTGGTAGTATCCAATGAAATAAATAGGATACACTAAAAAATCTAGAGGAATACACTATACATAATTATCGTCGATCTTCATCTACCATGTTGGCTGATTCTGGGGAAGAAATTGCTATTTAAATTATTATTACCTACTATATACCGGTTTAAGTTTATCGATATGCTCTCTTAAACTAAAATATTAACATGTTTCTGTCACTTCCGGTTATACCGGAAGTAGCTTCAACTTTCATTTTTTAAATACAATATAGAATTTTTTATTATATTTTTTTGCATTAAATATTAAATTATAATTACATTTTATGGAACACATTTTTTACCTAAGTCTACTAATTTCTGAGATATCTGCGTATTTTGTAATTATTTCGTAAATGCATAGCGATGAAATTTTCCGTATATATTTTTTACCTTAGCTCCTGAACTAAATTTTTTTTGTTATTGTATAGTTAAAGAATCAACAAATCTCAAAAAATAATTAAAGTTGACATAAAATATACAGGGTATTGAAAAAATTTTTTAACATTAAAAACTTTTTTATTTTAAATGGAACACACTGCATATTTTTATTTTATATGATGGTAAATTAACTGCTCCTTAAAATAGCTATAACCTTTTCTATATCTATATCAACGCGTTTTCTTAGAATATTAAGTTTTTATTTTTAAATACGATTTTTTTCAAGCGTGCCATGAAAACAAATGTACATATACTCCATAGTAATATTTATAAGGAAAATATTTTAGGCAATTATTATTTAGTCTTCTAATAATATCAGGTGAAGGAGTTGGTCGATACGGATATTTATCGTGATATATCCAACATGCTTTTAACGTTATTTTGCCTTATTCAATATAAACACTTAATAAATTTAAAAAATATTCGTTTGAAAATCCCAAGCGTGACATTTTCCAGAAACAGAATTGACATTTTTAAAATACGCAACAAATAATTTAATGTAACTGTTTTTCTTGTTAAAGCATTCTAGAAAACATTGGCGCTAACAATATTTCCCTTATAAATATCAATATGTATATTTGTTTTCATGGGCTTGAAAAAAATCATATTTAAAAATAAAACTTGATACGAAAACGCGTTAATATAGGTCTAGAAAAGGTTATAGCAATTTTATGGAATATGTTATTTACCATCATATAAAATAAAAATATACAGGGTGTTCCATTTAAAATAGGAAAGTTTTTAATGTTTAAAGTTTTTTACAATGAGCCCTTAATTGTGACCTCCTTGTATATTTTATGTCAAGTTTAATAATTTTTTGAGATTTGTTGAATCTTTAACTATACAATAACAAAAAAAAATTAGTCCAGGAGCTAAGGTAAAAAATATATACGGATAATTTCATCACTATGCATTTACAAAAATATAATAAAAAATGCTATATTGTATTTAAAAAATGAAAGTTGAAACTACTTCCGGTATATCCGTAAGTGACAGAAACATGTTAATATTTTAGTTTAAGAGAGCATATCGATAAACTTAAACTTACTGATTTTCAAAAAATATTTTCAATAGTTTCCTCAAAAGTTCTAATGCAAGCTCGTCGTAAATCACCCGGTATTGTTGTAGTTCGTTCAAGTTTTAATAACGATTCTTCAAAAAATAATTGTTGTTTTTATTATCGTTGTTATCTAATGCTCATAAAAAACATTGTATGCGAAATGTGATTTTTCCGCACTTGACCGCTTGAACAAACGACGCGAAGCGAAAAAATATTACTTTGAGCACTTGTTAAAAAAATAACTATTTTAACATGTTCATTTAGAAACCTTTTCCATTTCATATTTAACTAGAACTTTGCATGTTGTCTGGTACTTATATAAAGAAAATTTTATCTCTATGTGTGTTAATTGGTTTTGAAGTTCAATTTAAGATAACTGAATTATTTTAAAATTAGTTCCTGGGTTGGTTAAGTTTGCGTATCTTTGGCTTAAAGTGATTGCAACAACAAATACTGTTTTATTCAATTATTTCTTACATATAAATGATGCTATCGAAATAACTTCTTAATGATGAATCCTGATGTAAAATCTCATTGGTTTATATGAAAATGCTATAGGGTTTTAATGAAAGGATATATTTGGCATAAAAGCATTTATATTTAAACACCATTGGCTATCAATAACTAACTATGTGGCAAAAGAAGCTGCAATGCGTTTTAATATTTGTTATATTTTAGAATTACTTTTATAGTTTTTTACGGTTTTAGTTCTTAAAATCCCCAAGGGCCTTAATTTTTGGTTCATGGGAGTAAATATTCCCATGGAGATTATAATTTCTCTCATAAAAATGGCTATCCCAAATTCTTGAATACATTTCGTAGGGCAAGTTTCTAATAAGACCACTGGAACTCCAGTTTAACTTCGTGGGGACATTGCGACCGAAATATTTCCCCAAGGGAATACATTCCACCGGTTGAAGAAAAACACAAAGCACTAATATATTTAGAACTCGCTCATTCTTACAAAATAAGCAAAGCAATAATGCATAGAAAAAAACTATAGGAGGCAGGGCGACGACGCGACGGCAGCCAAAAGAGAATAATGTTCTTCATCCCCGCTACGCAGGTGAAGAAGTGTTGCCTACCTTTTCTATGATTGAATTAAACTTAAGTACCATTGAAATAAAATAAATTAAATTTATTTTAATATGTTCAGGTTACTGATTGGAAAATATATAATCATTTGCCTAAAACAATATGTAATTTATTTAAATGACAGTACTATTATATAAATTAGTGTTATGCTCTTGGTACAATTGTTATTTTGTTTTAGAGGCAATCTTAAAGTTTATCGGTTTTTAATATATACTGTAATTGGAAAAACACAAGTCCTAATTGATTTAATAATATTTTCTTAAACCTACTATATACCGGTTTAAGTTTATCGATATGCTCTCTTAAACTAAAATATTAACATGTTTCTGTCACTTCCGGTTATACCGGAAGTAGCTTCAACTTTCATTTTTTAAATACAATATAGAATTTTTTATTATATTTTTTTGCATTAAATATTAAATTATAATTACATTTTATGGAACACATTTTTTACCTAAGTCTACTAATTTCTGAGATATCTGCGTATTTTGTAATTATTTCGTAAATGCATAGCGATGAAATTTTCCGTATATATTTTTTACCTTAGCTCCTGAACTAAATTTTTTTTGTTATTGTATAGTTAAAGAATCAACAAATCTCAAAAAATAATTAAAGTTGACATAAAATATACAGGGTATTGAAAAAATTTTTTAACATTAAAAACTTTTTTATTTTAAATGGAACACACTGCATATTTTTATTTTATATGATGGTAAATTAACTGCTCCTTAAAATAGCTATAACCTTTTCTATATCTATATCAACGCGTTTTCTTAGAATATTAAGTTTTTATTTTTAAATACGATTTTTTTCAAGCGTGCCATGAAAACAAATGTACATATACTCCATAGTAATATTTATAAGGAAAATATTTTAGGCAATTATTATTTAGTCTTCTAATAATATCAGGTGAAGGAGTTGGTCGATACGGATATTTATCGTGATATATCCAACATGCTTTTAACGTTATTTTGCCTTATTCAAATATAAACACTTAATAAATTTAAAAAATATTCGTTTGAAAATCCCAAGCGTGACATTTTCCAGAAACAGAATTGACATTTTTAAAATACGCAACAAATAATTTAATGTAACTGTTTTTCTTGTTAAAGCATTCTAGAAAACATTGGCGCTAACAATATTTCCCTTATAAATATCAATATGTATATTTGTTTTCATGGGCTTGAAAAAAATCATATTTAAAAATAAAACTTGATATTCTAAGAAAACGCGTTAATATAGGTCTAGAAAAGGTTATAGCAATTTTAAGGAATAGGTTATTTACCATCATATAAAATAAAAATATACAGGGTGTTCCATTTAAAATAGGAAAGTTTTTAATGTTTAAAGTTTTTTACAATGAGCCCTTAATTGTGACCTCCTTGTATATTTTATGTCAAGTTTAATAATTTTTTGAGATTTGTTGAATCTTTAACTATACAATAACAAAAAAAATTAGTCCAGGAGCTAAGGTAAAAAATATATACGGATAATTTCATCACTATGCATTTACAAAAATATAATAAAAAATGCTATATTGTATTTAAAAAATGAAAGTTGAAGCTACTTCCGGTATATCCGTAAGTGACAGAAACATGTTAATATTTTAGTTTAAGAGAGCATATCGATAAACTTAAACTTACTGATTTTCAAAAAAATATTTTCAATAGTTTCCTCAAAAGTTCTAATGCAAGCTCGTCGTAAATCACCCGGTATTGTTGTAGTTCGTTCAAGTTTTAATAACGATTCTTCAAAAAATAATTGTTGTTTTTATTATCGTTGTTATCTAATGCTCATAAAAAAACATTGTATGCGAAATGTGATTTTTCCGCACTTGACCGCTTGAACAAACGACGCGAAGCGAAAAAATATTACTTTGAGCACTTGTTAAAAAAATAACTATTTTAACATGTTCATTTAGAAACCTTTTCCATTTCGTATTTAACTAGAACTTTGCATGTTGTCTGGTACTTATATAAAGAAAATTATATCTCTATGTGTGTTAATTGGTTTTGAAGTTTAATTTAAGATAACTGAATTATTTTAAAATTAGTTCCTAGGTTGGTTAAGTTTGCGTATCTTTGGCTTAAAGTGATTGCAACAACAAATACTGTTTTATTCAATTATTTCTTACATATAAATGATGCTATCGAAATAACTTCTTAATGATGAATCCTGATGTAAAATTTCATTGGTTTATATGAAAATGCTATAGGGTTTTAATGAAAGGATATATTTGGCATAAAAGCATTTATATTTAAACACCATTGGCTATCAATAACTAACTATGTGGCAAAAGAAGCTGCAATGCGTTTTAATATTTGTTATATTTTAGAATTACTTTTATAGTTTTTTACGGTTTTAGTTCTTAAAATCCCCAAGGGCCTTAATTTTTGGTTCATGGGAGTAAATATTCCCATGGAGATTATAATTTCTCTCATGAAAATGGCTATCCCAAATTCTTGAATACATTTCGTAGGGCAAGTTTCTAATAAGACCACTGGAACTCCAGTTTAACTTCGTGGGGACATTGCGACCGAAATATTTCCCCAAGGGAATACATTCCACCGGTTGAAGAAAAACACAAAGCACTAATATATTTAGAACTCGCTCATTCTTACAAAATAAGCAAAGCAATAATGCATAGAAAAAAACTATAGGAGGCAGGGCGACGACGCGACGGCAGCCAAAAGAGAATAATGTTCTTCATCCCCGCTACGCAGGTGAAGAAGTGTTGCCTACCTTTTCTATGATTGAATTAAACTTAAGTACCATTGAAATAAAATAAATTAAATTTATTTTAATATGTTCAGGTTACTGATTGGAAAATATATAATCATTTGCCTAAAACAATATGTAATTTATTTAAATGACAGTACTATTATATAAATTAGTGTTATGCTCTTGGTACAATTGTTATTTTGTTTTAGAGGCAATCTTAAAGTTTATCGGTTTTTAATATATACTGTAATTGGAAAAACACAAGTCCTAATTGATTTAATAATATTTTCTTAAACAGGTCAATATTAAATATAAAATTAATCAAATTTTATTGATTTAAATATAATTTAAGCTGTTTTAGGCTTATATTTTATTAAAACAATTTAAAGGCAGTTAATAAAAATACTATTATTGGTATAAATAATATCAAGAACAATCCTTTCTTAAGCACAAAAATTGACGTTAGAATTAAAGAAAAAATAAGATTATTTACAAAATAAATAATAACAGGCAAAATAAATGTACTGCTTAACAAGTTGGGAAAATTTTTATGTTTTAATATTTATACTTGTGCAAAAAGTAAAATATTTAGAATTTAAATCTGTGAAAGTTTTTTTTAACTGCTTGGAAATTATTGAAAGTTTAATATAAAAATTAATACTTTTTTTAAATATATCTTTAGTCTCGATCAAAACCAAAAGTCGGTATATATAATTTTTTTATTTTAAAAAGCACAATTAATCCAATGATTTAGATTTGTGAACACAAATTGCACAGCGCCGCCCATCTAGTTGTTATTTAAAATATATAAAAATACAAAACTTAAAGAGCAGCAAATTGCCTACAACGTATAATTTTATTTACTCTACGGGGTGGCTCAAAAAATAGAGAACATCCTTTTTTATAGCATTTTCTAATTCAAATAAAGTTGCTATACTATTTTTTTTACCTAAAACTCACCGTTAATTACTAAATTCCATTTTTTGCACTTTGATAGACTACAGCTCATTAACGGTATAACTTGGAAAAAAACCGCTTGCACAATTCTTATTTTATTCAAAAATGTCAATACAAAAGACGCTTAACGGTCAAAAAATATTATATTTTTAGAATTAAATATTTCTTTGGAAAAACATTATTTAGTTATTAAATTATCTTTTATTTGAAAAATTCAAGTCTATCCTATATAGAAAGTTAACCACTAAAAATATATAACTACTATACCTACTACTTAGCAAGGAAATAGCCCTTTTCTCTATTATATTTAGGTGTATAGAACTAATTTTGGGTGGGATAAAGATTTTTGACCACAATTAACTAACCAGCAAGTTTGACTGTGAACTGTGACATACCTACATAACATTGGCAGGAATAATTTTCTCACAATCATACTGCCCCAGTTACCTTAATTTTTAATTTACTAATCAGGCTCTTTTAATTGTTACTAAATATTGTCTGTCAATATAATTTATGTCACAGTCAAACTTGCTGATTAGTTAATTGTGGTTAAAAAATGTTATGCAACTCAACATAATGTATTATCAATCAATTAGGGAGAAATTAACTTAATTCTATAGCATATTTTATTTTGAATTTTACTTAATATGAATTTACACATTACAGCAATATTAAAAAAAAATAGAATGGTTAAATTTAAAAAACTTAGTGTTATTTCTGGTTTTTATATTTATTTATAAAGTTCAAAGGGGTTTAAATTTGTACCATCGCAATATTTTTTTTACAGTTACCTAAGCTGTTTTACCAACAAATAATTTTACTGATATGCGAATGTAAATATAGTTTTAGTTCTATTAAAAAACATAGTACGTAATAAAACACTTTTTAATTTAAAGAAGTACTCCATACTTGAAGTGAAGTGGCAAGTGAAATAGGGAGAAATAATACGTTAAGTCAACATTATTATTTCTCCCCATTTAAAACATTTTTTTTTTAATGTAAAGAAAACCAAAAAAAAATATTTGCAATAAAAAGCTTAGCTGACTTATTTTGAAACTTGTCATTTTAAACCCAGAACTGTCAGCATAGGATGGTTTTAAATTTGGAACCCTTTAGTGAACTTGGTAAAAGAAAGCAGTTTTTAGAGAACATGATCTGATATGGAATGTAATTTTGTATATTTAGGTATTTACAATTTTTTTAAAATTAAATCAAGAAAGAATGAAGGCTTTATAAAAATTGTGTCTTACTCAATTTGTATTACTGAATTTACAAGTAAGTGTACGTGCACACTGGTGACCGAGCCGAGCGATACCGTGCTATGCGAGAAAGGCGAAAAATACAATTCTGTGATTTTAAGTAGCCGCGTTCATACTTAACGCTTGTCCGAAAGACGATCGGAGCAGAGCGATAAATGGCAAAATAGTTTGTGATTTCTCGCATAGCACGGTATTGCTCGGCTCGGTCACCAGTGTGCACGTACACGTCAGTTTTTGTCAGCTGATGCCAAAATCCGCTAAACGATATCTCAAACGCGAATTTCTCTGAAACTCCACAATTTGGTAAATAGTATATTACATAACAAGTGATGAAAGTGATACTTTCAAACGAGGAGATATTTGGCACGAGGCGTCAGCCGAGTGCGGAGATTCTCCGAGTTTTAGAATCATCACTTTTACACGAGTAATGTACACTATTTTTCCTACGACCACAAAGAATTATTAAAAAAGCCTTTGATTTGTAAAAAAAATATTTCAACTCTAGAGTTGAAATTAGCATACCTAGGATTATGTTCCACTTAATATCTGGTTTCATATAGTTTGTCAATAGGCTTTTCCTTTATTTGTAGTTTAACTTTTTCATTTTTTCTTATTTTATAAATATCATAGGAAAAACTAATCCTGAATTGACTTCTAGATTAACCAGAGGGATTTGAACCTGTGACCTCAAGTTCTCTAGACCACAGCTTTAGTGTCTACGCTATGGCTTCCATGGCTACCAATTAACATTTGTTGTTTAAATATATGACATTTTCTTCAGCGCGACTTGTTTTTTCTTTTATTAGCATTTTTTATAATTTCACATGGCGTATTTTCACACTATAATTCTAAATCACTCAAAAAATACATGAAAAATAAGTTAAAACACTTTACAATTACTGATTTCTAAAATTTGTTCTTTTTAATAAATAGGGGTAGTCTGTCAAATTGACATCATATGTTTAAATTAAATAGTGTGCCTTGTATTACCACTCTAGAGTTGAAATATTTTCTTTCAACACGCGTGTGATATTCGGCGCTTTCCAGCTAGGTTAACCGTGCTTTTTTTCTCTTTTTCATAGATGGTCGTAGGAAAAACTTGTTTCATATTTAGCGGCAAACATCATTCTCTCTGGGCGAACCGAAATTCAGATTCCAGGAGTAATGCCGACATGTTAGTGTTTGTATATAAAATCGAATAGCGGGACTTTATTGGTTGGCAAAAATTGGTTAATATTTTATTTTTCCAAACTCTATTTTATAACATTCCGTCGCAATTTCATTTTTTTTTTCTAACTTTATACTTTTTAAACTTTTTTTTCCATTAAATTTTCGTTATTACTTCTTCTTATATACAAATACCTAATAATTAAATAACCAGTGCCGTAGCATAGCATAAGCAGAATAGGCTCTTGCCAAAGGCGCGGGGGGTGATTTTTGAATAAACCACAAAAATAATTTTAATAATTTGTTCAAAAAATTTTAGTCTTTGCCACAATAATGTTATCACTTTATAAATAGTTCTCGTTTGAAAAATCGAGATCAGATTTTAAATTTCAATTTTGGTATAGAAATATAGTAGGCATATTACGTATTAAGTAGGTATGGTAAAAAGCATATTATGCAAGAATGGAAAAATTGCGAACGAGCCTATCGTAGCGGCAAGTGCGGTAATTACATGAGTGTGCAATTGCTTTACAACACGAGATACGTAAATACTATTATTCTTGTACGACTCGTATTAATAAGTTAAAGATAGATTTATAATTTATAAAGTATCGATTTGAACTTCAAATCTCAAATAATGACAATAAACGAGTTCGGTTTATAAAGATAGTCTGATCTTTGGTGAAATTCGCCAAGATAATTTTTTATTGTACTTTACAAATAATATGATATCAATCCGACATCCGACCAAATTTTTTGTTTAAATTTGTGTACATACAACCTTACAAAATTCTTAGGTCAGAAAATAAAAATAGAAAACATTAAGATCGGTCGGTAAGTACGAAGTCGTCTGAATCCTCCGTGATCACATGATCTAAAAATTTTATCGCTGTCGTCTCATCTGTAAAGTAAAAACCGAACTTGCTTAATGTCACTGGCAAATATTCAAAACGCAAGAAAAAATGTCACGAATTAAGTGGTTCAAAGCTAACTTGATTATTATACTAGGCATCATAACGCACAGTTGTGTGTTTTTGCATCATAACGCACAGTTGTGCGTTTTTATTCGCTGCGCACAGTTGTGCCTAAGAATGGATTTACTTATAGAGTGAACCGTACCTAAAACAATGTTTAGATACTAAAATATAGGAGTAGAAAAAAAACTTTATACACTGACGTGAATAGAAGATGCCTTACGCTGCATACGATTTCCGACGGTATGATGATACGACGGTGCTCTAATTGGGCTAAATTTTGGACGCCAAATTGTGTCCGAATATTTTTAATAATCATCACGATGTCGAATGAGTTAAAATTATTTTAACTTTCGTTATTATTTGGTTAAAGGCTGATTTAAACTAAAAGTTAGCAAATAACTATAAGGGAAATTATTATTAGCTACAAATGAAAAAAATTTATTAAAATAATTATACAGGTTAAGTTGTGCCATTGGTGACATTTTGCAAGCCAACAAAATCCCGCTAATTGATTTTTCAGGCCGTAAAATCTTTGCACTGGCTAATACCTGAAACCGGATTCTCAATTCGCTGGAGATAATTATAATTGCCGCTGAATATGAAACAGGTTTTTACAAAATTGTTTGTGTGGATTCCGAGAAAATCATGTTTGAAATAGCGTTTAGAGGGATTTTGTTGGTTTGCAAAATGTCACCAGTTTCTTCTCTTTGTTTAACGTAATTTCGTATTCCAAGATCAGATCTATGAAATAATATGCAAAACAATTTCTTACGAACATCCAACTATTTTCGATTATTGGAAATCGTATTCATGGGACGCCTTCTTTAAGAAGGGGATAATTTTAATTTTAAGTAGGAATAAAAGTCTGTGTATATCACAAATTGTTTAATAATAAAAATATGATATAGGAGTTTTTACAATAGACTAAATGAAAAGGACATACCTATTTCGACCTTAGAAAAGGTCAACATCTGCAAGAAATGGGTAAGCAAAGTATCGGAATCAAGTTTCCACCTAACGAAATATCAATGCAGTAAAGAATACTTACTTATACATACAGAATATTGTAACACACATTGACTGGGTGTTTTACGAAAATTCTACTATGAAATTAAGTACAGATTTGACAGGAACAAAAAAAAACGTATCTCCTCTTCTGCTTAATATTTGCTTTGGGAAAATTATATGTTATGGAAAACACTTTGTTATGGGACTAAATTATTCAATTAGGTACAGATTAAAATGATAATAGACGTTGAGAAAAGAGTATATTGAATGATATTTGTCCTGTTTTTAATTTTAATGGGCATTTAAAATAAATTAAATTAAATAAGAATTTATTAATTGGATTAAGACAATAGACTGTTGAGTAGGATATTTGTAGTCATCTTGAGTCTGCTTGAATACCTCAGGAAGATAAAACAAGTCTTGAAGAGTGTTTTAGGTTTTCCTTTTTCACATCCTATAGGGCGGTAAAAATAGTATAAAGTCATCTGGGGAACTTTTTGATGATCATGAATTTTTATTTAGAGCTGCTTTTCAATCAAACGTTGCCGAGTAATTAAAAAGTTCTCCAGATGACTTTATACTTATTTTACCACCCAACAATTTTACAAAAAGGTATCGTTTAAAATCCATTTTTTCATAATGTTTGTTACAATTCTTCCCTTTTATCCAAATAATCTAATGCCGATGTCGTAACAATTGATTTTCATATAATTTCCCCTTTGCAAAATTTAGCAAATAAAGATAAGTTTTTTTTTCTATTATTGTCAAATTAGATAGTAGATACCTAATATAAGAACATAGTTTTTGTAAAACACACTTTTAATATTGTTGAAATAATCTGATTTTTTCGATTAAATCGTGATTTTTATCCATTTATACTGATTTTTCCTTAAATATGGCAATAATGAACTTTAAAATCACTTATTTTCATTATTTTGTCTCTGTTCGACCAAAAATATTTTTGTTGTCAAGATTTACAGTTAGAAAATCTCCTCATCGACATAAAAAATAACTTGTTATTGACATGAAAATTTTCGGCAGCGTGCAGCGTTATTTATGAATATTATTTACGCTGGACTGATGACAATTTGTTATGTATTTACACTTACATAATGTATCTAAACACTTCGTTTTAAATAAACTATCTTTCTTTTTTTAAATTTCCTGTTGAGCTGTTTGTTTCGGCGACTTGTTTTTACAGCAATTTATAATTTGATTTAAATCACGATTAAAATTGAAAAAATCAGTTGATTTAAATCGTGATTTAAATCATGATTTATTTATGTTCCTTGTGTCGAAGCTTGGTTCCGATAAAAATATCCATTATCCATTTATTGCTGATGATGACCTTTTCTAAGGTCAAAATATTCTCTTTTTATTGACTCCTGACCTATTTTTGTCATCATGAAATTTGTTTTACAGACATACTTTTATTCCTACATTAACTATTTACCATTGCTAGAATGAACCATTTCCTAAACCTTTAATGTAAAAGTTACATTGTGTAAGTATTCTTTCTTATCTTATGATTTATGCAATGTCTCGATCTATCTTAAAAAGTATTAAACTGTTCCGCAGAAAGTTCGATAAATTCTTGTTAACATCTTTATTAGAGGTCTGGTGGTAACGATATTACGGATTTTAAAGCGGTTTCAAGAGTTTAAATAGTAATTTACGTTACAAGTCCGGAAAATACTATTTTTTTGGACGAGTCGACAAAATTCTAAGACGAGCCGTAGGCGAGTCCTGAAAGTCTGCGAGTTTAAAAAACTGTTTTCGGACGTGTTGCGTACACTATTTTTTCGGCAATCGTGTAGAATAACAAATCAATGAGACACATTTCTTTATTATATTTCTTTGTAAAACAAAATGTTAAACATTTCAATTCTTATTTGTATTAAATATTGAAATTCAAACAGAAGATAGGTACTAACAGAAACACTCTAATTCTTATTTACATTAATATTTATATTAAAATTTGAGCAATTGCTAATATTAAAAGGATTTAATTTGTTTGAAATGCTTGGTACCTATATTTAAATGCCTTTTGTAGTCAGAACAAGAAGGTAAAGTTTCCGTTTCATAATGATTGTTTTCATCTGATAATTTTTGAATGGTCCTGGCAATTTTAATTTTGTTTGTTAGTGAATTGTCTATGTATCCTTCAGCGACACTGGTAGACTTCCGGCCACCGTGCCTCTTCAAATTTGTGATGTTTCCACCATTATCAGCAAATATCGTTGCTGAAGTTCGATGCATGCTATGGCCTGTGTAATTTTTTGGATTGGGTAAATTTAAGAATTCTGCAATTTTTAATCCAAGATTCCCAAAACTGTGGATACCAACGGACTGAATCGAACATTTTAATTTTTTATTAATTCATGAATAATCTGTTATGTGGAGTATGGGATGGCCGTAAAGATAAATATTGCCTATACAACAGCAGGTTTTCTTGCCCAATTACAACAACATTTCTCTCAATATGTGTTTTAGAATCTGGTATTTTTACAAGCAACATGTCTTCTTTGTCGTTTATTAGATAAATTGATATTTTTGTTAGTTCTTTCCGTCTACACGCACCTGCTAACCCAATAATTGTGGCTACCTGAAAATGAAGCAAATTAAGTTGATACTTTTATATCCTACAATAGTAATATTTAGTTAAAATTACCTTTAACATGAGATATGTTTCATTATCTGCTTCTCTAATGAATTTGTTAATTTGTTCGCTGCTGAAGACTTCTGATTTCTTTGCTTTATAACAAACATTCTTCCTTTTAAGAAATGCGATTAACTTTGGGAAAGTCGCTATGTTTACATTTTTCTTCACTAAAATGGTACTTTTTAACATAGAGTACATGTTCCACAGGGTAGAGGATTTGACAGTTTCAGATTTTGGCGCCAAGTAAGCTAAAATTACATCCTCTGTAATAGTTTTGCATTTCTTCATATCCATCCATCTCGTGAACAAATCATAAACGTTTTCGTACCTGGATTTTGATTTTTCAGATAATAATTGTGTTGTAGCAGCAGCTGCTGCATTGGAAATTTCGTAAGGCACATTTTCAAACTCACTATCGCTGTTGCTTTTCATAGTTTATTGCGACAATTGCGACCAAAAACCATGCAAACTTTAAAAAATTAAAATGTCAACTAATTTCATTTCAGATAGCTGTCAGTCGTTATTTAGTTGCTATGGTAATGTTCGACTGCATTTATCAAAATCATACCTACCAAGATTTTTATATTCACAATGACAACAACGATGTGATTCGTACGTACGTACTTCCCGGACTAGGCCGGAGAAATGTTACTTTCTCAAAGAAAAAGCGTTCGGGAAGTGGGTACTTCCCGGACGGTTGCCGAAAAAGATTGTTACCTGCAGATTAATAGCATGGTATGCCTATGACTTAACCAATACGCTTCAATGTTATACAGGGTTGGAAAGAAAGTCATACAAAAAATTAGCTGTTTTACGTAAGTGCCCTTTTGTTAGTAATTAGATATTGGGCCAACCAACAAAATCCCGCTAATCGATTTTTCAGATGCTAAAATCTCCCCACTGACTGATACCTGAAACCGGATTCGCTAGTAAATTATATTTGCTGCTGAATATGAAACAGGTTTTTACAAAATTGTTTGTATGGATTCCGAGAAAATCACGTTTGAAATAGCGTTTAGAGGGATTTTGTTGATTAGCGAAATGTCACTATTGTTTCTTACCGCAATATCTCGATACGTTTTTAAGATTTTTTTGTTTTATGTCCTATAGAGACAGAATAATATTTTTTTTTAAACAACATATTTACTGTATTATATTAGCTGGTAGTTAGAATTTGTGATTATTCTATATTCGTTTAATAACAAAATACCAGCTTCTTTTTTCGCGACTCTGTACCTATATTGTAAATAAGTTTTGACATCCTTATTAAAACTTTAAAAAATTATAATTTACCACAACTAATAATTTAATAATTAAGTTCTAGCCAAACGACGTCGTAGGCGGAGTTCTTAAACTATCGAGGGCAAATATTCTACTCGAGTTCTACAGTATATTTTCTCATCGACTCAATTTTCCAAGTTTTTACTACATTTTTTTAAAATTGTGAACTGTGAGCAAGATAACAAAAAAACAATTAAAAAAAATCAATTTCGTTGGCAAATCCTCGAACCAAATTACACGGTAACATATTTGTTGATTTACAAAATCACTTTTAATATATCTATCTTTCTCACATTCGGCCTTTTGCAGAATAACAGACAAAAAGCGATCTTTATTAATACAAATAAACAATTTCTTTTTCTCAATCATAGCTAGTTTAATTAAATGTGTTGAGTTTTGCTGAAATGTATTCTTAGTTGCCTGCTGGCAATGCCGCTGCAAAAAAGCTGTAAAATTCGTTTTAAACTGTAAAAAACAGCATTTGTGTGTATTATTAACTTTTAACGTTCGTTATGGTAAGGTTTTTTTTTAAATATTAGCACTTTCCTTACTAGCAAAACTGTAAACGCGAAAAGCGAAGTGAAAATACTGTGGAAATGACATAACCTTTAAACCAGAACAAAACACTCAAGTCAGTAACTTTAAAAAGGGTAATGATTTTTTTTATAAATCTTATAATTTCGTCTGTTTTATCTGGTTTCATGTAGGTATACTCACTTATTTTCCACCATTTAAGGAAGATCTACCAGTTATTTTTCTGTACCTACCTATCTGTTGCGTATAATAAAACTTTTAAGGTTGATTGGGGTTAAATCACTTTTCAAAATGTATCAGAAAATATTGCGGTGGACAAATATGCTATGCATGACAAAAAACCAACCAAAGTATGTAAGTACCCGTAAAGTTTAAAAAAAAAAGAAGCGTAGCGCAGCAAGTCAGAAAATAATAATAGTTCAGTAAAAAATATTTTGATTTTTTTTATAGCTCAATTCTTGCACCATTTCGTGCACTCTTTAGGAAAAATTGGTGTATGCCAGTATGCCTAGGGTCTGGAGTAGAGGAAAGTGCCCCAATATCGCACGGTTCCCTAATACCGCACACTGAGTTTTTTTATAAATTAATCATTTTACAAATATAAATCTGTATTACGAATAAGGAAAAAATATACCAAATCTCATGCATAAGCTTCAGTGCCATTACGACCTAATAGATGGCAGCAGTGTGGAGTTTGTTGTACAAGCCGATCGTGAGTTTTTATCTTACTGGGTATTTAAGTGGTGTTTTTGCTATACAGGTAAGAAAAATCTTTTAACCTCTACATAATATAAATTATTAGGTATTTTCTATTTATAATAATAATAAAATTTAAATACAACCGATTGTGAATTTTTTTTACCTATTTGACCTCACACTGCTAGATGCCCTAATATCGCACTCCTAAAGGTTCCCAATATCGCACTGTGCGATATTTGGAACCTTTAAAATACCTTTAAAATAAGTTAGTTTGTGGTTCTTTTTTATTCCAGATAAAATTGTTTCACTAAATAAAAGGAAAAATGGGATAAGCAAAATTAATAACAGGAAATCCCTATAAGGAAGAATTAGAAAATAGCATAACAGAAATAAATAAAAAGACGTTAGTCAAAAAGAAAATATCTTCAGCGGAAAACCTATTAACTACAAAATCGAAGAATGAAACCAAACAAAAAAAAATAAAAGGAAAATAGAAGAAGACAGTGATTTAGATGGAGATATAGAATTAGACGATGATTCTGATATGGACTGCAGTTTTGGAAATGCTGATGAAGATGCAGTATGTATATTTTCCCTGAAACGGTACTCCGATGATACAAGAGGTGATAAATGGATAAGATGTGCCCAATGCTAAATGGGGACACGAAGATTGTGTAAATTCTGACAAGAAAAATAAATTTCTTTGCGACTTCTGCTTATCAGTATAAGGTTGCCTAATATCGCTTTCATTATGTGTGCCCAAATACCGCATATGCGATATTAGGCTACCATGTTAGTTTTAGTAAAAAATGTTTAAAATTCTTGTTTTTTAATAATATAAGAGATTACTTAAAAAATACGTACATTTCTCGGTTATTTATTGCTTTAGTAATAAACAATATAACCTATAACTTAATTTGGTAGCGTTAACCTCTTTTTTCATGTTAGATATAAGCTTCAGAAAAAAAGTGTGCGATATTAGGGCACTTTCCTCTACATGTCTTGATTTAGATAAAATATAACAGATTTGACCTGACAGTGTCATAAAACGACGCGTAAAATTTACAACGTGTAAATTTGGTTTCCTTGTAATTGACCACTGTGATTGGTCAGTTTCATATCCTAACTAGGATGGATATGAAATTATATCCGTTCATCAGTTTACCGGAATAGCCGACTAATACAATCATTTTAGTGTAAAGGAAACAGCAAATATCCATGTGGGAATAGAAAAAGTATTTTAAGGCATAAACTCAAGGGGATATACCTCGTGGTATGACCAAAGATGCTTTAGAACATCTTACCGATATTTCTAAATTCTTCTATATCTACATAAAATATATTAACTTGGACATAAAACAGTAGGTTTTCTTGTGCCGAATCCTGGCCATGTTTATCTATTAATGGATTTTTAAAAGCTTCTTAAATTTGGATTTTACAGATATTGAGAATTATTTTAATTCAAAAAAAATAATAATTTGCAAGATTTTTTACAAAACAATAAACTTTATTTTGAGGGTTTTCGTATTGGCTATATCATTTTCTTGACTTTTTTTTGCATCAAAATAATTGTCCACATTCACATAGATATCACCCTTCCATTGTGGAAAAAATACTTAATAATTTGGTTGGCTTAGGTATTTTTAATGCGGACCAAGAAAAACGGCAATCTAACACGGCAAATTTTAACACAATTTGGTCGACTTAAACTTCCCCGATTACATAAAATATAGTTGCATGCGACGCTACTTTGATTAGTGCTTTCTTTTTGTTGTTTTCACTACCTAGCATTGCGAATATGTTCAAATTTTCCTGTGTCCGATTTGCGCCTCTATTCGATTTGTTATAATTTTCTATGGACCCATGGTTTACAAAAATTGTTTTTTGGGATAAACCCCCCTTAAAATTAATTATTTTAGTTATATCTAATCAAGTGGGCAAGTGGAGTTATCTCTAGGTCTTGTTATGGGATGCAAAAGTTCAGCCTTTAGTAATAGCCTATGGTCTATAGCTACGACATTGCCTAGTAGACATACCTAACCAGTTTTTAAAATCATTGATAATAGGAGCAAATATGCTTACATCTAATACTTAATTAGGTTCACATAACAATGTGGCTTATGCGATTACAACCCCCTAAAAAACCATCAAAATCTCTATTATTAAGGGAGAAAATCTTTGTCTGTTTCAGCCTTTCGATTGCGCCGGTTAGTCTGTACGTAATGAAATAATTAAAGACAACTAATTAAAACTGTTTTTTACAATCAACTCCCTTAATTTCTATAAATTTAATTAAATGTTTCTCACTTGGATCGAGAGATATCATTACTTAGAAGACGAGGCAGATTTTACCTTAAATGACATCCCTCCTATAATACAGATATCCATTGATTAACTGATTACATTTTTCCTTGGGAGAACCTAATAGCAAATAGTATTTATACCTACCCTGCCAAAAAAATCGCATAAAAACATATAAAAAATATATAAGATTTGATGATTCTTTATAGAATTGAAAAGATTTGATGGGGCACAGAATATTTTTCATATAAGATTTTATGGGTGTTTAAAGAACACCATCTCTTTATGCGAATTTAAGGGATATTTGAAAATAAAAATCACATTGGTTTATAAGACTTCATGGGTATAAATTTAAGCAACATTTGATAATGTAAAACCATATAAATTGTTCATAAGATTTTATAGGACATTCCAAAGCAAACGTGTTTATAAGTTTACATGTTGTATTATCAAAAAGGTCAAACTTTTTTGTATCAGTTTTTATCAGGTTATAAATTATAAAGTATGTAACATATATTAGTTTGTGAGTTTTTATGGGTTTAAAATTACACAAAACTTAATAATGCAAAACACTATGAAAAGTTTATAAGATTTTATAGGACACTCAAAAGTAAACGTGTTTATAAGTTTTCATGTTGTATTATCAACAGGGTTAGACATTTTCGTATCAGTTTTTATCAGGTAATAAATTATAAAGTATGTAACATATATTATTTTATGAGTTTTTGTGGGTTTAAAATTATACAAAATTTAATAATGCAAAACACTATGAAAAGTTTATAAGATTTTATAGGACACTCAAAAGTAAACGTGTTTATAAGTTTTCATGTTGTATTATCAACAGGGTTAGACATCTTCGTATCACTTTTTATCAGGTAATAAATTATAAAGTATGTAACATATATTATTTTATGAGTTTTTGTGGGTTTAAAATTATACAAAATTTAATAATGCAAAAGCCTATGAAAAGTTTATAAGATTTAATAGGACATTCCAAAGCAAACGTGTTTATAAGTTTATATGTTTTATTATCAAAAAGGTCAAACATTTTCGTATCAGTTTTTATCAGGTAATAAATTATAAAGTATGTAACATATATTAGTTTGTGAGTTTTTATAGGTTTAAATTACACAAAACTTAATAATGCAAAACACTATGAAAAGTTTATAAAATTTTATAGGACACTCCAAAGTAAACGTGTTTATAAGTTTTCATGTTGTATTATCAACAGGGTTAGACATTTTCGTATCAGTTTTTATCAGGTAATAAATTATAAAGTATGTAACATATATTATTTTATGAGTTTTTGTGGGTTTAAAATTATACAAAATTTAATAATGCAAAAGCCTATGAAAAGTTTATAAGATTTTATAGGACATTCCAAAGCAAACGTGTTTATAAGTTTATATGTTTTATTATCAAAAAGGTCAAACATTTTCGTATCAGTTTTTATCAGGTAATAAATTATAAAGTATGTAACATATATTAGTTTGTGAGTTTTTATGGGTTTAAATTACACAAAACTTAATAATGCAAAACACTATGAAAAGTTTATAAGATTTTATAGGACACTCAAAAGTAAACGTGTTTATAAGTTTTCATGTTGTATTATCAACAGGGTTAGACATTTTCGTATCAGTTTTTATCAGGTAATACTATAAAGTATGTAACATATATTATTTTATGAGTTTTTGTGGGTTTAAAATTATACAAAATTTAATAATGCAAATCCTATGAAAAGTTTATAATATTTTATAGGACATTCCAAAGCAAACGTGTTTATAAGTTTATATGTTTTATTATCAAAAAGGTCAAACAATTTCGTATCAGTTTTTATCAGGTAAAGTATGTAACATATATTATTTTATGAGTTTTTGTGGGTTTAAAATTATACAAAATTTAATAATGCAAAACACTATGAAAAGTTTATAATATTTTATAGGACATTCCAAAGCAAACGTGTTTATAAGTTTATATGTTTTATTATCAAAAAGGTCAAACAATTTCGTATCAGTTTTTATCAGGTAAAGTATGTAACATATATTATTTTATGAGTTTTTGTGGGTTTAAAATTATACAAAATTTAATAATGCAAAACACTATGAAAAGTTTATAAGATTTTATAGGACACTCAAAAGTAAACGTGTTTATAAGTTTTCGTGTTGTATTATCAACAGGGTTAGACATTTTCGTATCAGTTTTTATCAGGTAATAAATTATAAAGTAACATATATTATTTTATGAGTTTGAAATTATACAAAATTTAATAATGCAAAACCCTATGAAAACTTTATATACATTCCAAGGCAAACGTTTTATGTCATATTTAACAAATAGGTTTATTTTCAATTTTTCATATACTTTAATGGTCAAACTATTTATTTATAAGTATTCGCTCTTTTGTTTTATGAGGTCTCTTAAATAATGCAAATTACTGAATTTCAAATAGATTAGGAAATTCACATACAAATTGCTGGTCTCCAGTATTGACAAAAACGCATTTACCGGCTATTTGATCAATATCTATTAAGACGTATGAATCAGAGAAGTCAGTAATGGTCAACATCTTTTCTGGAAAAACATTATTTACCCGTAATGGGATGCATACCAACAAACGTACCTTGAGAGTAATTTTGCCATTGTCAAAAATAATCTCAGAAATTTGACCATATGAGTTATTTTTCATTTTAATGAAGGAATTATCATGTCTTCCTGTTTTATAACTGTTTGAACAATATACAGAATTGTTAATTAAAACTCTATGATAAGTTGCTACTGTTTCATTATTTATAATAACGTCATAGGGACAACCGAGTAATTTAACTGTAGTGTCGTTATCTTTTGGTATGTGCACCTGATGTCTTGCAATTTTTTTGCAAAATGTTCTACATTTCTCTGAAATCATGCTTGCTTTATCATTTAAAATTTCACTCACCTTCTGAAATTTTAAAGATTTAGAAACTATTTGTGTTTTAACTCCTGTGGGCCCGTTAACAAAATTTTTTAATGTGTAAATATTTGACTCAAAAGAAAATGTAGAGGATGCCCATAAAGGCCCAGTTCTTTTTACAGATTCGACAAGATGAGTTAAAAGATGCACATTAAATGTCATTGCTGATAAACCATAAAACTTTTGAAAAGTTGTAACAAAATTATACAAATAAATTTCACATCTACTTAACTCATCTTCCGATATTCTGGACTGCAGTAAAATAAATACAGCTTTCTGTAATAAAGCAAAATGCTCTAAATATTTATTTTTCAATATATCAATTAAACAGGGTATGCCAAAAAAAAGCAACCAAGACCTTTTTTCCGAAGCTTTCCATTTGGCTCTAACAGAAAGAGTTCTGGGAAGTCGATGTATTTCAGATGGTGGGCTAATATTATTTAAACGAGCATTAATAGATTTTATTGACTGTGGGGAACCTATATAGAATTCTTTTGACTGATCATAATTATACGATGTCCATATGTCAAGCAGCTGTTTACAAACACCTATTAGCACTGAATGCATATAATCAATAGGTAAACCCCACACAACATTTTGACATGGAATGGTGATGATTGGTGAAGGTCCCTTCATTCCTTTTATTCTTCTCTGACATAATAATGCAGTTTCCATGTTACGTATTACTGAGTCATGTTTTCTTAAAGGATAGTTGTTGGTACATGGATATTTTATGACCTTATTTATGGTCTGCCCTGGATGCTCACAATAGGAACAACCATAAAATCCATTAAATTGTGTCGACTTAAGAATCATGGGCCTTGCTACTGAGTCTACCGATATACATACTGATGTGATTTTGGAATTTACCACTTCCCCATTGTGACTCCAGGTTACCCCCTCAGTTGATAATTTTTTAATGTTTTTAGCAAATGTCGCAATAAATAAATTCATATTTGGTTCCACATTATCATACCATATACCAGCCAAAATTACATTGCGAAATCTTTGTGTAGGAGAAAGTTCATTTATTGTGAGTTGTATGGGCCACATTGAGTTTTTTGAAGAGGAAAAAATTGGAGCTCCATCGGTGTTCCAATTAAAAGTAATATCATAACCTTTACTTTTAACATCCCTATAAAGTTTTCCATCATATATATCAGTTATGTCTCCATCTTTATTTTCGGTATTATAAATACTGTTTATTAAAATTTCATTGGAAAAATTTTCCAAAAAATATTTAAATTGATACTCTAAATCAATAGTCAAGAAGTAGTTTTTTGAATTTAAACTGATTAGATTTTCTGACTGGCATTTCCTACAAATTATATTTTCTTTTTTTATCAAATTCTTACAAACATTTTCTTTAGTGGAAAATTTACATTTATGACAATAAAATGTATATTGTATAACATGATCGGGGACTGAAACAGCTTGGTCAATCATATAAGAACTAATAGGTAGTTTTTTTGCAGCTAGTGTCTCTACAAAGGTTATTAGTTCCCCTGTGGCAACTTTGGAAAATGAATGCCTTAACGAAAGCGATAAAAGCATAATTTTAATATCGTGAGCTGTAATACCTGACTCAGGAAAAATGATGTCATTATTAATATTACCTATTTTACTTTTAGTATGAAAATTTGCTTCACTTGTAGACTCGCTTGTAGAGCTTGACGAATCCGTGTCTGAATTATTATCATCATACAAAATTGGGAAGGGACTTCTAGTATTTTGATCACGGTCACACTGATGCTGATGATCTTCGTCATCACTGTCATTAAAGCATGAATTCAAATCTTCAGATGACGATTCATTATTACTGGATTCATCGTTCCTTTCACCATTTGTATTGTTATTTTTACTTAACATATCATTAACTGGGAGACTGTCTGTACTGCTGCTGCTACGGAGGGTAAACTTAGAAGTTAGAGGGGCAGGATTGTCTGTATTATTCGAGGTAATATTATTATTTGAAGAAACAAAATTAATTAACGATGAAGAGGGATGTGGAATATTTAAAGGTAAAGGATTCGTGAGGTGAGCGCTCGCAGAGGCTAAACGATGTTTCCAACGCCACCTGGTAGTTCTACTTGCCGCTTCGGGATAATAATCTGGATTAAGCGCAACTTTGTAAGATGTATTTTTATCCATTTGAAACGCACCAAAAACACAACAAACTGAAGAACAAACAAATGCTAGGTTAGGACACAGAGACAGAAAAAAAGAATGGTTAGGGTTATATTACGATACTTTCCCCGATACAGGGCCGGCTCTAGAAAATTTTCGATGCATGCCCAGCCACGTGGAAATAATTGTGTATGACGTTGAAGATGCTAGGCACACTAAAACTTTTCTTTATACAAGTAACTGAAAGTAATCGATAAACAGTGTTTAAAATATATGTCTTAGTAGCATTTAATCTACAATAAGTTGTTTTTTAACATTTTATGTTTTTTACAGGATAGTTTTGTACAATTAACATAAATATAAGTAAATGTTAAATTACCGTATGCGCACCAATGCAAGAATTCAACTATTAACTTTTAATTCACAATAATTAGCTTTAATTGGTATGCAGAAAAAACGTTAATTCTGGAATTAATTAAACGCAAATAATGGTCGTGAATGTACGCAAGTATGACAAAAATACAGGGTGTTCTCAAAGTTGAGTCATTTATTTTAACAGGTTGTAGAACTCGTAAAAATAAGTAATTGTACCAAAAATCATTTATATAAAAGTTACAGAATAAAGAAGTTATTAACAATTGAAAAAATGTCAAATTTAAAAAGTGTAAAACCTGACTTTTTGATATTCTCGACCACTGAAAACCGTACAAATGAATGACTGAATGATAAGTAATTTGTATCCTACAAAAAATGAGCAATACCCTTTACCCAGTAATCCCAGTATCACCAGGAGACACAACATTAATGATAACGCAGTGGAAGAGAATATCAAAAAGTCAGGTTGTCAGTTCTTAAATTTTAAATTTTTTTAATTGTTAAGGACTTCTTTATTCTGCAACAAAATTTTCATTTTCAACAAGCTATATCTCAAAAACCGTTGGGTTTAGAATTGTATTGCATTTATTTGCATTAGAATTTTAAATTTAATCCAAAGATATAGAAAAATATTTTAAAAAATACCATTTTTCCTTCTTCACGTTTCGGTTCACACCGGCACACTAATAATATAGACATTGAACATCCCTGTTTAAATGGCATACAATAAGTATACAAAATAAATACTCATTATTAATCTTTGAAAACACGCAAAAGTTATTATTATCTGCTAATTTACAACTAATTAGGATATTATTATAGGATAATGTAGCAAATTTGTACCAAAAATGTATAGGAATAGTCCACGTAAAATTTAATGGGTGTTTCTATATAGAAACCCTAAATCCTAAATCGATGAATGAATTTTATACGGCCTTATTTACTATTAAAACAATCCATAAGAATCTATTTAAATTATTATTAGATACTTATGGTTCGGAACGCCACTTTCATTCCGGTCCTGTAAACATGCTAGATATTTAAAACTTGTGTCTGATTGGTCCAACCTGAATGTAAAGCGGCCACAAACAACAAGAAGTACTAAACTTTTCTACACTCTTCCTTAAAATCAATAAACTTAATATTAATTCGTGTTACCTATAATAACAAGGTAAACATGACAAATAAAAAAAATTGCACTGATTTGACCTTTGACCATTCCGATATATGATTTTAAAAAGTCTAGTATTATTTGCCACCAGGGATTTTATTTATAATTATCCATTTGCGACATTCAGAAGATTTATCATCTCTTTCTATTACATTCGTAAGTCACACGTGCTACGTCGAATATGCAGGCTCAAGAAAAATCTAGGGATTTTTACTTTTGGCTTGGCCCATGTGGCGGCGTGGCCATGAAACTCGGCGTCTTGCTGCAATATTTCTTTTTGCCATCGCCATTTTTTAACGTGTTCGTGTTAAGAAATTTATTTCCATTTTGCATCTCGCATTTGTTTTTTTACTTGCTTTTACTTTTCTTCTTGCTTACCACCGACCTATCAGTCGTCCATACCAACAGGTAAGTGAAGTAATTTATATTTTCGTTCTTAATATACTAAACTTGCTCCATCCATACTTTAGGCTTTAGGCAATTTAGGTACACGACGAAAAATTTAATGGCATAATTTTTGAAATGACTATTATTTCACAAAAATATAATTATTACAATACAATGTTAAGCTAATGAAATTTTCTTGATTTCTGTATGTGGGTGTAGATCAGGGTTCACTAGACGTCTCAATTTAGGCCACAAATTACAGCAAAGGAACCTTGTAGTTCTTCTAAGTCTAGTGTACAGATACGTAATCTTCGCCCCACCCACAATACATAAACTAAAAATTTAATTCAATTTGACGTGGTGTACCTAACACACAACCTTATGTTCTTTTGAGTTTACGACTAGAATATTTTCTTTAGGTATAATTGCACTACGGATCTAAACTGAGTACTGAGTATACACCTAATACCAAACCTAACAATTATGATGTATGCAATTGTCAAATTTACTGATGAAGAGAAAACGCGCATTGTGCCATGTGAGGACATTAAACACTTTGATCCTAAAGCCTTAAACACTAGAAAAAAATATCTAGTAAAGTTTCAAGATGATAATTCTTATTATCCGGCGCAAATTGTGGCCACAAAAGGTAAATTTTAATAACAGGAAAAGACAAAGGACTTATGCATAACTAATGTTGCTAAATAATATTTTAGATTCCATTGAAGAACTGGAACGCATGCAACAAACAAAAAGATTGCCATGTGTAAACAAGGCGCTATTAGAAAGCGCAAGCGAGTCTGATTCAGATTGCAATAGAAACAGAGGTGGGAAAGATAAGAATAAACTAATGAAAAAATCGAATCTTAACTCGGTAATTAATACTATACTAGCCACAAATTTACTTTTAACCTCGCTTTTAACTAGGTATACACTTGTATCACCTTTTAATTTTTTTGAAAAAGTAATTAAATATTCACAATTTCTTGTGCTTATATAAATATAATTCACATAGTTCATCTCATGCACTCACTGAAATATGCCTTGTTCTACTTAAAAAATAATTTCTTATTGACAAAGATTAAGTAAAAATAATAGGATATATTATTATAAAAATAGCAATATATTTATATCTACTTATTTTGTGTCTGGTATTTTAGCTTGACATCACAGAAGAGACAAATTTTTTAGAAAAATACAAAGCCAATAAAGAAAGCAGTGTGGAAAAAACATATGTAACTAAATCCTTCAAACATGATTTAGAAGTAACAAAAATAAAAAAGATAAATGAGGAATTGGCCCAAAAAGTAGAGGACTTAATGATTCAAAATAAAGAACTCTCCAATTTAAATATAAAACTACAAAAAACAGTTATAGGTAAGAATGTGTTTTATTATGTTTTAGTTACTAACAAATAGGGTGTATAAAGGCCTTTTTACATTGGGTGCAATTGCAAGAAAAAATTGCCTGAAAGCATGAGCTTCGTCGACGTTTTAAACAGCTGATGCAGGTTTTAAATGGGAAAACGTGCATTAGCTGATTAAAACGTCGTCGAAGCGCATGCTTTAAGGCCATTTTTACCTTGGCGTTTACTAAATAATAATTAGAAAATAATAATATTAAGGATTGAGGTACTCCGCGAAAAAACCAAATTTACTTTCGAATCAAGTATTATTCTTTACTTTCTTTATTAAAATAATTATTCATTTTAATAAATGTGTAAAATAATTTGAAATTTAAGTAGTATTTTCACGACAAGAGATGCTTGCAAATGCTAAATATTCATTAAATGGAATTATATTGAAAACTATAATTTTTTCATATATTAAGTAAACCAATAATGGAAAAGTTATGAAACTATATTATATAGAATTCGAAAATCAATTCAAGCACAGGGTGATCCTTTAAAACAATGTATCCTTGTGATAACCTTTTTAAGTGCATGTTGTATACATACAATTAGGTTTAAGGAAAATCTAATTTTTACAATCTCGAAATACTCTTTCAAAATTTAATAATTATTTTCCACTCAATCATTTTGGAGAGTTGACTTTTAACATGTACCTACTTAAAATATTTTTTTTTATTTCAGTATTTCATAGTTTCTTTTGACTTTTAATGGTATTTTATATATTTTGTTGCATATACAGTGTGTCTGCTTAAAGTTCATACCACTTATTTATTATTAATTTTACGAAAAAAAGGTAAGTATTCTTCCTAAAAAGTTCTGCCTAGTCTAAAACCCAAAATGCAGCCATCAGATATCGAAATTTCCCAGTCATATACAAGTTTTTTCAAAAAATATGAATTTTTCCCAAGTAACTACCTTTCTTTGTGGAAATATTGAAAACAGTAATTATAAAAAGTTGTTCGATATGAAAAACTATGTTTAAATTTGCAATTACATCCTTTACTGAAAAATGTTTGTCTTTTTTACAAAATTTGTAATTTCAGGAATATTTATAAAAATAAAACAAAAATATTTTTTTATATACACACATGACACTGTGTATAATTTGATCTTATTATGAATAAATAAAATATGTAAAATAAGTTAAGATCGGTTAAGATGTTCAATAAAAAATACTTTTTTATAGCAGTTTTATGTTAAAATGCCCTGAGAACACTACTTGTGAATGTGAATATTTTTTAAATATGGTATTTGGGTTCTTGTAGATTATTTTGACAAAATAACTTTAGAGGATAAAGTTGAAAAAACAGAGGCAACAATCAAGATAGGAGTAATTAAAAATCATCAGGTAGAGTAGTGTACATTTATATCAATAACAAGAGGTTATTAAAAAATGCTTTATTTTTGTATTTTGCTTCTATATATTGAAATTTGTATGATGTAGAAAAGTATAGCTTTATACAAAGTATTTTCCAACAAAAACTTACACATAATGTTGTTAGTTGATAGAGGTAGATAGATGTAGTAGTAGAAACTAATAATATAGATATAGTAGAAAGAAACATATCTTTGATGTTTTTTTTATAAGGCATAATAATTGTTTTGACAAGCAGACCTTTTTATTGAGACTGACATAAATCGATAATAGTTTTTCCTCTTATCATCCATGGACACACTCTATGTGCAGGCATTGTCTAAATGTTTATACAGAGACTTCACAGTCTGAACGACAATAATAGGAAAATGATTTAACATACTGATGACTGAAACTGAACTGGCTAAACTCCCTAACGATTTTTTGTGTCCGTCAGGAAGTAATACCTTATATCTTTTAATGAGGTTAAAGACAATGATAATAAAAGTGTTTTTTTAGATATCAAAAAAATATATTCATGTTCATCAACTAAGTAACTAGTATTTTATGAAATCGTATTGGTGTAATTTATAGGTGCATTTGGGACGTGGCATATATTTACCAGAGACTATTTACAATGACATATGGTTTCGTTCATCAAGTGGTCCTCAATTTATAAAAAATATGAGTGTGGCCATATTCGGAACGGAGGGTCTGATGAACTGCTCAGTAACTGGAAAGCAGTCGAACAGAGTGAAAAAAGACGTAGTAAAACCCGCATTAGACGGGACGAGGCTTGCGGCTATAGAAGGTTAGATATATATTTTTTTATACATTTTAAATAACTATAAAAAAGTATGCCAGGTTTTCTCTCATTAAGGACTGCTCATAAAAACATTAGTGGTTTTTGAAATGATCAAAATTTTGTTTTTAATTTTTAGATATCTACCGATTCTTCTTGGGAAAAAAAGATCCTCTAAAAGATGTAGAGAAGGAGGTGCGGAGCATAAGCACTTACATCCGCAGTAAAATTAGTGACTTGGTCAGGACGAGGAAACAGAAAGGGGACAGGAAAGATAGTGGAAAAGGTAAGCTAACCATATAACAAAATAAATGCAACACTGTTGGGAAGCGTTTTCATACTCGACGATACATTTCAATACAATTTTTTTTCGCACAAAAGAGGCCATCATACTTCTGTTACTTTGCATTTGTGAGATAAAATTATTGTATGGCCAAAATAACTATCCGATACCTTGGTCATTTAATTGTGGCCACCATCAATTAATAAAAAATTAGGTTTTTTAAATCTGGAAATATTAGCTATTAAGTAAAACTACCCGAAAAGACTTGTAAAACAAAATAAACAATAAGAAAATATCTTTACCAATTTAATAATTATAAGACCTCAAAGTGACCAAGTTATAACTTTTGGGAAACTTATAAAAATGAATGCATAAAGTTTTTTTAAATAACAACATTAATTTTATAATGTCTTTAGCAGATAGAGATGTAGGTCATGAGGAGCAAATAGCAGTTGAGATTCACCAACACGAAGCTGAGGAGCTGATAGCTGTTGAGATTCACCAACACGAAGCTGAGGAGCTGATAGCTGTTGAGAAGTACCAAGACGAAGATAAGGAGCATATAGCGTTTGAGAATCACTAAGAACACCATCCAAAAATTTAAGTCTGACAGTTTACTTGTTGCCAGTTGCCAAATAAAATATATACTTTCAAGTACTTTCTAACTTATTGATACTTATCCTTTTATGTCCTTTCCTTACAGACATAAATTGTTGGCAAGTCAAGGTAGGTAAATAGTATATTTTCTTAAAAATAATTTTATCAACTTAATTATTTTGTAGAATTTTATAGTATGTTTACAAATTAAATAACTAGGGAAAATTTTTAACGCAAACTCTTTTTAAGCCCGTTTTTAGACATTATTAGGCTTATCTTTTAAAATGAATGATATTATTATCATATAGGGCTTGTAATAATAAAAATAACCCTCCATGATAGACACCTGTTTAGTGGGCGATTTAATGTCTTTCTCAGGGGAACATTGGTCCGAATTGGAAGTGCAAGTAAAATTTTGTTTTCTCTGTTACGTATGCTTATGATACTTTTTTAAAAAGGAACTAGATACAATTTTTACAGGTTTAATTACATAAATAAAAAATCATACATGTTCAAAACTTAACAACGTATTGATACATATTGGACATATCAATGTCACATAAAGACCTAATGTAACCTAGAAAATCTTATTAATTTACCATAAAACCTTATAAACTAAATCAAAATGTAACCTAGCAAATATTAATTCACCAAAAAACCTATTGAATTGTTTAGGAATTGTATAAAAACTTTTAAGTATTATAAAGTATCATGTCACAGAACATATATGTAACATATAAATTCCTATTAATTCATCATAAAACCTCATAAATTGTTTGGGAATTGTCATATAAAAACTTTTAAGAATCCATTCAATTTTATCATCTGACACTTGAAAACTCCTAAAAACTTATAAACGTTTTATAAGTATTTAGGGGGAAAAGGATTTTCACTACCCTATATTATCATTGAATATCTTCAAAACTTGTAAAGTATCCACAAGTTTTGAGGCGTATTTGACATATCAATGTCACATAGAAACTCATTTTAGGCATATAAACTGAACCAAATGTGACATATAAAATCTTATTAATTCATCATAAAACCTCATAAATTGCTTAGGAATTGTCATATAAAAACTTTTAAGAATCTATCTGATTTTATCATTACTGACACTTGAAAACTCCTAAAAACTTATAAACGTTTTATAAGTATTTAGGGGGAAAGGGATTTTCACTACCCTATATTATCATTGGATATCTTCAAAACTTATAAAGTATCCACAAGTTTTGAGGCGTATTTGACATATTAATGTCACATAGAAACTCATTTAAGGCATATAAACTGAACCAAATGTGACATATAAAATCTTATTAATTCATCATAAAACCTCATAAATTGCTTAGGAATTGTCATATAAAAACTTTTAAGAATGTATCTGATTTTATCATCACTGACACTTGAAAACTCCTAAAAACTTATAAACGTTTTATAAGTTTTTAGGAGAAAAACGTGTTTCACTTCCCTATATAGAATCTCATCATTGCTCATATATCTTCAAAACTTATCTAAACTTATAAAGTATCCACAAGTTTTGATGCGTATTTGACATATCAATGTCACATAGAAAATCATCTAAAGCATATAAACTGAACCAAATGTAACCTATAAAGTCTTATTAATTCACCATAAAACCTCATAAATTGTTTAGGAATTGTCATATAAAAACTAATAAGAATCTACATGTTTTGAATCAACACTGCCACTTGAAACTCCTTAAAACTTATAAACGTTTTTATAAGTTTTTAGGAGGAAAAGGTGTTTCACTTCCCTATATAGAATCTCATCGTTGCTCATAAAAGCACAACACATTTTCTATATAAAATCTCCTCGAAACTCATACTTTTTTTTTATGAGATTTTATAGGAATTTTTTGGCAGGGTACCTAATAGGTATCAGATATCGTCCAGAGGTGAAACAATATAATTTTTATTTATTTTCTTTAGGAAAAGCAACAGATATCTAAGTAGGTATGTTATGTCTGGATATTATCGATTTATTTATTAGGTATCTATTAGGTATATTTCTAGTCGGAATATAGATATTACTGGTTAGATATAGGTACCTACCGGTTTCACTTTCTTCATAATCGGGTGAATCTCTGGATGACTCCAAGGGTTTCCAACAACAAATACCATCACTAAAAATAGCTTGTCTACCGGTAAATTTATTTGGGTCTAAAATATTTTCCACAGAAAATGCTAAACGTCTATTTTGATGCGGCACTACCGACGGACTTGTGTCTCTAGGACTTCGACTCCGACTGCCGTCACTGCAAACACTTTCTGATCTTTTAACTTCATTTTTAAAACTGGTAAAATCACTGTTTGAATCGTTTTTACCACAATTAAAATTAGTTTCAAATGAAAACTTTTCCCTTCGAGTTAGGTCAACAGGACAAAGTGATGCCTCGTCATTTTCAACGTCAACATTGAGGTCTTCATCATCAGATTTTTCTTCGCACATTTCAGCATCACGGGAATCATCGGATATTCTCTTCGGTTGTAGATACATTTGTGGTTCCGACTGCAAAGACCGTTCTTTTTCACGTAAAACAAGTTCTTGCACTTTTTGAGGAGTAGTAATTATGCGTTCCATCATTAACATTGTCATTTTGTTTAAACACTAGGGCATAGTCAAATTAGCGACTGTTGACTCTCCTATTAAGGCGATATTAGAGCACTAAACATTGCCGGACGCGGAGAAGAATTCCTGAAAGCTCCATTCGGAATGGAAGCTGCGCCAGATCGGAAGGGACAGGAGCCATATTATTGGAGTGCCTCTAAACGACAGTGGCAAATGATTGGCCTGAAATTTCAGGAGGGCGTATCTTATACTGTAAATGGGGGAGAGTGGCTTTATTTGCTTTGTAATTATGAATATGATTTGTAATAACAGAAGAAGCCAGTGGAAATTAGCCGGTCGTGATTTCGCTAACAAAAGCACTTATTCAGAGTGAGCTGATGAAACAATTTAAATTTAGTAGCGGTGAAAATGTTATGGTCAGCGTTTAATTAGCAAGCGATTGTGTTGTTATTTGTACCTATGAGCACTGAGTATAGCGATAAAATTTATCAGCGGCCTTTTAGACATTTGCGTTAAATAAAACAAAGCATTAATTTACCAGGTAGCACCTATTTTACGTCATCTTAATTAGACCAATTGTTTAAAAAATTATCCAAATAATAGGCACTTGCTATTAAGAAGAACTAGGTAGGTAATATACAAAAATATCGCTAATGTGAGAGCAGGGCCGACTCTGGAGCCGGCCCGTGGTGAGAGTCTTTTATATCGATACTACTTATAGGTATATATCACTGACTTCTCACATTTTAACCTCTTTAACATATTAATCACTCCCTTCATTTAATCCATAATATTATTGCAATTGCATTAAGGCAATTCCGCCTTTTTTTTAATAATGTTTAAAAAATAATCCATCCTCAAATAAATCATCTAAGTAGGTATTGCTTGAATATTAGATATAACATAACTACATGGAAATAGGTATATTCTTAAAATCACACTTAATCTAAAAAATGATGTGCACACCCCAGAAGAAAATATTAAATAATCTAACGGGAACGGATTTTTATCAATTAAATTTTTGTATTATTGGTTATTTGCAATTGGCCATTCTTCAAAAAAAAATCCGTCATTGATCCAAATTTTGCAATAGATACAGGATGTCCCAGAAAAGAATACACTCTACGCAGTGGCGGTTCGTCAGGTGAAGTAGCCCACTAAGCAAGAAACATCTTTCTAACGTTTGCTAACGTTAATTTAAAGGAACTTAAAAAACGTTTTTTCCCAAACAGTTCATTGCCGTATTAATGACGATTTTATTTACGTTTAAAAAAATAACATCAATGACATGTTAATTTTAAGTATGGAATTATAACATTATTAACGGCACTTTTTAGTAGTGTAGCAATTATGTTAGACTAAAATACGTTTTGTTTTTACCATCACATACATGTTTTTATTTTAATTTCTTTGTTACGTTATGTATTGAACGTTTTTAAAAAGGAAATATCTTGTCTCGTCCAATAACGTAATTTTATTAACGTTCCTGAAACAGGTTTACTACAAAGAAATAATTATGTTAATAAATATCACCAATTAAATTAAAAACGCCCTAAAATGTATAAAATTTCGCAACAGTAATGTACCTTCCATTTTACTGATAACGTTCCGGTGCCGTTACTTTAGACACGACGCGCAAATGCGATGCGGTCAACATAACCTCTAACTTTGATTAGTTTTTTCTTTCTTGTCCATGTTTTATATTAAAACTTAGTTTTCAATTTCAAAAAAAAGATGGATAAGGTGAGTACCTATTAGATTCGTTTATTAATTTGGAAATCTCGATGTTTTGTAAATGATCACAGTTAAGTATATAGCTCATAGCTATTAAACTAAATAGAAAAATAATTTTCGGTAATTGCCGGCCATTTATTTTATGTAGGCGTAGGCCCTATTATGCCCCTATGCCAAAAATTGATATTTTTATAACTAATTAAATTTAAAAAGTTTGAGGCCTAGATTACGTATCTCGAAACCATTTTCTCTGGAAATGCCTTTAGTTTGTTGAAATATTCCTTAAAGATTCTATTGTAAAGGTTAGGTTTTTATTCAAAATGGCCTTCAAAATTAGCATTTCTTGGTAAGTTATTGTTAAATTTTCTAATAAAAGTAGTAGAGGTAGACGAGGATTAGAAATGGGTCATAACATAATCCATACAGTTTGGTACTTTTTCCCCTATTTTTCTTTCTTTGGATCAATTATTTACTAGGTATACTTTTATGTACAAATATTAGCTTTGCTTTTTAAATACATAGTACATATAGGGTTTTATAACAAAACATAAAAATTTAGAAACAGACCAAACCTGATATTTAGAGAATATTTACAATTTTCTTTCCCAAATTAAGCCTCAAAATACACAAACTTTTCCTCAATGTCACCATCTTGGTATCGCTTACCGTTTTTGAGATAAAAAAAATATTTTTTTTTCAGAATACTGTATTTCAATATTGAAGCAGGACAATTTCGAGGTACCTAAATGGTATGATTTTTGTATTTTTTTATTTTATATGATTAATTTATAATGTTTTCATAAACTGTGCCATTTTAATTATTATCGAATCGAATTAAATAATTTTTAAATGAATCAATGAATATTAATACCAATATTATACTTTGTTTCAGGTATGGTTACCAGAACATTTTTTTTTTATTTATACAAAATAATGTAACTGTAATAATGTATAAATGTCACTAATAAAAAAAATAAAAAACATTCCTTACAGAATTAACATCCTTTTATTTGAATTATGCTACCTGCATACTTACCATGAATTCAAAAATATGTTCAGTAACGTGACAACCTTATTTTAATTAGAAAGTGGCACTATAATCAAACATACACATGGAAAATGCAATAATATTTATAAAACCAAAAGATAACAAAAATATTTTATATATGTATATAATTTTTTTTGTTATGATATTCATTACAATTAAAATTAAAGTACAGTCGATATCCATAGTTTTAGGTATAGATATACAGGGCCATTCACTATTTTCTTCAAACTTTGGGAGTTCATATTTTATACTTCCGATTATATCGAAAGTAGCTGTACATTTTGTTATTTTATATAAATGGGAAATAACAAAGTTGACGGCTACATCCGGTATATAACGGGAAGTAAAAGCAAGACGCCAATATTTTTGTTAGAGAGAACACATTAAAAAATATAAAATCCCAAAGTTTCAAGAAAATATTTTCAGTAGTTTTCCCAAAAGTTCCAACAAACAACTGTAGTGAATCACCCTCTGTATGGATTAAGCGGGCTGTAAGATATTAATTTTAAGATAATTTCTATAGGAACTGACAAAATTAACATTTTAGAGCTACCTTGATCCATATAATTTTTGTTATCTCGTTGCGGAACGGTATGTGCCTAATTTACTATAAGAAATAATTACATTTAACGGTTTACAAAAATATTACATTTTCGAAGGATGAATCTACTTCGTCATCAATATAATGTTTATTGTGCCTGCATTTATTGCCTTTTTAAAACAAAATTAGTTTGTTATAGTTTCGTAGCAAGAACGTGTTATAAGCAACGTAATTGTAACTTTTTGAAAAGTCCTTAATATAAACATCTCAAAAACGAAACCAGGTTGTTTATAGTTTTCGAATCAAACACGTTGATTTCTAAATGCAACTGCGATTTTGTTATGTTGGCGGACATTACGACCAGTACGTTTCGAAATAGCGCCGTATCAAACCCCTTTTGTACAACGTAACAATGTAACGTAAAAACATGAATCTAACGAAATTGGGTTGTTTTTTTGCTTAGTGGGAGGTGAAGGGGCTCTTCACCAACAAAAATAAAACCAGAGAGAGGTGAAATTAGAAAAATTCGATCCGAATCCGAATTTTTAGTGTTTTCTGAATATTTTTCATTACTATTTTTTCTCCTTTACAAGTTGTTGTAATTAGCTTTTTAATTTTCTTAAACCATCATCAACTTTACTTACCTACCTACTTCTTTAAAAAGTTGGAAAATTTTATGTTATTTTTTTAAATTCCCCCCCCCCCCCCCCCCCCCCCCTTTATACTAATTCGACAACCTACTAGGTACCAATAACACGTTTCGGACTAAAAAACCCATCATTCATAAGCATGAGACAATGTTGAACTCAAGACATAAATGCAGGATAAACAATAAGCGCAGCAGGTATGGTGTTTTATGCCCAAAAATGTCTTTTTCCGCTTATAACATTTTTTTTGTCGCTTTTACCAATTTCTAATAATTTATTAGGTACCTACCTACTTACTAACTTACTTATATCCAATATATTTTTTTTAGGCATATTTAGGTACAATGTTTTTACTAAATGTAGGTTAGTATGAAGACATTTTTTTAAAAATGTTTTGGGTAACACTACCGATAGTGGTTGCTTTTATTTTTTTATGTTCTTTTTTAGGTAGCGAGGAAACAAAATGCAGCACTGTATTATCTTATTTTTTTATACTGTTAGCGGTTCTTTCTTCTTCAGTTACGCCAGTGGGACCACGCCCAAAATTCGCTTAGAATTCACTCAACTAGGTATACGATACCTACTATAAAAATTTGAAGAAGTAGTCCATACTTCAAGTGAAGTGGCAAGTTAAATATGGAGAAATAATACTCAAAATCAACCTTCACTAAGATACCTATATTTAGTAAGAAAAATATTTTTTAGTTATTTAGTTCTAGGTACATGTTTCGAGCGTAGAAACGTTCATCTTTAGGAGAAGTATAGTTATAGTAAAGGAAATTGTGAGTTACACCCTCATAGAGCTTTTGAGGAAGTTAAATAGGTACCTACTTGAAGAGAATAATGCTTACATCTAAATAGCGGAGAAAATGGTACCGCCAGGTAGGTACTGAAGATAAATATGGGAGTTAAATTGTATTTCAGGGTGAAAAATGAGAAACGTTATGTGTAAATGATCAAGAGACGTAGGTAACTGTAACTTAAGTGGTGAAGTATATTGTTGAAAAGTTGTGGTATAACGGAAAGATGAAAAATTATGAGTGTTGGTAAGACAGATGCACCATTGTTGTCGTAAAAAATGTGATGTTCGAAGACATTTTAAGGTATGGCCGCTTTAAGTGGTAGTTTATAATATGGTAACTATTAGAAGAAACTTAAGAAAAACATTTTATATACCTAAGTGAAGGTCTTATGAGTTTATTGTGGAATTTAGTTTTTAAAAAAGAAGAAGTGAAACGCTTTTCTTTATCATAACTATTAAATATTCACTCTATGGGAATTTTTGCTTAAAAAAAAGCAAAAAAATTTAAGCAAAAATTCCCATTTAATCGTTTTATGCTAAAGAAAAGGGAAAATATCAAATTCGGCTACATCATATTCCTGATTGTCCCATTCTTCAAGATTACCTACCTAAATAAGCGTTCCACTTCTTCTTTTATAAAAACTAAATTCCACAATAAAATCATAAAACCTTCACTTATATAAAATGTTCTTCTTAAGTTTCTTCTAATAGTTTTACCATATTATAAACTGTCCATGTCACTTAAACTGGCCATACCTTAAAATGTCTTCGAACATCACAGTTTACGACAACAATGGTGCATCTGTCTTAGCAACACTCATAATTTTTCATCTTTCCGTTATACCACAACTTTTCAACAATATACTCCACCACTTAGGTTACAGTTACCTAATTCTCTTGATGATTTACACATAATGGGTCTCATTTTTCACCCTGAAATACCATTTAACTCCTATGTTTATGTTCAATACCTGGTAGTACCATTTTCTCCGCTACTTCGATGTAAGCATTATTTCTATTATTCTCTTCAAGTATTTAACTTCCTCAAAAGCTCTATAAGGGTGTCACTCACAATTTCCTTTACTATCTATAACTATACTTCTCCTGAAGATGAACATTTTTACGTTCGAAACATGTAGAACTAAGTAACTAAAAAATATTTTTCCTACTATATATGTTAGTGAAGGTTGACTTTAAGTATTATTTCTCCCTATTTTACTATAAAAATATTTAAATTAAATTCGAATAAATTTAGTTGTTTGAATTTTGATTTGTTGGAAATAATTTTTTTCTTGATATTCTGTCTGTGCCACGTCAAATATGCTTTTTTAATAAATTTTTCCATTTTAAACTTTCTGTTAAAGTCCCTAGAGTGAAACTTTGTAGTGTGTGTCAAGTTAATTCTGGGTTTAGTACCGTTTAGGCCGTTATAACTATACCTACCTTATATGTTGCTCAGTGTTCGTGTGTTCGTGTATTGAACATAATAGGCACCTACTAAATAATAAAATAGGATTAATATTAAAACGAATTTTAATAAGAATTCAATATACCGAATAAATTAATTTTCTTTTCTCTTTTTTAACCTTTCCAATATTTCTTGATATTTAGGATTTGGAGATAGATTGCCTTTAAAGTTTTCTACCTGTTATTTATTTATATTACAACAGCAGGGCCGGCGCTACGGCCGGGCAAGCCGGGCCCCTGCCCGGGGTGGCAACCTTAGGGGGCGGCAGGATCTTAGATCGGACACAGCCTTTAATGAAATGCTTTGCGATGCTCGAGAACTCGTCGACGAAATTGACATACCAGCTAATTTTGAGCTGACCCAGTCACGTCATAGAGTTCGAAGAAGAAATGTAAATTTCGACTATGAGGCACAAGATGATCCGATAGAAGATCCTACTTTGAAATATAAGGCAGAGTTTTATTTTTTGACATTAGATAAAGCTTTTAATGCACTTGAATCCAGGTTTGATTTGATGAGTAACCAGTAACAGCAAATATTTCCAGTTTTTATACAATACTAGTGATTTAAAAGATAATCCCCAAAACCATGCCGACTTACTAAAGTATTGTAAAGATCTAGAAATAGTGTTAACTGATGGGAATTCATCAGATATAAACGCGCTGGCAGACGAGATAGTATCAGTTCTGGCTTTGTTAAATAAAAAAGAGTCGAGTTCAATAGAGATTTTAAAATTCATATCGAACCTGGATTTTGCTCCAAATTTGGGTATAGTTTTAAGGATATTGCTTACTCTCCCAGTAAGTGTGGCAAGTGTAGAAAGGAGTTTCTCCAAATTAAAATTAATTACACATTTTTTTCGCTCCACAACTACCGAGAATCGGCTAAACGGCTTGACAACAATAGCCATTGAACATGAACTGGCTGAAAAAATTGAAGATAAAGAAATTATAAAAAAATGTTCAGAATTAAAAGTGACAAAAAAAACACTTTTAAGTTTAACTCTCGGTTTAAATGTATTTTTAATATGTAATTAAGTAAAGCAATTAATATTTAGTGGTTCTAGAATTTGTTTTAGTACCTATTTTTAAAATATTTGTACTTATTTTATAATAATTATACACTAACAATTACTTTTTTCTTTGTTTTCTGTGCAACCGAGCAACCCTAATTTTAGTTGTGCCAAAAACATGGTAAATTAATAAATTAGTTTTTTTGGCTAATCAAACCTTTAACATTATTAATAGCATTTTTTTGCTCACGTTTTATTTTACTAGAAAGTGTGGGAAGGTTATCTCTTAATTTTTATTATAAATGGGTATGGCATTTTACTCTTTGCCCGGGGCGGTGAACCTGCTAGCGCCGGCCCTGACAACAGAACAGTAGTTTGTATATAACAAGAGTGGATAAGATATCCATATCGCACGAGGAAGTACATTAGGCACGATGCCGTAGGCGAAGTGCTCAAACCTCCGAGTGCAATATGGACAATCCACTCGAGTTGTAGGTATATTCTTAACCTCACTTCTGTCACGTGTCAGAAAACGGCTCGTGAAATTCACAACGTGTTTTAAGGGTTCTTTGCAATTGACTACTGGATTGATCAGTTTCATATTGTAACTAGGATGGATATGAAATCGTATCCGTTTAGTTAACCGGAATAACCCATACACCGGAAACAGCTAATTTCCATGTGAGAGTAAAAAAAACAATTTTTAAATATGTATGAAAAGTAAAAACTAATTTTGGAATAGAAATTTTATTTATACCAGAACTACCTATATTAAAAAGTAAGTATAATGAATATATTGTGTAAATGCACTTAATAACTTAATTTATTAGTGAATTTTATTTAATATAAGAAAATCAGGATGTTTCAATTTGTGATCAACGTAAAATAATTGAATTTTACAAAGTCATTTTTTTTAGTGTAGCTCACAAGTTCATATCTTCACGTAATTTTATTTAACTCGTGAGCAACCTATATGGGACATTTGCATTTTAGGTCTTATATGCCTATTGTGATAAAAGACAAACATTTGTAAATTTAAACAAGGGCATATTTTATTTATTAAAAAAACTGTTTTAACAAAGTAACTGTCTTATTATCACTTGTTAAACATTATTATAGAGGCATTAAGTAATAAAATATTCAATTAAAGAACTTTAAAAATTCAGTACAAAACACGTTTAGTACAATTTCCAAAACGTGCCCGATATTAAGTGACTTTCCTGTATTTATTTCGATTATTTTTTCCATGCCAATGCTTTATTTATCTAAATAATATTACATCAATGAATTTAGCACGGCACTGTCCACCTCAATCGTATAAGTGGGACAAGTGGATCAGTGATTTTAAGTAGCAGATGTGTCAATTTCATTTCAATCAGGGCTAAATAGGGGCCGTAATGGAATCGGTTCTTGGTCTATTTGCCAACACTTGAGGAGGCCAGGAAACCCTTTATCCTTCTCTGTTTGATGTGTGCTTTCATTTTCGTCCAGCATTGCTTATACTCGAAGAGTCAATGCAAGTTCTTTGGCGTATTACAGACATTACCCAGTTTAATTTGAACGTTTATTTGTCGACGATATTTACGAAAATCCACACGGTATAATCAACAGTGGACATGTAATTGTGTAGTCAATAAAATAAACATATCTCCCCATGCTTTTAAAATTCAGCAAGTATACCTACAGTGAGCAGTGATTGAAAATGTTTTTGTCTACCTCTACATCGAAATTTGCTGTTTCCTTGTGTTTGGAAAAGTGGGCTATTTCGGTTAACTGAATGGATATGATTTCATATCCATCCTAGTTAAGATATGAAACTGACCAATCACAGTGGTTAATTACAAAGAAACCAAATTTACACGTTGTAAAGTTGTAAGTCGTTTTCTGACACTTGACAGAAGTGAGGTTAAGAATATACTTCAAAAATATATAAGTCTGTCAGACAAAATTTGTTCTATTTTAATTTAAATCAAAATATTTATAATTTTTTCCTAAAGCGTGCACGAAATGGTGCGGAAATTGAAGATCTAATGCCAAAATTAATACCAAAATATATTTCTACGAAACTATTATTTTCTGGCGGAACTAAATATTTGTATACAGATGCACTTTCGTACTTTAAAAATCTTCAGTTTTCCACTCATTTCTAGATAATTACTACAAGATTTAATGCATAAAATGTACAGGGTGTCCAGTTTTCGTATGTTTTACAGGTTATCTAGATACGTTATTAGTAAATGTAGAAGGTTGTGGTTTTCGCGGCACTGTGTAACTTTTTTGAGAAACAAACGATGCAATAAACAGTTTTTTAGATACGGGGTGTTTTTAAAAATTGCGCATTTTGTTACACATAGAAAAATAATATATTTCATCAATTATGTTACAGTGTAATTAGGTCCATGGATTTGTCAACAAAATTAATATTTCTTCAATTGTTTTCTTATCATTCTCAGTTAACGGCCAACTAAAAAGACAAGTTATGATGTCTAATTCAACTAATTTAATGAAGTTCGGAAGTTGAGTCGTAGAAAAAATATAGGTAGGGTAAGGTGGGGCAAGTTGGCGAGGTTAAGGAAAAAAACACTCTAAAAAATAAACTACAAATATTTTAAAAGAAAAAACAAGTGTAATAAATTAACGGAACATTGGTTAATTTTTGGTGAACAATCCATAAAAAAAACAATAAAACATAAAGAAAAAAGTCGAAAATTAAAAGTTGTTGCATTTTCGTCATTTTGCCCCAATCATGGGGTAAGATGACGAGCACATTGGGGCAAGACGACGATTACATACAAGTCACATTTAAAAGTAGGTACCCCAATTCCCATAACTCGTGCAAGTTGCATGCCACCAACTTTCGCACACACCACACTTTATCCAATCAATTAACTGCCAAATTATCATTTACGATAGCATATCGTCGCCTGAGAACCAGGTTATTCTATGTTTTTTTTTAAATTGAGATTTTATCATCAAAGTATTCTATGTCCAAAGCTCTATCGACCAAACTATTCCATGTCACTCTGCGCCAAACAGTTCACTAATTTCAAAGATTCGAACTTATACTATGTCCATATAAAGTTTTTCATATTCGGACCATTTTAGTTTATGTCCTCGCCAGCCAATAGGTCAATTAGTCAAAAATTTGAGTATATTTTTGGATTACCCACTTTTTATAAACCCTTAAACCTAACTTAATTGCACTTTTAGAAAAAAAAATTAAGATGTACCCAATAATAGCTGGTGAGTTTTAAAAATGCTCTACTCTAAAATTTTAAAAAATGGACATAGAATAACCCGGTTTTCAGGCAACGATATATGACAGCAATTAAACTGTCTTCTGACCAAGACCTACGATCAGTTTTTCTCTTATAACTTCACACCATCTGTAAAAAAAATGTTTATAACTGCATGGGCAAAGATAACGAATTCGCCAATATGCTCCCGGGGCAAGTTGACGAATTCGTCAACATGCCCCCGTCAACATGCCCCTTGGACCATTTATAACAAAAACCTAAAGTAAATAAAATAAACAAAAAATAAAACTGATTTGGGCTATAACCATTATCTTGTATGGTTCGAGGAACAATATAAATATTGAACAGAATAGGACTGGTTCCTTTACTTTTTGCGCAAAACTCTATTTCACTGAACAAGAATATTATAACGACTAACCTCTAAACACATTTGCAAGCACAAAATCGAACATATGTAAACTATTGCCACCTATCATTTTAAGTTATATGAAGGTCCCGAGACGGCAATATTAAGATGGGTATATAACAGATTTATGCTTTTGATTCTCATTAAAATTAAATTCGTTATCTTGCCCCGTACGTCAACTTGCCCCACCTTACCCTACTGTACCTACAACTCGAGCGGATTATCCATATCGCGCTCGAAAGTTCATCATCATATCCACTATTGTACAAACTACTATTAACCCAGAAATGATCTTCCTATAATGTTAAAAGATTCCCGTAATCAATGTTGTAATGACAACATCCCTAGTAATGACTAGGGAAATTTTCCAAATTCCAGGGAAAAACGTCAAGCAGCAGCTAAAATGGGAAATTTGCGTTAATTAGGTGAATTTTTATTATAATTTTAGACCTTCGCTAAGGAAAGGAAAGACTATACCTTGGAATTAAAAAAAAAGAGTTGTTTTAACTATGTCAAATATTTTTAATGAAATTTTGTGCCTGGCAACACTGTAATTACTGTGAAGGCTGGCAGGTTAAGTATGACAGTTATTAGTTTTTATTAAAATTTACAAATAGGTATGGAAAAGAGCCAATTAATAAATACAGGGTGTCTCGTATGGGCCGTAAAGTAACTGGAGATACTAAACATCAAACTAAGCCGATTATGTCATATACATTTTTTCGGATTGTTACTCGTTCTAGAGATACAGGGTGTTGAAAGGAAAAGTTTATTCTCGAAAATAAGCCATTATTTTAAAACGGTTTAATGAATCGAATTGAAAGTTGGCAATATTATGTTTTTATGAGCAAGATATAAGAATTTGTAGAAATTTTTAAGTTTCAAACTAGAGGGCGCTAGTTGCATACACTTGGCATTATGATTTTTTTTCTTACCTGTGATATTAGGTGTTTTTCAATTATAGTTTGTTAAAAAGGGCATTTTCTGAGTAAAGAATGTGTACTTGATTGATCTTAATATCTTTAACGGTTTTCGAGATATTTCCCTTTAAACATCCCAAAGCATAAAAAAAGATAGTAAATAATTAAATTAACAAAAAAAAAACAAAAGTGACAATCCAAAACAAATAGTATATGACATAATCGGCTTAGTTTGATGTCTAGCATCTCCAGTTACTCTACAGCCCATAAGTTACGGGACACCCTGTGTATATAAAATTATAAACTCTAATAAATATAAATGAATGACTCTCTGAGTTCAAATAACTAAAGATATTTAAAATCGGACCTCGAAATGCAATACCTATATGAATGCGCGCTGCTATTTTAAAATATTCACTATAAAGGGTGTTACAAATTCGATGCATTAGCAGTGATATCTCCGTAACTACTTATTAGAGATAGAAAGTTGGTTGAATGAACCCAAAGTTGTACATTTAAATGCTAAATAATTTATAAAAAGAAATTTAAAATATTCCGATGACTTCCGGAAATATCCGAAAAACCGACAAAATACTAATTATTTTGAAAAACCAAGCTCTTCAAGAAAATTGTTATTTTTTTATATTAAACATAACCTTACATATTTATTTACCAATACAAAATAAAAATAGACTAAAATTTAAAAAATAGCCACAGTCAATTTTATCTTTTAAAGAGCATTCCAAAAAGGTGGTATATTCCCATTAAAAAAAATTAAATTGGGTTATGTTTCACCCCTTTACGGAGTTTAAAAAACAAATTTTTGTTATAAGTATGAGGCACACCAAATATTTTTGCATTTTTCACAAATATTTTTCCTTAACCTTCTAGTGAATTTGTTCCAGTTAAAGTCTCCACTTTGTGTATATGATAAATGAAAAGTCTGCCTTTAAATTTAATCTACACGCTCTTACACAACTAAAATTTACTTAATTTTTGTTTGAGTTTGAGACATGTTTTGAAAATAGATATTGTCATCTTCAGCCTAGGCAAAAGTATGTAACGGACAGGTATCTAATGTTTATTCCAAAGATTCAATTTCCTAAGCTTTTCTCTAAGGCATTTTGCATAAATTTTAAAACAAAAAATTGTCCATAAAGTCGAATCTTTTCTTAATTCAATAATATTTAAAAAATCATCAATGATTTATCAGTGATATTGATGTATATGTATTGGCAGTGGCGTAGCCAGAAAATATGCTCGGGGGGGGGGGGGGGGGGGGGCTGAGTAGGCGTAAGTAGGACATTTTTTTTTCTGGAGAAAGGGACAGTCGGGACTACATATATTTCACGATAATGTACCTAGCAAAGAAGGCGAAAAATTTCCGGGGCCACGCCCAAAGTTCGTGTAAAATTCACCTAACTACTAACAAACTTTATCAAAATTATTAAAATTTGTTTTTGCAAATGTATTTTTTTTACTTTTTTTTTTGATTTTCCTAGCTGGCTCTTTATTAAAAAAAAACATTTTTTATATTATTTGTGAAAGATATGAATATTGGTCTCAATCCAAAATTTTAACATAAGACGTATGTATATGACTCTAACACGCGTTTTTCGGGCTAGGTCTTTCATGATTAAAAATGAAGTAAATATCGCTCACCACGCCAAAATTGATGATTTTTTCAGAAATCATGTATTTTATAAGCGTAGATCTAAGAGCAGTTTTTGGTGGAAATGCTTAGGTTTTGAAATACTCCTTCTTAAGTGCAGTTTTGTATATTAATTATAAAGCATTCTCGTATCTTCCCGCACTATTTTTTTAAATTATAAATCATCACACTTCTTCAATAAAAAATGTTTCAATTAAAATTTTTACTTTAATTTTTTTCTTTAAAAATAAATACCTACTTACCTAATTGTTTTTTGTTTTTGTTGTAAAAATATTTTATTGCAATGGGTTATATTTTTGTTGATTTAAAATAGCTCTAAAAAAGGGAAAACGGAACAGGCAAGTATATAATAGAAAATACTATAAAATATTAGGTACTCTTTTTACTCGTTTTCCTATAAGATTGCATCATAAATCATAGGTAAAACGATATGCGTCCGAAACCTTAATCTCTATATAAAACAGGACTTTTAGAAGGAAACGTTTAAACACTAAACATTTCCTACAAGACCTTTGTAATCTAAGCCAAGAATACATTATTAAAAAGTCCAAGCGTAACACGAAAAATTAGGTTGCAATTAGACTTTTAAACCCCAAGTTCCAAGGCCTCGGGGGGGTGCAGCCCGACAGCCCTCCCTAAATACGCCACTGTATCAATCAATTTATTCAATTCAAATAACCAATCAACTTTGTCAAAAATAAAAATAATAATGGAATGCTTCCTATTCACAAGATTAAAAGAATAAGTCTTTATTTTTCTATTCGTTATGACAAAAAAAAAATCATTTGGTGTAAATAATATAGAAGTATGATTTAATATTGCCGTTTAAATGATATTAAGTCTATTAAATTAAATTTATAAAGTCAATAAATATATTTTATCTCAATACTTACATCATCACTGATTTAGAACTATTCTAAAAATATTTACTTTGAACTAAATTTTAGTATTTGATCTCAATAATGGTTAATGTAATAAATTTTAACAAACTGTTGAAAAGCTGAAAAATGTGCTCATGATGTTCACAAATATACCTTACCGGAAATTAAAATTGTTCAGGGTGAGGTGAGGATATTTTAACTGTGCCTAGTTAGGCCAGTGAAATTATTTTGATGACACATTTACCACTTTGTGTTCATATTTACTTTAATGTTATTTTAAGCATCCAAAATTGGCTGGCAAACAAAACACTGGAAACCTTAATGACAAAATAAGAATTACACAAATATTGAAAATTCACTGATTTGGTCCATGTGATTGTTTAAATGGAATTTTATTGAATGATGTTGCGGCAGTATTATATTTTTTATATCCTGTCAGAAGATTTTTTTTAATAATAATAGTACATTATGGTATTAGGAGAATAAGAGTTACTTTATGTGCTGAGCGTGGAAAGCTTGCCATGCGAAGTACATAAAGTATCTTATTCTCCGAATATCATATAGGGGAGAGTCGTGTATTGGTGCGCACCTAAGCCAAAATTGTAATATTTTCGAAATGACAAAAGATTGGACTTCTAGGTTCGCTATCAAGATTCTTTAACGATTTGCCTTTAATATTTTGTAATTAATTTTAAATAAAAATGCACATTATTGTGACTTTAAAATTCGAAATTTCAAAAAGTGACATTGCGCACAATTACCCGACATATGCGGCTAATGGTGCGCATGGATAGGATAATCGTGCGCATTGAAAAGGGAACCGAATAAAATAATTTAATTGAAGCTAAGATTATACTTTTTTATTCTTATAGCCTGAATCATGATTTCTGGATTCCATTGCGCCTTTGTTGTTTTACGGTGGTATTTTGGCATCTGCAAAAATGCAAAATATTATAATCTAAGATATTTAAGACTGAAATTATGGATTCTTTTGAGGTTATGCCGAAACTCTGGCGTGCTGACTTTTTTGGACCTCGGATTTGGATTTAGCGACCCTAAAAACATATAGTAAACGTGGCCTGGCCCCTTTTTTGTGTGACTGTGTTATTTAAATGCATTCTTAACAATGCTAAATGCATGGCGGCTAATCGTGCGCCCTGCACCCGATTAACCGAAAGTGGCAGATTCGGTTTTAAATTCTTTAAAACAATATAAAACATACTTTTGCCTAAATTATATATATCAGTGTCAAGAGGACTCATTAAGCAATGTATTAACGCACACGATTATCAAAAAATGTAAAAATGGAAATACTTACGGCTTATTTGTTTCGAAGCATTTACTAGTACACGACATACGTAAACAACGAAGCGACCATTTTTGATAAGTAAAGTAAAGCGATCCACCTGACTCATATGTCATAGTACACAAGCTTGGCAAGGGATGGCGCCTGAATATGGATTTCGAATTATATACGCCGGTTATGGAAATAAAGACATGCGTACGATTAGCCGCCGCGCACGATTAGCCGACTCTCCCCTACTATTTTTTCTTTAAACGTGCATCATATTATAAATTAAATAAAAGAAAAAGTTTTTTTAATGAAGATAACAAGATTGAATTTTTAACTTATTATTCCCTTTTTGGTATCGTAATCATGGATATGTACTTATTTGGCATCTATCAAATCAAATATTTCAATATTATGTATTTATACGCCTAGGAGTATAAGTACTTATACTCCTTGTCATATAAATGAAATTTAATGTCATTGAGATATGTCACATAAGTTATATAGTATAGAGCAAGCTTATTAAACTTAATTCATTAACTAAAATAAAACTAATGCTAAATACTGGGATAGTTAAGAAAGTTTTATAGCAAGAAATATCGGGTTGTTGCTTTAGTGAGAGAATATTCAGATTTAATGTTTCTTCTACTTCATTGCCTTGATAACTATGGGACATTCATGTAGTGCGCTTAATCCTTTATTTATCAGAGTTACAAAAATAGTATATTATTAACCAAGGTTTCGACGGCTACTTTTATTATTCGAGCGTCAAATTTAAATCATGAAGAGCATAGCGACGATGGATTTAAGCCGCGAGTGCTATAATAGTATAGCTAGCTAAACCATTGTTAATATAATTTTCCCTTTTACTATTATATTTACAAGATACTTGTTTTTATAGTATTAATAATTATGAAAATGTAAATATTAAAAAGCTTGCTTTTATACTTTATTAAATCTAGTTACCTGTGCTTTGGCAAGATAATTTTTTTTAAATGTTTTTTTATGCATGTTTAGCAGGTTACATTATTTACTGAAGACGACTGGAGATGCTTACCAGTTGAAACGTAGTGATTCTAAACAAATAAAGACAATACAAGTCCAAAACTCTACTGCCGTTCAGGTTACATTATTATTGAAAAAACTATTATAGATACGTACCTATATATTTTGTTATATTGAACAAATTAATAACATATTTTACCATATATGATATAAATTATATAATTTATAGTATTTTGAAAATGAACACGGAGCATCAGTAAATTCAATAAATTGTGATTGGTCAGTACTTTATAAGAATGCCACAGAGGACTCTAATTTTTATACCAATGTTGTCAACCAATGGTAAATTTTTGGATTTGTTAGAAATAAAGATCCAAAGCACACAGGAATGATAGGTCGGCGCTGTCTCTAAAGGGAAAAGAGAAATTTTTACGCACAGTGTTATATTCGTAGGATATTTCTTGGATCACTTGTGATAGTGATCTGCAAGAAATACCTTTTCACTATTGTATGCATCCGTGGAATTTTTCTTTAAAAATAGGAAATTTTTAAAGATTGCAACACTGTGCAGCACTGACATTAATGAATATGCCGTATACCTAACTGGAAACGCCTACTTTTCTCGTCACTTAGGTGTAAAGGAAACAGCAAATATTTATGTGGGAGTAGAAAGAAAATATTAAGCCTTTTTTTTACCATAAATTATTTCATGTCCTTACCAAACCTTAAAGAAAACGGTATCTATGACCAGCGAAAAATCATATATTATTAATATATTTAACGAAAATGTATTTCATTCTATACCTCCCAAACCATTTATTTTGACAAATAGGTAAAATTGGTTTCTCCAACCTCAATAACCCTGAAAATGATATACTAATCAAAATGTTCGTCAAATTTTTCTTCACCTATTATGTTTCATACCATCTTGTCCCCTAAAATGAATGCCTATAATGCAATTTCATGTAATTTAGACACAGAAGATAAATTAGTTTTATCCATAAACTAAGATATCAGTTTCCTGCAGGAATATAAGGATTTGATTTTCCCTTTTAATTAAACATGCTGTCGAGCTGTTATGACTTCGTTATGAATATTATTGTGCTTGTAAACTTTTAATTAGCTAATTTATTGGTGCTTACGCAATTAAGTCGTTACATTTTTGTTTTAAACTTTTAATTTTTAATTAGCTGCGTAAAAAAGAAATAAATATATAACAAGGAATAACTCTGCGTACAAAAATAATGAGTTTGTAAAAAATAAATTGCCATTTAATAAACGCCCTTAAAGTTTAATTAAAAATCGTACATTTTTTGCTGTAAAAATAAGATAGGTACGCAAAAATTAATTAAAATAGATGATAAACAATTATTATTTACTCGGATATGATATAGATTTATAAATTGAGGGGCCCTCTCCCTTGTGGTATAGCGGAATCAACAAAAATTTTAAAACATATTTCCGTCCACAAACTTTCGAGGAAGGGGAGGTTCTAGTAGGTAATTGTCCTTATGTTGCATACTTTTTGGACATACTGTATAATTAAATTTTTTTTTATTTGTATTATTAGGCGATAATCGTGTGCTGCAACATATCAGGACCTCAGGCCAGACCTAAAAGCGAAAATATAAGTTAAGAGTTGGAACTTTAAAAACATGGGGCGAGAAGAGATGTAATGTACAGGCTTATCCAACTGAACAGGGGCCCATTCTTTGAGTTTCTTTCTATTATTATCAAAACCTCTCATCAAATCTAAAATAGCCATTTAAAAAGCGATTTGGCTTAAAACAAGTGACCTATGGCATTAGTTTTTTTAAAGGAAATTAAAATGTTCAATATCGCCTCTATAACCCTATCCTATTATCTACTATTTACATAGTTTTGATTTCCAAGGCACTCTAGAAATATCGAAATTTTATTTTCCAAGACCTCCTAAGATGTTATTTTAATGCATCGCCATGAAGGAAGTGTTACTCCTCCAAGGCATTCTAGACATATTAAAATAGAATTGATACAGATTTTTAAAAATTTTATCGCTCATATCTTAAGAATGGTTTGAGCTAATATAGTAAAACTATATATTTTTGGGATCAGGAAATACCTTTAATAAAAATGAAAAATTTGCCGGGTGTCCTAATAAAAAACAACAACTTTGTGCTAAAGTTTCCTTGTTTTAAGCCAAATCACTTTTTAAATGGCAATTTTAGATTCAACAAGTCAAACATAAGCAAGATGCTATATTGATTTTAATAAAAATAGAGGGAATCTCAAAAAATAGGCCCTTGTTCGATGACACCGTATTAACCGCGCTATTCTTTTATTTGTGAGTCGTGCGACCGATTATATTGTTATCTTTGTTCCGATAACTTAAATAGAAAAAAAAACGATTAGAATTAGAACACCAGTCCAGTCTCTAAAGATCAGTCAAGTCGGAGCCTGTCGAATGAAGGCTGGCTGTCCCGGGCTGCCCATTTGCCGGATTTATTATGACGCCGACGCCTCGTCGGTGTGTATAAAAAGACATCTATTTTATTTTTGTATTTTTCAGACTCTTAACTTAGTAAACACTTCTACAAGGAGTCCGACCTTTTGACCCTAAAATAAATTTAAATGGTCCATTAATAAGTTCCCATCTAATTTATTTACCTGACAAAAGAATATTTTTTCCTTACACTTGGTTTACTTACTATTTGATCATTCAATTAAAATTCCGAGCCCATAAATCAATTACTCAAATACAGTCTACTTTTACTATAACTCCTTCATTCAATGATACTTTCCATCTTACACATGTCTGTGCTATCCAGAATGTTATCCCTGATCCCTTTCTACAATTATTTTGGTAATATGTTTCTTCATCGTTAAATTTCCGAATACAATCTAAGTTAACCATAAATTTAAAGCTCCGTTAAGACATTAGTCATCTTTCTTGACTTTCGTAAAGTTAAAGGTATTCCCCTGAAGATGAGTGTTTATACACTCGAAACATGTAGAGACTCTAACCTTTAAAATACTTTTCTAAATATATCAGTGGAGGAAGACATAAAATTTCTTGTTTATATCCATTTATACTTGTTCGAACACTGCCCTATGGTTTCTGTTGGACTGTAATGCTAAATAAATAAATAAGGAATAGTAGCAATTAGGTTTTATACAAGTCACAAAAATGATCAATCAAAAAAGACCGAAATTATTCAGATGGGAATTATATTCCCCTAGGAAGTTAAAATGTAACACTGTGCTGTGGAAATCCGAAACAGGCTTTTCTTATTATCTAGGGACACTAAATCCATTAGATCTAAGAAAATCTCGACAATTCATTTTTTCACGATTACATCGACGATTGAAAGGGAGAGTTATATAAATAAAATTGAGCTGAAGAATGAAGAAAATGCTGTACACAATATGTTACTAAAACACCTTGACCTAAGGAATTATTATAATAATGTCATTGCTTGAATCGAGATTTTGCTTGCTTGATTTTAAGCTTTCGCGGTGACACGTGTATGTTGCTTTAATATTAAATATTTAATTTGTATGAGTTATTGTGTTCAAAATTTTTTAGGTCGGGTATTAGAATAGTCGGTAGTGGACAAATACATAAAAGGCAATTTAATGCTTGCCAACGTTTCGCTTTAAGCACAAACACAAACCCGGTAATAATTGAGGTGCTTTATAAGTATGGTTTCGGGCGGGGCCCGGGCCCCCTGGGCCACCTCCCTGGCTACGTGCCTGTCATCAGGGCTAAAAAACATTTTGTCGATATATTTATTTGTCCACTACCGACTATTTTACTAATCTATTTAAATATTTGATTATACATTAAAGCTTAAACTCTTTTGTATTTTAAAATAAAATTGAGTTTCAGAAATTATTTAGGCATTAAACACTTTTTTCTACTCTTATAAGTAAACATTGTTTTACGTACAGGTCAATGTATAAGTAAATCCATTCTTATACACAACTATGTGATGGCTGAATTATAATATCATACATAAGTAATATAATTTATTTTATAAGAATTTTCTAATACTTAATGCTAAACTTACTAATTATAAATCCTAATTTTCTAAATATTCAAAGAGATTGCCGTTTTGCTTAGTACAACGATCGATTTTTCTTCCAATTTTGGCGACAGCCCTTTCAACCGATCTTCTCCTTATCCTACCAAATGCAACCTCTATGCGTTCTTCGAGTTCTTCCATGGTATCTACGTTATTTTTATTAATAACATTTTTTAAAGCCAAAGAAAGAAATCCAGCGGTGAAATATCTTGCCAGGACCGGCTGACAAGAAGTATAAAAAATATGAATTTAAAAAAATAAGCAAGAACAATTCATCATTTTGAGAAAGTAATATAGCCATTACATTTTGAGGGTAGGAGGGTTTAAAAATCGGTTTAAAAAAATCCAGGTCGGTATTTAAAAAAGTAAAGTTGGTGATGGCCGCTCGGAGACGAAACGGCGTATTGTTAGTTTAGTAACGTCATTTTGTAGAGGAGAAAGAAAAGCAATGACAAAGTGTCATTTATTTTTAAATAGCTAGTCAAATGAGCTTAGGAAAAAATAAAAACGATTTTGCAAAATGTCGGTTTTTTTCGAATAAAATCGGAAGTATTCGGAATTTGAAAACTTTTAAAGCGGCATTATAATCAGCACCGAATTGCACAACTTTGACCCTCTTAACCGTTTCTCTAACTCAAGATTTCAATGCTTGTATGTCGAATTTGTAACACCCTGTATACATACATGTGTAACATAATATAACTTCCGCTATAGATACTATTTTTATTTTCAGAATTATTGGGATTGTACCACTTAAAAATAAACTAAGTAAGGTACCTAAGCCAATTATTGCCATGTTCCTAATATTGCCACCCCAGCTAAAATCATGACGTCATTACTTTTGTGGCCGGTATATGTACTAAAATATTCTAAGGAAAGAAATCAATTAATTGAACGTACCAAAATACTGCCGAGTCTGCGTAAAGCATCGGAACCGTAGACACTGATTTTTGTTTGCCCCTATTATAAAAAACCGTGCCGTTTGTTTGATGTCGTATCGGCTTCGCAGTTACAATAAAAGGTGCAATAAATTACACAAGGTAAGTCCTAAGATACACATTTTGTTGTTGTAGAGTTGTTATGTTTAATATAAAGGTATTTCTTGAAATCGTTAGTTGTTTAGTAGATTCATTGATGCCTAATATTGCCATCCTTGGGTAGACCAAATATTGCCATGGCAATATTTGGCATATATATATATATATTTTTTTGGCTTATGTAATTAATATAGGGTGGACAAATAATTTATTAACCAAAAATTAATAATATGTCATTTACAGAATGATCCTTTTTAAAGGAAAACGTTGTAAGCCTGAATGGGGTGATCATTTACCCCCAGGGTCCAAGATTACCATGACGATCAAAGGGAGGATGATAAGTGAAACTTTCATATCCTGGCTTGACCATTTTGCTATGTTTAAAACCCCAGGACCAACACTCCTTATTTTTGATGTAGGCCAAGTCACACCTCGACGCATCTATTGTTGACGCTGCAGAAAATCACGGAATTATTCTATTCTGCTTACCTAGCAACACTACGCACGAACTTCAACCCATGAACAAGGCAGTTTTTCGTAGCTATGAAGCATCTTGGGACCAGGAGGTATTAAACTTTTTAAAAACACAACCTGGAAAAGCGTTAACCAAAATAAGGTTTGGAGAAATATTTTCAAAGGTGTAGTTAAAAGCAATGACGCCGTCCAATATACTCTCTGGATTTAGAAGTACAGGTATCCATCCTTTTGCTCCTGATGCCATTCCAGAATCTGCGTTTGGACCCAGCATCGTGACAAGAATAGATAAAAATAAAAATGAATCTAATATGCCAGAGCCAACAAGTCCCATTCCCGGGCCAAGTGGTGTAAATTTCATTCGTCATCGTCATCAGATTCAGAGGCTTCCCTTCATGATGACTCCTATACAGAAAGTGATCACGAACCACTAATAAAATTAATTTCTGCGTGTACAGGGAACATTACAGAGGAAGAAGCACCTCGTGATGATTTGAATACATCGTTCAAAGACATGGGTTTTTTGGTTACTCCTGAAATAAAAGTTGCATCGTCACAAAGAAAGCCTGCTATGAATTCAAGGGCCCAAGCAGTAACGAGAGATTTATTCTCTCCTCGGCCCAAAGTCGTACAAACAAAATCTGTTCCAAAGAAAGTCCTACAAGCAAAATGTGCTCCAAAAAAATCGTCGGTTGTGGTTGAGTCTTGGTTCTGTTTCCTATGCAAACTAGAGAGTCAAATCAATATGAGGTTGTGTTCTCAATGTAATAGATATGTCCATGAAGAATGTGTCGGTCTGACTAAGACTGACAAAGAAACCTTTATTTGTCCAGATTGTGAGACTTAATGTTTTTATAAGAATGTTATATTTTATTTTGTTTTTTATAAGAATGTTCATTTTTATTTTGTACTTGGGTAGCATTTACAATATGATTAAATGTATGTGTAAATAAAGTTTTGCTCGCTATTTTACTTATTTTAGTGTTTTTAGTGGTGTTCCTAATATTGCCACTACATGGCAATATTTGGGTTACATGTTCCAAATATTGCCATTTTGCAATATTTTTTAAAAATGAGAAAACAAAAAATTGATTGAAATTACAAATATATGGTATGCCTTCCATATTAGAGGACATGCTGTAGAATACTTTTCATAACGTACAGGTTGATCTAGTTGAAAATGTGGAAATAAAAAATAAAAAGTCCTTAGGGTGGCAATATTTGGCTTAGGTACCTTATAAATAAAGAATCAGTTCGGTAAACAGTTATGCCCTTAAGAGCAAACAGTAGTCGATGAGTAATCACGAACAAATAGTGCATTTCCACGACACCGCGCATATTGTACCTGTGTCTGGCGATAGCAATGAAATGTCTCTTTCATATATAAAATATTATAAAAACTAATTTGATTTTTTTTTTAGAATTAAGTGTTGCGGCTTCAGTCGAGATCTTTATAATAATATCGAGGCATCGTTTGTAATTTTAATGGAAAATAAGAAATTAATAAAAATAAATAGCCGTAAAATTTCTGTTTTATGTTTATTTATGCATGGCGGATGATATAATTTGAACCTATACATAATTGAAACTTTCAAAAAAATTTTTAACTTTTTGTGCCATGTTTTACGCTGGTACGGAAGGCTCTTAAGCAGATCATTCGTTATACCATCGTAGCCAGGGAATCTAAAACCTTTTGTGTACTGATTATTTTGATAAACTCTTTTTGGCGGGTGATTTTAGGTAAACAGAATCAGGAACATCCGATATTCATGTCACTTTTAAAAGAGTACATTGATCATTGTGTATCGTGATCATATCGTAGTATCTGGTCAACAGTAGTTGATTTTACTACATTATAATTTATTGTTGTTTTAACTGGAACAAAATTTAAAAAAATCATAGATTTTTGTTGGTATTGTTAATATTACAGTACAGAGAATAAATTCATCTTAACCTGTACTGTTTAGAAACTTTCGTACTACATGGCAATTTTTTATAGAATTACGCTTTTCTAACTGAATTTGTTGATATAAATAACCTGAAAGGCTAAGTTTTTTCAAGTTGTATTTTTCGTCATAGCTCCCTCCACAGATATTATGATCATAATGATGTCTATTTTTCTGGTTACATTTTTGATCTCTATCGCCAAATTTGAGTACTTGGCTTCCAATTCGGTTTTAGAGAGGTTGGCTGTCCCAGTGTAAGAGATATTCAGGAGATTCAAGGACTGGCTCCGGTGAGTATTGATAGCATGGGGGGTGGTTTTCCTTTAAACATAATTTATAAGCCAGTTCTTTGTGGATGATCTTTGCCATCTAAATATGCTTTACAGATAAACGTTAGATGCCATAGCACCACACCCTGCCGTAATATGTTCTATCGTTTCACACATCTTACACATTTATTTTCAAGAGAGAGATACCTTTTCATAGTTATTAAAATGACACGGTCTTGGATAGAGATTATAAATCCTTCTGTTTACTACATTTTCATTGTCGCTTTTCATTTCCTATAAAGTTGGTGTGCTGAGATTTTTGTGTGGTAATGTGGTATGTGTAGTTAAAAAACTGCATTGAATAATCCATAAAGTAGAGTAACTGTGAAAATAGCGCGGCAGGTGAAAATTTTATTACTGAAACTAGTGCAAAATAATCAAGTTACGTATGTTAAGAGTTACTAAAGGATGAAGATGATACGAACAACTCCCCACACCCACTTTATTCAACGCCGTTTATCATAAATCATCCTAAATCTATGCTAAAAGATGCCAATTACTTAGTCATTTACGACAAACATATTTTCATTTGATGCCGACAAAAGATCGGATATCTATTAGTAGTTGTTGTTGCGTGTCTGCAAACTAAAAATAACTGTATTAGCTTGTCTTATTAAAAATCGGCAGATCATTAATCATGGCAACAAAGGTGTTATAGAAATTAGATTGTCCAATTAGCTAATTGGACTAGTTAGTCTATTAACATTTATTCCCCTATACGTTCGGGGTGGCTTTATTGTTTGCCGACACAGATTTGGTTTCAATAAGACAATCTGCAGTCTACCGTTCAAGAGCGGGCATTCCGTCCATATTATACGACTTTAAGGGTAATCTTGTATTTGGATGTCATCGGGACATAGAAATTCAATATTTTGACTATACAGGGTGCTACAAATTCGTGTGCGTATACCGGGTGTCCCACTAAGAACTGCTCTCGGCCGTATCTCAGAAAGTGTTAGTCGTATGAACTGCGGACATTTTTTTTTATGGGATAAGTGATCATAAAAAATTGCTGAAAATTATTTTCAGGTCTCTCAGCCGAACACTAGGGGGCGCAACCGTAACGGTAAATCAGAAAAACTCAGTATTTTCAAAAGTTCCCTTATTAAGGAGTATTGAAAGTACCATTATCCTTTTCCTTACTCTATATTCCACTATATAAACTTAATGACAATATGATTTTTAAAGCAGGCGCTAGAGGGAGATATCTTACAACTTAATAAACATTGCGCGTTTATTCAAAAGTATTAAATACAATAGTATATTTCATTTTACCTCATTACAAAGATGAATAAAAGCCTAAAGAACTGGCGAAACCTACAACTTCATATCTTTTTTCAAACCGGAGATATTAACAAAAACAAAAATAAACACGAAAAAATATCAATTATTGAAGTTTCAACGGTAAAGGTTTTTCAAAAGTCAAATAGGCCTTGGAAAACCAAAATATGATTTAAAATTAGGTGCTTTCAAATTATTACGTCTTCGGTTCGAACTCGAGTTCGTCTGCGGCGGTATACAGAGCGAAGAATACTTCCTGTAGTACGAAAACGTTGGCCTAAACGATTAAACATTCTACTGTCGTATCGGCGCCTTTGGGGGTATCTCATTGCATAAACCCTTGCAGCAATACTTGCATTGCTCAAACATTCAAAATACACCGCGATGATGTCAACCGCTTCTTCAAGTAAAAAAGGCATTTTCAAAAATTAATACAGGGGCCCAACAATTAATACAACGGCACAACACTGTGGACCCGATGAAAATTTTGATGTAATAATAATTTGAAAGCACCTAATTTTAAATCATATTTTGTTTTTCCAAGGCCTATTTGACTTGAAAAACCTTTACCGTGGAAACTTCAATATAATAATATTTTTCCGTGTTTATTTTTGTTAATATCTCCGGTTTGAAAAAGATGTAAAGTTGTAGTTTTCGCCAGTTCTTTAGGCTTTTGTTCATCTTTGTAATGAGGTAAATCAAATATTTAAATTATATATAGAAATATATAAATATTTATAACTTTTGAATAAACGCGCAATGCTTATTAAGTTAGTAGTAAGATAACTCCCTCTAGCGCCTACTTTAAAAATCATATTGTCATAGTTTATATAGTGGAATATAGAGTAAGGAAAACTCTTTTTAACAAAACTAAGTTGACTGAATTCTGTTGAGCCAACCCGGAGTTATGAGCGTTTATTTAAAATAATGTTCAACTTTCCCCCACCACTTTATTATAAGACTGACAAAGACGTTTCATGGGTGAATTTGTCAGAAGATACTTTCAATATGCCTTAATAAGGCAACTTTTGAAAATACCGAGTTTTTCTGATTTACCGTTACGGTTGCGCCCCCTCCCGTTCGACTGAGAAACTTTAATATAAAAAAAAAATTCCGCAGACCATACGACTAACACTTTCTGAGATACGGCCGAGAGCAGTTCTTACTGGGACACCCGGTACAAGGGGATCTCGAAAACGATAAGAGATACGAAGGTGGTTAAATTAAGGCAAATTTGCGTATTGTAGGGCTTAATTATTTGGTAAAAAAAAATTGAAAATATTCCGAATGCCTTCGGAGATATCCGAAAAAAAAAGAAATTTCTATTTATGGTTTCCAATTTTTTGCACCTTCATTTTTGACTTGGAAAAAAACAAAAAACACCATTTCATAGCCATTTTTTATGTTCTTCAAGATAGCGTCATTTGTTTTCAAATTCGACGTTTCGTTCTTTAGCAACCAACCTAATGTATTTTTTTTTTAAACGGACCTAGGACTTTATATACCGGGTGATTCATTAAGGGTGACCAGCGGCCATATCTCGGAAACTACTGGGCATAGAAATTCAGGAAACAAAAATTATGATTAAAGTGGCCATGGGAAATAATTTTTAAGTTCCGCATGTTGCCGCAAGAGGGAGTAATTGAAAAGTAAATTTTAAAATTTTACATATCTCCGAAAATTTCACATTAAAGTATATCTTTGATAAGACCATTAAAAAGCTTAGACAATTTTGCATCATTTTGGTTTTATGCTCATTGGCGTACCGACTATAATAAGGGTGCTTTTTAATTAGGAACGGTGTGCCCGAGGAGAAAAACGCAAGAGACCATTTTTATGCAGAATTGACCAGGCTAATCAGAACTAATCAGGCTAATCCACATGAAAAAATATCAGTGGCGTCCAACTTTTTTTCTAAAAAATATATAATCGCTTCTTCATTAAAAATTATTCTATTGGCGATAACGCTGAAACGAACGGAGATATCGAGCTGCGGTTTTAATATTTTTTCTAGCAAATTTCAACTACTTTTCGATTATGGTATCATAATTTTACCGTATGATTTATTTTTTCGGAGTAAAATAAAAAAATGTGTTATTATTACAAATAGCGCCCTCTAGCATTTTTTTTTAGAACTATCATGGACAACTAAATACGATTGGTGAAAGTGCATACATTTCTCTTCCAAACAGTCTTTAGTTTGCTAAAATCGGATAAGTCGTTTATAAGTTACAATGATTTAACTGATTACACTTTCAACTCCTCTTATTAAAGTCGGTACGCCAATGAGCATAAGACCAAAATGATGCATAATTGTGAAAGCTTTTTCATGGTGTTATCAAAGATATACCTTTATGTGGAATTTTTGGAGATATGTAAAATTTTAAAATTTACTTTTCAATTACGCCCTCTTGCGGCAAAATGCGGAACTTAAAAATTATTTCCAGAATTTTCTTATGGCCACTTTAGTTATAATTATTTTTTCCTGAATTTCTATGCCCAGTAGTTTCCGAGATATGGCCGCTCGTCACCCTTAATGAATCACCCGGTACAGTTTAAGGAACTTCTAAACTTTAGAAATTTAATACAACTTAAAGGTTTTTAAAATTTTAACGATTTATCATCTAATAACACATTTTTCAAATTTACTTTTTATGTCATTGCGGTCCTGAACATTTGGAACCAAATTTTAAAAAAAATTTCACAAGAATTTCTAGTTTGGCGGATGTTAACTTATTTTTTTTTTTCAAAAATAGTATTAAATTTTTTTAAAGTTTCAATTAAACAGGTTCATCTTACATCATCATCATCCGCCATGTAAAACATAAAAATAGAAATATTACGGCTATCTATCAATATTAATTTCTTATTTTCCAACAAAATTACAAACTATGCCCCGATATTATTTTCAAAATCTCCACTGACGCCGCGCCCCTTAATTCTCGTGAAATTCGTTTATATAATATTATACAGTGAGTCCCAGAACTAATGTCTAAATTCATTTAATATTCAGCGGTAAGTTTTTTGAAAAAACGCTAGTACCCGTCGATTTTTATTTTTTAATGTGTTAATTTCATGTATACAGGGTAGCTCAAAAATAAGTTACGACCATCAACTTTTTATTTTTTATTTCATTTTTGAATTTTGCATTGTATTCTAAGCATGTTTCATGTGCCATGTCCTATACATAAACTCAACAGTTATTAAAAAAATTAGGATTGAACATATTATCTATAAGTAAGAACCGTTTATTAAAAAAAAAACAAAGTCAAATTAAATGTTGAAAATTTGCGCCATTTACGGCTTGACAATATCCCAGACGATCAATAAACTCTCTTTGCACGTTTCTAACCATTTCCGGGGTTATGACACGCACTTCTCTTCGGATCCTCTCTTTCAACTCCTGCTTCGCCTGTTAACAAATACTTTTGATTTGAGGTAACCCCACAAGAAAAAGTCCAGCGGAGTTAGGTCTGGCGACCTAGCAGGCCATTCGATAGATCCTCTCCATCCTATCCACCGATTGGGAAAGGTTTCATCCAAAAATGTGCGCACAGTGGCAGCATAGTTCGGAGGAGCACCATCTTGTTGGAATATCAGTTCTTCGTCAGGGGAGTCTGGATCCAATGGATTCAGAAATAAAGCCACTAATGCTAGAATTAATTTAAGTTGGAGAAATTCGAGATATACTTGTCCAGTTAAAGACTGTTCAAAGAAAAATGGACCAATTACTCTTCCGCGTACGATTCCACACCAAACATTTATTTTTTCAGGGTACTGGCTGTGAACCTCTATCATCCAATGCGGATTTTCTGTTACCCAATATCGACAATTTTGTCTGTTCACATTACCATTCAAATAGAACGTAGCTTCATCCGAAAAAAAAATATTTTTTACTAAATTATTATCTAGAATGCACATATTCTGCATGCGTTCGCAAAACTCATTTCGCCTATCGACATAATCTTCAAATAACTTATGCACTGGAATAACTTTGTATGGGTGATATTTGTGCTTTTAAGCTACTCGGTGAACAACAGATTTCGGCATGTGTAAATCGGCCCCAATGTGCGACAGGGGAGTACATCGATTTTCTTCCAAAGAAAGCATCGGCATGCGGCATCGGCATCTCGCTGGAGATGGAAAATTCTGATAATTTTATTAGCTAGTTTGGGAAATAAAAGATTTTCTTAGGTATGTAATCTAGAGTACCAATGCATGCGGCGTCTATTGTAAAGCACCTGGCTACCCAGAATTACAGAAAAATCACAACCTAAAGTGTATTTATTTTCAACTGGCAAAGATAGTAAACAAAAACCTAACCCCAAAACGCTCGATTCGATCGGAACAGGATTGTATTTAATTTTCGCATTTAAATAAACACATTTTCCGATTATATTGGTAGCTTTATTTTGCACAATACAGGGTGATTCCTAAGTTGATACTTCTTTTTCAGCTGTGTATGGAAGGCATTAAAATAAACAACATTTTCAAATACCTTTTTTGCAATAAACTCAAAAATAAGCAAATTAGAGAAGTAAAAAATCTAAGTGCGGGCCTGTTCATCAAGACATATCCCGCTATAATTTCTGTTGTTTTTCTTATTTTTTATTGGTCATTCAATTTAGCGATCAAAAAGGTATGGGCGGACTTAATACGAGCACCGTAGTACAATAAAGACATAGGTATACATACATATTTTGCCGGCAATTGACTTGATTCAGGTGTTCGTGCTAAAAGAATTCTTTATAATTAATTCTAATTGTCACTTGACATGTTTTAAGTTCAGATGAGCCTCTTACACTACAATTTTAAAATTGATAAAATTTTAGTTATTCAAGATTCAATTGATCAGCAATTTAGGAAGAATATAATATGTTGGTAAAAGCACTAGTTCGAATTTTTAGAAAACATAAAGTAGACATATTATTTTTTATCCCGTCAAATGATCTAATTTACCTAAATCTGTTGGTCTAATTTTGTTTTATTTTCATCAACTATTTGCAAAATGAGCAGTAAAACGTAGGTGGTCTTTAACTAAGGTTTATTAATGATCCGAGCTTTATTCAAACACTGGTTAATATTTTAAGAATTCTTTCCGTTCGTGGCGGAATCATAAATTTAAAAACTGACAAATCTTTATTTTTAGAATAAGTTGCAGATTGTTTGTGGTTAATTATGTTTAAGTGATTAATAACTTTTGGTTGGGTATCGTGTATTCATAAATACTGACGCTATGAGAGATGCGTCAAGTTATTCGTTATAACGTCATAAGATACAAAACGACGCCTTGGAGGGTAGACTTCTTAAATTTCTCTACTTCCAATAAGAATATATTTTGAGGAATTTTACATATTGACCATGTTAATTAACCGGGGCTGTGGCTCAGACGTGAGTTACTGGCTTTCGACCGTGGCCATCCGAGTTCGATCCTCGGAGTGGGCATACGCACAATAAAAAAAGTATGTCCGAAATTTAGTAGGTTTAAGAATGTAGGAAAGAGTGTAAAATGTATTATCTCCTAGTTCACCTCATTCACGCCAGTAACTAGGCCGGATGAGATCGGACATCTCGAGAGGTACATAAGAAGGTACACACTCCCCAATCAGTAGGTCATTCAATGGCAAGAGACTGAGAGTTAATAGCCCTTGAGGATCGTGGTTCGGAACCCACGTTAAAATATAGGTCCAAGAGCAAGCTAACTGAATGTGAATCAGTGGCGGATCCAGGAATTTGCTGAGGGGGAGGGGGGACTAAAAAAAAGTGACGTCTAAAAAAAAGAGCGTATCCCGGCTCTTAAAAATCTTCTTACGCTCAAAAGTGACTTCTAAAGAAAATCCTGACCCTTCACACACCCCACAATTTTCAAGCCTCACAGTAAAAAACCACCCATTTGGTAAGGCTCAGGGGTGGGGGGCGCCTGTATCATAACACCCCAAGAAAAATCGTTTCAGACCAAGGGAAGGAGTTCCAAAACAACCTCTTTAAAGAATTCTGTCAACTATTTGGTATATAGAAATTAATTATACTACCCCCGGTAATTCGTCCTCCAACAGCCCTGTAGAGGGACTACACTCCACTTTACTTGAAAAATTAAGAGTACTTAAAATGAAAAATCCCGATGAAACATCTCAAAACCTTATGATTTCTGCCATCCTTATTTATAATCAGAGTATTCACTCAACTACTGGACATTCCCCTTTTTCTATATTATACGGCCCGTACCTCAATGAACCAAATCTAAACAACGATTTAACACTTTTTGAACAATACACCGAAAGACGAACTTTTATGAACATGTACGACCTATCAAAAACAGTCCCAAAATATCCAATAACAAAATAAAAACACTGAAGAACCGCCCATAGTACAAGACGGCCAAACTATATATAAGAAAAATACCCTTCGAAATAAAATGAACCCTCAGTACATACCTGTAAAAGTAACAACAGTAAATAAAAACACAGTAATAAAAAATAAACATATGTTAGAAAAATTAAAAGACTTAGAAAAAATCCTATTTCTTTTCAGCCTCCCGATCCTAATCCTGCAGGCTCAATTAAACCCTTACCAGGCCCTTCAAATCTACCAACTTCCTAATAATATACATAGAAGAAATATCTTCTTCCTTAGTTATTGATAATTATCATACAACATAGATACCATTTAATATCTCTAGTATTAAGTTTACTTTATCCCAATTGTTAAGCAATGTTATAATTTTAGAATCTATGGTGAACAAGCAAAACAATAACTTTACAAAAACACAAATTTTTCATTTATTTAAAACATTAAATAGCACTTTCGACATATGCAAAGTTGAATGATTTTGAAAACAATCGCAAGAAACGAGGGCTAATGAACTTTATAGGCAGCGGTATCAAGTTTGTCACCGGCAACGAAGTTAAGTATAAGATTTCTAGAAAAAAATTAATTCCTTCCTCCCATTTTTTACTATGAAGTTTTAAAGTTATGATATTTCTACAGTATTACCACTTCTCTTTCCAAGTAAACAGTGTTGCTAGTTTGTAAGTTGGCGATTATTTACAAAACCTTACCATAGCGAATGTTAAAAGTTTTTATTGCAAAAACAATTTTTAACTGTTTAAAATGAATTCTATAGCTATTTTGATATACTTTCGAAGTTATTATTCTTAGGCAAGCATCTCTGCATTTCAGCAGAACAATTTAATCAAACTAGCTATGGTTGAGAAGATTAAATTATTTATTTTTATTAATAAATAAGTATATCGCTTTTTGTCTGTTATTCTGCAAAAAGCTGAATGTGAAGAAGATAGATCTACTTATTCAAAGTGATTTGCGCTCGTAAGTTTAAGTACTCCGCCCGTGGCGCAGAAAATTTATAATTTTTTTATGCAGTAGGTAAGCTCTAATCAGGCAAGTTTCATGTTTTGAAAAAAAATTATTTATACCAATGGTTACTAAGTAACTGTTAATAACAGTATTACCTAATGTTTTACAAGACTTATTATTTGACCGACCAAATGATATTCAGCAAATTACCCTCAAAGATAACAACATCTATAAAACATCGAAATATTATGATGTCTCATAAACACTGATTTGAGGAAAAGCGCCATTACGCGCTTCACAACTTATTAAATATTTATAAAACAATCATCATTCGGCCATCAAGCAACATGGCTGCCGCCGCTAGGGATTTCAAACTGTTATGAACAGCTTAAATATTTATAGGTGAATAGAGATACCTCTTAAATTTGTTTTCAGCCACGCCAAAATCTTTTCTATGTTTATAGTTTTAATTGAGTACTTAAACTTAGAAGTAAATGATGTAGAAATCAATTTAACTTAAAATATACTGCTTCTATTAATTATGGAATATGTAAAAAAGGGGTTTTGACCTTAGTTTATATCTTTTTATACAGGGTGATATGGCTAAAATGTCCAGCGGTGTAAAATCTGCTGATTTTAGAATTAATGTTTCTATACAATATAAAGCAATGAAAATTGAATTTTATTTTGATTACTACAGCTTTATGTTATAATCTTAGTACTGTACCCACTATAGTACAGTGCCATTCGTGTTATTAAAATAAAATCAAAGTTCTAAAATCGTGATATTGCCTATTTCATAATGGGCTCTTTCACTATAATCGGATTTATTACATTTCGCACTAATATCCTGAACTAAATTGCTGGACAATTGCTTTCGAGCAAGAAAAATTTCGCCTAAATTTAACAGTTAATATTTTCTGAGCCATATACGATATGGACCTACAGTTTTGAATGATTAATAGATCTATCCCTTGGGAAACAATTGCCAATGTTGGATTTTCTTTAACTGTCAGAACATTTTATATACAGGGTGTTAAAAAAGACGATGATTTTTGCTCCAATTTTAATGGCGTGTAACTTTCACAATAATATTTTTAAATTTTATCACTCTACGTCAATTGAATCACTGATTCATAGCAAAGAAAATAATTTGTCAAAGTTTTAATATCTGCTCTATTTTAAGAAATACCGATTTTTTTTGGAAAACCTTGCTTTATTTCAACTTATTGGTAGCTAGATCTCACTGTGTGTTGTATCGTGCAAACTTTCCGAGTGATTCTTATACTTTATGAAAAGCTTGATTATGTTCAGTAACAATAGTTGTATCTAAATGTTATGATGACAGTGGCGTACTTATAAACACCTATATGTCTATGGTTTATGAGTATCTCACAATTTTTCACGATTGTTTTATATTGGAAAGTACTCGCCCCTAGATTAGGTCAATTTTTTCTTATTTTTTAGTTTTTTTTTTTTAGCACTACAGGTTTATTATACAGTGTGTTTACAAAATTTTAACAAAGATAATTTTTTAAATTTAATTTTTAGAAAAAAATTATTTATTAATTTCTAACTTTCTAACACTATACTCATGAACCATAGACATATAGGTACGCCACTGTACATCATAACATTTAGGTACAACTATTGTTACTGAACATAATCAAGCTATTCATAAGGTATAAGAATCACTCGCAAAGTTTGCACGATACATCACACAGTGAGATCTAGCTACCTATAAGTTGAAATAAAGCAAGGTTTTCCAAAAAAACCGGTATTTCTTAAAATATAGCAGATATCAAAAATTTGACAAACTACTTTCTTTGCTATGAACCAGTGATTCAATTGACGGAGTGTGATAAAATTTAAAAATATTATTGTGAAAGTTACACGCCATTAAAATTGGAGCAAAAATCATCGTCTTCTTTAACACCCTGAATATAAAATTTTCTGACAGTTAAAGAAAATCCAACATTGGCAATTGTTTCTCAAGGGATGAATCTATCAACCATTCAAAACCGTAGGTCGATATCATATCTGGTCCAGAAAATATTAGCTGTTAAATTTAGACGAAGTTTGTCTTGCTCGAAAGCAATTGTTCAGCAGTTTAGATCATATTGAAAACATATCCCAATAATAAAAATATTCCTAGAGTATAACAAACCTATTCTAGAAACAATTAAAAACAGCGGGAAAGCTGCACGTTTAAAAACATGAAGCGAGAAGACATGTAGATACGTCATCCTATTAACCGCGCAATTCTTTTATTTGCGAGCCGTACGATCGATTTTCTTTGTTCCGATAACTGAAATAGAAAAGAGCAAATTAAAAATAGAACACCATTCTCGAGAGACTAGACAGGTCGAAGATGGGTCCGAGCTTGCCGAATAAAGGCTGTCCTGGGTTGCCCATTTGTCGGTTTTGTTATGACGTCGGTACTTTCTTCCGCGTGTTTTTATTAGAAAGCGTATTTTATTTAAATATTTTCTCAGTAAATAATTGGATAATTTAAAAACTGAAAATATAGAAAATTTTATTTTTTCGTGCCCTATACGATAGGATCAAAATCAAAATTTAATGAAAAAGTCCACTAATGGAGACATTATATATTTCTTGTACAGTATGCGTCACCAAACTTAGAAGATTGTTTCCAAATAAATATTATAGTACCTAATATTTACTAAAAAAATCAAAATCATAATGGTTAACGAAATATCCAGCGGTATGCATAAGGTTTGCAAAGTTTTATTATTTTTGTGATTTTGTATACAAATAACTTAATAAGCGTAACGATCTTGACAAAGATCTTGACGATCATATTAATAAAATAAAATAGTTAACAAACAAAAGGTAATTTAGGGGAAAGGGGTCGAATATCGATTACTTAAGAGATAACGTAAGACAAAAGCAATACCTTTACAACATACTGTTGGTTTTTGTATTCAACGTAGACTGTATTATCTTAGAAACAAAATAACACAAACAAATACTCTGTATCTTAATTAGAATTTTTTTTAAAAACATGAAAAACAAAACTCTAACTTGATCGATATTTTCACTTTAGGTCGGCTAATATCGATCATATAGTAGGGTAATATCGATCCATATCTATTCACATGGTTTTCACAAATCCAGGCCTGCTTCATGTCTTCCTCTGATCATGCAAAGCGATTAATCTTACGAGAATATTTTTTAGTGTATCTGCAAAAAATAAAAGGCAATGAGGGTAAAATCGATCACAGGCCGGCAATATCGGGTATATGCTGGCCGAAATTACCCGCTGCGATGACGCCAATGATTTAACATAAACAACTCCTAACCTCAAAGAATTAAAATGTTTGTAAACACTGTATAGAATACCTTAGGGTACCATGCAACTATTAGTACTAAAGTAGCTTAAGATTTTCTAACCTTAACGAGCACACACCTTATCCAATGAACCGAGAAAATAGCAAAAAAATTCACAAAATTGTTTGTTATCGTACATACTTGGCGTTATAATGTTGTTGCTATTGGTGGTTTGTATCTACCTTGAGGGATAGAAACACGAATTGTACCATTTTACAGGTTTGTGGGGTTGCGTAAAATTAAGATGGTCGATATTAGCCGCTGATCGATATTCGACCACTTTCCCCTAAATGAAAAAGATATAGTCACTATGAAGTAAGCATCATAAAATTGGTAATTTTTTTAATTTATGAACTGAACAATATTTTAAGTTTATAAACAGTCTTGACTTTAAAAGGTAATGTAAAATGGCATAGATAAGTTTAAAAAAAATAGTTTTTCCTGTTAAATTTGATATATCAGGTGACAACAAAACTAATTCCCAGCTGGTCAGTGGTCACGTTCTTATAAAATAAAATATTATTATGACATTTTGGTACGTTATGTGTTATGTGGTTACACCAGTGGCGGCTCGTCAGGTGAAGTAGGTGAAGGGGCTTTTCACAAAAAAAATAAAACCAGGAGGAAAGTTTTTCGACAATATTAAATATTAACGTACCAATACAGCTACCATTTTAGCCCTTAAGAAATAATTATGTTCGAATTAATAATATTAATTTAATCCGAATGTAGCTATGCATAATAGGGCCACGGTTATCTCCGATGGACAATAATTATAAACACTCGTGCATTTTGGCGCGCCCCAGCGACCGTATCCGTTAGCTTAAAGCAAGTGAAAAAAAAAGGCCCAACATGGCTTTAATATTCACCGTTGCTATGGTTACGTGACGTCAGTCACCCAAACAATATGTAACAATTTGCATTATGATGAAGGGCAATTTAAAAATAGATCCGTCGTATGCACCATTGTTTTAGCATTGGTTCGCCTAACCTTAAGGTATTTATTTTGAGGCTTCGCGAAACTTACGGTTATAGATATCGTTTTTACGTAATATACTGTGTGATTTAAAAGTTTTGTTTTTATTTTTCAGTTAATTCAGTAGTGTACTTACCTACTTGGTTGTGTGTTTTAAAAATTAACCCAATTAATGACAGAGTTTGTAATTATTTGTTGGACAGATGAGAATAAGAGAGATGTTTTGTTACACGGGTTTTTAGCCAATGTTTGTTTAAGTACTATACCTAGCTTTTCACCATTTTTTAAGACCGCGAGCCGCCACTGTGTTACACTGTGCTCCTATTTTTAGTATTCAAGCGTCCGACTGTCACTTCTGGTTGAACCGGAAGTCTACACAACTTGGTTATTTTAAATAGAATACCCTGTATATTTTTACAGATATGCAATCTTTTTGATATTTTAAAATTAAGGGTGGTTTACAATAGGCATACCTAAATCTTTTTTTTTTTTAATTTCCCTGTTAATACAAGAATGAAATTTTAAAAATAAATCATTAAAAAATGTCCATATGTTGCAAACTGTTCCGATTAATCCGAGTTAGGAGCATCCGACCAATATTTCTAAATTCTTGTCCAAGCATACGAGCTCCGTGCGAGATTGCCAATTTTGTTTTACAGCGAGATTTATTTTTTAAAACATCATATTTTGATTATGTCTAAATTAGAAGTAGTGGATGATTATGTTAATATAGTTATAAATAGTTTTTGGGCCATTGAAATAATAATATATGTACCATTGCGCCCAAAAAAAACTAGGACAGCAAAATTTTTGTTGTAGAGTAGCTCCTTGACTATAAGGAATATGTAAAATCTATTGAGGAAAGGTTACCATTGTTGTTATAATAGTTGTTATGAAAGTGAAAAGGTTTAACAATACTACATTTTTAAAAATACGAGGAAAAATGAAACTACGCATATTTAAGAGTTTTAAAATATAACAAAAATAAAACAAGATTTTTAAATATTCTGTTCCTATAAATTTTAATTTTAATCATATTTAAACCTTAATATAATAACATGTTTTTTAATATTTGGTAGTTGCACCGTTGTTATCGATTAAGGCTTACTTAACATTAGGTTTCTCGTATACTTTTGCGTTATTGCATCTCATGCATTATCCTTTGGCTTAATTCATCCCGAGTTGTAGGCTGGAAGTTGTGTTTATACATAAACTTTGTCATCTCACCCCAAACGTTTTCAATTGGGTTGATATCCGGACTTTTCGAAAGCCACGGCAGAACACGAATTTGATTTTCTTCTAAATAATATTGAACTCTGCGGGCTTTATGTATAGGAGCAATATCTTGTTAAAATACAAAATCTTGACCATATACTGCGTCGAAAGATGGCATCATAACTTGGTTTAGTATAATAATAATAATAATAATAATATAATAATAATATTTATTCATAATAAACTGTAAACAAAAAAGTCTGCATAATATTATCATACTTAAGTCTATTTTGATGCAATATAATGGTGCATTGAGCCTCCCCTGCACTATTTGGCAAACTCCTCGGCCCCTTGCACTAATCCAGCCCCAAACGTTTATAGAAAAACGTGGTTAGTCTTATTTGTATATCTTTCATCGTATCTCGTACCATAAGGCCTATAAACGCGGATTTTCCCATTATTGCATGATTGAAAGGTTTTTCATCGGAAAATATCACGGTTTCCCATATATTACCTTGATTTATATATTCATAAGCAAATTCTACTCTTCTCTATTTGTTTGCTTCGGTCAAAAATATTTTATTGGTAGCACAAAAACATTTTTTTTATCCGAACTACGAATTATTCTACGCGCTGTGTGAGCCGAACCAGGAAAATGTGTTTCTTGGCCGTCATTCGAAATTTTGGGGCGACCAGAAACTGCTTTTCTTACAATACTTCTATATTCTGCAATTTTGTGCTTAGCCAACAGCACGGTATATTTGTTAATCCCCAATTCATCTGCAATGTTTCTTATTTAATATGTTTAATTTGTAAATGATCGCTTTTTGCTCCGTGGTTAACGCTAGCATTTCAAAAAACATTTCTTTTAACACGTCACTGTCAGTCACAAAATTAAATTAAAGTGACAACTTTAAAACAAGCTAATAGTCTGGGAGATTAAACTACATTTTGCTGTCCCAGTTTTTTTTGGGCGCAATGGTACATAATCATAAAGGTTAAGAAAAAATGTTGTCATCGCATAAATATTTTTAAAAAAACAATCATTTCTTCAATTGAAATTGTTCTTTTGCCTACAAGTCTGCATTTAAGGGGTCCATTGTAAATTCCTATTCAACGTAGGTGTCTCTTTAGTGGCTGTGGCCTGTTAGTAGGCCAACCATTTGTTTTAGCTGGGTTCGCATTAAAACCAATATTTCACTAGATAGCTTTTGTGCGGGTTTCCCAACTATGGCCATCGCTTGGGTTTGACCAGGTATCCTGTTCCATCGAGATCAGTGTTGTTGTGGCGCCCACCTTATCTGTCTGATGTTGATTTGAGTGCCTGTTTTGATGTGCTTTCCGTCGGCCGTCTTGGATCCATCAGTGTACCAAATTAGGCCCTTGCCCAACGACGGAGATGTCCCTTTTGACCACATGTCAGAGTCGCACCTGATGTTGAAAGGTCTGGTGAAATTGTAGACCTCCTTCATGCAATCTGTTTGAATCTCCAAAAGCTCATCGTTGATTAGATCCGTGGCTTTTGTGTACCCTATTCTTACGGGGTATTGTTTCCATTCCCCATTTATTTTCATCCTAGAGGCGCTGCAGCTGGATTCTTTTCTGAAATGAAAACTAGGGGTGCCGTAAGCAGTCGAGTGCGGGGAAGTGTCTTTGAGTTAGGATCAACATTTTTTCTACAAGCGTTAGAAAAACTACCACAAAATATTTCTAAAAATATAATTTTACTAAAAAACAAACAAATTTAATTTCTACTTATTAATAATATTTATATTAAAAGAACAATTTGATGCACTATGCAAATTGATTGCGGATGAAAGACAGGTTGAAGTAATCGAAGCCAACTGATCTTGATGAGCGGATGGTTGCAAAGAAAGAGGTATCGAGTTGTGTTGGCGCTGCTGGGAAACTGCGGAGTTGCGTCGCGGTCTCTTGATGTAGGCATCAGTAACTTTATAGTATTTACTGATATCTAAATTTTTCTTAACCTGTAGTGCACTTTTTAACATGGAATATCGACCATAAGGTATTTGGCGTCCAAAGTTTAGACATTTTCAAGAAATATGCCAAAAGTAGGTACATCTTCTCTTGGTGCTTTTACTTTTTCGCTTCACACCAACTAACAAAATGTTCGTATTGTTTGTAATACCTGATTAATGACTTTTTTGGTAGTAAATCCAAATTTGCGACACTTGCAGCTTCTAGAATATCTTCTGGAAACTCATCGTCCGAGAAATTATCTATGGAAGAATCTGAACGAAATCAAAAATCAAAACCACACTTCGGTGAACTGTTGTAAGGTGTCACTTTGATAATTAAATGTTATGTGTGGTTACCATGTACAAGGTTTTTGAAATAAACCGTTTTAAATCAGCTTTTTTAAAAATGTTTATAATAAACTGCAAAAATTAGTGTTTCTGTAATATACCTCATTTACTTTCACTAAAAATGAGTCTAGAAATTCATATTTTATTCATTATAGTTGTATTTTATTATAAAATTACAGAAAAAATATTTTTCCGGTACACCGTGCGGGAAAAGTTTTCCCACACCGTGCGGGAAAATCGGTTTTTCAGAACCAAAACGAGTGCGGGAAAACGGTAAATCGCGCACGCTTGTAGAAAAAATTATATACATGTTGCAAACTTTTTTCCGGTCACTGCATGTAGAATGTTAAATCATCTTTGGTAAGAACTTGATAATAGGCAGCATAATAAGCGATTGCCACAACCAGTTCAAAATTATATTGCTACGCTTTACGATCAAAGCGTCTGCTTAGCTTCATAAGCCTGAAACACAGAACGTATTTTGTAGTCAATTTTAAATAAAAAAAGAAAAGGCTCTATTTATGTCAGATAAAATGAAAGACTCTCAAGGTATATATCCACGTCCAATTACCATCAACAGTTAGGAAGTCGCGCTGCACTAATTTAGCAATTTGTTAGTCGTTAAAATTCCCAGCTGTCTGTATCTGTCATTTGACGGTTGGCTGATTTAGAAGTCGGCCGCAAACATGTGTGTTGTCGGCGGGAGTAAATAAGATATTCAAAGCAAAAATAACTAAGTTAAATGGACGAAAGAAAGCCGTAAAAAGAATAACGGTTTAGAAATGTAAATCTTCTAAATACAAAAAAAAGGAATTTTTTAATTTATAAAATGCTTATTTTTGAACACTGTTTTATTAGTTGAATGCATTTAAACATGATTTTAAATTTGATAATTACAAATTTTAATTTCGTTGATAAAACGCGTCAAAAATAATATAAATTTAATAATAAAATATAGGTACATTTAACCTATTATTTCTTGAAATGTATCATACAATAATTTTATTCTAATGCATGTAAAAAACTTTTTTTGGCAACCGTCCGGGAAGTACCCACTTCCCGAACGCTTTTTCTTTGAGAAAGTAGCATTTCTCCGGCCTAGTCCGGGAAGTACGTACTTTCCGGACTAGGCCGGGAAAAATCACATCGTTGTTGTCATTGTGAATATGCATAGGCGTAGTTCGGGGGGTACTTGGGGGTGCTAAGCACCCCCGAAATCTAAATTAGCACCCCCTAAAAAAATTTACATTTACAATATATAGGTAGGCCATAGGCTAATTTTAGGTATTTAAATTAACAAATACTGATTTTGTTTAATACAATGTGAATTTGTGGGTAGGTTATACGTTATACTAGATATACATGCATGCAGTTAGTAATAGTTCTCTTTTACTTTTCTTTAAGGTAAAATAAAATACCTATTTCGTTTTCATTTTCAAATATATTGCAATTAAATAAATACACACCAGTCTGTTTTTTTTTCTTTTTTTTTTAGGACTTCAGTGTTGACCGTCTAACTACGCCTATGTGAATATAAAAATCTTGCTGATAATGATAATGGTGGAAACATCACAAATTTAAAGAGACACGGTGGCTGGAAGCAAGGCCGCCCACAGCGGGGGTCAGGGGGGGTCACGTGACCCCCCCTACACCCAGATCCGCCTACTCCACTAGATATTATTTTGAAATTTTACATCAGTGATAAAACCCTTGACGGCCTTGACCCCCCCCCCTACAAAAATATCTGTGGGCGTCGTTGGCTGGAAGTCTACCAATGTCGCTGAAGGATATATAGACAATTCACTAACAAATAAAATTAAAATTGTCAAGACCATTTAAAAATTATCAGTTTCGCAGATCTTCTAAACAGTAAAAAAGATTTTAAATTGTTTTTGAAACAAGCGTAAGCGAATTACAGTAACCTAACTAGACTAACACTTCAGTTACCTTTTCTTCATGCGGCAGTACTATTTTTTTTTGTTTTACAGTATTTCGGTCTAGGTCTAAGACAAAAATCATCGGGGAAAATAGAATTAATTCTCATGCCTTCAAAGCTTGCTTACCTTCTAGCCTAGAGTATTGTGACGGCATATCATATTTAAAAAATAAACAGCCTAAACACCCTAACTTCCTGTTATGTAATTTTAATATTTAAGTAATCCTAAAAATAATTGCCAGGGCCGTAATAGTAAAGAAAGAATAGTTTGAAATGCTAGCAATGTGTTATTTGATAACAAAATGTTAAAATTTTAAAAACCTTTAAATTTTATGGAATTTCCAAAGCTTAGAAGTCCCTAAACTGTTTAAAAAATTCCAGGTCCTTATTTAAAAAAAATGAATTGAGGTTGATAGGTATCTAAAGAACGGAATGTCCAATTTGAAAACTAATAACGCCATCTTGTAGAACATAAAGAGCGGCTATGAGAAAGTGGTTTTGTTTTTTTCCTAAGTCAAAAATGAAGGCGAAAAAAATTAAAAACCAAAACTAAAAATTTCAGTTTTTTTCGGATATCTCCGAAAGCATTCGGAATATTTACACTTTTCTTTCACAAAATTATTAAGCCCCAAAATAAGCAACTTTGCCTCAATTTATCGTATCTCTTACCGTTTTCGAGATCCCCTTGTACGCATACGAGTTTGTAGCACCCTGTATACCAACCTTGTATAATCATTTTACAGGGTGGAATTTTTGTCCGGAATATATTCAGTAAGTATCAGCCTCTTTTTTTCTTAAAAAAAATCAGAACTACGGCTGAGTTTATTTTTAGTTTGGCACACTTTTTTCGTGTTTTTATCATGAAATTTACTTCTCCTTTCGGGGTAGAAACCGCCCCCAACTTCTTTTTTTAAATGTTAAGGTTCTGTGCTCGTTGAAAAGGGGATTTCTTTTTTACTTTTTAAAATATTCGAAAAAAAACTAAAATTTTGAGATACGTTTCGTTTTTGTGGAACTGTTATCAACTTTAATTTTTTAAATACGGACCTGAATTTTTTTATTTTTTTTTAAATCTCTTTAAGCCCCAAATTCAACCATGTATCACGCTTACTAATTTCTGGGCGTTTTGATGTTATCTGTACATCATAAGGAATTTGATAATTTATTACTTTTGAATAAATTCGGCCCTGGAGGTATGGTATGATTGCATACAGCAGGATATGAGTTATATATTAATTATTAACTTAAAAAGGAAAATTCCAGAGTAGTGTAGAAATGGGAAATGACCTTCTCCCCCCACTCCTTCCATTGACCTTGACCGCGAAGGTGGGCAGGTGTTTATTTGACCTTGACCTTGAATGGGTGCAGGTGTTTTTTTTGTGTGATGTCATATGACCTTGACCGCGAAGGTGTGCAAGTGTTTATTTGACCTTGGCCTTGGGTGCCGTTTTGTGTCTAGCATGACCTTGTCCATATTCGAGGTCACTTGTTATATTGATGACCTTGAGGTGTGGTCTAACCTTCGTCGTGTGTGCTCTATAAATAGGTGGGGGGAGCAAAATTTGTCAGTGTACATTTTTTCTTCAACAGTGCAAGTTCATTCTCTCTCTTGATTATAATATATTTAGTAAAATGTCTTATGTGTGTGAAAAATGTGGTGCTGCGTTTACTCGCACATATAATTTATTACGTCATCAAAAGGAGTCATGTGTGGCAAGATTTAATGATTGTGTGGGTGCGGAAAAGCGGAGAAAAGTTGATGGTGCCGCATCAACATCTGCCATGCAAACGTGTGAGCTATGCAATATTAGCATACCAAAGAATTGTGTTGCAGCTCATCAAAGAACAATACAACATAAAAGTAAGGCAAGTGTAGCAGTGTGTCCGGGTGTTCAGTTGGTGCAAAGCAGTTTTAAAAACAGAATTGCATCTTATCACATCAGCAGTGATAATGAGCATGTGGACTATTCCGTCTTTTTTGAAGAACTTAAACCAAAAGTAATGCAATTAATCAGTAAGATTTTGCATGTTCACCGGTCTCTTAAAATAAATATGGTTGTCGTCGGACGATATTTTCTACCATCACAGGACGTTTTCAGTGAGAAATCCTTCAATACGTGTAATGAAATTGTAAATGAAGGAAGCGACTTGGATGATGTTTACCAATCTTTTGTGGAGGCAATGAAAGTTCAGTCTACGGAATTTCAGGAGAAAGATTCAGGTATATTAAAAGAATAAAAAACATTTTAAACCAAAATTAAATAAAACGTAGCAATCCATTAGAAAATTTACTTATATTTTTTTTTGTTTGGATTTCAGGATGGGCATTGGAAAAAATTTTATATCTTGAGGTAAACATTAACAAGTTCTCACCGTTGGGTGGTTCCTCGTATGTGAAGTTGCCGAGGTTTATTGAACTTAAAAGGGCTGTTGTGAACATTATGAATAGGGATGAGTGCTGTTTTGCCTGGGCCATAACGTCAGCTTTGTTTCCAGCAGCCATGATGCGGGCACAGGTTACTTCATACCCCCATTTCTCAACAGTGTTAAATTTTACAGGTATGACTTTTCCAGTTAAATTGCGCGATATTTCAAAATTTGAGGAATTAAATAATATTTCAGTCAATGTATATGGATTAGAGTCGCGGTTTGAAAATAATGAAATTAAATACGAAGTTGTCGGTCCGTTAAGATATGCACCAAAGAAACTACAAAAACATGTAAATTTGTTGCTTATTACTAAAGATTGTAATGTTAAAGATGATGGTGTAGGTGACAGTGAACATGTTTGTGACGACAACTGTGTTAAAAACCACTACTGTTGGATAACTGATTTGTCTCGCTTAGTTTCCAGTCAAATTTCCAAACATCACGATAAATTATACTTTTGCGATGGCTGCCTTATTCACTTTATTTCACCATCAACTTTAATGTTACACCAACAAAATGATTGTAAGCATATCTTTACGCTGACACCTTCAACAGATGTAAAAGTCGATAAATTTGGTAAAAGTGTTCCGGAAAATATTTTAAAATTTGAGGGTATTGAGAAGCAAATGAGAGTTCCATTTGTTGTTTACGCGGATTTTGAATCTGTTCTAAAACCCGTTGAAACAGTAGAACCAAACCCCCAAAAATCTTACACAGTTGAAAATCTAAAGCATGAACCTTATTCTTTTGCCTATCTTATTAAATGTTCTTTTGATGATTCTATTTCGAAATTTGAGCTATACCGTGGAGACGATGCAGCGAAAGTTTTCGTTGATCGTATCGAAACCGATTTAAGACACCTTTACAATACATATTTAAAAGATATCGTTCCTATGGCTAAATTGACGCGTGAGGAGAGAGAGGATTTTGAAAATGCTACCATTTGTAGTATTTGCGAAATGCCATTCCAAGACGTTAAAGAGAAAGTTAAAGACCATTGCCATATAACGGGTAAAAAAAGATTTGGTGCTGCACATTCCGTTTGTAATTTAAATTATAAAATACCCAATTTCATCCCCATAATATTTCATAATTTAAGTGGTTATGATAGTCACATGTTCATCAAGGAATTATGCAGATATGGGGATAAAATTGATGTTATAGCTCAAAGTAAGGAGAAATATATATCATTTACAAAGAGTATTTACATGCACGATTATGTCGATCAAAAAACGGGTCAAACAAAAAGAAAAAATTTAAAGCTCCGCTTTATTGATAGCTTTAAATTTTTATCGACATCGTTGGAGAATTTAGGTAATGGTCTTAGCAATGATGAGTTTAGGGAAACCCGTAAATATTTTATCAATAACAAGGAATTTAACTTAATGCGACAGAAAGGGGTTTTTCCTTATAGTTACGTTGATAATATTGAAAAGATGAATAACCCAAATCTTCCAACGAAAAATCAGTTTTATGATCAATTACGCGGAGAACACATCAGCGACGAATGCTATGATAGAGCAAGAGAAGTATGGCGAGTGTTTAAGTGTAAAAATTTGGGTGAATATTCCGATTTGTATTTAAAATCAGACGTTCTATTGTTATGTGATGTTTTCGAACAGTTTCGCGATACATGCTTAAAAGTTTATAAATTAGATTCTGCGCAATACTACACTTTACCAAGTTTAAGTTTTGACTGTATGTTGCGCATGACTAAGGTAGAGTTAGAGCTTTTGACCGATATAGACAAGGTTCATTTTTTTCAAAAAGGTATTCGCGGTGGTATAAGTCAGTGTACAGAAAGAAAACATATTGCCAATAATTCTCATTTACCAAACTTTGACCCAACTCAACCATCATCTTATATCACTTACTTAGATGCGACATATTTGTACGGTCATAGTATGTCCCAAGCATTACCATTTGGTGGTTTTAGATGGTTATCTGAACGCGAAATTTTAGATCTAAATATTATGAATATAGATGATAATAGCCCACAAGGCTACGTTTTGGAAGTGGATGTGCATTATCCAGAAGAATTGCATGATACACATTCAGATCTTCCATTTTTGGTGGAAAACATCGTACCACCAACGGAGACAGCAAAGTTACCAAAATTAATTCCGAATTTAAATGATAAAAAAAAGTATATTGTTCATTACAGAACCCTAAAACAAGCCATTAACAACGGCCTTATGGTAATGCGGACCCACAGAATTTTGAAATTTAATCAATCAACGTGGCTTAAAACATATATTGATTTTAATACTAGTTTACGAAACTCTGCAAAATCAAAATTTGGTAAAGATTTGTTTAAACTAATTATTAATGCGATTTTCGGAAAAACCATGGAAAACGTTGAAAAACGAAAAGATATTAAACTAATAACTCATTGGGACAATGCTAGAGGGAAAGTTGGGGCTAGAGCATTAATTGCTCGACCTAACTTCAATAGTCGATCAATATTTTCAAAAGATTTTGTTGCTATTCACATGGATAAATTAAAAATTATTTACAACAAACCAATATATATTGGGTTTTCCATTTTAGACATTTCAAAAACAGTCATTTATGATTTTTTTTACAATTTTATTAAAAAAAAGTTTGGTAATGATGCTTCTTTACTGTACACCGACACGGATTCGCTAATATTAAAAGTATTTTGTGATGACTTTTATCGCGTGATAGCCGAAAATCCTGAGAGATTCGATACTTCAAATTTTCCTGAAAACAATGAATTTAATATTACAAAAAGTATTTCGGTGCCGGGTAAGATGAAAGATGAATTTCCATGTGACCCGATAATTGGTTTTTATGGTACCGGAGCCAAGGCTTACTATGTGAAGTCTAAGAATGCGGAATTAAAAAAGGCAAAAGGTATAAAAAAATCAGTTATCGAAAAGGAACTTCATCTAGAAGATTATCGAAAAGTTGTGGAACAGGGCGGTTTAATTTTTAGAAAAATGAAAACTTTTCGCAGTGTGTTACATGATGTATACACACAAGTAATAAATAAAATCGCCCTGTCCCACAACGACGATAAACGTTATGTTATTCCGTTAACAACAAAAACTCTACCTTGGGGTCACGCCGACATTGACTTTTATAATTCAGATCCGGAAAGTAATTTAGAAAATTTACTGCGTGTCATTGAGGCATTTAAATAATAAACTGGAAAATTCATACCTTATATAACGTAATATTAGGCAGCTCATTTATTTGTATTATTTGTTCAGATTTTATTTTATATTTACAAATTGTTAATATTTATACAATAACATTTTTACATAATATGTTATATTAAAGAACTAAAAATAATAATAAAACACAACGTTGCAGCAAACAATTTAGTTTTATTTAATATATATACAAAATTAATTGGACAATTTATTATACACTTCTTTCAACACCCATCTTCTTCTCTCCATATCTGATTGTCTTACTGGACGGGGATGTTGGTACATCTGCATACCACAAACAGCACATCGAATTATTTGTATTCTAAAAAAGTCAACATAACTAATACGGCTGTTATGATGCCAATACAAATCGTTTCGTTTACACCTTACACATATAGCGTGAAACCCCTTTTGCGGTTGTTCATACTTGTTTGATGAAAAGTTTGGTTCTTGGTCGATTGGCAGCATAATGTCTACGATGTTTGTAATGAAATGGTAAAGAAATATCTAATAATTCCGTGCTAAATGTCTGCATCTATATACAGAATTTGTAACCTTAAAAATTACTTCGAGGACACATTTCAGCCCTGACAATATAATGTGCATAATACACCTATTCACGTAAACCTTGAAACCAAATATATATATTTTAAAGAAAAGTCTAATATAACACAAGGTTATATCTGAACCTTGAGAACATTGCATTTACAAGGATGTATTATACCCTTGAAAGAGAGACAGAAGAGACTAAAGATATTAATAAAACCAAAATTTGCCGTAAAAACATTGTTTTATTAAATATTATCCCAATAGCATTGTAACCTTTAAAATTACATCGAGGACACATTTTAACCTTGGAAATATATTGTGTAAAATACATTGGTTCACATAAGTCTTGAAAATAAATACATACTTCAAGAAAAATATATTATAACACAAGGACGGATCTGAACCTTGAGAGGGAGTTGTATTGTAAGAGAGAGAGAGAAGAGGGGTGGGGGTGGGTATGTAGTGGGGAGGTGCGCATAAAAGAATATACACCAGTCCTATTTCTTCAGTATAAATTTTCAAGTCGTTCGAGTAGTTTGTGTTAAGTCAGTTTATTAAAATGAGTTTACCGAGTTTAGATGTGAGCGATATGTTTGGGAAGAATACCCAAGAAGAGTTAAATAGAGAATGTGAAGATGTGTGGGCTGATGAGGACCTAGACCGGCTAGCGTCCGAAGCAATTGACAAGCTATTGGAGGGCGGGTTTAAACAGCAAGAACCCAAAGTAAATATTGTAAGCGATATAGTGGTAAAGGAAGCGAAGGTTCCCAGCAAACTCCATACGTTGCTTACGTTGCCATCGGGGGATGTAACAAAGGAGGCCAAGACGTTTTATGCGAGTAAGCGAACTAGGCAAGAGATGGTGGAGCCACAGCCAACAACATCGTCTGGCAGCAGCTGCAAGAGGAAGAAATTTACATTTCGAAAACCAGCGAAATGCGAAAAAAAAAACGTGTATATCGACCCTTCCCAATCATGTCCACACCATTTCCCCACTCTCAGACTGCATAGATACGAGATTTATCAACTTTTTAGTTCATTTTTTGATCATAAACTTTTTTATTTTTTAACCGATTTTATTTCTTTTTTCACTAAAATGTTCTTCAGAAAATTCTAACAAGTTTTGACTCCAATGTTTTTTTTGTCAGACGTATAATAAGGGAGCTATGAATTTTTAAAGTTGCCAATTACGTTAAACATCTAACTTTGTCATTTGCCGTTTTTCAGTTTTTCACATTTTTAACTTTTGAAAAATGCTATCCCATGTAATTTGATGTGCAAATCAACTTTCCTTTATAACTTTTTTCGATATTTCCATTACTTTAGCAATAATTTAATTTAATCATAAACTTTTTTATTTTTTAACCGATTTTATTTCTTTTTTCACTAAAATGTTCTTCAGAAAATTCTAACAAGTTTTGACTCCAATGTTTTTTTTGTCAGACGTATAATAAGGGAGCTATGAATTTTTAAAGTTGCCAATTACGTTAAACATCTAACTTTGTCATTTGCCGTTTTTCAGTTTTTCACATTTTTAACTTTTGAAAAATGCTATCCCATGTAATTTGATGTGCAAATCAACTTTCCTTTATAACTTTTTTCGATATTTCCATTACTTTAGCAATAATTTAATTTAATCATAAACTTTTTTATTTTTTAACCGATTTTATTTCTTTTTTCACTAAAATGTTCTTCAGAAAATTCTAACAAGTTTTGACTCCAATGTTTTTTTTGTCAGACGTATAATAAGGGAGCTATGAATTTTTAAAGTTGCCAATTACGTTAAACATCTAACTTTGTCATTTGCCGTTTTTCAGTTTTTCACATTTTTAACTTTTGAAAAATGCTATCCCATGTAATTTGATGTGCAAATCAACTTTCCTTTATAACTTTTTTCGATATTTCCATTACTTTAGCAATAATTTAATTTAATCATAAACTTTTTTATTTTTTAACCGATTTTATTTCTTTTTTCACTAAAATGTTCTTCAGAAAATTCTAACAAGTTTTGACTCCAATGTTTTTTTTGTCAGACGTATAATAAGGGAGCTATGAATTTTTAAAGTTGCCAATTACGTTAAACATCTAACTTTGTCATTTGCCGTTTTTCAGTTTTTCACATTTTTAACTTTTGAAAAATGCTATCCCATGTAATTTGATGTGCAAATCAACTTTCCTTTATAACTTTTTTCGATATTTCCATTACTTTAGCAATAATTTACGATTTTATTACTCTTTTCTTTTAAATAAATTTTACAAATTTTATGTCGGGAATGAATTGTTGATTTTCATACGAATCTTTTATGTTCTATAAAATTTTTTTGTAAAGTTACTAATATTGCTTAAAATTTATTATTTTAATTTCATTTTTGTCTGAATCGGGTTAGAAATAGATTTAAAAATTATCGAATTCTGGCATACGGTTTTGCATACAAAATTGTTGGATTTTAAGTAGAGTGAAAACCATTTAACCACTTAGTGACCCTGTCCTGTTTGACCTTTGGTTGGTAGCGTTCGTCATCGTTAGAAAATGTTTATCAAAACTTGTAAATTATATATTTAGCTAAACTACAATGAATTCTTTTTGTGCCCCCGAGGGGGCGGTCAGGGTTCGTAGCGGTCGTCATCGTTAGTGAGCGAGGGGAGAATGCCTTACGGAGTTGTTGAATCCGCAGGCCCCTCGCTCACGTCGTCCTCATAGTCCCACCATGAGCTTGAGTCAGCGGGACCGCTGAAATCGTCAGCGGCGTTGCCAACTTCCCAATCAATCTGGCTCGACCGGTGAATCGTCATCCGCTTCGGCAGCAGCTGGCTCATTAGGTTCAAATTCCACCCAGTCACCATCAGCTTGGTTTAGCTGATCCCATAGCCCCGGACTCATGGGTCGGAAACGCTCTGTTTCGTCGCTATAGACGGATAAACCTCGGGATGGTGGTCTTTCATCAGCCATGGTGAGTATAAAGAAATATTTTTATTGTGTTATTAAGTTCCTACATTTAGGTGGAACGTCGGCTGGTTATTACACCTAACGCCATCTATTAAAACTTTTTTCTGTGTGTAAACTTTTATTTCACAAAATATCTTTCATATTAAAATCGATTTATTTAATAGTACCCTCAGCGCCATCTATTGATAAAAATATATAATAAATAAATCGATTTTAATACCCCAAAAAATATTTTGTGAAATAAAAGTTTACACACAAAAAGTTTTAATAGATGGCGTTAGGTGTAATAACCAGCCGACGTTCCACCTTAATGTAGGAACTTAATAACACAATAAAAATATTTCTTCACTCTCTTCGATATGTCGTCCTACCGTTGCAACAAGTGTCGCTTGATGACGAACTCTAGCAGAGACGAGAAAATAGCGAAGTATTGGGAGGATTGGGGCGTCAAAAACGCAAAAAAGCCGGTACTTGCAGTACCACCGACCCCCAGGCCGCCACCAGAACCTGAGCCGGTGGTGGTAATGACTGAACCGATAGAGGTGGTGGAGGAACCACCGTGGCAGCTTGGCCCTGAGGAGAGAGATGCTCTCCTCAGAGAAATGGAAGAGCGTCGGGAACAACGACGGCAACGACGCCCGGCGCCGCATAGGCGTCCTGCGCCGCGATCGGTCCAGGTGGCGGGAGGACACCAACCACTCTAGGTTTCCCCTTTCCATTACCAAAAATCAGCCCTTTTCAGGGCTACAAAATACTTTCATTGTAGTTAGATGGTCACCAAGTATGTGACAATATATTTTCTTCAAGAATACATTTCTTGTTTGAAAATTATGTCACTCGGGATGTATTAGCAAAGAATGTATGATTTTTGTAATTCTAAATGAGCGTTTTGATCATATCATGTTTTTTCTTACGGCTAGGTAAAGACCACATATTTTTACTATGTTCTCTCTTGCCAAAGGAAAGGGAATGGAGTTTGGTAAAATTAAAGGTGGCCAAAAAGAATTTTTTACATTCACCGCGACAGCTTATTATGTATTTACCAGAGTAACATAATTCTTCTTAGCCAAGAAAGGTTTTCTTAACCAAGAACAACTATGTCACTCTGTGACATACAACTAATCTACATAAAAGTCTTTTGTGGTCCTAAGTAGGACCGGGGGTGGCAGTTGTCCTACAATGGACCAGGGAATGTCTGGGTTCGTAGCGGTCGGTAGGGAAGGCCGATATATTGTATTATCTGCAATATAATTTACTGAATTCTATTGCAGATAATGCAAGAGTCTTGGTGAAAGACTGTAAAAAGTCTTTCGCGACACAAAACACAGCGTGAATGACTTCGCGCGTTGCGTATCATCGCAGTCGTAAGATGACTTTGAATGAAATCTACGTTCATCAAACCACCAAAGCTCGTTATGTGGCAATGCATACATAATGAGACGTGCTCGCCCCATTTCACATATGACTGCACAATGCAGAACCGCGGCCTTAACCTACGTCGCCGGCGTACCCTTCTTTGTTGGACCCGTGAAGCAGGCATGTCATCGTCAGAACTGTTCGTCGAATATCCCTGATCTGAATTAGACGACATCGTAAAGTAGAATGAATTTTTCACCCATTATCCCCTGCTTAAATACAAGTTTTCGACCTTCACCACCACCAACACTACAAATTCTCTCTCTCGAATCCTTGCAACCGTTGACCCTGAGCGTTGTAGCCTTGAAAATACTTTCTATGCATAGTAACATGAATAAAACACAGAGTATCTAGTTTACCAGTTTATTTTTACTATTACATAAATAATAATTAATACATTGACTTATTGCTAACAGAGCCATTTAGTATATTGTAGCTAAAATATGCATCGTGAATAACTAATGCATACACTTTAGTGTCTTTTGGAAATTTGCTTTTGCGTGTTTCAAACTCCAACTTCACGTCCACAGTAGATGATTTCAACGCCTCTGCTTGATGATTACAATCTATGATGAATACAGGATTTTTGATATATTCGGAAAAACTCATCATCGGGTCATTAAGTTCTCGTTGATAGTAGCTCATTTGGAAATTTTCGTAACTGTAATATGCTGGCGCATATAGTTTTTTCGTAAAATCCAAATTCCATCTTTCATAAGGAAATACTGTCGAGTTAAGGTAGAGTCGAATGTCACTGATATCGGCTGTAGTAAATTCAGTGGCATTCTTTTCTCTATTGTCAGAAAAAGTGCTTGTCTGGAATCCAATAATCAAATATCTCGGCCTTTCCAAGCTCGCACTTGTTCTTAAGGCCCATACGTCGGATGATGTTTGTCGCAAAGCAGGTAATTCGTAAAGATCCCATTTGCGATATGCCATTGGAATGTTTACATTACTTCCACCTTTATTGATACGGGACAATATTTTCAATTTTTGTCGGTCATCTGGAATAATATGACGGATTTTCCACTCAATCTTTTCAATAGTAATATCAGCATCAACTTCACCAATGTAGCAGTTGGAAAAAGTGCGGGCGATAATTAAAATCAACTCTTGCTTAATATTAAATATGCCCTTCGAATAATCTTCAGCAAATCCCATCAGATATTTTAGAGGTAGCTTTCCAGAGAACACTTTACTTGTAGAATCAAATATACCTTGGTTTTTTTCATCCAAACCCCATCCACAGGCCATAAGACTTTTTTGTTGGGTTGCACCCAATGATGCCATAGTTTTCAACGTTGAAGTAATTCCAGGTTTTCGAACAACAGCAACTTGTTCCCCAGCCATTTCATAACGTATTTCGTCGAAGAGGAAAGCGATTGCATTATTTGATAAGTAACAGTGTTTAGTAACATCACTAGATTTGAAAGTTCCTTCGATGTATATGTAGCTGTCTGATATATCCAAAATAATGTCTTGAAAGTGTACTGGAATGCGAATTTCATCAGAGTTGCTAAACGTCGGAGAACCATACGGCTTATATGTGTGCTCTTGTAAGCTGACAATGGAATTATCAAAAATGGGTTCGGTAAAAACCTCAATTTTGTCACTGGTACTGGCCATATTTTAATTTCGTACTCTTAAACCAATGGATTGTAGAAATTTACGGTCTCTTGCAGAGAGCTGCTTACGAGCTAAACGTCTTTTCAATCTAACGTCTGGATTGTGAATGATCTTGGTCTGTGTAATATGTTTTCTTTTATGTTGTGCAGTTGAAGCTTGAGTGTTGGACAGCATATTCAGTGGACGATTGAAGCAAAAACCCATATTTATAATATTTTTTTCAATTCCACTTTAACTATAATTTTTTCACCTTGAAAATTTATCAGATCACCGTTATCATCCAAGATGCGTAGAGTAATGTTGTCTATTGACTGACGTCCCTCGGGCATTATCGGCATATAAATAATATTTTGAGGTTCTTTTGAAATTTTGTAACCTGGCTCAACATCAACATCGAATTCGAATAATGTGTGGCTTTGTCTTGAGTTCAAATATGCTCCTGAAGTTATGTTACAATCCACCCTTATAATACGCACTTTCATTATGTCCACATTACTAGTTGATTTATGTAGTTTTCCGCTTTTTAACACAACCGGTCCAAAGCCTAATAATCCACCAATAGTGTTTTTTCCTCTGAAATCAATGTTGAGCGACGACTTGAGTTCACATTTTAATGTATTATTGTTGGCCTCCAATGAAAATAATATATCACATTTGTCTTGTTTGCAGGATTGCTTTAAACTTGTGTGCATCGCTTTGGAAATTTCATTAATTTCGTAAGCTCCTGGTGGAATCCATAATTGTATTGGTTTTTGACCATCATTTTTCATGTATGCAAACAAATTGTTACTTTCATCAACGTTAAAAATTGAATTATAAGTGTAAAATCCCAACAATGCAAGACCATACTTATGCGTTGAATTCAATTCGATGGGTGGATAAAAATCCGCACTTATAACACTTCTGTGTCCTGTTAGCGTGAATGTGTAAGACATGACTGCTATCGAAGCATAGTATGCGGGCTTATTTATTGTTGTTTACAGCAATTAATTGGGTTTAGACTATGCATCAATCCATCTTTAGCTGTTTCATATGTTATTTTTACATCCTTGATTTTACAATAACAACAAAATAACTTTTTTGGTGCTGGTCCATCTCCTTCATCCACATCTGATTTATTTTCGTTGTTATAATGTTCGTTACAGTATTGATATTTTAACAATTCTTTGTCACTTTTCATATGTTCAGGTAGCTTATTCCAAACGAGTGCGATTTCATCTGAGGCTAACGCAATCATCACTTCCTTTGGCATATTTTCTAACTGTCTTGCTGACATGTTTCTCAGCCCACCTACTTGACTATATGCTTTAAGCGACAATAGCATTTTTGTGTAGTTATCACGATCCACTTTTGGTGTCACACACGCTGCTGCCATTATATATTTTTTTTTAATTTTGAGAGAGAAACTTCAAACACAAATGTCCACACCAGACTGTACCGAATTCTTGTTGGCGGTCATATGTATAGTAGATTTTCCTTGATGCTTCGGATCCCCGTTGTAGATAGCGCACCAATTCGGTAGGTGGTGGTAAATCACCAAAGCTATCAAAATATTTTACATTTATATTTTTTTTTCTATATGCTACCCAATGCGTCCCGCCTCCCAATATACTATCCAAATTAATAATTGCAGCTTCATAACGTTTGGGTCCTCGCACTGGCAGTGAATCTCTCATATAAACCCCTCTAAAATGTGGTATTTTCATCTTTGCAGCAAACTTTTCTATATCAATATTGGATAGTGGTCTTCGAGGCAGGGATTCAATTAGTTTTTTGATTTTCCATTGCTATTGCTTAGAAATAATCCCATACCTGTACGATATGGCTTAAGAAACAAACCATTTCCTTTTGAACACAAACGCAAGGTAGCACCGGTTTTTTCTGTGCCTGCATTTTTTACAGTCTTTAAAGCACGCACAATACCAGCTGCTCCACCAGCTAAGGAACCCAAAGCTGATAGCCCTGCAAATATCGGTATTAGAGGTAATATCCCACCAGTTTTGGGGATTGGTATAATTCTAGGGGTGCGAATTTTTCGTTTACCACCAGCTGCTTTTAAGGATTTACGTGCAGCTGTAATAGCTATTTTTGATGTTTTCATAAGATTTTTTTCAAGGCTCTTCTTTTCTCCAGATTTCATTAATTGCGATCGAATTGGTTGTCTAATAGCTGATCCAAATGCTTTCTTGGGTTTTTGTTGATGATGACGACGACGACGCTTATTGCCCCTCTTTTTTCCTTTGGAAACCTTTGAACGGCGTTTATTTTGTTTAGTCGATGGCACTCCCATACCAAAACGTTGTTTTGCTTTCATGACGTTAGTTACTAACCAAGCTGCAGCCTTTTCCCGTAAACTAGCCTCCTTAGATTTTACTCTTTTCCAAGCACTTTGTTCGAGTTCGTAATCGGCTTGGTGTCGTGCACTTAAATCCTCACTGTTATGCAAATATGCTAAATCGTGTTTTTTGCAAGCAGCATCTAATGGATTAATTCCCTGATCACCACGTTGAACACGTTTTATTACTTTGGTCCCAGGTCCGCAATACTGATAACCGGGTATATGTAACTCAATTGGTAACCTATTAATTGCTGAATTAACAATACCAGCTCCAGTCTTACTTGATAACCGATAGCGACCACTTCGCTTGACTGATGACATCTAAATGATTGCATACGTGAAAATCACTATAAAATATAGTTAAAATGAGAATTGTCAAGCTTAAGCAAAAACTACCAGTTGATAATCTTGATGTCAAGGTTGGGTCAGGACACGATCAGAAATGTTTAAGAAGACATGGACCGCTGCTTCCATCATCTATACGTGGGTTGCTAATTGGACCGTCGAATTGTGGAAAAACCAATGTTATGATATCGCTGTTAACACACCCGTTGGGATTGCGTTTTGAAAATGTGTATATTTTCTCAAAGTCGCTGTATCAACCCAAATATGAGTATTTGAGAAAAATCCTATCACCAATTAAAGGTCTTGGCTACTACACTTTCAGCGATGGAAATAATATAGTGCAACCGTCAGATGCAAAGCCAAACTCTGTATTTATTTTTGATGATGTCATGTGTGAAAAACAGGATGTTATAAGATCATATTTTAGTATGGGACGACACAAAAATGTGGATGCTTTTTACTTAGCCCAAACATATTCACGTGTTCCAAAACAACTTGTACGTGATAATGCAAACTTCATTATAATGTTTAAACAGGACGAGCTGAATATGCGACACATATTTTCTGATCATGTTTCACCTGATCTAACGTTTCCGCAATTTCAAGACATGTGTTCTAAATGTTGGGACAATAAGTATGGTTTTTTAGTTATCGATAAAGATAGTGATGTTAATTCGGGAAGATATCGCAAGGGATTTGATAGCTATATATATTTATAGAAATAGCAATAAACCCTCATTCCATCATTGTCCGTTAATTTGAAGACACCATGAGTGAAGAAATCGATTTAAAACGTAAACTGGTTGAAACAACCAATGCTGTAAAGAAAAAATTTAAGCAAATCAAAGCAGCTAAATCTCAATATCATGTCGATTTAGAAAAGTTTTATGAACCGATTACTAAACCGTTGACATCAATATCAAATGCAGTGAAGCAGAAACAACAACCACAAAAACAGTCACTAAAACAACAGCAACCGCATCCGCAGCAGCAGCAGCAGCAGCAGCAGAAACAGTCACCACAGCCAACATTAACCCAAAAATCAATTTCTACAAGTAAACCTGGAAGTCGTTACGGTTTAAACACAACAATGGATAATGCAGATATATCAATTAATCCAAATACAGAAATATTTGATGAATTACTCATGGCGCCAGTTGAAACATCTACCCCAAAACATAAATTGTATGAGTCGTCAGTATTTGCAACACCATCTCCATCAAGGCAATCCACACCAACATCTAATGAAACTAGTTCTATTGAGAGGACATCTTTTAAAAGTATTCGCACCTATCTAACAGGGTTACAAAGGCATCCATCCTATTATGACAACATTTACGGTGTTCATTATGACTCAAAAACAAAAACAAATAAAGACAAAACATATATCGGAAATGTCGAAGTACGTTTCTCCAATGGGAACATTAGTTTATATAAAAAGGAGAGAAATATTGCTATATTTAATGGAACAAAAGAGCTTTATGATTTGATTTTCCTAAAATCACCACCACTACTGGGCCATGAAGACGATTTGAATAAAGACACTCTGCAAACATACAAAGATATTTTGGATATGACAAATGCAGCATACAATCATTACGACAAAAGTAATGGTTTACGGGAAACTCGATGGCCAAAATATAGACAAATTATAAAACCGCTAATGCAGGGAACTAAACTTGGTGCTGGAGTGCGACAAAAGAAAAAATCTAAAATTTACTTGCCAGTAAATAAGACATTATCTTCAAAGTCATCTCAATATGTCTATTGGAATAAACCCAGTGAGTTGGTGGATCGATTACGATTATTGTGGAGTTCAAAAGTAGCAGGACATACTGGGCATGATAATGAAATTATGTCAATTATTGAGGAGCTTCGAGAGGAAGGAATTATATATTAAGTAATTGCAATCAGTTATATTGATCAGTGATGAATGAGACATACTATACTATGGATCCTAGCCCCGAAAAGCTTAAAATTGTAAATGAACTACATCGAAATGCAAGAAAAAACTTCGCCAGAAGACACACCATAATAAAAGGGTATAAGGATTTGTGGCAAATTGATTTGGCAGAAATGCAACAATATGCTAATGAAAACGACGGTTATCGTTATATTGTCGTCTGCATAAATTGTTATTCAAAATTTGTGTACACGAGAGCTGTTAAAAATAAGACCGGTGTTGAAGTTACTAATGCAATGAAAAGCATTATTGAAGAGGCTTCATTTACTCCAACTAATTTACAAAGCGATCAAGGAAAAGAGTTTTACAATAGCAACTTTCAAGCTCTTATGAGAAAATATAACATAAACCATTATTCTACCTATAGCACGAAGAAAGCAGCCATTGTAGAACGTGTTATACGAACTTTAAAAAACAAGTTATATAAGCAATTTTCAGCAAGAGGATCGTACAGATGGTTACAAATTTTACCATCTATAACGAAAGCCTATAACAACGCCAAACATCGTACGATTGGAATGAAACCGAAAGATGTGAAAGAAAATACACAAATTAATGCATACAATTATTTGAAAATTGTTCCGAAGAAAAGAAAATATCGTTTGGGTGATATTGTTCGCATTAGCAAGTATAAGAGCATATTTGATAAAGGATATACCCCCTCATGGTCAACTGAACTATTTAAAATATCCAAAGTTAATGTAACTAACCCACCAACATACCTATTGAAGTCGTTAGAAGAAGGTCAACCGATTAAAGGGTGTTTTTACGAACCAGAATTGCAAAAAACAAATAGTCCAGGTGTTTATTTAGTGGAAAAAATTCTAAGAAAACGTAAGAAAAATCACACTGATCAATTGTTTGTAAAATGGTTAGGATTTTCAAACCAGGCTAACTCTTGGATAGATAAGTCTGATATTGTATAAAAAAATATTTAAATATATTGTGTAACACTAGTAAAAAATAAACATATAATTTGCAAAATTGTATTTTATTTTACATGTACTATAGAAATAAAATATATCAGGAACGATTTGTAACTGATAATATTTAAAATAAAAAACAGATATAAAAGTAATATATTTTTTATTATATAATAATATTTTTACAAGAAGAACAAAAAAGAAAAATATTAATAAGTTAACCTAGGGGTTATAACCAAATTGGCGAAGCTCATCCTTGGATAAACATATACTGCGGATACGTTGTTCCTCCTCCTCATCATCAGTGTGATCACTATCACTATCCCAAAATTCCTCGTCTGATGTGTCGAGCGGAGCATCGCAAAATTCGTCAGTTGATGGCTCGAGTGAAGCATTCGGTATTGCAGGTGTTGATGGTGAATGATCTTGTTGCTGGTGTTGTTGTTGTTCTTGCCGCTCTTGTTCTGGTCTTGCTGGAGATTGTTCTTCCTGCTGTTTCGGAGGAAACTCCTTTTCACACCAATCACAAAAACCCCTTTTTCCTCCGATAATTTCGAAATGTTCACAGTTGACACACATTTGACGTCCATTTACAGAAAATGGATAGACCAGCGTTGTTTGTGATTTAGAAGTCATTTTTGAGCAAAATTTATTAAACTCGATGTATGAATGGTAGAAGTAAACTGAGTTATCGGATTTTGGGTTCTAGTTTTTATACAATACAGATGTCCCTCACTTATGACCTTTCTTTTTTGAGTGATCTTTATCTAATACCAAGTGGATGGGCATCTTTGTCAGACTCTTCTCAAGGTTATCAACTCGATGTTCAAGAGCTGCCAGAAGCTTATTATTTTTTTCTTCAAAATCTTCTTGCGTTCTATCAAAGAGCCCAAAGAAATCTTTATTGATTATATCAAAAAGCTGTTTTCGTGATTTGTACAGTTCTTCAAAAACATATAGTCGAGTTGCTGCATCATTATCTTTAGTTGGTTGAGCAACATTTGATAAACATTTTCCTTCGATATCATATTGTCCGTCAGAGGTTAGTTTAAAACCATTACCTGGTATACCGCGGAGTAGTTGAACTTTTTCATTCACTCTTTGACGACCAAATTTGTCGATTGTGTTGTTAACACGACCCATTTTTATTTTCAACTAAGTCATTTTTCTTATGATATCCGCTTATATATGTTGAGAAAAAACAAACAATAATTTTGCTACATACAATTTATTTACAATTTTATATTTTTAAACATTACAATAAATTGGTTAAAAACATTTGGGGCACCAATCATTGATTACTGTTACATTACTACCACCGCCACCACAACACGCATACGAGAAAATGTATTCTTTGTCTTTTTCATCTTCTTCGTCTTCTTTAGTTTCTTCTTCTTCTTCTTTTCTTCCTCCAAAACTAGAATCCTTATCCTCGTCGTCGTCGTCGTCATCGTCGTCGGTGTCGTCATCGGCGATTAAACCATAATTTAGCAATATTTCTTTGGAAATATGTGGTATTTTGATAAAGAACTCTTCCAGTCGTTCAAGGTACATACCGGAACAAATTTCATCTAAACCAATGGACCCATATAGGAATTGTTCGCAAAGATGAGCTCCAACTCGAAAACGAATTGCATCCATCATGTTTTTCTTGTACTCCGTTAAACTCAAACCCAAACCGGGTTTGTCATGTGTTGAGTCATCTAGAGCATCTTGAGCCATTTTTCGTAATTTCAACGATAGTTCAGTAAAATATGCATCTTGGGCAACTCTGACCGTATCTTTATCGTCACACATCTTAAATAGATAATATTTTAAGCGATTGTGGAGGTGCTTCAAGTGTACAACTATTTTTTTACATATTCAAGCAATAAGTACCTAACTAATATGATAAACAATATAAAAAAATTAAAAAAGAAAAAAGTTTATTCCAAAGACCCAAAATTAATTAATGCTCGTGCATTACCCCCAGAAGTAACATTTGAACTTAGCCCCAAATATGTTAAAGTATATTTATTATCAGACATATTTATGCCCTCTATAATATCCTCGGTAAAAGTTTCAGCTACACGTTTTGGTAAAAATGTTTGAAATATCACATTGTTTAGCGAATCAAATAGTGTGACAACAATACTTTTACCAAAGCGTGTTGTCGCTGGAATCATTTTTTTAATGGTGTAAACTTTTCCCACATCCAAAGTTGAAAGTCTTTTACGTTCAGGAAACTCCATTTCTTTGTTTATCATATTATTAATTTCACTCAAGGTCTGCTGTGAAATGCTCATTATTGAAATATGTAATAAAATAATTTAAAATACCTTCAATAGACACTGTTGGAATACACACCACAAACGAAATATTACTATTTACCACTTTTCAAGGTAACAGTTTATGGGCTGCTATGCTTGTGTGACTATGAATATCTTGCTAACTGAACCATCTTTTATTGAAGTTTTCAAGGTCGATGAAATAAAAAAATTAATGGCAGGGGGAGTAACCACTTCATGGGAAAAACATACCATCATGGTCAAGGTCATAAATAAACACCTGCAAACGTACATGATCAAGGTCATCAATATAACCAGTGACCTCGAATATGGTCAAGGTCATAAATAAACACCTGCAAACGTACATGGTCAAGGTCATATGACATCACACAAAAAAAACACCTGCACCCATTCAAGGTCAAGGTCAAATAAACACCTGCCCACCTTCGCGGTCAAGGTCAATGGAAGGAGTGGGGGGAGAAGGTCATTTCCCATTTCTACACTACTTTCCAGCAACAAAAACGAATAGTAAAAAAGCATTTTTGAGTAAGCCTTCACAATTTAAATATCGCTCATTGAACATAAAAATGTGACTACTCACTACATCTGTCAACATAATTAAGCCAAACAATCAAGTATAAGTTTTCCGTCATAGCCACCTTTGGTTTGTTTAGCTTTATTTCATGCCTTGTTAAAATTTATATTCAATCCTAATATTTTTTGTTTCTAATTATCTGTATAAGATATATTATGATCAAAAACTACAATTAAATATGTAATTTTTGATTAATAGTTTGATAGCTCTTTGGAAAGACCCAATGGGTGGGCACATGCGGGTCCAATGATTTTAGAGTGGGCACTGCCTAAATAAAAAGTGAGTTCTAAAAAAGGTCCCCTCTTACAGTGAGAGCTCCTCGGGTGAAACTTTTCCTTCCCCCGGTCTAAACAACTGCCTTTTAAAAAAATTACCTTGCCGGGTGAGACAGAAACTTCTTCTATAAGTGGAAGTGATAGGAAAACGATAATATTTTAGGTAAAGAAGGTATATAAAAAAAAATTATGAACGAAGTTACAAGAAAATATTTTAAGTGGTTATCCCAGAAGTTCTAACTGTGAATCATCCTGTATGTTTTTGGTAAGTGGTCAGGAAGGTGGTGTTTTATTATCCGTATTTTATTTATTTTAAGGTAGGTAAGGTATAATTGATTTAATATTTTTAACAGTAGATTTTTTTTTATTACGTGTAACCTTTTATTTACTTGTCGGTATATTTGAAGCTCTTTCATCTTAAGCTGAAACAAATTAAATAGTATTTATGTTAATTTTATTGCTACTTTAACTTAATGATCTACACATTGAAATAACTATTCTTGAGAAACGAGTTAAATAAAGTTTAACCATAGTAGCATGCAAATAGCTTCATTAGGACACAGTATATCAAAAATAATATGGATTTGGCATTATCCCAAAAACAATTTACCGTATAATGGCCTGGGACCACAAACGTTTCTGTGACTAATATTACCGAAACATAATTACTTTTATTAAAGGATTTTATTATTTTGTGGATTATAAATTATCTTTGGTAAGAAATTTAATATTTTGTGCCAATTAGGTAGCTTATTAAATAAATTGAACACGGAGAGAAAGTTATAATACAACGTATAAGTAATATAATAACATTTATTATAATTTCTAGTCGTATAGGACAATAATCCAGTATAATATCGTTTAAAATAATATTATTATATTTCATTTAGTGACCGGTATTATTTTTGGTAATATAAATTATTGTATTATTATTATGTAATCTTTATAATAGTTTCTATTAAAATTTATGACACTTTTTTATTAAATATAAGGATATTTTCTAATAAGAAATATAATTTTTTAATTTGCTAATACCAGATTTTATTGTAAGAAATATAAAATATTCTTACAGTTATTATTTATTAATTTCTTACATAACGTTATATATTTTCTTAAAGTTTATAATCTATGATTAAAGTGATTATTATAATCTATTATAAGATGTACTATTTAGATAATGTACAGAATACGCCAGTACAGTGTCAGTAATAATACATTAAAGTACACAAAAACAATAGGTTCCCATGGGGACAGGTAGGTAATGACGGTCGTTTCATCCTTATTAGGACTCTACGGAAAGCCATAACCCATCAGGAACTTTAAGAATTTTTAAGATTAAATAAGTAGTGAAAAGGTGGCATCGCTGTCTAGCAGGAACTTCAATGCAGTAAAGAAACCCACTGTTAAATAAAATTTATTAATGTCCTATTGGTAGTGCTGTTTATTATATACAGGATGTTTCACGGTGGATGGAACGTTAGACGTTTATAGAAAACGGGTGATACGTTTTGTTCAATAGTTTGGTCGCTAAGATAAACAACCATGTTTTACCATTTTAATATATTTAATTTTTAGATAAAGAATAAAAAAACTGAAATAGGGAGGTGAAAACCATTTTTCTCTAGGATGCGCCGTTCCAGTGCTACAATTAAATTTAGACATCGGACCTATTATACAAAGTATACGTGGAATTTTATAAGAAATTAATAAATAACATAATATACAGGGTGATCCATTTAAAATAAGTAAGTTTGGGGCAATGTCCGGTATAACCTAAAATAATCTTCAATACCCCCATTATTAAGATTTGCAGGATTCAAATTGCAATATACTTCCCAAAATATTATAATGGACGGTCACCGTGAGATACCCTGTATAGTTACTATTGGGGAAAAATGGTTTTTAATTTTTCTATTATAAACACATTTGACAGATAACAATGTATATCTTCATTTAAATTCAGCCACCATCAATCTCCGTAACTTCTACTAGCTGTCCACTTGTCAAGCTTTGAAAGAACCAAACCGAAGAAATTTACGTTGGATCTGAGAGTTAAGCGTCCTCTTTACCTAGAATAGCGAACAAGTCAGTTGTGTAGGGATCGGTTAATCGATACTAACAGAACTGACTAAAATAATTCAATATTTTAATGTTATGCACCCTTTCGATGAAACCGCTAGCTTTAGGGTAACTTATATAGATGGCATCGCATGTTGCTTGCATTTTTCCCTTAGGAAGGAAAATAATGTAGCCGATAATGTTTACTTTTAATAGGTCGGCCATTAAATCTGGTAGGAAATCTGTCAGATTTTGACTTTATTCTAATTTTTGTTAAATTCCTCTTTTACATTTATTTACCTTTAATCATTAGAAATTAACAAGATGTGTGTGTGCAGATTATTTAAAATTCTTTCGAAAAAAGAACAAACTATAACAAATTCAAATCTATCGATACCTATTTACAATACATGATATTAATCAAATTTTAATATTTTTACGCGGCCCATTCTTAATCCAAGACAGAGTTTATCCTTCTAGGTCTAGGTATGGAAGTTAATAAAGCCCTTGCAAAGTCCGGATTTAACTCATGCCACGCTTTTAAAATCTTATTTTTTAATTCATCCAAATTTTATGTTCCAACATTATTTTCACCATTAATTTTTTTTGGCTTGTCCCCAAACATTTTTCATTACATTTAAATCTGGACTAAGTAAGGGTCATGGTAAAATGGTAATTTGTTCCTGCTCCATCCACTTCCTTGCTTTTCGGGTCGTATGAATGGGATAGTTAGCTTGCTCATAAATGGAATCCCTCTCTGAAAATAATATAGATCATAGGTACCTTTTTTTCAAAAAACTTAAAAGTAGGCGAGATACAGAAGTAAAAATCTAAGTGCGGGCCTGGTCATCAAAACGTAGCCTGCTATACTTTATGTTATTTTTGTCTTATTAGACACGTAATTTACAATTTACGGGTCGGCGATCAGTTATTTATTGGGCAATCTGCTGCGTTATGTTTTTCTGAAGCGAGTTAATTTTAAATTGGTGACAAGTGAAAATGATAAAATTTAAAAACAATAAACTAGTAGATATAGTGCTAATTTACGGTAAGTGTCAGCAAAACTCGGCTGCTACTTCAAGATTATACGCAGAACGCTTTCCCTTGCGGGCTCATCCTATACCCAGAAGTTTTCTTAATTTTATTTAACGGACAAGTTAGGCAGGACCGTATTTGATCCATAGTGTAATAAATGAATGTAAGTATTTTATTTTTTAGTTGTTTGAAAAAAGGTATTTAAAAATGTTGTATATTTTAACGCCTTTCATACACAGCTAAAAAAGAAGTATCAACTTAGAAATCACCTTGTATAACTACCCGAACCAGAACCGAACTAAAAATAAGAAACAGCACCAGCCACAGAAAAAAAAGTTGCCCACTTTTTACAATGACCACAAAACGTATTGGCGAATGTTTCGGAAATTATATGAATGAACGTGTAGATCTTGCATTGATAATTTTCCCCACATATAGGTATAGAACCAATCAGAACGCTAATTTTTATAGCAACCACCTTGGTAACGGGGTCTTACCCGATAAGACCTACCGCTAGCTCCATAGGACCCCTGTACCTTTTGTCAAGCTAACAGTAATTTATTTCAATAAATCAAGTTTATTAAATAAATATTATAACCCCCACAAAATAAAAGTAACACACAACAGTATTTGAGGTGATTTTAGGGCATAAACTTAACTTAATTTTGACATTTTTAAAGAAATGTTTTATGACAAAAGGTATGCAAGATTAAACCCAGGTGCTTTGCTTTGACGTAAGCTTAAGAAATCTTGGCGTTTTCATGGCAACCGTGATGATAACAAGCGAATTTGATTTTTGACGTTCCACGGGTCTGATTTAGTCTTGGTTTTTAATTAATTGTTAGTTGTGGCGTGTTGATAAACTTAAAAGTTAATCATAATGATGTGTTTGTAGGTATATTTTCCTTTATCACAAACTGCTTTTATTTCGGTTTCAGTAAATTTTATCCAATAAAATACATCTCTAGAAGAGGCGTCTTATCTTCATATACCTTTGTTTTTCACTCGAAACTAGATTTTCTAAGAAAATTATCACTCAATATAATTTTTACTTATAATCAAAGATAAGACCCTCGTGCTAAAGCTGTCGGGATCATATCAGAATATAATTTAAAATTACATTTCGTGTAAATTTGTCAGAAAATCGATTTCTTGTAAAAAAACAGCGGTATTACCGATACCCCTCCTCTATCGGTATATTACTGTTGAAATTATAATCACACACTTGGTATGAATTTCATATCGAAAGGCGTCTGCTATGGCCCGTACTAGCACAAACTGTTATCAGACCAGTAGTAGGTATTTTTTGAACAAAAATTTATTATGTAAATAGATTACATGTTTTGGGGGACATAAAAAAAACACCAAATTGTATTGCTCATAAATATAAACAAACAAAACAAACATAAACAAATACATTATTTCAAGGAAAAAAAAAATTTTTCAACTGCATTATAGGTCACTAATTAGTTTGTTTCATAAACGAAATGTGTTAAAACGTTCTAAACAAAATTGCGTATTTCCATCGAAATTTGAAGAAAAAGTTATTCATTTTTTCACTTTAATTTTATCAAGTAAACCGTTTTTTAACCATTTGTAACACTTCTTACAAAATTTTCAGTTATCTCTAGCTTTACAGTCCAATATAGACACAACAGAGATGATAGTAATATGTATTTTGAATTTCAATATTTAAAGAACGACGGATCAGTGCAAAAATGTGGCAACGGTTTTTGGAGACGAACTAATGTTTGTCTCCATTTTAGGTCGATTTCAGACACAAGATATTGTATTATTTTATGCAATAAAAGACAGCGCGCTCCGAAGTCACGTCGGTTCTTACGTAGCGAATGAATCATAGTGCGCCTTTAAATGTTGAAATTCAAAGATATGTACGAAGATTTCACTCGCGTCTATATTCTAGTCTGCTGCGAAGGTCAGGCGGATGGCGGGACATTTAAAATTAAGGTTGAAATGGATTTTATTATTTTTTACGTCACGCTTTCATTACAATTCTTGCTGGACAGTTGCATCCAATTTTATTGGAACCCTTAACTTTCGGTTGTCGCGCTTTTTGTGCGCTTTTAATATTTTCAGTGTACCTTCCTGAACGGTGACAGACATATCTTTGTTAGAAAGAGTTCTTGATTGTACAATAACAAATGATGACTGACTATTTGCCTCTATTGTAAGCTTCCACTTTTTAAAATCTTCAACGGAATTAAATTGCAGGTCTTCTTATTATATCATGGACATCAACAAAATGAAGATCCAGTTCAGCCAAGGATGAAAACAAAGTTCTACATAGAGGGCATGTAATTGTCTTTAAATGTGATTGTATGAAGACTTTGTGTTTTAATTTCATGTGAGCACTAATATTTGATTTTGTACTGCATTCCCTTCCACATTCTGTGCACACATAAACTGTTCTACAATTTAAAAAATGACGGTTAGGTTTCTACTTTCAAAATATTTAATATTTTGTGTCAGCCGCATGCCATAACAAAACTTACTGATTAATAACTTGCCCCTCCATTTTAATTATGCCCCACAAGGCCACAAATAAACAAACCGGCAAACTGTTCTTGTAAGAAAACATAATACCTCGACTATGACTCATCACCGTGAAGTAAAAAAATAATTAAATCCATTGCAACCACTCGTTTAAATGTCCCGCCATCCGCCTGACCTTGGCAGCAGACTAGAATATAGACGCGAGTAAGATTTCGGGTTGTTCGAGGGTCTTCCGTTTCCGCGGAGACCGCTGCTTGTTTTGCTTGTACAAAACAGATAATATCAATGTTCGGGGGTATAAGGCACCTCAATGTTTCAGATTAAATACAAAAGACATTGTGGTCCCAGTCACTCAAAAACCTCTGGCGCTTAACCCGATAATTAAAAAATACTATTTTCAACTCAATATGAGGTGCCATCTATTATAGTTATCTGGAAGTAAGCAGTGCGTATTATTAAAATTATGAGATACAGATCCCATTATGGTATCGATTAGCCAACCAAGCACAACTGACTCGATCGCTATCCTGTAGATAGAGCCTCTTATATCTAAAGCTGCAACGTTGGAGTTGAAATATCAAAGCGCCGAACCGGGTGGACAAGGACAAACGGCATAAGAATCCCCCAAACTGTTGCAAACAGTCGAAAATTTTTACGAGCTGTCTACCATTGCGGTATTAGTTGGGTTTTATTAAAGAGGGATGCCACTTACTAACGGAACAGTGGCGGAGACGTTCAATAAAGAAAGAAGTCTTTGTCATACAAAAATAGCAATCTTCAAAATGATTTGTGGGTTTTCGCCACAGCATTGGAAGTGCAAAAGGCATACTTTTTCTATTTTCTTTCATTTCTAATTTACCGCACCCCCCTAGGGAATATTGATTTTATTATCTCTGGTAACACAATTAATGGGTGAAGTTCAGTTATACAAACAAAACTCTCTTCCCACTGATAACGCGCAAGAAGCTCTTGAAAACTGTGATGCCAATTATTTTCCGAAAATTAACGCCTGTCTTAAACTTCTTTGTACGTTTTCAATTTCTGTTGCCACCGCAGAAAGAAGTTTTTCCACTCTAAGAATTTTAAAAACTTACCTGAGGTCTACCATGCTAGAAGACCGCCTTAACGGCTTAGCTTTACTATATATCAATCGAAGTATGGATTTAGACATAGATGAAATTATCAACCGGTTTGCAAGCAAAAAGAGACGGCTTGATTTTGTCATTTAAATCGATTTTTAAATTTTTTGATACTTACAAAATGGTATAAAAAACTTTAAAGATAATTTTTAGTTTTGTCTGTTATTTTTTGTCTACTCTTAATAGAGCATTGTTTTGCTTTTTTCAGTATTTTATTTTTTTAATTATGTCTTAGTATTATTTTTTTGTATTTACCTTTTTTTCGGCACAAAAAAGTTCTTTGTACTAAATAAATAACGAAAAAACCTACCTCTCGTTTTAAATTTTATTCCACATTAAAGTTCCGTAAATAATAGGAATGTAAAGGTTGTGTCTACAAATACTGAAATTACGGTTATAAAATAAAAAAGTTTTGTTTTTCCTGTTACTACTCAATTTGGTTAATTTTTGGCAAAATTAGGGCGTGGCACCCAAAAATTTTTCGCCTGCCGCGCATTGCCTGCGGCACTTTTACTTTCTTCTTACACTTTCCTTTTGCGCCCCCCCTAGACCAGATCCTAAATCCGCCACTGTTACACACACTATGTCGAGTTGCTTTTTTCACTCAAATATACTTAAAATTAACACAGAAACAGTGAAAACTATCAAATACATGACAGCTGTTAATCCTTTGTATCTTTATTTTCCATAACTTTATTTAATAATTTTTTTAGTATTATTTCCGGTACTGATAAACGTCAAACAGATATGACAGACGGGCGTCCCAAAAAAGGCTCAATAGAAAACACGTTCTGAACGCTCGAACACAACCTGACATCCTTGTCTAATAAACACACAACGACAAAGGTAAATTATACTAAGTTTCTGAATTCCCCGAGTGTTTTTCTGAAAAATTGTTTACAATGGAGCTAATAATTGGCATCATTTGTGCTTCAAAGACTGTGACCCAACTTCGTATGCCCCTTTGCTTTAATATCCTTGAAATACACTAATAATGCTGACTAAACGAGCATACAGCAAGTTTTTAATTTAAAAAAAATAGAATGTGTCATTGGGCTGTTTTAAAATGATGCACAAACACTAGCCCAGCTAGGATTGCATTTTCAAATATATAATATAAACTTTCTTAAACCTTTATAAACCCTGCTGGGTCAGAAACTTACATTAAAGACCAGGTGGGATACGAAAGTACCCCAATCTTTTTTTATAAATTTGTTCTTATCATGCTTATTATTAAGATATATTTATAAGAAAATAAATATATTTTTATTGTAAGAAACACATTCTACAATGCCGTGTTCTTAAAAAAAAAGTTTTTTAGTTGGCAGGCAAACAAAGTGGTGCATCTATCTTTTGCATTAAAGTACACAGGGACGCCAAAGGTAATGGGTTCCCTGGGGCACAGGTAGACAATGACAGGCTGTTTCGTTCTTGTTAGAACTCATCAGAAAGCCATAATGGAATGAATCGGCACCGCCAGTGGGCTACACGGCGCGATCTATATTTGAATCTACGTACCCGTAGAAAAAATTTTGTGAAGCGTAAAAGTTTCCTATACTGATGTTTGTTGGCCACCGTACTTTGGTTTATTGGTTCTATGTTTTCACGTTAGATGGCTAAATCTTTTGCATTGAGTTGATTTCTACTGATGGCGTTACTGGGTTTTCATCGCGTTTTTATTACATTCCACAATATTCTACAGATATTTTGTAAACGATAAACAAATACAAGGAAATAAAGAGTAAGAATCAACAAAAAATATATAAAATACAATACTTATTTAAAAAAAGAAAATTAAGAGATCAATTAAAAATAAAGAAAACACACACGCACTGAAAAAAAAAACTAATTTTAAACCGAATAGAAGCTAACACTGCTTGTAATTTAACAGTTAATTGATTTTCCTTTTTTGAAACGTTTGGAATTAGATTAAAACTCAAATTTAATATTTGTTTAAGATAAATGCTATATTTTATTCAATTTAAAAGTCTTCTTAATAAAAAATTTTCCTATTCTTAATTTAAATGTATTTATATTGAACCTCGTATTGAACTAATTATAATAAGTTTTGATTTAATACATATTTATATTTCAATAAAGTTTAGTAGATTTATTTCAATAAAATGTTTTAACTGTAAATGAGAAAAAATGTTATTTTAATTAAGTACAGTGTGCCTGAGAAGAAAAATGCAAGAGACCATTTTTATGCAGAGTTGACCAGGCTAATCCAAAATAATATCCACATGGAAAAATATCAGTGGCGTCCCACTTTTTTTCTAAAAAATATATAACCGCTTCTTCATTTACCTAAAGTTTTAAAAGTTATTCTATTGGCGATAACGCGGAAACGAACGGATATATCGAGCTGCAGTATTATTATTTTTTCTAGCAAATTTCATCTACTTTTCGATTATGGTATAATAATTATACCGTATGATTTATTTTTTCGGAGTAAAATAAAAAAATGTGTTAATATTACAAATTGCGCCCTCTATAGCATTTTTTTTAGAACTATTATGGACAATTAAATACGATTGGTGAAAGTACATACATTTCTCTTCCAAACAGTCTTTAGTTTGCTAAAATCGGATAAGTCGTTTATAAGTTACAGCGATTTAAATGATTCCACTTCAACAGCTTCCCCCCTTCCTATTAAAGTCGGTACGCCAATGAGCATAAGACCAAAATGGTGCATAATTGCCCAAGCCTTTTAATGGTGTTACCAAGGATATACCTTAGTGTGTAATTTTCGGAGATATATAAAATTTTAAAATTTACATGTTAATTACGCCCTCTTGCGGCAAAATGCGGAACTTAAAAATTATTTCCAGGATTTTCTTATGGCCACTTTAGTTATCATTTTTTTTCGCCGAGTTTCTATGCCTAATAGTTTCCGAGATACGGCCGGTGGCCATCCATAATGGGACACCCGGTATATCTTATTCAGTTTTTCAAGAAGTAATTTATAATTTAGAACGTCAAAGGCTTTTGCCAAATCTAGAAAAACAACACTAGTAGCAAAATTTGGATCCCAGTTTTCTAAAATTTTATCTTTAGGTTTACATAAGAATGTCGTAGTACTTACTAAATATTAGCCTTGAAACCACATTGATTTTTAGGTAAAATACTGAAATTATCTAAATAAGATATACCTAACTTAATTGAAAATTATTCTTTAAAGAATTTTAAATATTAATGATAGTAAAGCTATAAGTCGAAAATATTTAATGTTTTGTGCATTATTTACTTTAGGTATAGACAATAATACCAAGTTTCCAAATATTGGAATGAAGAATATTTGAAATTGAATAATTAAATAAATATAAAATATTTAAGAGCATTTAAGCAATTAATGTTCATACAGAATCCTAACATTTTCAAGGTAATATCTTTGTTACCACCCGAAACCAATGTAAGCAAATGATAGACCAAAGCAAAGAAGCTCATAACGAGAGAATCAAAAACAAACTTCTTGCCAGTCCTAACGGATCAAGGTCCTTTTGGTCAGTCGCTAAGGCCGTCAGCCAAAACTTTACAAAGTCAACTATTCCACCTCTAACACGTTCCGACGGCACAATAGCAACCACAGCCGGGGATAAAGCAAACCTACTTGCTGAACTGTTTTCCTCGCATTCCACTGTAGACTTTCAGGGAAAACCAGAAAACCACCACCCAACATTCCCTCAGTTCAATCGCAAATGTCTGAAATCGTGTTCCGTCAGCGTCTTGTCAAACGGATTCTTAAAGGACTCGACGCCAATAAAGCTTCTGGTCCCGACGAAATTCCTATCATTGTTCTCAAGACATGCGCCGATGAACTTACACCAGTATTTTGTAGACTTTTCAACTTATCCTACAAAAAAGGAATATTTCCATCCTGCTGGAAGTCGGCGCGTGTCCAGCCCATTCCAAAGAAACGTAAAAAGACCCTGCCAAGCAACTACCGACCCGTCGCATTGCTTTCAGTAATTTCAAAAGTAATGGAGAAAGCTATTAACCAACAACTCCTAAAGTATCTGGAAGGGCTTAACATTATCAGCGACCATCAATACGGTTTTCGTAAGTCCAGATCAACAGGTGACCTTTTGGCATATGTCACCCATCTTTGGAGCAACACCATCGAACATCATGGAGAATCCCGGGCTGTTGCACTGGACATCTCTAGGGCTTTTGATCGTGTTTGGCACGATGGGCTTCTAAGTAAATTGCAATCCTACGGTATGCCTAATGGATTTTGTTTATGGTTAACCAGCTTCCTTAAGAACCGTTCTCTGCAAGTGGCGATTGACGGGTTTCTCTCAGACACCTTCACCATCAATGCCGGTGTTCCTTAAGGGTCCATATTGTCGCCTACCCTCTTTTTACTGTATATTAACAACCTTCTAGTGAAAACCCAAAATCCAATTTATAGCTTTGCTGATGACAGCACACTTGTCTCATCTTTTACCTTGACTCCCCAAACATCCGCTGCCGACGCACATCTTCGCAGGCAGCATGAAGTATTGCGCCTCAACAAGGACCTGGAAGAAATTTTGGCTTGAGGTGACAGTAACCAAGTCGAATTTAATGCTAAGAAATCCCAGGCAGCAGTCTTCTCCAAAAAGGTTAACATTGCAGAACCGGATATAGTCATGGCAGGACACGCAATTCCCCTGGCACCGTCTATAAATTTGCTGGGGGTCAATCTGGGAGGTAATATGTCTTGGCATGATCACGTTGCCGCAATTGAGAAAGACGGCTGCACAGAAACTTGGTGCACTTTTCCGCACCAAAAGGTTGTACACACCTCATCAACTTTTGACACTCTACAAAGCCCAGATTCGACCATCATTAGAATATTGCTCTCATGTCTGGAGCTCTGCACCCAAGCACACCCTTCGGCTACTGGATTCCATTCAAAGGAGAGCCGTTTGTCTGATCGGCGACCCCGAGCTGACCAAGACCCTCGATAGCCTGGAGCATCGAAGACAGGTTGGTGATTTGGCTCTCTTTTACAGATATTTCTATGGCAGGTGTTCGACTGACATTGCCCACTTGATTCCACCTAGAGCAATGCAAAACAGAAATACACGGCGAACCACTGCCGCTCATCCATATGTTGTTCAGCTTAGTACTCCTCGAACTTCATTGTTCAAGAATTCTTTCATCTGGAGAACGTCATCTTTGTGGAATGATCTTCCTGAGGTCGTGTTTCCCAATGAATACAATCTTCAACGTTTCAAGACCAATGTTAATCGCTTTTTTCGCACTCGCACCGCTCCCAGAGCGCCTTAAAGGATTTTTCCTACAGTGCAGGTGTTTTATCATAAAAAAAAAAAATATACCATCGATGTCGCAGAAATATTTTAACAGATTTTAAATTTAAGAATTAGAGGTGATATATTAGTAGAGTAAATTTAAATTGAGTAAAATATCGCTTGCTGAATTTATACAGTAAGTATTTAATTGAACGATAAAAGAGTTTTGGACTTGCATTGTCTTTATCTGTTTTACATCACAACGTTTCAACTGGTACCTAAGTCGTCTTCAGGTGATGAATACTAAATAAGTAAAGTAACTACAGCTCTATTTAACCTAGCTAGATGCACTGGAGCATGACCGAGATGTGTGCAGTCATGCGTTTAGTTCGTGTGCGGTATTTTAAGTTTACATCTACTTAACAAAGGTTTCCAGATATTTCTTATATCTAATGATGGATTACTAAAACAATCTGGGTTTTGGTATATGGTAGCAGCTTCCTTGAACTTACTTTTTCTCCAATGTGGTTCTTTATGCAGGATTTGAGCTTCTGTCCACTTGATGTGATGACCGTGTGTCCAGGCATGGTCAGCTGCACCTGATTTTCCGGTTTCTCCTTTAAGCGTGTTGTTTCTGTGTTCCTTGACCCTAGTTTCAAATGGTTTTAGAGTCTCACCAATGTAAGATCGGCCACATTCGCAGGGGATCTGGTAGACACAGTGTTTTATGTCTTTTTGATTTGTTGGTTTTGTCTTCGTCAGGTGGCTACTTAAAATGTCTTTCGATCTGAATACCGTATTGATGTTGTATCGTTGTCCTAGTCTTCTAATTCTCTCAGATACTCCATTGACATACGGAATGTTGAGTGTTGATTGTGACTCCATTTGCTTCTTTTGTATATTTGGCCGATTCTTGCAATTTTCCAATAGTTTATCAACTAAATGAATGGGGTAGCCATTGTTGTTGAGGTTCATTTTGATGTAGTTAGTTTCTTCTTTGAGGGCTTCATTTGAATTACATATGGTAATTGCTCTATCCACACTATTACTACGCCATGTTTTGTGCTATTTGAGTGATTTGAAGTGTAATTCAGATATTGACCTGTATGCGTAGGTTTCCTGTACACTGAAGTATGGATGGTGTTGCCATTTTCCTTTACGTTCACATCTAAATACCGCACACGAACTAAACGCATGACTGTCTCGGTCGGTCATGCACCAGTGCATCTAGCTAGTATAAATAGAGCTGTAGTTATTTTACTTATTTAGTATATTCACCTGAAGACGACTGGAGATACTTACCAGTTGAAACGTTGTGATGTAAAACAAATAAAGACAATGCAAGTCCAAAACTCTTCTATCGTTCAAGAAACATCATTGTCTCCAGCCTTCAAACAGATACAAGTGTTTAATTCTTGTGCACTGGCATATTCACTTGCTGATTTCGGTTTTTTAAATTTTATGTTAAAATTCTTTAAATTTGACCAACATTTTTCTGGATCGTCCGAATTTATATTATTTATCTTTTTTAATTGTATTGGATTTTTTTTGTTTTTCATTTCTTTTTCTTCGTAATGAAGTAAAATTTAATGTACTCGCATAATTCTTCCTTCAAGATTTATGTTAAAATTTTATATACTTATATTATGCAAAATACAGATAACATAACACAGTGATTTTTTAAATTTTCCAGGTCCAGTTTGAAGTTGGATTACTTTTTAGATTCGTGTCATTTCTTATAAGTATGATTATAACATTAAATTAATAATTAAAATTAAAAGTGGCTGCCATTCATAGCTCCATCTCTTAAAAGTGGATGCCCTTACGTTGCCTCATCTTAACGCCCTCTTTGAGGATATAACGTTACCTTAATATAATCGTACTTGTACATGGATCGATGAGAAAGAGGGGTGACGAAGATCCACTACAAAAGAATGCTAAACCTCCATCGAAAAATGTCTAGCTTGAGAGTAGATAATATAGATGTCGGTGAATGTTACTATAGGATTAATTGTACTCAAACAGAGTATTGTAACTATTATTTAATTTATTTGTCAATTTCTGAGACATCACAATTATTCATAAATGTATTTATTTATTTTTTAGAATACAAACAGATAATCCCATAAACAATATAAACATGTTCCATTAATATAATAAAGATTTAGTTTTTATGTTGGAGAGTAACAGAGCAGATATTTTTTTATGCATATAAGATGATTTTTATATAACCATTACTATTTCTTATTATTAAAATTATTATTATTTCTATTATTATTAATGTTATTAACTTCCGTACTATATGTCACGTTTGAAGAATGACGCTTATCTGAATTTGTTGGTATAAATAACCTCAAAGGCAAGTTTTTCCAAGGGCTTAAAATTTTTAGTCATAGCTCCCTCCATGATCTAAATGATGTCTTTGTTCTAGCTTCCATATATTTTTTTATCTTTATCGCCAAATTCGAGTACTTGGTTTTCTTCTCCGATTCGGTTTTAGAGAGGTTGTGTGTTAGTGGGCAACCTTTATCTATTATAAAAGCTTTTTTGGTAGTCTTTTCAATAAGAAGAATATCCGGACGGATGTAGTCTACTGTTCTATCCGTTATTATTGCCCTGTCCCAGTGTAAAAGATATTCAGGGGATTCAAGGACTGGCTCGTGTAAGTATTGATAGTATGGTGGGAGGTTTTCCTTTAGATCTAATTTATGAGCCAGTTCTTTTTGGATGGTCTTTGCCATCTGATTATGTCTCCCCAGATAAGCGTTGGATGCCATGGCATCACAACCCACCATAATATGTTCTATCGTTTCTCCGGGGCAATTGCGTTTTCTGCACTCATCTTTCACATTTATTTTCAAGAGGTGACCTTTTCATAGATTCGAGTTCGTATGACACGGTCTTGGATGGAAATTATAAAACCTTCTGTTTGGGCATGTACCTAGCGTCCTTTTCTCTAACCAAATCAGTGACATTTTTCTATTTATGAGTGGATTTTGAAGTGCAGGAGGGTATTTGCCATTTAGAGCTTTCTCTTGAAGTTACAAGCTGTTGACTTTGCAGCGCGCGGATGATGTTGGGTAATCCGTTTTGCTGTAAGTTAAGGACTGTAAATCCAGCGTCTGCTACTACCACTTTTGTAGAATGTCCACATTCGACTCTTGGAAATATTTTCTCATAGAGGTCTCTTGTGACTTGCAAGTTATATAATTTAATGAAACCTCTTCCCCCTTCTTTCGTTTTAGGTAGATTCTTTCAAGTGCAGTGTTGGAATCTGAATTAATTCTATCTAATTCATGCAAATCCGTGTCTGAATACTTAAGGATTCCGGTGGGTAGGTAAGTATTGGTATTTCCTAGGCGTTGATGGCAGTAATAAGGTTACCAGCATTCAGGTAAGTATGAAAAAACTTTGTAAGTCTGCTTTTATATTTATTTTTAAACTCCCTTTTTATGATAGTGTGATCTATTTGTTGGTTTTGGAAGATACCTAAGTATTTATATGTCTTATCCTTATTTATTATATCTATGCCTTCAAGCAGTCCATGTTCAGTCTTTTCTCGTACGACATTCAAGATTGTGCACTTGTCTAATTTAACCGATATCGTGATGTCATCGCTAAATGTCTTGGTTATTTGAATTAGGGACTGTAAATGGGTTTTGCTTTAGGCCTAGAGTTTGATGTCATCCATAAATAGAAGGTGAGTTATTCTAAAACGTTCTGTTAAGTTGGGACGATATCCGTAGATTGTTGATTTTAGTAGTGAGGAGAGTGGGTTCATGGCCAAAATGAACCAGAGGGGGCTTAACGAGTCTCCTTGATATATGCCTTTTGATATATATTTATATTGCCTATGGAGGTTAGTATTCCATTGCTCGATTAGGGTGCCTAACATGTTGCGTATTAAGGGATGTATTTTGTAGATTTGCAATATTTTCTTTTGCCCGTCGCGTGAGGAACAGAATCAAATGCTTTACTATAATCAATGTAGCACATACTAAGATTTCGCCTTTTAACTTTTGCCTGTTTTATAACAACGGCATCGATTGTTAGCTATTTCTTGCAACCCGAAGCTTTCCTAATACAGCCCTTTTGCTCATCAGCTACCAAGTTGTTATTTATACGGTGTGTGTATATTCTTGGTCACATGACCGATGTTAACAGTTTATACACCACTGACAGATTGGTGATCGGTCTGTAATTTTTTGGATCGTTTCCCTGCCCTTTTTTAAACAAAAGAAAGGTATTGCGACTGGCGAAGAGCTGGGAAATATTCGGGGTTAAGGAGAGCCTTATTAAAGCAGTTTGCGATCACAAGTTGTAAGCTGGTGAAAGTTTTGAGCCAAAAAATATTGATTTGGTCAGGTCCCGGTGATTTCCAGTTAACCAAGTTCTTAGTATTTAATAATTATTCAAGTTAAGAATTCATTTCTGAAATTAGTATCGAAGATTAAGTACAAGATTCTTTAGGTACAGGGTCACCCAACCATGACTAAACATGGGCCTATTTTTTAGCTTTCCTGTTGGAATCAACTCAATGCAAAAGATAGCCATCAGACGTAAAACATAGAGCTAACTCTACTACTTTATTTTTAAAATAATAAGTAATTTGTTTACACACCCTTACATGGTACTTTCTCAGGAGCAATTGGTCTTATGATTTCTGCATTTGTAGATGTGTAAATCACGAGGATTAATTTTATGTTAGATTGTTTGTTGCAAGCATCTTTTGGGTATTACCGGTTAAAAATTTGGAGCCATACCAGTCGTGACCGGTTTATGTGTTTAATTTTTATATTTTTTTAGACATTTATAAAAACTTAAAAGAAGCCTCAATAATATATTACTGTTATAAATATAATTTGTGCTTTATCCCCTTCTTATTTAAAAAATGAAATTTTCCATTAGCCAAAGGGCTATCATTTACTCTATTTACTTGGGTATAGTGTAGGACTAATATTTTATTTCCTCTACGTAATCTAGCTTAAGTGGCCGCCACTCTCCCCTACATTTACACAAAGTGGTTACAATCCCTGTACCTACTACTACTCTCTGTTAAAGAATTGAACCCAAAAAAATCTTAACTTCTTATCTTTTTAATCATCTTGATTTATCTTACTTGAATAAGGGCTTAAATACATTCAGATTTTAACAACTTAATAATGTATACAGTATAAACCCTAAAAGGGGGTGGTAGTGCCCCAATATTCTTTGTTGCAATAACATGGGAGGGTGGTGCTGTCAAAACACCACATATATTTTAATTACATGTTTTACTTTATCTATCTGCTCTATAACTTTTTGTATGCTTGTCTAATACATATACTACAAGGCGCATTTAAATAGTAGCTGATTTTATGCCCAATAAATCGGAAAAATACCCATATTTGAAGCATAGCAATTTAAAACTAGACAAGTGGGTACCTACTAAAAGCAGAAAAAGAAAAATAGACAAGATTCACAAATTTTCGTTTTTTGCTCTTATTAATTTAATAATCAAAATTTCTTTAGTTCAAAACTGTAGCTAAGTGCTACTCAAGGACGACTATTTGGCCCCGTTTTGAATAAATCGAAAAGGATAAGAAATGTTGATCAAAAAATGAAATGGCGAATGCATCACTAGACTTCACTTGTAAGAAACGTTTTGTTATGTTTCTCCTCGTTGCCATGAAATAAGAAACTTTTAGAAACAGTATAGAAACTTATCATATCCACTCAAGGAAATTAAGTGCCTTCACTAGTCACACGATAATACTATAGTAACATATAACGTAACTTAGTGTCTTCACTGATGTGGAATGTTTATTTATGTTAACCGTAATAACTAAGCACCTCAAAACACTGAACCACGATGTACCTACAATAGTATACCGACTAGCGAGCTGAAATTTGAATATTGCCGCCTATTCCATCTGACATGGGTCACTTAGGCAGCGGTTTTAACCTTATACATTGCCGGCCCATTGGAAAATGCGCGCAAAATAAAATCGTCTTGAATCAAGCACTATAGAAGTTCCACAATGCTCCTCCGGTGGAAACGTACCAAGTATTCCATCAAACTTACTGATGTTGAGTTAGGAATACTTTTTGTATGGCCCTAAAATAAGATTACAAAGCCACTGCGAATTTTATTAATCGCACCATGATGGGGTGACTGGGTGAAAGAATTAACAGATGTGCCTAACAGACGGCGTTGATGCCAGTAATAGGTCTAGTCTCATGAGGATACTTTGGTTTGCTGCATCGTTGACCATTTTATAAACTTCATCTATACAGGCTTATTATTAGACAGTATTTTGCAAATAAGTTAATCAATTTTTTAAAACCAATTTCCCAAAAATCGTTGAATTAAAATTTTTGGTTTGCTGGAAAGTAAAGAGTATTTTCCTGAATACGAAATATGTGTTGACAAAATTGCTTTTGTCGGCTAGGAGATATTTGGGTTTAAAGAGTTTATTAGCTCATTCTTTAGACTAATTCGCCAAGACCTGTATGGAATTTCCAAAGTCAATTGACATAAACTACATGCCTAATGTCGGGTTGCACAAATAATTTGAATAATAATTTACTAACCAGCAAGTTTAATTATGCCATACATGACATTGGAAGAAATAATTTTCTCATGATCATACTGGCCCAGTTATTTTAATTTTTAATTTACTACTCAGGTACCTTTGATTGTGAGTTCATAATATCTGTCAATGTCAGTTATGTCTTATGTCACAGTCAAACTTGCTCGTTAGTTAATTCTGGTTAAAAAACTGTGTGCAACGTAACATATTTACCTTAGCAGGTAGCATCAGTTTATTTAAAATATAGAGTCTACCAAATTGGAGCCGTTTCATGGGGATACTTATGGAAAACCATAGGAGATATAGCTTCGGTCAAGGGACGGAATGTTGTGCCCAGATGGTAAAAAAATCTGAAGTATCTTTTCCAGTTTTTGGAATTTTCGAAGAGTAGGTCCTAAAAAATTTTATGTTTGTGTTACCTATTTTAATTTATCTGAAATATTTTATTCGTTACAAAAAAATACGCACAACCATGTTAAGGCAACTTTTATTGCTCTTCCAATAGAAATTCTCTAATTTCTTGTGGGCGCTGCACGATATTCTGAACGCCTGCAATCTAATAATAATAATAATAATAATAATAATAATAATAATAATAATAATAATAATAATAATAATAATAATAATAATAATAATAATAATAATAATAATAATAATAATAATAATAATAATAATAACAACCTTCAGCAAGGGGAAGAGCTAACAGCACAGCAGGAAGTAAGAAACGAACAAGATCAAACTATACAGGCTGATACGGACAATACAAACCAAAAATATTTGGAAAATTTGTCCTTATTCGAAAATAGTGACCCGACCTTGAGGCCGAGTATCCCTAAACTAAGATTCAAGAAAGGAACCCACGAAATACTAGCGAGAGTAAACCTAGCAGCAGGGACGTCCTTAAATAGAACTGAGGACCTCGAGACATTACACAGTGGGTTATATGCTGCAGCAGCAACTGTAATTGAACTCAATGGTCAGGCATTATATCAGAGAACTGATAAGAAAAGTACCAAGAAACAAGTGGTACCCGCTTGGAAAATGAGACTAGAAAAACAAATAAGCCAGTTACGAGCACAAAGTGATATCATTGGAGAACATCTAAGTGGAAACTCTAGCAGCAAGGTTGCTAAAAAGGTTAAAGATATGCTGAAAGCAGAGAGTATTCCTTTAGACAGTCCCGATATAAAACGGCTGCTAACAATCGTAAGAGACAACATTAGACAAAAATGTAAGGCTAAAGGTGCCCGTCTAAGGCGATACAATAAAGCCACAAAGAGGAAGGTACAAAACCAACAGTTCACCACGAACCAAAAAACCTTCTATAGGACACTGAACCAAGAAGAAAATGACCTTACTCCAGCTAATGACATAAATAAAGACCAATTTAATGCATTTTGGAGTAATATTTGGTCTGACGCGTCCCATTTCAATGAAGAAGCAAGCTGGCTCGAAAAAGTTGAAGCCGAGGCTGAAACTTTGCAAGAAATGCCTGAGCCGCAAGTAACATCGATCGACATAAGGGATGCCACTAAGAACTTGGCTAACTGGAAATCACCGGGACCTGACCAAATTCATAATTTCTGGCTCAAAACTTTCACCACCCTACACCCTGTTATCGCAAACTGCTTTAGCAAGGCTCTCCTAAACCCCGAGCACTTCCCAGCTCATCTTGCCAGTGGCAATACCTTCCTTTTATTTAAAAAAGGGCAGGTAAACGACCCAAAAAATTACAGACCGATCACCTGTCTGTCAGTGGTGTATAAACTTTTAACATCAGTCATGTATTTAAAAATATACACACACTGCATAAACAACAACCTGGTAGCTGATGAGCAAAAGGGCTGTATTAGGAAAGCTTTGGGTTGCAAGGAACAGCTTACAATCGATGCCGTTATTATAAAACAGGCAGAAGTTAAAAGGCGAAATCTAAATATGTGCTACATAGATTATAGTAAAGCATTCGATTCTGTTCCTCACGACTGGCTAAAGAAGATATTGCAAATATACAAAGTACACCCCCTAATACGCAACATGTTAGGTACCCTAATGGAGCAATGGAATACCAATCTCCATATTGGACAAGAGAAGCTTGGCAATATAAGTATATCAAAAGGTATATTTCAAGGCGACTCTTTAAGCCCCCTCTGGTTCATTTTGGCCATAAACCCACTGTCCTCACTACTAAAATCAACATCCTACGGATATCGTCTCAACATAACTGAGAATTTTAGAATAAATCACCTTCTATTTATGGACGATACTACAGTCCCTAATTCAAATAACCAAGACATTTAGCGATGACATCAAAATGTCGTTTGGCTTAGACAAGTGCGCAATCTTGAATGTCGTACGCGGAAAGACTGAACAAAATCGTGGACTGCTTGAAGGCATAGATATATTAGATGAGGACAAAACATACAAATACTTAGGCATCTCCCAAAACCAACAAATAAACCACACAAGCCTAAAAAGGGAGTTTAAAAACAAATACAAAAGCAGACTAACAAAGCTTTTTAATACTCATCTGAATGCTGGTAACCTTACTACTGCCATCAACACCTGGGCAATATCAATACTTACCTACTTATTCGGAATCCTTAAGTATTCAGACACGGATTTGCACGAACTGGATAGGCTTACGCGCAGGCTGCTAACAAAATTCAGATTCCACCACCCACGCTCTGCACTTGAAAGAATCTACCTAAAACGAAAGGAGGGAGGAAGAGGTCTCATTAATATATATAACTTGTGCAAGTCGCAAGAGAAAATACTTTCAAGAATCGAATAGGGAAATTCTTAAAAAAGTGGTAGCAGCAGACGCTGGATATACAGCCCTTAACTTAAAGCAAAATGGATTACCCAACATCATCCGCGCGCCGCCAAGTCAACAGCTTGTAACTTGGCAAGAGAAAGCTCTACACGGCAAATACCCTACTGCACTCCAAAATCCACTCATAGATAGAGAAATGTCACTGAATTGGTTAGAGAAAAGACAGCTCCACGCTGAAACAGAAGGTTTTATAATTTCTATCCAAGACCGTGTCATTCGAACTCGAAACTATAAAAAGGTCATCTTGAAGAGAAATGTGGAAGATGTGTGCAGAAAATGCAATTGTCCCGGAGAAACGATAGAACATATCACGGCGGGATGTGGGGCTATGGCCCCCAACGCTTACCTGGGGAGACATAATCAGGTGGCAAAGATCATCCACAAGGAACTGGCCCATAAACTAGGGCTAAGGGAAAACCTCCCACCATACTACCAATACTCACCCGAGCCAGTCCTTGAATCCCCTGAATATCTCTTATACTGGGACAGGCCAATAATAACGGATAGAACAGTAGACCACAACCGTCCGGATATTCTTCTCATCGAAAAAACCACCAAGAAAGCTTTCATAATCGATATAGGTTGCCCACTAACACACAACCTCTCTAAAACCGAATCAGAGAAGAAGACCAAGTACTCGAATTTGGCTATAGAGATAAAAAATATATGGAAGCTGGATAAAATTGACATAATTCCGATCATAATATCGGTGGAGGGAGCAATGACGAAAAATTTCAAGCCCAACTTGGAAAAACTGGGCCTATCAGGTTATTTATACCAACTAATTCAGAAAAGCGTCATCCTCCAAACATGCCATATGGTACGGAAGTTTTTAAACAGTACAGGTTAAGATGAATTTCTTCTCTGTACTGTAAATAATACCAGCAATACCAACAAAAAGCTGTGAAAACTAACATTGAGAAAAATAATAATAATAATAATAATAATAATAAACGTCTTTTATTCAAAATAAGAAATACAATTAGGCGATCGATATTTAGCCGACAGGGCTATTCTTACATATAACCCAAGTAAGTACAAAAAATATTCCACCTAAATAAATACTAGATATAACTAGTCTGACTATAATAATACCTGTAATCAACCAATAAATGTAAAATTAAATAACCTGCCCACATATTGACGGAAAACAATAAATATATAAAAAAAAATGACAACAGCGCCATACTGCAAAGAAAACCATTGCAATGAAGACTTAGAGCGTTTTCATACGGCACCATATATCGCGCGCGACAAATGGTCGCAATATTGCTTTTACACCAAATTATGTGTTTTCTAATAAGCCATTTTCACACACAAGCGATATTAGAGAACACATAATTTGGTGTAAAGCAATATTGCGACCATTTATCGCGCGCGATATATGGTGCCGTGTGAAAACGCTCTTAGGCAGCTAAAAATTCCAACATATAAAGTTTTTTTACTTTAATCTTAAATGACAAGACTGAGTCACGCTTAAAGTCAGGGTCAATGCTATTATACAGTTTTACAGAGATATAGGAGAAGCAACGCTGAAATATAGCAGTTTTAAATTTAGGGATTGACAACATACCTCGGGACCTAACTGAAACGTCATGCAAGTTGGACCTAAAACAAAGTTTTCTTTGCAAGTACAAAGGTGTATTGGTAAGCAAAAGACGATGTGTAAATGTGAGCAAATGAGCTTTCCATATTTTGTCCATGGGCAGCCATTCCAAGATTTTTAAATTTGCAGATATTGAATCATATTTTCTGAGGCCAAATACAAATCTACCACAATTCCTTTGTACCTGTTGTATTCTGTTCCTGGTAACCACATCCAAACAAGGCCCGTAAATTACACTACCATAGTAGAATATTGGGAAAACAGTACATTCACACAACATTTTCCTAAGTGTATAATTAAGAAAGTGTCTATTGGATAATGTTCGAAGTGCACAATAAGAACGCCGTAAAAGTCCAGAAACATGCTCAGAAAAGCGCAAGTTTGAATCAAATATTAAACCTATCTCATGTTGGTTATTTTCTACGCTTGACAGAAATTTAGTCGAAAGTGGTAGTTCCAATAAAATAAGTTAAGAGTCAAATATGGAACACGTATGGAACCTGAAGAACAAAAAAATAACTTCCATTCGTTAATTTTAATTTAATTTAAAAAATTTAGGTACTTTTAGAACATTTTATTTAAGTTTAGCCTCCTAATTCAATTTAAGGCAGGTAGATATTTGCCGGTATTGGATAAATAAAATAATTCTAAACATCGGCGTAACTAGAGAGGGGGCTAGAGGAAGCTTAGCCTCCCCGATTTGAAATTTGCCCTCCTAGGCTGTGGTGATTTTGAATTCTTTATTCACCCTTATAAAAATATCGTTGCGATGTCGATAGCTGAGCCCCCCTAGCAGTGGCGGCTCGTACAGTAGGGCCACAGTGTCATGGCCCCTACCTACCTCTACACCAAGCTTTTTATTTCTCATTTATAATTATTATTACTTTGACTCCCTATGCTTCATTCTTCTTGTAAATGTGAATAATTTTTTATTGAAGACTTTGATATCTATTAACGCCTAACTATGCAAAAACTCCCTAATGTGTGGGTGACGCCACGAAAATTTCCTGCCGCCACGCTGCTCCGGCAAACTCTGTATTTGGCACGATGTTAAACCCGTAAAGAGAAAGAAGACTAACACCAATGAATATATCGCCCTCTCTTACTGGCGCGTAGAGAAATCGAGCTGACTTGGCCAGATGCTCATATGATATTTTATTTTATCGAGAGTGAAGAGTCGCAATCGGGTTAGGGCACTACTAGGCTATATAGTTATGCTTTCGGCTTTGCTACCGTTACTAGCTACTAGATGGCAGCTGTTTTTAAAACAGTTTTGCCTGTCGAGATATTAATTTTAAAATTTTTTCTTTTAAACAGTTTTTACTATTTAACATAAATTATATTTTTGTAGGCGAGTTCTGTGCTTGTAGGTTAGGTTTGGGTTAATCCGTCGGTGGATTATATTCCTGATTCTGAGTTTAGGTGTATCAGTTATAAAATGAATAAAATGAAAGACTTTAGGTACCTACCTATGTTGTTTGTCGAAAACATTTTTGTAAAGAATATTGGCAACTTTAAGAACAAAAGTGATACATTTCAAAAAAAAAAAAGACGTATGGACTTTTCTTATAAAATTTTTTTTTAGTGTTTTATGATTAAATTTTTGTTAGAATAACTGGAATACCTTATTAAATGCTTTATTTAATTAGTCGGTAAGTTTTTTTCGATTTTTTATAGAGGGTTTTACAAATACAATGCATTAGCATATCTCTGTAACTATATAACAGATAGGGAGTTGGTAAATAGAGGCAAAGTTGCATATTTCAATCCTGAGCTATATTCAAATTTCGATGACTTGCGGAGATATTCGAAATTTTTTTTAAAAATGCAGGTCCGTATTTAAAAAAATTAAGTTGATATAAGCATTTAAAAAACGAACGTCGTATCTGAATAATAAAATTATTTTCTTGAAGAGTATAAATAGGTGTCTTAAGCAAATGCTCTTGGTGGTTTTTCAAAATAATCAATATTTTGTCATATAGAAAATTAAAACAAAAATTTATTTCTTCGTTTTTTTTCGAATAATTCAGCATTAAATTATGCAACTTTACCTCCATTTAACCAAATCGCTATCTCTTATAGTTACCGAGATAGCAATGTTAATGCATCGAATTTGTAACACCCTGTATTCTCATTAAAGATTTTTGACTTGATATTTTGGCCCCACCTGTATCCACTATCAGGAGCCGCCTCTGCCCCCTAGATCAATTGGTGTTTTTTATATCCTGTTCTGTAACTGGAGTCATTTCTTGGAGGTGATGGATGTCTACGCGATAAACCTTTTTTTCAGAAGTCATTCTCGGAGGTGTAGTACGATTTTGTAGGATCTACATGGGACTTAAGGCCCCCCCTAAAGTAAGTAGTTATAGTTGTACTACTGAACCTGATAAAATAAAGAAAACTCTGATCATAACTTGATATTAAGGTTTAAGTGTTTACATTCAAAAAATTATAATGATTTCTACTAGTTTTCCTTTAAGTAAAAATTATATTGTCTCCTTGGCAAAACGAATAATTATGCAAAAGAAAATCTAAATTAACATTTAAGGAAAGTTCCCTTCATCATTTCATTTTGTATAGTCAGATTTCAGAGGTTCAGCCTCCAACATTTTAATTAATGAATTAATGTAGCTCGTCTCTTAAGCAGTGTTTATGTCACGATAATTACAAGAGTTTCTAACAGCAGATTATGTAAATACAGGTCCGTAATAAAAATATCCTATTGTAAATAAGATTTAAAATGAAGAAATGATTTAAACCATTTTGCTGGTTTGTCGAAATGTTCAGTAAGCCTAGTTTACTCGCCGATATAAGGCTTGTTCCCACAGCAGTCACGGACAGTCCGTGACAATAAGAATTCTGCGCAATAGACTCGGACACGGATTTCTGGGTGTTTGGATGGGTTAGAAACAGATAGATAAGCATTTATTTCAAAACATATTTGTAAAATTTTCAAATTTTGAAATACGTCAAAAAAATGTTACAAAATTACATATTATAAATTCAACAAACAATAAATTATAACATACACTTAATTTGTACCAGATACCTAATCACAAATTTTGTTTTTTATAATCAAGATATTCCTGAATTGTATAAGGTTTAGTATTAATAATATAAACAAATAATTCTTTTTTAAAATTATTTATGCGCTTTATATGCTGTGGCAAAATATTAAAAAAAAGTGATAGCAGCATAGTGACAGCTGTGCTTTTTCAATGTTATTGAGTGTTTTGAAAAATTATAATCAAAAAGTTTACCTCTCGTATCATGTGTGTGTTCTTTTTTTAAATGAGCTAATTTATTTTGATTCTTTCTGAAAAACAAAATGCATTCATAAATATAAATACCCGGAGTTGTTAACAATTTTTGCGTTTTAAATACTCCACGAGAACTCTGAATATAACTCGTGTTAAGTAGAATTCTTAAAGCTTTCTTTTGATAGATAAAGTCTTTTCCCAAACCCGATGTGTGACTCCAGAATATTATACCGAAACGCAGTAAGGATAAAAAGTTGCTATGATATATCATACAAGATATACTAAAGTTTAGATATCTAGACAGTATTCTCAGCATATAACAAGATGTGGCAAGTTTTGTACAAAGGGCGTCTGTATGGGTATTCCATTTAAGATTTGCTTCCATGTGCTTACCCAAAAATTTGTAAGTCTCAACAATATTAACATTGGAACTATTTATAGTGATAAAATTAGGAGTATCTTTCTTATTTTTAGATGTCTTAAACATTAAGCATTTGGGTTTTTCTGACCTTATTGAGAACTGGCAAACTTGCTCGTGATTGCTTGTGGAAATTACTTATAATAGACCTGGTGTCTGCGGTAGGTATTTCGTCCCAACAACTCCATTGCTTCTGAAGAAAAAGGAATTAAATTTGGAGAAATTGTATAAGATATAAAAATGCATTTCTTGAGGTCACTAAACTTAATTGAACTTCCGGTTTAACCGGATACCCACGATATCTAATACCTAACTTTGTGTATAATCAAGATACACCGATAGACGTATGCAACTAAGTTGAAATTTGAACATCGCTGCGCATGTTTTCAGGAGCGAGAATACGAGCACGGTTGCATAATCTTTTGACGCGACTGATGGTTCTAACCTGACATAAAAAGCGGGTAAATGTTTACTATTTTTGTAATTAGAACCGTCTAAAAGAAGTAGCTGAGATGAATTAAGGTAGTATATCGTTTATAATATAATATTGTTTTTGGATTATTTTCTTGATCAAAAATAAAACCATAATGTTCGCACATAGGTATCATCAAAAGGTGGGAGAGAAATAGAGAATTTATGCGCATTAGCATCCATAGACAATAATAATACAACTTGGTGGTTGTTCGCTCAGCAACAGCCTTAAATGCTAGAACTGCAACAAAAATAAAAAATTGACTGTTTGGTGCTATTTAGAAAAAATAACATGGATTTGTTTTACTTTCTCACTGCATCTTAGAAGTCATTAGTATTAGGTAAAAGTTTATTTCTCCACGACCATTACTAAATGCAATAATTCCAAAATCATTTTTGATAATAGAATGTAAAAATTCTCGATCTTGAGTTGGAATATTTATTCTGAAACACTTGATTCTTATGCGTTTTGCGTGTATTTTCATTCCATAAGAAGATACGGAATGAAAATTCTGTAATTGATCTAAACGACATAGGTTGCCATGAATTTCGAAACTGTCAATGTCAGCAGACAAATTTTAGTGCAAGTCAAAATATGAGTGAAAAATCGGCTGAATCAGATATGGAACTGGATAATACTCCACCTGAAATTACAAATATTGCGATTAGTATTTTTGGTCGTGGAGGAAATTTAGTCTGCTACTCGGTTAGAATGAAAATATATCTCTTCCACTCAGATCAAATTTTCATTCCAACCTCGTTACTGAATCTACTATTAAATAGCTGAATCGAAATACTCAACTGATCAATACGAAACGTTAGACTAGCGTCTAGCCAACTTGTAACTCATATCATTTTGTAATATCTACAAGTAAACTAGCGGCCATTATGGAATGGTGCTTAATATAGAATATGGGTTTATTTCCAAAACTCAGGGGCGTGCAGAAGGGAAGCAACCTCTAAAATATTACCTTTATCCTACTATATTTATCTAAGCTGTCAATGAAAAACAAAGTTACACTTAGCTCTGTTTATTATATTTAACTTTTTAATAAAACTTTGCGCAGAAAATTATTGTTTAACCAAAAAAATAACACACAACACAACTGTGCAGTTCCAATCACCGACGTCGAAACATAATTTTTATAATTTTATATAAAATATATAAATATAATCAATCCAAATAACTGCTTCTTTAGTAGCAAAGCTCCGCGCCGGTAACTTAAACTCTTGACCTTTGCGTTTGACCCCGAAACTTGTTTAACTGTACGTAGAAGCTTTTAAAGATTTACACTCTTGGGTACGCGATCGCCCAACAAGGGTAGTGTACGATCGTCGCTTCGTCGTGGATGGTGGCCGATGAGCTGACTGGTTGCACGGCTATAAACAGGACAAAGACGAGGTAATGTATTTTTCACATTTTCTGCTGCATATTTAATTTGGTCGGTAATATTCATGTCCAGTTAAAAAGACGATATAAGAGTTTTAAACTATTCCCTTGCTTTCACCGAGAGCACGCTCATACCAAAACTATTGGCACCATTAACGCATTCAACTGACGCACACACCATATCTAATGCACCTTTTTTGGCATTGCCGTGAAGTATTTGGTAACCATATATTTGTATTGGTATGGATCATACCACCACAGCGCCGACTTAAATTTTTTTTAGTTTTATTTTAGCTTTATTTCTGGCAAGCATTTTTTTTTTTTTAGTTCTATGAAATTTCTTTGAATGCGTGCTTATAAGGTATAAATACTATGTCAATGTTTTTGTTGACATTGTTTACAGTTAATTTTATATTTTTTCCAAAACATGTGAGTTGGGAATGTGTAAACCTATTTTTCTGAAATGTATTTCGTAGTAGGACCACTCATAATAAAAGCTATTTCCTTTTCTTTAGTTTAAATAAACGTTTATTTAATATATTTCACTTGTTTAATACAGTGGCGGCTCGTCAGGTGAAGGGGCTTTTTCACCAAATAAAACCAGGATGAAAGTTTTTCGACAATATTAAATATTATTTATTTAGAAAAGAAGGTTTTTTAGCGGCAGGCGGACAAAGTAGTGCATCTATCTTTTGCATTAAGTACACAGGGACGCCAAATGCAATGGGTTCCCTGGGGCACAGGTAGACAATGACAGGCTGTTTCGTTCTTATTAGAACTAATCAGAAAGCCATAACCTGTAAGCGACCCCCACACCCCCCGTACAGCGAGACTATGCTTTCAAGGCATTTTTAAAGAAATAAAAACGCGATGAAAACCCAGTAACGCCATCTATAGGAATCAACTCAATGCAAAAGATAGTCGTCGACGAAAGCAACAATAAACCAAATACGTTAGGCCAAACACACCAGTATAGGAAACCTTTGTTCGCATCACCAACATTTTTCTACGGATTTGTAGATTCAAATATAGATCGCGCTGCAGTAACCCACTAGGCGCTGCCACGCGTAATACAATGCCGTGTTTTAAAATAAAGTAGTAGAGTTTAGTGTCCGTATAAGTAAATAGAAAAGAAGGTTTTTTAGCGGCACGCGGACAAAGTAGTGCATCTATCTTTTGCATTAAGTACACTGGGACGCCAAATGAAATTTGTTCCCTGGAGCACAGGTAGACAATGACAGGCTGTTTCGTTCTTATTAGAACTCATCAGAAAGCCATAACCCATTGCATTTGGCGTCCCTGTATACTTAATGCAAAAGATAGATGCACTACTTTGTCCGCCTGTCGCTAAAAAACCTTATTTTCTATTTACTTATACGGACACTAAACTCTACTACTTTATTATTTATTTATTTTATTTATTCACGGATAAGCCCATTTTGTAAACAGTAAACAATAAACATTGTTGTATAATAAAAAATTTTATATATGTAATCAAATATAACAGTAAAACATAAGTAGATAAAAAAAAACAACACTAAATAGCAAGAACAGTTATTAAAGGCTTAAATAACCAAGAACAAATTAAGCTATTAAATCAGTCTAAGCTTAATGTAGCAATACAGCTACCATTTTAGACCTTAAAAATAATTATGTTCGAATTAATGATATTAATTTAATCTGAATGTAGCTATACATAATAGGGCCACGGTTAACTCCGATGGACAATAATTATTATAAACACTCGTGCATTTTGGCGCGCTCCAGCGATCGTGTCCGTTCCCGCTTAAAGCAAGTGAAGACCCAACGCCCAGCATGGCTTTGATATTCACCATCGCTATGGTTACGTGACGTCAGTCACGAAAACAGCATGTAACAATATGCATTATGATAAAGGGCAATTTAAAAATAGATCAGTCGTATGCACCATTGTTTTAGCATTGGTTCGCCTAACCTTAAGGTATTTATTTTGAGGCTTCGCGAAACTTATGGTTATAGATATCGTTTTTACGTAATTTACTCTGTGATTAAAAAGTTTTGTTTTTATTTTTCAGTTAATTCAGTAGTGTACGTACCTACTTAGTTGTGTGCTTTATAAACGAATGCAATTAATGACAAAGTTTGTAATTTGTTAGAAATTCCATTCAGTCGTTGGACAGATAAGGATAAGAGAGACGTTTTGTTACACGGGTTTTTAGTCAATGTTTGTTTAAGTACCCGCACTATACCTAGCTCTTCACCATTTTTTAAGACCGCTAGCCGCCACTGGTTTAATAAGGTATTCCATACCTGGTTTACTTTAGTGACAAAGAAAAATAAGCGAATTATTAATTATTTGCTCATAATTTCTATTTTGAAAATTTTATTTTCTTTTGAGAAAAATACTTAATAAAATGTGTGGAAACATAAACCATATTTGCTGAAACTTTTTTTAGTATTCCATATCACTTTCCTCTCAAGCAACGTTTTGAATCGTTTCCTAAAAAGTTTCTTTTCTAATAGCCAAAATTTATTGCGGTTCATTAAATAACTATAAAAACATTTTTATTTACGTCAAACACACTACATAAATAATAACTCCTTTTTGATAAAACATACAATACGAAACTTTAAGTCCAGACCTGACTTAGACATTCTTTACGGTTTTCCTTCACATAAGCCAACTTTGGTAGAATCCTAAATTGTGCCTAAGGAGAAGTTAAAGTGTAAAGAGGGTATATTTTATTCAAATAAAAAGGGGGAAGATAACTTGGTGTAAAGCTACTAATTAGAGATGTTAGGCTAATTATTATTTATTTCTTTGTCATGTCGTCCAAGTAAAATGAAAATAGCGTTTTGTCTTTAGCTGATATACCTACATTTAAACTTTTAAAAATAAAACACTTTTTTGCTTTGTAAGAGTATTGTAACGATGTAATGAATAAAAAACAAAAAAAAAATTATTTCCCGTTTCAAAGACTCCTCCTCTGTCAAGTGACTTCTAAAACAAGTGCCCTGTTTTTACTACTCATATATTCTTAAGTAAATGAAGTTTTGAAAACCCGATTTCGCTGTTTCTAGAGTTGCTTACGGGTTATGGCTTTCTGTAGAGTTCTAATAAGAACGAAACAGTAGTCATTGTCTACCTGTGTCTAGGGAACCCATTCTTTTGGCGTCCCTCAGTGCTTTAATGTAAAAGACACATTTTTTCTTGCTGGGATTGGCGGAAGAGCCAATATACTTATATAAGACCCATTGTATCCCCTATCGTCTGGGTAATGTCAGCCAGACGGGACCTACAAATTAACGTGGAATCCGAACCACGCGTATGCACTAGTTATCCTTTTTACCCCCCTCCAGAAGTCCATAACGCCCTTCTCGGTTCCGATATTAGGAATCACTAGCAACATACTGCATTCTTAAATTCACTGAATTTCGGACATACTTTTTTTATTGTACCTACGTATGCCCACCCCGGGAATCGAACCCGGGTCGACACTGTCGAATGCCAGTAACTCACGTCTGAGCCACTACCGCGTAAAAAGATACATGCATGACTTTGTCAGCTTGTCGCTAACTTTTCTTTCTTTTTTATTATTAGGGACACTATAAAGTTCTACTGCGTTATAATATATCTTCTGTTATTCTCTGGTTGGGTACATTAGTGGTATCTTTTTCATTATACAGTTTCTATAGTTTTGGATGCTGTGACACTTAAAATGGTATACTTAGCATTCGACTAGTTTTAACCAAAATAGGAAAAAATCCCATGCACAGATAGAAATAGCGCCTGCATCATTTTGGACATGAAACGCTTACATCTTTATTAACTACTCTAATACCTACAAAGTAGGTAAAAAATTTGCTAAAAGTTTGATTTCGCTCCACAACGACATATGAACTTACATTGCTAAATATAAATCCTAATTTACAATAAAATTAATATATATCAAAAATGTATATGGTAAATATTAAATTATCCTAACCTGCATCTAGTGTACCTTTATTCTTTGATCAGTGGGCGTAATAAGTTATTACTATTAATATAGTTGTGATATCATTCACTCCTCCTCCTCCACGCACATTAATATAATTATTACATGTGATAGGCACCTTTATGTAAAACACCAAATTGTGGCTAAATTGATTTATTATCTTTTATTAGCAGACTAGAAATTCATGCAAAAAAGGATTAATCCACGTATGCGTGCTTATTTTCCAAATAATAAAAGGTATAAAACCTGAGAGCGCGGATTCATAAAAATAATTAACAAGGGATTAAAGAGAAGAATAATAAAAGCGGAGGCTTTTGAAAAAGTACTAGTCACGCGAAAGCCTACTAAACATGTTCAGATGAACAAATTACATTAGCCAACTCAAATAATCCTCCCTATTTCCCATTAACGAAAAAGCTTTTTTTAAGTTTCAGCCAGATCGAGTCATTTATTAATTTTGCAATGTCCCGCCTCTTGTTTGATTCTCTTCGATGTTGTGTGCATTAAAGTTATCGTTCTATTGCTCTTTTTATTTTATGTGATGCCAATGCGGGCTTCATCTATATAATCAGAATTTTGCACGTAGGATTGGTTGGCAAAGAGCTGAATGTTTGCATCAAAAGAATATTTTTAAATTCTGAATATGGGTAAATAAAATTAATTTCTTTTTTGTTATAATGGGAACACATTTAGCCAAAATATCAATAGCGACAGTCAATGATAGACTTCGACAGCATACCTGCACGACTTATAGAAATAGGCAAACTGTCAGAAGATTACTTGCAAAAACATTCGTCACAATTGCAAGTGCTACCGCTAGGTTCTTGTATCACCTGGTATACAAGGTGTTCCTTAATGACGTGCTAATATTTTAAGGTGTGATTCCTCAAGTCATTTTATAAAGAATAGTTCATATAAGCATATGTCCAAAACGGCTTAAATTTTTTGCTACATGGTGTTTGGGTTTGTTGTCCCTTGCATTTTTCTGCTCAGGCACACCGTTCTTAATTAAAACAATTAAATTAAATTAGCTCTACTATTTAATATTGACAGCAAAATTTTGTTTTATAAAAATTGTAGGAAATGACCACCCACTTAATAGGTATCTATGTAAAATGAAACTAATTTAACTTAATTATTTTAATTTAGAACGGTGTGCCTGAGGAGAAAAACGCAAGAGACCATTTTTATGCAGAATTGACCAGGCTAATCAGAAATGATATCCACATGGAAAAATGTCAGTGGCGTACCACTTTTTTTCTAAAAAATATCGGAGGACATGTTTGCAGGGACGCCACTGGTGGGACAAAAAAATAACATTTATAACTAAAATATGTAGTTTTATGTCCGATTTGTACATGCCAAAATTGAAAATATTATCTAAAGTACTTTCGGAGATATTACAAAAAACGAATTAAAGAAAACAAAAATTCATTACCTTATAGCAAAAAATGTAAGCCGTTTAGGACATATGTTTAATGAACTTTTCTTCATAAAATGACTTGAGAACTTACGCCCTAAAATATTAGCACGTCATTAAGTAACACCCTGTATGTGTTGACGATGAACAAATATTTTTTGGTGTGAAAATAAGCTCGTTATCAAATTTATTTGAGCCAGTGGTTTCCAAAATTTTCTAGTAGACCCTTACCACGAATCATCCTGTCTGCTTTAAAGTATCCGGAAAATATATGTTAGCTGGGGAGACTGATGCCACCCCAACAAAAAAATCAGCCATCTTTGATATCAGAGAGGTGAATAGCGAAGGGTAGTTCCCTAATCTTATACTAATTCACCCTGTTAAAAGTAAATCTACACCCCTGAGTCGACCTAAGTAATGGCCCCTTAAGTTTCCTAAATACAAAGTTCCATTTAACTGGCCTCTTGCATTACCGTCCCAAATTTTGATAATACTGTTTGCTACTTCTGATGATTTATTAATTTTTAATTGAAAAACTAATTACTGGCAAATGCAAATTTTAAATTAATAATTTGATATAACTTGTTTATTTGTGGACCAACAATATTGTTTAAATTTTTAACATTTTTTGCTAATTTAAATATAGTAACGAATAAAAACACATTGATTATGACGATTTTATTTTGTATTCAAAGGCTGTATGTATACCGGGTGGTGCATAGTGATTGGAAACAGGAAATCCCATGCAAGTTTTGGACTGTCAAAATATTTGCTTTCCTGTTGACTTTAGAGCGGGGTTGTACACTTTTTTAGGGTCTCTGCATGGTGAGTGCACATGCAAAGTTTGAACAATTTTGGTCTACTCAATTTTAACTTATTTGAATAGGATTGCGGATGCTGCGGATACCAGGATTGAAGGGACCTATCATCCTGTGATTTGTCATTGCCAAATGTAATTTGTATATAACGGTAAACTTTTTAAAATTCTTTAACATATACAGGGTGTGTCAGTAAGGTGTCTGTCTTAGATAGCACCTAAACTATCAAAGATAGGGGAAAAAGTGTAATACAAAAGTTAAAGGGTTTTTTTAGGATACATAATCCAAAAATATTTTATAATCTACAGGGTGGTCCTAAAAAGTGGTACTGAATAATAAAAAAGAAAACACCCAGTATTATTTTCTAGAATATGATTCAATGGAATAAGGACTTTGCAACCCTATTAAAATTTTTAAAGTAAAATGCAATGTTGCCAAGTAATTAATTTTTTTCCGAAATTTTAGTAATTTTAAGGGTATCGTTAAAAAATCATAGCAACCTGTGGATTAACCCTAGGCAAATATAATTTACGTTGTAAGTACTTTAAGGTACGATATATTGATCTATAATAATGTTTTTTAAATCTCTTATACAGAGCGTTCATTACAAGTTGAACAACTCGATAGTTTTAAAAATGCTTTATTTAAATTTTTTTAAATGGGACTCCCCTAATTTTTTTAGGCAAAAGAATGTATCTTTCGAAAACCTTACTTTTTTGTTAAATATGTCATATATCTAAATATCATAGTTTTTGAAATATTTTAGGATTTGTCTTAAATCAGGGTAAAAAAGGAAAGTTCTAATTAAACAATTTAGTCAAGATTGCTTTGGAACAAAAAATAAATAATTTTTTCTACTACCGTGCGTAATAAACTAACTTTACACACTATGGAAGGTGTCTAAAATTTAACTTTTTTTAACTAGTGCGTAAAGTAATTTACTTTACGCATAGTTAAAAAAAGTAAAAAATATGAATGATTACATTGATATGGATACCTGCATTTTTACTTAAAATTGGTCTGATTGGCCATGGACAAATGGCGATTTCTGTTTGACGTATCTGAATGTTGACAATTTGTAATTTATGCCAGGTATTTTAATGATTTTAGGAATTAGTGAAGATTTTAATACGGTTAAATGTGTTATATTGTTATGATTTCGTTTAATTTTATTTCAGATTTTCAAATCTCAACATTATGGACAGTGATTTATCGGATTTTGAGCACACTCCGCCGAATATTACAGATTCTGCACAGGAAGCTACTTTGAATTTACTTCCCAACAAATCTCGGTTAATTTACGAGCAAAAATATACATTGTTTATAAGTTGTTGCAAGAAAAATAAAGTGACAAGGTACTCAGAAAATGTTTTGCTAGCTTATTTTTCAGATGAATTAAAAAGCTACAAATCACCGACAATGTGGTCAATATTTTCCATGCTGAAGGCTACCTTTAAAATTAAAAATTCAGTAGATATTTCAACCTACCACAAGTTAATTGCCTTTCTCAAACAGAGAAGCAAAGGCTACAAAGCAAAGAAATCAGGAATATTTGAGAAAAGTCATTTCATCAAGTTTATTTTGGAGGCTCCGGATTCGAAGTTTTTAATGATAAAGGTCACTTTACATCAATTTAATTCTATTGGTAAGGTAAAATATCATATCAAAATTATAGAAGTTTTACCTTAGTTCTTAATACTTTTAGATTTTCTATAAAATGTTTGTATTTAAGTAATAGTTATTATAGATTTTATATCGACACGATTTATTATTTTAGGTTGCATTTATTATTGGCATTTCTGGGGCTTGTCGCAGAGAAGAACTGATGAAAATGACAATAAATGATGTTGAGAACAAGGAAACAGTCCTTATTATAAGAATTCCTGATTTAAAAAATGGCATGGAAAGAGTTTTTACAGTTCTAAACCCAAATAATTCCATAAATTATTTATCGTACATTATAAAATATATGACATTAAGACCTCCTAATATTGAATCATCCAGATTATTTTTAAAATATGCCCAAAATAAATATTCGAAACAACCTGTGGGCATAAACACATTTGGTAAAATGCCTTCTGTAATAGCTGAATATCTGAAATTGATAAATCCAACATGTTATACTGGTCACTCTTTTCGAAGGTCATCTGCCACTATGTTGGTAAATTCTGGAGGAGACCTTATAACAGTAAAGAAGCATGGGGGATGGAAATCATCTGCCGTCGCAGAGGGTTACATTGACAGTACACTGAGCAAAAAAATTGACATATCGAATAAAATAATAACAAATGATGCTTCTTCTTCTTCTAATTCCACGAGTACGTTTGACAATCTTCCTGAAATCGAAATAAGTAATATTACATCAAATTTGTCTTCTGAAGTTTCAACCAATATAAATAAGCTAACTGATACACCATTTACATCTATTCTAATGTGGCTTGTAACAGCAGATGTGTGGATTGTGAAGATTCACAAGTAAATTTTAGACTTAAGAGCCAAGGATTAACTTTTATTATAGGATACAGTAAAACAAAGTTGAACTTGTAAATTTCCACTATATTAAAAAAAAAAGAAGAAACATAACATGTTTCGCTGCACGGCAGCTTCGTCAGATGACAATGTGAAATAAGATGTAAAAGGTATAGATTATTGACAATGTAAATAAAAACAGTGGGAGGGTTAAAAGTTAGGAAAAACCCAAAGAAAGGGTCGGTATAATTCAATTAAGTAAAATGATGGGTTTTTTCAACCATTGTTAGGTATACAATTATCAACAGAATAAGTTTAACAAAGGTGAACTATTTAAATCTAATTGATCATTAAGTAACAGGTCCGTATTCTTAAGTTTATTAATTTCGACAGACTCTAACAAATTAAGTTTTAAGCCCTTATTTTCTGTATGTAAGATTTTAAAAGATGGATCAAAATTATGTTGGTTATTGAGCAAATGGTTAGCGTAATTAGAATCGGTTTTATTTTTAATAAAACTATTATAATGTTCGTGTATTCTTTTGTTGAAGTTTCTCCCTATTTGACCTATGTATGTTTTCGGACAATCCTTGCAGTTTAATTTGTAGATGCCAGAATTTTTGTTTTTATCACTTTTGGTTTTATTGTTTTTAATAAATTTACCTAAAGAGTTATTAGTTTTGTAAGCCACATTTATATCAAGTTTATTGAGAAAATTGCCAATTATTTTGCTAGGTTGACCAAAGAAAGTGACAAGTTTAAAATTGTTAGCGTAAGTTTTGATTTTGGGAAAAACTAGGTCAATAGCTTTTTTGTAGGTTTTCTTTTTTAAAATTTGATCAATAAGATTAGAGCTATAACCATTATTAACCGCAATTTGTTTTATGATGTTTAATTCTTTTTGAAAATTGATTGTGTTTAAAGGGAGAGATACTAATCTGTGTATCATACTATGAAAAGACGCTAATTTTTGTTGTATAGGGTGACATGAAGAGTTGTTTATAACCGTGTCAGTATGAGAAGGTTTATGGAAAACTGAAAAAATGTGTCTACTATTTTCTTTATTAATATTTAAATCAAGAAAATTAATAGAATTGTCAATTTCATGTTCAATTGTAAACTTGATATTCTTATGTAAGCTATTGATATATTCTAAAAAGACTTGTAACTGTCTGTCAGTTCCGAGAAAACATGTTAGGACATCATCAACATACCTATGCCAATAAAGAAACTGTTTGAAAAGAGGATGTTTGCTGATTTTATCTTCTAAAAAATCCATAAATATTTCAGCCAACAAGGGGCTAAGTGGATTACCCATAATAAGACCATTTTTACTTGTATATATTTTATCGTTGAACTCAAAGTAATTTTGTTCCAAGCATATGGTTAGTGAAGTTATAATTTCTTGTTTTTTGATCAAATTAACATTTTTTAGGGTGAGAAGTTTATTAACTAAGGTAATAGTTTCATCAATAGGTATGCTTGGAAATAAATTAGTCACATCAAAAGAAATTAGTTTCGCATTATTGGGTAAATCAATATTCTTAATTTTATTTACTAGCTCGAGAGAATTTTTTATTGCAAATTTTGCTGAAAATTGTGTGTTCATTATAATTATATCGATTAGTTTTTTTGAAAGTTTGTATGACGGTGCTGAGAAAAAAGAAACTACTGGTCTAATAGGGTATCCACCTTTGTGGAGCTTTATTAGTGAATACAATTTAGGGGGTTGAGGATTCATGAGACTTAATCTGAAAGAATCTATGTCAGAAAATAAACTTTTACAATTCTGAATAATAGTTTTTATAGACTTTTGGAATATAGTAGTAGGGTCGCGTTTTAAACATTGATAATTATTAGGATTAAGAAATTCGAGAGTTTTTTGAATATAATCGGTTTTATTTATTGCTACTACCGTATTACCTTTGTCTGCCTTGGTAAAAATTATATCACTAGATTTAAGTATTTTTAATATCTTTAGCTAATCGAATTTCCTGTTTTGGAACAGTCTGTTTTAAAAATTCTTGTTTTATTATAGAAGAGGCTTGATGTTTCAGAGAAATGTTAGAAGGAATGTTTTTAAGAGCAATTTCGGTTTCGACACCTAACAATTCTTTATTATTGGCATAGGTATGTTGATGATGTCCTAACATGTTTTCTCGGAACTGACAGACAGTTACAAGTCTTTTTAGAATATATCAATAGCTTACATAAGAATATCAAGTTTACAATTGAACATGAAATTGACAATTCTATTAATTTTCTTGATTTAAATATTAATAAAGAAAATGGTAGACACATTTTTTCAGTTTTCCATAAACCTTCTCATACTGACACGGTTATAAACAACTCTTCATGTCACCCTATACAACAAAAATTAGCGTCTTTTCATAGTATGATACACAGATTAGTATCTCTCCCTTTAAACACAATCAATTTTCAAAAAGAATTAAACATCATAAAACAAATTGCGGTTAATAATGGTTATAGCTCTAATCTTATTGATCAAATTTTAAAAAAGAAAACCTACAAAAAAGCTATTGACCTAGTTTTTCCCAAAATCAAAACTTACGCTAACAATTTTAAACTTGTCACTTTCTTTGGTCAACCTAGCAAAATAATTGGCAATTTTCTCAATAAACTTGATATAAATGTGGCTTACAAAACTAATAACTCTTTAGGTAAATTTATTAAAAACAATAAAACCAAAAGTGATAAAAACAAAAATTCTGGCATCTACAAATTAAACTGCAAGGATTGTCCGAAAACATACATAGGTCAAACAGGGAGAAACTTCAACAAAAGAATACACGAACATTATAATAGTTTTATTAAAAATAAAACCGATTCTAATTACGCTAACCATTTGCTCAATAACCAACATAATTTTGATCCATCTTTTAAAATCTTACATACAGAAAATAAGGGCTTAAAACTTAATTTGTTAGAGTCTGTCGAAATTAATAAACTTAAGAATACGGACCTGTTACTTAATGATCAATTAGATTTAAATAGTTCACCTTTGTTAAACTTATTCTGTTGATAATTGTATACCTAACAATGGTTGAAAAAACCCATCATTTTACTTAATTGAATTATACCGACCCTTTCTTTGGGTTTTTCCTAACTTTTAACCCTCCCACTGTTTTTATTTACATTGTCAATAATCTATACCTTTTACATCTTATTTCACATTGTCATCTGACGAAGCTGCCGTGCAGCGAAACATGTTATGTTTCTTCTTTTTTTTAATATAAGTAGTGGAAATTTACAAGTTCAACTTTGTTTTACTGTATCCTATAATAATAGTTATGGATTTCCACCTAGTATCGGCTGAATCAATTAATTTGATTAACTTTTAATAATTCTTATAGCTGTACATTTAATATTCATATAGTCCACAATTAAATTGAATATAAATCCGTATTTGTAAGTACATATAATTATATGAAATTTTATTATTGTTATTATTCCTATAACTTTTGTTATTAATATGTTTTAGATAACTCTCTTCCTTTAAGATATAATCGACCATTTCAATACATAACAGCGACCCTGTATAACGTCCGGTAGTAGAAAAAATTGTGTATGCAATTCGTGCGTAAAGTGCCTTTTTTCTACTCATGTGATTTGAATTTGAAAAATTTCCCATTCGTAGAAAAATGCTACTTTACACCCTTGTTGCATAAATAACTATTCTTTGTCACGACTGTTATTGCAAAATTATTTCGCCAACATTTTGTGCTTTATAACTGTTTAAAGTTTAGTTTCCTAAACTCACTTTATCGAAATAGAAAAATATGAGTTATGATAAAGTTAGTTCAGGAAACTAAAATTTAAACAGTGATAAAGCACAAAATGTTAGCGAAATAATTTTGCAATGACAGCTGTGACAAAGAAAATTATTTATTTTTTGTTCCAAAGCAATCTTGACTAAATTAAATAAATTAGAAATTTCCTTTTTTACCCTGATTTAAGACAAATCCTAAAATATTTCAAAAACTATGATATTTAGATATATGACATGTTTAACAAAAAAGTAAGGTTTTCGAAAGATACATTCTTTTGCCTAAAAAAATTAGGGAGGTCCCATTTAAAAAAATTGAAAAAAAGGCTTTTTAAAACTATCGAGTTGTCCAACTTGTAATGAACGCTCTGTATAAGAGATTTAAAAAACATTATTATAGATCAATATATCGTACCTTAAAGTACTTACAACGTAAATTATATTTGCCTAGGGTTAATCCACAGGTTGCTATGATTTTTTAACGATACCCTTAAAAATGCTAAATTTTCGGAAAAAAATTAATTACTTGGCAACGTTGCATTTCACTTTAAAAATTTCAATAGGGTTGCAAAGTCCTTATTCCATTGAATCATATTCTATAAAATAATACTGGGTGTCCCTTTTAATTTTGTTTTTATTATTCAGTACCACTTTTCAGGACCACCATGTAGATTATAAAATATTTTTAGATTATGTATCCTAAAAAACCCTTTAACTTCTGTATTACACTTTTTTCCCTATCTTTGATAGTTTAGGTGCTATCTAAGACAGACACCTCACTGACACACCCTGTATATTTTTTGTATTTAATTAATATTTTCAAATAAAACGAACATTATTTTCAAAACCGACCTTTTAATAGAAAACGAATTATTTTACCTACAATAAAACCTATTAAATAGTATTAATATCATCAAGAATTGCTAAAACTTAGATTGCATTAAAATTATTGAATTATTTAACTGCTCTAAATTTTCAAACCTGACACTTTTATAAAGACATTTTTTAAATGCTTCCAGAGGAAGAGGTCATTTGGTGAGCGGTCACGAGACCTAGTTGGTCAATCTGAATTTAAAGAAGATCTAGGTAAATATGTTGGAACCGTAAGATTTCCGTCAATAAAGAATGGTCCGTCCAATGATGTCCCAAAACTCCTGCCCAAATATTCACTTGCTGAAGGTATTGGCTTTGAGTACATGCAAGACGATGTTCATTTTGTAGGCTCCAGTACCGATAATTTTGTATATTCGGCTCATTATTTAATGTAAACGTGCCTTCGTCTGAGAAGCAAATATTTTGTAAAAAATATCTGTTGTTGTTAGCTCGCTCCATCATTTTAAAACAAAAAAGGGATCTTTATCCCCTTCTAGCAGTTTTTGATGGTTTTGATACTTATATAAATGACATTTATGCTTTTTCAAAGTATTATGCAGTTAAATGTTTTTCTACCCCTTGCCCGAGAGTTCTGAGATTTTTATTTTCTTAGGCGTGAAGTAAAATATTAAGATCTCTATCATTGTTCTCTTCAGCTTTCACCTGATTCTGTGCTGTGCATGTGCAGTTGTTTTTTAGTGCCTTTCGCCTTAAACTTAGTAATAACATTTTGTATTGTCGAAATGGTAGGAATGGGTCTAGCAGGGAAATAAACAAAAAACATAAATATCAGAAAAAGCTTCAGTATTAAGCTTTTTCCCGCATAGTACCATTTTATCATAGTGACATTTTCTTCTATTGTGTAACTCATAATAATTACCTAGGTAATATATTAATTTAAATTACATTTGACAATGACAAATTACAGGTTGACAAGTCTCATCAATGCTGGTGCCCTCAGCATCGCCGGTTGCATTCCAATGAAAAACCAACCGCAATCATATTTAAATAAGTTAAGATCGGGTTGTCCGAAATTGTTTAAACTCCGCATGTGCACTCACCACACAGAGACCCTAAAAAAGTCTACCTACAACCCCGCTTTAAAGTCAACAGGGGAGCAAATATTTGGACAGTCCAAAACTTGCATGGGATTTAGGAATCAACTCGAATGCAAAAGACATAGACAGATCCACCGGACGTGAAATCATAGAACAAAAAAACTGAAAACAACCAAGATACGGTCGGCCACACATCTAGTATAGGAAACTATATTTTCGGTTGTACTTTAGACTCTAACTTATTCTTCTATTTTATTACCATGGACACTAAACTTCTATTACTTTATTTTACACGGCTTAGGTCCGCTAGATCCATCTCCTGATAACTTTACCAACCAGATAATTTCCATGGAAACAATTGTCTCAACAATGGTTTCTTTGTAAATTATCTTGTCGGTAAAGTTACCAAGAGATGAATCTAGCGGACGTTAGACCCGTATTATCTATCTCCTGGTAACTTTACCAGCAAGATAATTTCTATGGAAACAATAATTGTCTCAACAATGGTCTTTTTGGAAATTATCTTGCTGATAAAGTTATCAAGAGATGGATAATACGGAACCTATAAATGGATAGCGTCGCAGCCTAGTGGCTATTTCGGTGTGATCTATTTGTAGAATATTGTATACGAAGTATGGTTTTATTTCAAAAAATTTAAATGTCTATTTCTTTCAGCGACATTTTTTTTATTTAGGTACAGAATAAAAGCTCTAATACTGGAAAATTAACAAAGCTTGTCGTTAAACTCATTAAACAAAAAACACTATTATAATATTAAGCGAACCGAAAGTTAAACCCTAGAAAATCCAAAAATAAAAATGGCAAAGCTGATTAGTGATGGTATACTTAACTACGATTATACCACTACGGGGTGTCTGTTTATAATATCAACTACGACAACAAAGGAGGGTCCTAACAATAAGAAGATCCACTACTGCTCTCTGAACTAACAACAGCGGCAACAAATCCATTGATGAAAAACATTTGCCACATCATAATTAACCATTCAATGCCAGGTAGCAGCAAAATTGCTTTTACTGTTCAATCAAGTTTAAATAAGTTAGTTTAGTAAACGATATCGTCAGTGGCGTAGTCATCTTTTAGAGTGAAGGAGGCCAACTAAAGAGGTGGCAGCATAATGCATACGACAGTGGCGGCTCGTCAGGTTTCACAAAAAAAAAATAAAACCAGGAGGAAAATTTTTCGACAATATTAAATATTAATGTACGAATACAGCTACCATTTTAGCCCTTAAAAAATAATTATGTTCGAATTAATAATATTAATTTAATCCGAATGTAGCTATGCATAATAGTGCCACGGTTAACTCCGATGGACAATAATTATAAACACTCATGTATTTTGGAGAGCCCCAGCCGACCGTGTCCGTTCCCGCTTAAAGCAAGTATTAACCCAACGCCCAACATAGCTTTGATATTCACCGTTGCTATGCTTACGTGACGTCAGTCAGGCAATTTAAAAATAGATCAGTCATATGCACCATTGTTTTAGCATCGGTTCGCCTAACCTTAAGGTATTTATTTTGAGGGTTCGCAAAACTTGCGGTTATAGATATCGTTGTAACGTGATTTACGGCGTGATTAAAAAGTTTTGTTTTTATTTTTCAGTTAATTCAGTAGTGTACGTATCTACTTAGTTGTGTGTTTTAAAAATGAACCCAATTACTGACATAGTTTGTAATTTGTTGGAAACCCCAGTGAAAAGATGAGGATAAGAGAGACGTTTTGTTACACGAGTTTTTAGTCAATGTTTGTTTAAGTACCTGCACTATACCTAGCTCATCACCATTTTTAAGACCGCGAGCCGCCACTGGCATACGAAGATTTTGTACAGCGTCGCAATAATATATGGAAACGGTTGATTATTTCTTAATGTAAGATAGCTAGCAAAAATTTTAAATAGAAAAGTTTAATACAAATGGAAGATGCTGGCCCACCCGGCATCGCCCGGTGAGATACCATTGCATCAGTTTACGCGGCGTGAAGTTGCTCTTTGAGTTAACGTTTCGTCGCTGTGCTGATGTTTCCGGTTTCCAGGGTGGCGCCGTATGAAAGAAGCATGATGGAAGCTCCAAGATCAAAATATTCCGGAGGTAAACTTGCCCCCCGATCGCATCTCCGGGTGGGCGCTGGTCCTGTGGCTTCATCAAGCGAAATTAATGAATTATCCACCATTTCCGACAATTTACTGGGTTCCTCCAACAACACTCAACGAGGAAATGGTGTGGCGCCTGCAGTTGCTAACAGACCCAAAAGTAACAACTTCAAAATTGATTTCTGCAATATTAGAGGGCTTAACACTAACATCAATTCAGTCCACCAGCACTTACAATCTTCCAAGCCTCATGTGCGTGCACTGACCGAGACAAAAGTCAGAGCGTCAACGAACACCGTCAGCTATTTATATCCTGGATATGATTTTCACTTCCGTTTTAGACGCAACTTTGGGGTCTGTCTGTTCATTCGAGATGATCTTTGCTGCCAACGGGAGGACTTACTGGAACCGAAAGACTTTGATGTAATGTGGTTTAAAATATCTTCACAAAAAATCACTAAGTTTATATGCTGCCTTTACCGTCCTCCAAGCGACATGCATTACAGGGCCCTCTTCTCATCACTAGCCAACACAATCGACTTCTTGCAAACCAATCATCCGAATGCCGAAGTTGCTATCTTTGGCGACTTTAACGTCCACAATGTCAACTGGCTTAAATACTCAAACACCAACGATGAGCAAGGCCGCGAGGCCGAATCTTTTGCGATCAGTTCTGGTCTAACTCAACTCGTAGAAGAACCAACGCGGGTTCCAGACCGAGCTGGGGATTTTGCTAGTCTTTTAGATCTCTTTTTAACTTCAAATCCAGACCTATATACGGTCACCGTACAACCACCATTGGGCTCTTCCGATCACAAACTTATTTCAACCCTAAGCGAGCTGCCAATTAGTTCTGAACAACCTCCTAAACCCCGTAAGATTTGGCACTATACATCAGCTAAGTGGGAAGACCTAAAGGACCATTTTCGCAACTTTCCCTGGCTAAGCGTATGCTTTTCTTCGGATGATCCATCTGTCTGTGCAAAGGAGGTCTCCGACGTCATTCTAACTAGCATGGAGGTCTTTATTCCTTTCTCCAAAAAGCGCCCTTCCAACGGCAAGCCCTGGTTTATCAAGAATTGCGAGCGTGCTGTCAGATCTAAAAACCTGGTTTACCGACAGTGGCGTAAAAACCCTACTCCTGAAAATCGCACCATCTTTGTTACCACCCGAAACCAATGTAAGCAAATGATAGACCAAAGCAAAGAAGCGCATAACGAGAGAATCAAAAACAAACTTCTTGCCAGTCCTAACGGATCAAGGTCCTTTTGGTCAGTCGCTAAGGCCGTCAGCCAAAACTTTACAAAGTCAACTATTCCACCTCTAACACGTACGGCACAATAGCAACCACAGCCGGAGATAAAGCAAACCTACTTGCTGAACTGTTTTCCTCGCATTCCACTGTAGACTTTCAGAGAAAATCACCACCCAACATTCCCTCAGTTCAATCGCAAATGTCTGAAATCGTGTTCCGTCAGCGTCTTGTTAAACGGATTCTTAAAGGACTCGACGTCAATAAAGCTTCTGGTCCAGACGAAATTCCTATCATTGTTCTCAAGACATGCGCCGATGAACTTACACCAGTATTTTGTAGACTTTTCAACTTATCCTACAAAAAAGGAATATTTCCATCCTGCTGGAAGTCGGCGCGTGTCCAGCGCATTCCAAAGAAAGGTAAAAATACCCTGCCAAGCAACTACCGACCCGTCGCATTGCTTTCAGTAATTTCAAAAGTAATGGAGAAAGCTATTAACCAACAACTTCTAAAGTATCTGGAAGGGCTTAACATTATCAGCGACCATCAATACGGTTTTCGAAAGTCCAGATCAACAGGTGACCTTCTGGCATATGTCACCCATCTTTGGAGCAACACCATCGAACATCATGGAGAATCCCGGGCTGTTGCACTGGACATCTCTAGGGCTTTTGATCGTGTTTGGCACGATGGGCTTCTAAGTAAATTGCGATCCTACGGTATGCCTAATGGATTTTGTTTATGGTTAACCAGCTTCCTTAAGAACCGTTCTCTGCAAGTGGCGATTGACGGGTTTCTCTCAGACACCTTCACTATCAATGCCGGTGTTCCTCAAGGGTCCATATTGTCGCCTACCCCCTTTTTACTGTATATTAACGACCTTCTAGTGAAAACCCAAAATCCAATTTATAGGTTTGCTGATGACAGCACACTTGTCTCATCTTTTACCTTGACTCCCCAAACATCCGCTGCCAACGCACATCTTCGCAGGCGGCATGAAGTATTGCGCCTCAACAATGACCTGGAAGAAATTTTGGCTTGGGGTGACAGTAACCAAGTCGAATTTAATGCTAAGAAAACCCAGGCAGCAGTCTTCTCCAAAAAGGTTAACATTGCAGAACCGGATATAGTCATGGCAGGACACACAATTCCCCTGGCACCGTCTGTTAATTTGCTGGGGGTCAATCTGGGAGGTAATATGTCTTGGCATGATCACGTTGCCGCAATTGCCAGGGCAGCTGCACAGAAACTTGGTGTACTTTTCCGCACCAAAAGGTTGTACACACCTCATCAACTTTTGACACTCTACAAAGCCCAGATTCGACCATCATTAGAATATTGCTCTCATGTCTGGAGCTCTGCACCCAAGCACACCCTTCGGCTACTGGATTCCATTCAAAGGAGAACCGTTCGTCTGATCGGCGACCCCGAGCTGACCAAGACCCTCGATAGCCTGGAGCATCGAAGACAGGTTGGTGATTTGGCTCTCTTTTACAGATATTTCCATGGCAGGTGTTCGACTGACATTGCCAACTTGATTCCACCTAGAGCAATGCAAAACAGAAATACACGGCGAACCGCTGCCGCTCATCCATATGTTGTTCAGCTTAGTACTCCTCGAACTTCATTGTTCAAGAATTCTTTCATCTGGAGAACGTCATCTTTGTGGAATGATCTTCCTGAGGTCGTGTTTCCCAATGAATACAATCTTCAACGTTTCAAGACCAACGTGAATCGCTTTTTTCGCACTCGCACCGCTCGCTCCCAGAGCGCCTAAAAGGATTTTTCCTACAGTGCAGGTGTTTTATCATAAAAAAAAAAAAAAAAAAAAAAAAATTGTTTTTCAGTTTTAGTCAAAAAGTCATAAAAGAAAAACTTTACTATAATTTAAGATCCGGTTGAAAAATTACGGCTTAAGCCTAGTTTAACGTTGAACCAAACTTAAACTATATTTTTACAATCAACAAGAACGCAAAGGTGTTGCCAAAATGAAGTTTGAGCTTGGCTCAACGTTGAACGAAGTTTACGTTGATATTTGTTCAACAACCTAACCGGAGTATTATTCTTTATTTCAAGTATATAAAAATCCTAAAACTCTTTTTTGACATATCGAATTTTGAATAGACAAATCTGATATTTTGGTTTAAAATTTTTTTTTGTTGAAACTGTATGTAATCAATTGTTCTTAATGTCGCTATTCTATGAGATCAGAAAGTCGTATGATTTTTAGTTGTTAAAAAGGCAGGATTACAAGTGGTATTACGATAGTTCCGCTCGCACTTGACCGCTTTTCCCTCTAACATTAGTTTTTGTTATCATTAGTATGATTTTTAAAACTTTCTTATTACTAAAATGTTTGTTTTTCTTGGGTTTTCGGTTACTCTTGAATAAAAGATTTTTCTTTATAAGGGGTTAAAGTTTCGGTTTTATTAGGAAACCATCATCAGAACTATAAAAATAAAAATATTTGTCTAATCAATCAAAACCCAAGAAAAACAAACATTTTAATCGATTAAAACGGTCAGGAAAACAAACTAATATTTCTTATTACTTATTGCTATTACTTTATTACCTATTGATTTAAAAGTACAAGTAACTATAGACTATAAAAAAGCATTAAATTGAAACAAAAGAAAATATCCAATCGGAAATGAGAAAGAACAAAGTAGGTATCGTCTGGCATCAAGTTTTGTAACTGAACAATAGAACTCTGGTAAACGATGTTCTCTTGTTGAGCGTTTGTTATTATATCGTGGGCTTTGCCGTTGGGCATGAAATGCCCAATTAAATATTTTACTTGCATGTTTTTATTACAACATCTAAACTCTGCTGGCAGTTTTCCAAATAAATACCTCAACTTGTATTATGCGAAGTTTCAAGTTGCGTTTTGTAACTTTATAGAAGTAAATTGAAAGGAATTTGTTCGATAATTAAGTCTGGTTTAACACAAGGACTGGAGCCTATTTTTGGCAAAACTGCGATTGTGTAAAAAATAATGAGAACAAAATATTTAAAATCTGCTAATTTTGAAAAGAATCTGACAGAAAGTATGCCTGTATGCACCACTTCTAAGTACTAATGCAAACTTCAACCACAATCGTTTATGTAGTCTACACAATATGTTTGACGTTAAGCTGCGGTACTTTCAACTTTCAGATATAAATTTCCACTATTTGGCAAATAACTATTCGTCAAATAAATAAATGAGTTACCGGACAGGTAAAATTTCAAAACTTTAAGCATCAAAGTCAAATATTATAATAATTATTGTCATTTAGTTTTAAAAGAAATTTTTATGTTTTATTTCAATAAATTAATTCCAAGTTTGTGTGTTATGTCATTCTCATCATGTGGATGTCAGTAGATAAAGATAAGAAGCGGTTTTAAGCACTCGCGTATATTTCCCAACACTGCGCATGTCAGGCGGATAACCTGATGGGGGGCAGAGGAAAACCTAACCTACACTTTTTTAATCACGTCACAATTTATGTGTGCACATACTGTGGGATGAATTGTATGTAGTACAAAAATGTATTTGTTATATTGAAAAAAACAATATAGTAACTTCTTTATTAAATATTGACCAACGTAAAAATTTAATATGGGCCTGGCCCCCTATAGTGATGTCTTGGTAATTTTACCAGCCAGATAATTATCATTGGAAACATTTGCCTCAACAATGGTTTCTTTCAGCATGATCCTGCTGATAAAGTTACCAGGAGTTGGATAATACGGGCCTAAGAGAAGTGTTATATTTATATTAAATATATAATTAGCACCACAAAATAACTAACTCCTGTAAAAATGCTAAGAAAATTGCTAGCAAATGAACACAAATTGATATGCAAAAATAAAGATTTCGTCTACAATCAGCTGTTTTTAACCAGATCGTGATGTCACCTATCACAGGAATATCAAATAATTTACTTTTCTCTAGTAACAAAGCTTGACAATACTGCAGGCACCGGAGTGTAGGTCGTAGTTGCTCCGTAGACGCTAGATGTGGCTGAAGTTAGAAACGGATTCAGAAACGATTCTACCAACGAGTTCCCAATATTGGGAGATATAAGATATAATTGAAAAAATACGTTTTTCTTACATGTTGTATAGTCAGCTGGCCCAGACAGTAAAAATTATTTGTGATATACATACGAGGGTTTGTTCTGAAAATTGGTCAGGCTGCCAGGGGCTGCAGGGGTGGATAACTTATTAAAATTAATAAATTATCAAAATTGGTCCCAAGAAAGAGTAAACGATTTTTGTAGACCGTTAGATTTTGATATAAGGTAAGAATCAATATTAACAAAGTTTTTATACACCAGAAATGAAAAAAGTCAGGGGCGGCGGGGGTGAAATTGATTTATTAAAGTTACCATTGGGAATAATAAATAGTAAACGAATTTGGTACACCACTAGATTTTGCCAAAACATAAGGTTTATAACTATAAAAGTTTTTATATACCAGAAACGGAAAAAGTCAGGGGCGGCGGGGGTGAAATTGATTTATTAAAGTTACCATTGGGAATAATAAATAGTAAACGAATTTGGTACACCACTAGATTTTGCCAAAACATAAGGTTTATAACTATAAAAGTTTTTATATACCAGAAACGGAAAAAGTCAGGGGCGGCGGGGGTGAAATTGATTTATTAAAGTTACCATTGGGAATAATAAATAGTAAACGAATTTGGTACACCACTAGATTTTGCCAAAACATAAGGTTTATAACTATAAAAGTTTTTATATACCAGAAACGGAAAAAGTCAGGGGCGGCGGGGGTGAAATTGATTTATTAAAGTTACCATTGGGAATAATAAATAGTAAACGAATTTGGTACACCACTAGATTTTGCCAAAACATAAGGTTTATAACTATAAAAGTTTTTATATACCAGAAACGGAAAAAGTCAGGGGCGGCGGGGGTGAAATTGATTTATTAAAGTTACCATTGGGAATAATAAATAGTAAACGAATTTGGTACACCACTAGATTTTGCCAAAACATAAGGTTTATAACTTTAAAAGTTTTTATATACCAGAAACGGAAAAAGTCAGGGGCGGCGGGGGTGAAATTGATTTATTAAAGTTACCATTGGGAATAATAAATAGTAAACGAATTTGGTACACCACTAGATTTTGCCAAAATATAAGGTTTACAACTAAAAAAGTTATTATATACCAGAAACGGAAAAAGTCAGGGGCGGCGGGGGTGAAATTGATTTATTAAAGTTACCATTGGAAATAATAAATAGTAAACGAATTTGGTACACCACTAGATTTTGCCAAAATATAAGATTTACAACTGGAAAAGTTATTATATACCAGAAAAGGAAAAAGTCAGGGGCGGCGGGGGTGAAATTGATTTATTAAAGTTACCATTGGGAATAATAAATAGTAAACGAATTTGGTACACCACTAGATTTTGCCAAAACATAAGGTTTATAACTATAAAAGTTTTTATATACCAGAAACGGAAAAAGTCAGGGGCGGCGGGGGTGAAATTGATTTATTAAAGTTACCATTGGGAATAATAAATAGTAAACGAATTTGGTACACCACTAGATTTTGCCAAAACAAAAGGTTTATAACTATAAAAGTTTTTATATACCAGAAACGAAAAAAGTCAGGGGCGGCGGGGGTGAAATTGATTTATTAAAGTTACCATTGGGAATAATAAATAGTAAACGAATTTGGTACACCACTAGATTTTGCCAAAACATAAGGTTTATAACTATAAAAGTTATTATATACCAGAAACGGAAAAAGTCAGGGGCGGCGGGGGTGAAATTGATTTATTAAAGTTACCATTGGGAATAATAAATAGTAAACGAATTTGGTACACCACTAGATTTTGCCAAAACATAAGGTTTATAACTATAAAAGTTTTTATATACCAGAAACGGAAAAAGTCAGGGGCGGCGGGGGTGAAATTGATTTATTAAAGTTACCATTGGGAATAATAAATAGTAAACGAATTTGGTACACCACTAGATTTTGCCAAAACATAAGGTTTATAACTATAAAAGTTTTTATATACCAGAAACGGAAAAAGTCAGGGGCGGCGGGGGTGAAATTGATTTATTAAAGTTACCATTGGGAATAATAAATAGTAAACGAATTTGGTACACCACTAGATTTTGCCAAAATATAAGGTTTATAACTTAAAAAGTTCCTATATATCAGAAACGGAAAAAGTCAGGGGCGGCGGGGGTGAAATTTATTAATTAAAGTTACCATTGGGAATAATAAATAGTAAACGAATTTGGTACACCACTAGATTTTGCCAAAATATAAGGTTTATAACTTAAAAAGTTTCTATATATCAAAAACGGAAAAAGTCAGGGGCGGCGGGGGTGAAATTGATTTATTAAAGTTACCATTGGGAATAATAAATAGTTAACGAATTTGGTACACCACTAGATTTTGCCAAAATATAAGGTTTACAACTAAAAAAGTTATTATATACCAGAAACGGAAAAAGTCAGGGGCGGCGGGGGTGAAATTTATTAATTAAAGTTACCATTGGGAATAATAAATAGTAAACGAATTTGGTACACCACTAGATTTTGCCAAAATATAAGGTTTATAACTTAAAAAGTTTCTATATATCAGAAACGGAAAAAGTCAGGGGCGGCGGGGGTGAAATTGATTTATTAAAGTTACCATTGGGAATAATAAATAGTAAACGAATTTGGTACACCACTAGATTTTGCCAAAATATAAGGTTCATAACTTAAAAAGTTTCTATATATCAGAAACGGAAAAAGTCAGGGGCGGCGGGGGTGAAATTGATTTATTAAAGTTACCATTGGAAATAATAAATAGTAAACGAATTTGGTACACCACTAGATTTTGCTAAAATATAAGGTTTATAACTTAAAAAGTTTCTATATATCAGAAACGGAAAAAGTCAGGGGCGGCGGGGGTGAAATTGATTTATTAAAGTTACCATTGGGAATAATAAATAGTAAACGAATTTGGTACACCACTAGATTTTGCCAAAATATAAGGTTTATAACTTAAAAAGTTCCTATATATCAGAAACGGAAAAAGTCAGGGGCGGCGGGGGTGAAATTTATTAATTAAAGTTACCATTGGGAATAATAAATAGTAAACGAATTTGGTACACCACTAGATTTTGCCAAAATATAAGGTTTATAACTTAAAAAGTTTCTATATATCAGAAACGGAAAAAGTCAGGGGCGGCGGGGGTGAAATTGATTTATTAAAGTTACCATTGGGAATAATAAATAGTAAACGAATTTGGTACACCACTAGATTTTGCCAAAATATAAGGTTTACAACTAAAAAAGTTATTATATACCAGAAACGGAAAAAGTCAGGGGCGGCGGGGGTGAAATTTATTAATTAAAGTTACCATTGGGAATAATAAATAGTAAACGAATTTGGTACACCACTAGATTTTGCCAAAATATAAGGTTTATAACTTAAAAAGTTTCTATATATCAGAAACGGAAAAAGTCAGGGGCGGCGGGGGTGAAATTGATTTATTAAAGTTACCATTGGGAATAATAAATAGTAAACGAATTTGGTACACCACTAGATTTTGCCAAAATATAAGGTTTATAACTTAAAAAGTTTCTATATATCAGAAACGGAAAAAGTCAGGGGCGGCGGGGGTGAAATTGATTTATTAAAGTTACCATTGGGAATAATAAATAGTAAACGAATTTGGTACACCACTAGATTTTGCCAAAATATAAGGTTTATAACTTAAAAAGTTTCTATATATCAGAAACGGAAAAAGTCAGGGGCGGCGGGGGTGAAATTGATTTATTAAAGTTACCATTGGGAATAATAAATAGTAAACGAATTTGGTACACCACTAGATTTTGCCAAAATATAAGGTTTACAACTAAAAAAGTTATTATATACCAGAAACGGAAAAAGTCAGGGGCAGCGGGGGTGAAATTTATTAATTAAAGTTACCATTGGGAATAATAAATAGTAAACGAATTTGGTACACCACTAGATTTTGCCAAAATATAAGGTTTATAACTTAAAAAGTTTCTATATATCAGAAACGGAAAAAGTCAGGGGCGGCGGGGGTGAAATTGATTTATTAAAGTTACCATTGGGAATACTTACTTACTATTTATTATTCCCAATGGTAACTTTAATAAATCAATTTCACCCCCGCCGCCCCTGACTTTTTCCGTTTCTGGTATATAATAACTTTTTTAGTTGTAAACCTTATATTTTGGCAAAATCTAGTGGTGTACCAAATTCGTTTACTATTTATTATTCAAAATAGTATCTTTAATAAATTAATTTCACACCCGCCGCCCCTGACTTTTTCCGTTTCTGGTATATAGAAACTTTTATAGTTATAAACCTTATGTTTTGGCAAAATCTAGTGGTGGACCAAATTCGTTTACTATTTATTATTCCCAATGGTAACTTTAATTAATCAATTTCACCCCCGCCCCCTGACTTTTTCCGTTTCTGGTATATAGAAACTTTTATAGTTATAAACCTTATGTTTTGGCAAAATCTAGTGGTGTACCAAATTCGTTTACTATTTATTATTCCCAATGGTAACTTTAATTAATAAATTTCACCCCCGCCGCCCCTGACTTTTTCCGTTTCTGGTATATAGAAACTTTTATAGTTATAACCCTTATGTTTTTGCAAAATCTAGTGGTGTACCAAATTCGTTTACTATTTATTATTCAAAATAGTATCTTTAATAAATTAATTTCACACCCGCCGCCCCAGACTTTTTTCGTTTCTGATATATAGAAACTTTTTAAGTTATAAACCTTATATTTTGGCAAAATCTAGTGGTGTACCAAATTCGTTTACTATTTATTATTCCCAATGGTAACTTTAATTAATAAAATTCACCCCCGCCGCCCCTGACTTTTTCCGTTTCTGGTATATAATAACTTTTTTAGTTGTAAACCTTATATTTTGGCAAAATCTAGTGGTGTACCAAATTCGTTTACTATTTATTATTCCCAATGGTAACTTTAATAAATCAATTTCACCCCCGCCGCCCCTGACTTTTTCCGTTTCTGATATATAGAAACTTTTTAAGTTATAAACCTTATATTTTGGCAAAATCTAGTGGTGTACCAAATTCGTTTACTATTTATTATTCCCAATGGTAACTTTAATTAATAAATTTCACCCCCGCCGCCCCTGACTTTTTCCGTTTCTGGTAAATAGAAACTTTTATAGTTATAAACCTTATGTTTTGGCAAAATCTAGTGGTGTACCAAATTCGTTTACTATTTATTATTCCCAATGGTAACTTTAATTAATAAATTTCACCCCCGCCGCCCCTGACTTTTTCCGTTTCTGGTATATAGAAACTTTTATAGTTATAACCCTTATGTTTTTGCAAAATCTAGTGGTGTACCAAGTTCGTTTACTATTTATTATTCAAAATAGTATCTTTAATAAATTAATTTCACACCCGCCGCCCCTGACTTTTTTCGTTTCTGATATATAGAAACTTTTTAAGTTATAAACCTTATATTTTGGCAAAATCTAGTGGTGTACCAAATTTGTTTACTATTTATTATTCCCAATGGTAACTTTAATTAATAAATTTCACCCCCGCCGCCCCTGACTTTTTCCGTTTCTGGTATATAGAAACTTTTATAGTTATAACCCTTATGTTTTTGCAAAATCTAGTGGTGTACCAAATTCGTTTACTATTTATTATTCCCAATGGTAACTTTAATTAATAAATTTCACCCCCGCCGCCCCTGACTTTTTCCGTTTCTGGTAAATAGAAACTTTTATAGTTATAAACCTTATGTTTTGGCAAAATCTAGTGGTGTACCAAATTCGTTTATTATTTATTATTCCCAATGGTAACTTTAATTAATAAATTACACCCCCGCCGCCCCTGACTTTTTCCGTTTCTGGTATATAGAAACTTTTATAGTTATAAACCTTATGTTTTGGCAAAATCTAGTGGTGTACCAAATTCGTTTACTATTTATTATTCCCAATGGTAACTTTAATTAATAAATTTCACCCCCGCCGCCCCTGACTTTTTCCGTTTTTGGTATATAGAAACTTTTATAGTTATAAACCTTATGTTTTGGCAAAATCTAGTGGTGTACCAAATTCGTTTACTATTTATTATTCCCAATGGTAACTTTAATTAATAAATTTCACCCCCGCCGCCCCTGACTTTTTCCGTTTCTGGTATATAGAAACTTTTATAGTTATAAACCTTATGTTTTGGCAAAATCTAGTGGTGTACCAAATTCGTTTACTATTTATTATTCCCAATGGTAACTTTAATAAATCAATTTCACCCCCGCCGCCCCTGACTTTTTTCATTTCTGTTGTATAAAAACTTTGTTAATATTGATTCTTACCTCATATCAAAATCTAACGGTCTACAAAAATCGTTTAATCTTTCTTGGGACCAATTTTGATAATTTATTAATTTTAATAAGTTATCCATCCCTGCAGCCCCTGGTAGCCTGACCAATTTTCAGAACAAACCCTCGTATGTATATCACAAATAATTTTTACTGTCTGGGCCAGCTGACTATACAACATGTAAGAAAAACGTATTTTTTCAATTATATCTTATATCTCCCAATATTGGGAACTCGTTGGTAGAATCGTTTCTGAATCCGTTTCTAACTTCAGCCACATAGACGCTAGTACACATCACGTTACATTTCATTTGTTTTTTTCCACATACGGCGCTGCCTTCGTGGTTACTAGGTTGTTCCAATAAACCACTTCGGGTAGGTTTTCGAGTTATTTCTTGCATTGCAGTTACTTTATGTTCGTATTTTTATGGTGTAAAAAGGCCAAAATGTTCGGTGTCTGGGTTGCCTATTAGAAATAGATAAATGGTATGGTGTTTATGGTATTTTTTAATTATTACCTATTGTTACATGGTTATTTGATTCATTCTTGTTTGTTGTTGTTTGGGATAAACGTAAAAATTTATGTTGTTTGACTCAGCAAGACCATGCATTTGACCTTGGTCATTTTTTAACTTTCGTCTTCTATCGATTCATAGACTTGTAGTTAGGTCCAGTTTTGTTGTACATAAGCATGTCTTCTCTTAGCTGCTCATGTTGGTGACCATATATGTGTAGACTACGAAAGGTATTTTATTTTCCTCTTACTCTTTCGAAGGAGCTGTCCATTTTCTCAAAGAGACCTGATTTATTGTTTATACTCCTACTCTTCGATAAGTCTACGAGTATCCCAATAGCCAGGGACCGCGTCCGATAGGAGAAATGATCAAACTCAAAGGGGAAGGATGACTAGTGCCACGTGCTTAACCTGACGGCCCTTCCCGGAAGTCGGTCCTGGGGCGTAGTCAACACTATGTTTCTCGCAAGGAATGGGATGACATACACGAGCACCAGCATGGTGGCAAGGAATCTACGATTCTTATTCTAGGTGAATGACGTGCATGAGGAAGTGATCACTGTTGTGCAGATCTTCATCGATACTTGAGGTGCGTTTTGATACTAATTCACTAGATGCTACTGTCGAGTCTATTGCAGAGAAGTTATTTGATTTTGTGTTAAAATGTGTTTTGGATTTTGTGATTATTATGGCTAGATCGCCTCTTTCTAACCATTTTAATAAATACGACCTTTTGCGTCTGTTTTTAGTGTGTGTATTGCGGGCATTGAAATTTCGCATTATTACATATAGGGAAGATAGTTGCTCTATGATATGATCTATTAGTTCAATTGTTCAAGTCAGGTAGATAAACAATGAATAATGCTTATCTACTCTAATTAGTATTATTATTATTATATCAAAATAAGAAGTCCCGGCCTGTTATATTGGGTTGCTCTCTCAGCTGCTCAGAATAATTTTAACGCTGCCATTAAGGGATGGGATCCGATAAAATAAAAAATATTCACGAGCGCCAGATCAGCAGGTGGGATCAGAAAGAAGAAGGGAATAAATCTAGTTTAAAAGGATAAGGATATCATGCTTTATTCAGCCGCAAGATATAAAACACATGTTCCAAAAAAATACTTATTTTTATTAAAGATTAAATTTGTACATACAATCTTTAAACAGGGTCTGATTAAAATAATTTGCCATATGACCGAGAGGATGCAATACTAGATAAGGTATTATATTGAATTAATAGCTGGAATTATAAAATATGATATTTTTTGAAATCACCTCTAAAGGCTCCCTAAAAAGCCATTTTTAGATTTGAAATTAAAAGATCAAATTTGACTACTACTCATTTTAAAGAAAATACAAAACTTCGTCAATTTAACTTTTTTACGTAAAACTTTTTTGTGTTGGAAAATTACTCCATAATATAGTTCTTCCATAAAGGCAACTTCTTGTATTGTTTAGTTATACAGGGTGATTCCTAAGTTGATACTTCTTTTTTAGCTGTGGATAAAAGGCATTAAAATATTAAACATTTTTAAATACCTCTCTTCAAAAAACTTAAAAATAGGCGAGATACAGAAGTAAAAAATCTAAGTGCGGGCCTGGTCATCAAAACGTTGCCTGCTATACTTTATGTTTTTTGTCTTATCTCTTATTAGTCATGCAATATACGGGACGGTGGTTTTTCTGAAGCAAGGTAATTTTAAATTGGTGACACTTTAAAATGGTAAAATTTTAAAACAATGAACTAGTCGATATGATGCTAATTTACGGTGAGTGTCGTCAAAGTGCGCTGCTGCTTCGAGATTATACGCCGAACGCTTTCCCTTGCGGGCTCATCCTACACCCAGAAGTTTTTTTAATGTCAACGGGCAAGTTAGGCAGAACCGTATTTGATCCATAGTGTAATAAATAAATGTAAGTACCTTATTTTTGAGTTGTTTGAAAAAAGGTATTTGAAAATGTTGTTTATTTTAATGCCTTCTATACACCGCTAAAAAAAGAAGTATCAACTTAGGAATCACCCTGTATAACAGTTATATGTATACTTTTAAAAGTATAATGAAAGTGTTTTTGAACAAAGTAACCAAATGTTGCAGTAATTGAACATGTTTGGTGGGTTAGATGGTTCTAAACCTTTTCTCAGTCTATTATTTAGACTCAAGGTCACAACATTTTAACCCACCGACATCAAAAAGGCCGATTTATTTTGTCGCTTCTCTCTAGTAGAAATAAGTAAGTGCGATCCTGCCAATCCGATATGATACGTGAGCTCCGCTGGACAAATCAACGTCAATATGATATTTTGTAAGAAAAAAGACACAAAGTCTCGTCCTCGAAATTTCGTTGATATGGTACGGCCCAAGCGAATATACAGGGTGTGTCAGTAAGGTGTCTGGCTTCGATAGCACATAAACTATTAAAGATAGAAAAAAAGTGTCATACAGAAGTTAAAGGGTTCACTAGAATGCATAATCTAAAAATATTTTACAATCTACGGGGTTGTTCTAAACAGCGGTACTGAATAATAAAGAAAATGAAATGAGTTAATATTAATATGGAGTTCTCATCATCGAACCACGTTGGTATTCCTTACAAATACATACATAGAAGTTACACACTTATTACACCTATTAATTATGGCTCTACGATCCCGAATCGCAGGATTAAGTAACTTGTGTTTAGAAGGGATTAAAGTCCTTAATTAGCGTTATTCTTGGGAACTTTTGATATCGATCACGCTACTAAGTACGTCGCGTGAACATTGGGTTTGTGCTGCCGATGCGGCGCTCGATCGCGTGGTAACACTTCTATTAATTTTTTATTTACAGTATTTAATTTTATTTACACTAATTATTACAGTCAACATATTTTCTCTTGCTTTCCTGTTTAGTTGGTACACCAGCCTCTCTGGTAAAGAGCAACTCCTGAAAGGTTTATGTGGAGCAATTAGTATGGACACTCTCCCTTTACCGGAGCTGGGAAAGCTCTAGCCTCTTGGCTTCTAGAAGGTAAAGCAGGGTTTAGTTTAAGATCTAATTGTAAGTTGTGGTCTTTTGTTTCATCTACCTTCACCTTTAAAGCTCTTTAACTGATCAGTGTCTTTTAAGTGTTTCGGTTTTTATTTGAACAATCCATATCTGATTTTCCTTTTGTTCCAGAATAGTTTCTTTTTCCCAGGATGTAATATTATTATTTTTAGACATGTTCACCCAAACTGGTTGTCCAATTTTAATTCTTTTGGAAGAAAATTCCATGAGATTATTTCCTGTGGACTTAACTAGCTCTAAAGGTGTACGAATTTGTCTTCCAAGAAATAATTCACTTGGAGACGCATTTGTTGATGGGTGAGTATTAGTTTTATACCTAAACAGGTAATTTTTTATATGATCCCTTACACAATGATCGGATACAGTAAAACATATTATTTTAATTGCAGTTTTAAATGATTGAACGTAGCGGTCCGCTTCTCAATTTGAAGATGGATGATAAATAATTTATGGAGTTGTTATGTGTTTAATTCCATACATTTTGCAAAAAGTTTGAAATGTTAAAGAAGTAAAAGCAGTTGCATTATCAGAGGCAATTTCGTTCACCAATCCAAAGGTAATAAACAAATTTTTCAAAATTTCTATTGTACTTTGAGAATCTATGTTTTGTAGGTATTACTTCTAACCATTTAGAATAAGTGTCCAAAACTATTAAAAACATTAAGTTTTTAAAATGTCCAGCATAGTGAATGTCATTGTGTATTCTAAATCATGGGTGAGAATTTGCAGGCCAAGGATTTATAGGTGCTTTGGGTGGGTCTCTCTTTAATAAAGAATGTGCAACACAACCAAATGAAATTTTCTCTATCTCTGCATCTAAATTGGGCCACCACAAGTATCGTCCTGCCTTAGATTTTATACAAACAATACCTGCATGCGTGGCATGAAGATATGGTCAAATTTGTGGGTGTAATTTAGTAGGAATAATAGTTCTAATGCCTCTTGAAATACAATTACCAGATAAAGATAACGCATTTTTTTAGAAAATACGGTTTAATTTTGTCATTATCGCAATGTTTCGGCCAGCCACGTACAATGAAATGTTTAACTTTTTGTAGCACATCATCCGATATAGTCTCATTTTTAATCTCTTCCAAACTAACTGGAATTTCTATCTGTATTTCCCTTTCTATCTTAGAAATTACGAAATGAAAATTAAAGTCATGGCAGTAAATATTTCAATTTGATCCCACAGGCAGTCTAGATAGACCGTCGGCTTGTCAAAATTTTTCAAATTTTTTATATCAAGAGAATAATCCCCAACGCTGTAAGCGATTGGCAGCAGTCGTCGTTTTCCTTTCTTAGATCCAATAATTTTAAGTAAGGGCTTATGATCTGTCAGTAACTTGAAATTTCGACCCCAAAGATACTGATGAATTTGAGAAGCATTGCTCTTCTGGTTTAAGAGTTTTAGAGGCATGCGCAATAGGTTATTCAGATCCATCTGGATATCTATGAGAAATAACAGCCCCTAGACCGACAGAACTTATTCGAAAAAATCGTCCATTTTCTCAAAAAGACCAAAGTGACAACATAAATAGGAAGACAAAAATCACAAAGTCATGGTCTCAATCATTCCTTCTACCCGCTTTTATAACTGTCGTTTTTTGTGTTAGTTTTAAGATTAATCGTAACTTGTTTGTTTTGACATGGTACTCGTCTTGTTTTTAATGTGTTATTTCATTTATTGGTTTTAATGAAGGTAGGCTGTTAAATAGTATTAAAATGTAATGTGGGTCACACCTCTATACAATTTTAAGTCTGATGATGCTCCGTAGAGAGCGAAACATGTCACCTTAGTTTTTTATTAAATGATTGAGACCATGACTTTGTGATTTTTGTCTTTCTATTTATGTCAACAGAACTTACATCTACTGCCAAAAGTAATGGATGTTTTGGATCATAATTTACCAGAAAATTTGAAGAAGAAAGCTCATCACGGATTTTTTGAAATGATTGTTCACATTCCGATGACCAATGCCATGAAATATTTTTCTTTCGAACTGTATTGAGAGAATAAGTTAAATCAGCTAATCTCGAAATAAGTATGACTGGAGCTGGTTTAAATCAGTGTGTTGACGCATTTCTAACATTGCTTTTGTCTTTTTTGGATATTTATGTAGTCCATTAGAAGAAATAAAGAATCCTAAATATTCAACGGATGATTCCATAAACTTGAATTTCTCTCTTTAACACATAGATTAAAATCGTCAATTCTTTTAAAAACAGCATATAAATTGTCTAAATGTTTAGTATCATTCTCACCGGTAATAATGATGTCATCTAGGTATCATGCAACACCGGGAATTCCTGCTAACATTTTTTTACTCATCCGCTGTTGGTAAATTCCAGGTGCAGATAAAATCCCATAGGGTAGTCTCTAAAATGAAAACAACCCTTTATGTAATATTTAAAGTAGCTAATTCCTTACCGTAAGAATCTAATTCTTCTTGAAGGTAGGTCTCAGAAATCAATAATTATAAAGGATTTGCCACCATTCAAGGATGCAACTAATTCCTCAGGTCGTGGAAGGGGATAATAAAAAGTATTTAATGTTTTATGTAAACCTATTTTAAAATCAGCACATAATCTAATGTCTACTCCAGCCTTGCGCACTGGTACAATAGGCGCGGCCCAGTTAGAATAAGAAATTGGTTTAGTTGGTTGGTTTTTGTATTCAACCATTCATTTCATCCTCCACTTTGTCGCGAATCGCGAATGACAAAATCCTTGCTTTTCAAAGTACTGGCTTAGGATTAGGTTTTAGCTGTGCTTTAAATGTGCCTTAAAATTGTGATTGAAAGCAAACTTCGAATTAAAAGTGATTTACCTCGTCATAAATATTGTAACATAACATATCAAGTTATGACCAGGTGGATTAATCTTAAATTGAACTTTGCTGTCAATTCGGTTTAAACATACGTATAAACTAAGGTTTAAAATAACTTTATAAAATTGGGCCCTAAGGTACCAACAATGTAAATTATATTTGCATAAGGTTTTATACACAGGTTTGCTATGATTTTTTAATCATAGATACCCTTAAAATTTCTGGAAAAAAAATTTTTCGTTGCTTTTCGGTCCAAGAATTTGGTTGAAAAGCTCTTGTTCTATTGAATCATATTCTGGAAAATTATACTGAGTATCTCATTTAATTTTCCTATTTATTATTTAGTACCACTTTTGAGGACCACCATAGTCTACAGTGTTAAATATTTTTAAATGACACTTTTTTTCTATCTTTTATAGTTTAGGTGCTATCGAAGCCAGACACCTCACTGACACATCCTGTATATTCGTTGGGACCATACCATATCGACAAAATTTTGAGGACGAGACTTTATGTCTTCCGTTTTCCCGATTTGATTTTTGTACTGATCCATTGTTTTAGAACTAATCCAATATTTATTTTAACACAAACAAAGCTGAAATTATTTTCATTTTAATAATTCTTAAAATCACTGTCTGGAAAATTTTTATATAAAAATGAATTTGCCAACGCGTTGTAGGAAAGCGACACTGCGAAATAACAAATGACAAACTTTTGATATGTATTTACATAAAACAAATGACTGCGCTCGTCCATACGAAAAGTTGGCTAATATTTCAACCTGTATCTTCGTTTCACCTTGCGAGGTAGGTATATTTCCCTGGGGAAACAAATGCGAATAGGGCTTGACGCTGACAACCTATCGTACTTTTATATTTTCACCACATTCGATCTGTATCTTAATTTAAAACTGTCAATTTTCGTTTGAAAATTCTGAGAGCAGTAGATATATTAAATTAATACATTTTTCACTTTAAAATATATGTATTTTAATAAAATTTAATGATAATATTTTAAAAATTATTATAGAATGAAGCGAATGAGAAGTTTTGATTAAAATTACCTCATGTAATAATAGACACTTGAAGTGAGGATGAAACTCAACCGTTAACGTAGACATAAACGCACGAATTTACACGTTTACGGAGTCTTTATGCAGCCTTGCACTATACCTATAGTTGAAATAGTGACGGAACATCGATGTCAACAAAACATCGTTGTTAAAATATCGATATTAGAGAAACGCCGATGTTAAGGAACATCGATGTAACCTTAATGGTTTCTTGAGATCTAAAAAAAAACAAATCTGAATTATTCAGAACAGAACCCCTTGTAATCGACACATGAAATTTTAAGAAAAACTGGACTGTTAAAAGCAAAACCTACCATTGACCAACTCTTTTAATTTTAGGTTACAAATATAAAAACGAAAGCCAAACAGATGATGGAAAGTCTAGAATCGAATAACGTTTGAACGGACCGTGAAGAAAGAACGCAAGTCCACGTGTACGTAGGGCGCTAACGTGAAAAATATTTCACTGCTACTGCGCATATGTGTCAATTTACAAGTTTATGTTTACGTCGATGCCATCACTTCAAGTGTCTAATGTCGATTCGACACTATCTATTATATAACTTGAACGGAATGTCATCCCATCCCATTTGACACCTTTATAACTAGGTAAATGAAAGAACAGTTGTTATCTTAATTTAATATCCACATGTTTTATAAAGCTATTCGCGCACTTGTCCCTTCGAAAAACTCGCCGCAAGCAGCTTGCTTTCTAATATGGATGCGTGCTAGTAATTGATGTTTTATAAAACGTTTACTTTTTTAGATTTAATATACCTACTATTTTCAGTAATATTACATTTATTTACAAGTTATATAAATTTAGCGAATAAAATATTATATTATGTTAAATAACTGTGTCTTTTCTATCACATTCACTTAAAACAATATTTAAAAAAGGTCTAAAGGAAGGTTTTTTTAATTTTTTTTAAACTTGGCAAAGTCACCTGCAAATCACTGTCAGTTTGCCATTGGCTCAAAAGTACATTTCTTGGCGTGCTAACATTAGCACATGCACTAGTTTGCTACAGTATTAGCTTTAAAAAAAAATTAATAGCAGGGTGAAAAATAACAACAAATATATTCAAAACAATCTTTTATTTCCAATAAAAACAAACAACATTTCTAGGCACAACTTAATCTTCTTATGTCTGTTAAAAGGTTGGAGACAATGACGTTTCTTGAACGGCAGTAGAGTTTTGGACTTGCATTGTCTTTATTTGTTTTGAATCACAACGTTTCAACTGGTGAGGATCTAGTAATACTGCAGTAATATCTAGTAATACTCAGTATTCACCTGAAGACGACTGGAGATACTTACCAGTTGAAACGTAGTGATTCAAAACAAATAAAGACAATTTTACTGCCGTTTATTCTTCTTATTTGAGTTTTAAGTTTTATAAAATAAAATGAGATACGGTGTAGCGTCTGGAACCTACTGTTCTTTGTTATTTACGTCTTACAACGTCTCTAAGAAAAAACATACATTTTGGTTCAATATTTTCATTAGGCAAATTCACCCAAAAACATGCACTGTTGGAAAAAAATCAAAAATTAAAAACCAATCACAACTTACCATTTAAAATTGTACTAGAGGACTTATATTTAGTTCTACTAACTCCCATTATAGTCATATAGAATTAATATTTTACATTACTTACCAGCACCCCTCAGTATATCGTAATCTTAAAGAGAAAAAACTCACCTTAGATAATAAACCAACACAGTTAACGTCCAAAACAAAACTAAACAAATTTTGTCGTTAAAACTTTTTCAGGTCGGTTCCCATTGCCGATGTTCGGGTAGGTACCCGACATTTCCAGATTTAAAATTATGCACCATAAATAATTTAAACGTCTATTTCGGCAAAGAATGGCAAAGCCACACGAGTCTATGGTACGTAATAACCTCATAAAAGGTCGAAAATTTAAAGATAAAATACCCCATATTGTTAAATGAGTAATCATTTACCGGTAAGTGGATTAAAAGAATCACTTAATTACTCAGCCTTTAATATATGTCCGTAATATATAGCGCACAAGTCCAAAAGGCACTCCAATAAAGCGTTAATTAGATTATACTCTTAATTTTCTACTAGAAACACGCAAAACTACATTTTTATGAAGAGCACTTTTAAACTACTCAGTTGTGGGTATATCATTAGTATACGTCACGCGATATAGCTATACTGTTACAATCTTTTATGTTCGATAACACGTTAGATTTCTACTAAAACTTTGAAATAAATAAAACGAAATTTAGAAATAAGTGTGTAAATGTAAATTATATTTAATTCAGTTAATTTTAACAATAAATTCTTGTGGTAATTGATGATATGGACCGGACATTTCAAGGCCTACCTAGACCTTTCAGTCTTTTTTAGATGTAATTTTGCGATTGAGTCTGTTATAGACGGTTATAGTCCATGGTAAAATAGTAGTAGTTTGTGCAACGAAGTGCCCCTATCGCACGAGGAAGCAAAAAAAAAGCCTTAGACGAAGTGCTCAATCTTCCCAGCGCAGCATGGACAATTCATTCGAGTCGTATGGTATATTTTTTCTACGACTTAAGTTCCAAACTTCATACTAAAAATGTTAAGAACATTATTTAAATCAGGCATTAAAACTTGTCTTCTTAGTTGGCCATAAACTTGTGAAGAAGATAATAAAAACAATTGAAGAAAAATGTATTTCGTTGGCAGATCCATGGACCAAATTACCAAACATACCAAACATATTTGTCGATCTGGATCATTTTTTTATTTCCTATATTTACACAAAATAAATTTGAATATATCTATCCACATTCGGACTTTTGCAGAATAATAGAAAAAGAGCAATATATTTATTAATTATGTATTATTATATTATTATTAATAAAAATGGATTACTTTATCAAAACCATGGAATTGGCCTGCATGCGTGATAAACCCGAACAAACCCTTTTTTTCTGTTTAGAACAAAGCGAAAAAACATAATTTTAGAACCATTGATAATCCAGAATAAGATAATAGCCCTAAAAAATTTTTTTTTTCTAAAAATCTTATAATGTTGTCTGTTTTAATGGTTTTATGTGGGTATTTTTCACCGTCTAAGAAAGATTTACAAGTTATTTTTCTATATCTGTATGCGTATAATAAAAGTTTTAAGGTCGAATGGGGTTGGGGCCCCGTCAGCCCAAAAACATAACAAAGCAAGTAGGTAAGTACAAACGTTCATTTTGTATATGCATTTTATGAAATAAACCCGACAAACCTATTTTTTTCTGTACATTTCAGTAAAACAATTATTAATCAAAATACCTGGTTGAGAAAATAAATTGTTCGTTTTTATTAATACATAGGGGAGAGGGATGCAAGAGTGAACACTTAAGATTTGATACTTTTTTTTTATTATTAGGCAGAACTTGAAATAAACTTGCTTAGCATAGAACAATCTTTGGTAAACCAGTAACACAAAAATATATGTATAAATTCTTTAAACTATAAAATAATATTAATACAAAAATATTTTGAAAACTTCAAAAGTTTACTCTTGCCCCTCTGGTATGAGGCAAGAGCAAACAACAAAAAAGATCCTAGGTAGGACGAGAAAATCACAAGTAAAAACGTCATCAAAAGGTTCAAGGTCTGTAGGTACAGTCTTCATGTGACCATAAACTACAGGTGATACATCGAATACATTTTTCATTTGACGCTATATTTAACGCTACAATAAATACATTCGCAATAATCCTCCTTATCAGTTATTTTTATTTCCTTCACTACTTTCTTTTTGGTTTTTATACCAGATACACCAGCTGCTTCTCCATTACATACATTTATTTCATCCTTTGTCCCACTTTATTATTTGTTTGTTAACCATTTTATTTTTTGATTTTAAACCCGACCCACCCCCTTCTTTATCACATATTTTTCAAGGGGCAAGCAAGAGTAAACACATGTGTTCACTCTTGCCCCAAAAAACAAATTTTTTTAATAAGCCAGCTTTTTTAACAACGCGCCACTGGCGACGTTATATACCAACAGGAATTGATACGTTAGATTTTAAAGATTTTGTAAAAAAATGGTAGGAAGTAAAAATGAACTACTACAAGCGATTAAACGATCTAAATTATCGCTTTATTGTTACATCGTATATTATTAAAAATAAATTTACCTTATTTTCGGCTTAGTTTTTTAGGAAATTCAAACCAAAGTTGCACAGAGAACTAAAAGTACATGGTTTACCCTACTGTGACCATTGGCAGCGAAAAAATTATTAATTAGAAATGTTATTGCACTGTCTACTCTTGCCCACCTGTTTACTCTTGCCCCGCTCTCCCCTATATCGCTTTTTGTCTATTATTCAGCAAACAGCCGAATGTGAGTCAAAGTCAAAGTCAAAGTTTTATTTGCTACTTACACAAAAGGTTTATAGAACGTCACAAAAAAAATATATAAATAAATATAATCATACATTTAGGGTAAAATAACATTACTTATAATAGAATACAAACAAATTATGCACAAATACATATATAAAAAATAATGATTAGAGATGGAGAGATGGATAACTGGCAAAACCACACCAATGCACAGCTTTCAGGCAAACGCCTACCAGGAAGCCACAAGGTACTCATTCAAAGAGTAAAAGCAGTGACTCAGCAAATGTTGTTTTACATATTTTTTGAATCGGATATCATCGAGGGCTCGGTACCGTCTCGGGATCTTATTATATAAATTATAAAATGAGAAAGATAGATATATTCAAAACTGAGTTTGTTTAAATATTAGAACTCACCCAATTCGATAAATATGTTACAGTGTAATTTGATCCATGAGTTTGCCATCAAAATTAATTTTTGTTCAATTGTTTTTTATTACCGTTCTCACAAGTTCATGGCCAACTTAAAACACAAGTTATGATGACTAATTTAAATAATAGTAATTTTTTTAAATTCTTAGCATGAAGTTCGGAAGTTGAGTCGTAGAAAAAATATACTGTACAACTCGAGTGGATTGGGGAAGTAAATTGAGCACGACGCCGCAGGCGGAGTGCTTAAACTTCCGAGCGCAATATGGACATCATATCCACTCTTGTTGTACAAACTACTATTTATGTTGTGTCACTTCTATTCGATGTATCTTTTCTACTCTCACATAGATATTTGCCGTTTCCTTTACACTAAAAAGATTGGATAAGTGGGATATTCCGGTTAACTGAACGGATATAATTTCATATCCATCCTAGTTAGAATGAAACTGACCAATCTCAGTGGTCAATTACAAAAAAATTGAAATTTACACGTTGGAAAGGTTACGAGTCGTTTTCTGATATTTAACAAAAGCGAGGTTAAGAATATACCTCAGAAATATGCAAATCTGTCAGAATAAATTTGTAATTTTTTATATTTGAATCAAAATATTTATTTCAGAGCCTATGCATACACCAATTTTTACCCAACAGTGCACGAAATGGTGCAAAAATTGAAGATATCTAACCGAACTAAAGATTTGTACACAAATGCCATCCATATCTCTTTTTTAAAATGTTCTACTCATTTCTAGACAATAATTACTAGAAGATTTACACCCGTATTTACCAACAACTATTTTTTCATCAGTCGGTTAAGATTCTTATCAGTCTGTTAAATTCTATTCTCGTATTCACCATTGGATTTTAAGCTTTATCAGAGAGTTAACATTAACGGTGAAATTTTGAGCTGATAAGAAATAACAAGCTGTTAAGTTTTAAATTGTTGTTAGATTTATAACAACTTGACAAACACATGACAAATAATAACAATTATTAATAGGTTTTTCGTTTAAAAATTAATTTAGACTATCGAATACATTTTCCAAGTTTACTAACCATAGACTCGTCAGACTCCGATGATGAGAAAATCGTACGAGAAAGGAACGTAAAAGTGCGTAACAATGTATTTGAAGAAATAGACGATATTGAATTCAAAAACGGTTTAGAAGAAATAAAAACACATTTGAGCAATTGGCGAATCGGTTAGATGGAGTAGTTGAACCAGTAAATTATAGAAATCAACCTATTTCAAGAATATATTAAATACTAATTTGTTTAAGGATCATTTCAAATAAATATCGGGGATTTCCGATTTTAATGTACTTTTGTTCCAATGAAATTAGAGTTCTTCTCCCGCATAGTATAATTATTGGATGTCTTCCTATATCCTGTTTTGTCCATCATTAAATTTTACTACTGGATCCGTAAAATTTAATTTATTAGCGTAAAGTGACGTAAAGAACGGATTTAATTGATAAAACGATATTTCAGAAGATATGAGGTTTGAATATTTTACTCTGAAGTAAGTTATAAACTAGAATTGTCAGCTCAGACGTACGTACATCAACCTAACTCTCTGTTTATTAATAGAGCGTCCCTGATTTATAGTGAATACGATATTTCATTAACAGACTGTTAATCCTTATACCGATGTTAACTATCAGACTGTTAAGTTAAAGATGGTGAATACGGCTGTAAGAATTATAACTCCGAAAGTACAACAAAATAGCTGTAGAATTCGTTTTAAACAGTTAAAAATGGATTTTGTACATTAATATGAATTTTTAACGTCCGCTATGGTCAAATTTTTCAAAATAATCGCCAATTTACAAACTAGCAACACTGTTAACGTGGAAAGAGAAGTGGCAATTACAGTATTAGAACTAACATAACTTTAAAAATTTTAGTAAAAAATGGATTTTTTTCTAGAAATCTTATAATTTCGTCTGGTTTATCGGGTTATGTTCCACCATTTAAGGAAGAATTACCAGTTAATTTTCTATGTTTGTTTGTATAATAAAAGTTTTAAGATCAATTGGGGTTGGATCCCCATTCAAAATATATCGGAAAATATTCCCGTGCACAAATATTTATAATTATTTAGGTATATGGGAGTTAGTAAAAAAACGTTCATTTGGTGGGTATATAGTAGATTTTATGCAAAGCTTGTTGTAATTGTCTAGAAATGAGTGAAAATAAAGATATTTTTGAAATAAGAAAGTGCGTCTGTGTGCAAATCTTTAGTTCGGTCAGAAAATAACAATAATTTGGTAGAAATATATTTTGGTATTAATTTTGTTATTATACCTTCAATTTTTGCACCATTTCGTGTACTCTTTAGGAAAATATTGTATATACATAGACTCTGGGATTAATATTTTAATTTAAATTTAAAAAGAACAAATTTCATTTGACAGATTTGGATATTTTTGAAGCATATTGTTAACCTAACTTCTCTCAACTGTCAGAAAACGAATTTACAACATGTAAATTTGGCTTCTCTGTAATTGACTACTGTGATTGGTCAGTTTCATAACCTAACTAGGATGGATATGAAATTTTGCCGCGCAGTTAACTGGAATAGCCTACTTTAAGTATAAAGGAAACAGCAAATTTCCATGTGGGAGTAGAAAAAACTAATTTTAAATGGTAGAAGCCTTGGAAATTTATCACATACTTAATAAAAGAAATAGTATTTATCAGATTTCCAGAAACTTTCTTTACATGACGCGTTTCGCTACCTTGTTTTATGCTTGTAGTTTTCCGATGTTTGGTGGTAACTAATATTATCTAAATGTAATATTGACAAATTATGTGTTAAAATAATAAAAAAAGTTTAGATAGTTAAAAAATAGTTATTTTTATTTTTATTTATTATATAAACAGTATTTATTTTATTAATAGACTATAACCTGTGAAAATGCCCAACGAATACGAATTATTCTTTCAGTAAAACAAATTTAACAATGATAAGTCTTTTAATTCTAATTGACTATTTAGATTCAGAATACTGGAATTCTTCAATTGATTTATTTTCCAAACTTTCTTGGAGCGAATTATTTATGTTCAACTATATATTTTATTCTTTAAATTTTAAATGTATTTAATCCGGTCGTATTCCATTTTCCTCCCCCAGGGGACCGCTCCGACTGGAGACTGGTCTGTCCTTAGCTCGGAAAAAAAATCTGTCAATCTGGCTCTGGGGAAGCACTTAGCGCAATCGTGGGTTAAGCAAATGATCCGGTTATAGTAGCCCACGGCAAATTCAATCCGTCAGTAAAAGAAACATTGCAGAGGCGGGCCCTTAACACGTTAAGCGCAATGGTAAATTAAAATGAAAGATTGGTGGAGCATGAAGGCCTTAACATCAGTCCACAAAAAACGGCAATAATTCCCTTTACAAAATATGGGAATAGGGAGGAATTGGCACCCCTAACCTCATCAGGTAAAAATATTCATGAATGATAGAAGAGTTTTGGACTTGCATTGTGTTTATATGTTTTACATTACAAAGAACGAACTGGTAAGTATCTCCAGTCGTCTTTAAATCGTCTTCAGTATTCACCTGAAGACGACTGGAGATACTTACTAGTTAAAACGTTGTGATATAAAACAAATAAAGACAATGCAAGTCCAAAACTCTTCTATCATTCAAGAAACATCATTGTCTCCAACCTTTAAACAAAAATATTCATTATCTGAAGAGGTCAAATAGCTAGGAATAACGTTGGACTCGAGATTGATCTGGAACGAACACGCAGTAAGACCAGAGGAAAACGTCTACTTAGCCCAGCTAGCATGGAACATCGCGAGATGTTTGGTGATGTTATTTTCATAATGTTGGCATGATAACGTACTTAAGACATTAAGATAAGGCACAACTTAACCTTTGAACGGTCTTTTTAAAGAAACTTTTATACGTGCACATTGAAACGTTCCTGATGTGCCAGCTGAGCGGTACAAAGTCTATATTCCGTGAAAGCACAGTATGTTTATAACATTCCCTGTAATTCTTATTTGAACGTGATATAGTTGTAGTTTTGATTTCTTACGAGTAACGTACTTGATATATAAAGATAAGGCACAACTTAACCTATGAATGTATTTTTAAAGAAACTTTTTTACGTGCGCAATAAAACGTTAGATACTGATGTGCCAGCTGAACGGTATAAAGTATACATTCCGCGAAAGTACTGCTTATAACGTACTAGTAAAGTATAGAGTATGTTTATAACACTCCCTGTAATTCTTTTGTTTGAACGTGTTATGGTTGTACCTAACCTAGTTTATTGCAGTTTATTGATGCCGAGAGTATGTGTCGAGTGACAACCAATTTAAATCTGCCAGAATTACATTTTACGGAAGATTGTTTGCAGGTAAAGTAGAAGTTGTTTTTTAACTGAAATTTTAAATAAAAGCTTTTATGGCAACCCTTTTTATTGCTTCATAAACTGTAATGTAGAAACATAAATACTCTTCCCGAATGTGGCATGATGCAATTACATTAGTGTAGAACAGTAGAGTTTTGGACTTGCATTGTCTTTATTTGTTTAGTCATCTTCAGGTGAATACCGAACTAAGTATTCACCTGAAGACGACTGGAGATGCTTGTCAGTTGAAACGTAGTGATTCTAAACAAATAAAGACAATGCAAGTCCAAAACTCTACTACCGTTCAAGAAACTTCATTGTCTCCAACCTTTAAACGAACATTAATATAATTTAGTTGTAGAGTAGATAAGCAAATAAAATATGAAGATTCGGAAACTTACTTGAGTATGAGTAGGTATAGGTAGGTATGTTTATATTTTGTCCTCAAATTGAGTAAGGAATATAACCCTTAATGCTTTTTTTACTTTCAGAAGTAATTCATCTAAAATTAAAAACGAATAAAAAAGATTTTGAAACCATTATAATGGAATGGTTCCGCCGCTCAGCTCAACGACAGAAAAGAGAAAAATGTTTTTTTTTCAGTCACCAATCAGAGACTTTCTGTTAATACTTTTAAGAATTTTTTTATGTAAAAAAAATTACACCACAGTGTAATGTACCTTCTAGATTTCCCTATATATTTTGTCAATAAATTAATATACATTAATTTTTTTTTATTTGATTGACGACCCACATCATTGGTAATTTAATTATATTGTTTTATGTTACCAAAAAATAATCATAAAAAAAAATTTCAAATATGTTCTCATATACATTATTTAAAGTAAGTTATAGGTACATTTTATTTTTTGTAACTCTAAATTATTCCGGCATAGGGTTTACATAACGTTTCCCGTGACCGTCCACATCGTCGAGTTGCGGACATTCGTAGCTTTAAATCACGTAGCAGGAACGTTAACATTCACGTCTCGTACGCGTTAATAATGTAACGGACACTTAACGTAGCGTATAAGATCAAAATAGGCGTTAATTGTAACGTATCGAGACGTTATGGGCGTAACGTCGCAATGTACCGCCTGAGTTGCGGACATTCGGAGGTTTAAACCACGTAACAGCAACGTTACTAGAACGTTAAAATATACCGTTAACATTTACGTTTCGTAAGCGTTATTAATGTGACAAACACTTAACGTAGCATATAAGATCATAATAGGCGTTAATTGCATAACGTGTCGAGACGTTATGGGTGTAACGTCGCAATGTACCGCCTATGTTGAGGACATTCAGAGGTGAATACCACGTAACGGCCACGTTAATAGAACGTTAAATGTTAACGTTACCAATTACAATGTTACAAAGATCTAACGTCATAACTACGTTACTTTGCTACCTGGGAGGTATCTCTGGATAAGTCCCGCGCAGTGTTTCATGCAGAAATCAACGTCATCCTATAAAATGTATAGCGAATAAAACATATAAAAACAACAGGAGGACTTACTTTGCTAACCCGATATATACAGAGTATATATAGGGATGCATGAGTTCTATAATTTCAAATAAATATACAGGGTGTCTAAAATTGTCAGAGCAAATCAAAAAAAAAATTTTTAATGGAACACCTTACCTATATTATATTATTTTGCTATTTCCCATAAAATTCTACGGTTATTTTGTAAAATATCATATGTCTAAATTAAATAGTTTTTGAAATATTGACGTTTAAAATATGGCATTTTCAGATTTTAACTTTTGGAACTGTTCATCTTAGAGGAAAATGGTTGTCACCTTCCTATCTTAGTTTTTTTTTGGTTCTCTAAATCTCTATCTAAAAGTTACAACTTCCGGTTTAACATGTTACACTGTAAATCCTTTTTTTGTGGCCTCAGTGGCAAAATATAATAAAGTCACACTGCAGTGGATACCAGGACAAAAGCCAACAAAAAGCCAACAAAAAGCCGACGAACTTGCAAGCGTGGGCCTGAAAAAAAATATTAACCGGCACTCGGAGTCCCAGGGTATACAGTATGTGATGTCATAAACTGTCATAAAACTATCAGAAGGGAACACAATATCGACTGGAGCAACAACAAAGATTGATCCTTAGTAAATTTTTTATTGGGGATTCAGACAGAACAATCGAGACAACTACTTCCGACAAGTATAAATCAGCTGAGAATCACAGATATTTCGACAGGGTACATGGCTGTTAAGAAGTACCTGCGCCGAATACAACTCTACAATTGTATTGAGACCTAAGCTGTAGACTATGTGGTCAAGATGAGAAAACTGTACACCATATAATTTGTCATTGCGAGGCAGTGGATCGGAAAAAGCAATAAATATACTGAAGCAACCAAAATTAGAATCAGAGAAAATCCGACCTTCTCCCCAGTTTACCCATACACAAATTAGTGTCGGGGACTGGGATTACTAAAGTGAGTACTAACTAGAGGCGGGAAATACTGTTGCCGATATGGAACGTTCCATTTCATACCGCGACAGAAATATACAGCGACTAAATAACCGTTACTTGGGAACGAACTAAAGTATCATTCATATCTGTGACCTTGAAATCTCAAACCAATAAATAATAAAATTAAAATCGAACGACTTCTGAGAGTAATTGTTCGGTGCGATCTCCACTATATTGGAAAAAATATCGAGAAAATTCCTCCGATTAGTCAAAACTTGAAGTGTGAATCTTTTTTTTTATTTAAAGAGTTTTATTTTGCTGGTTTCTAAAACTGTTTTTATGATTAAAACTAATTTAGTGACTGATAAAAATGATAAGTCCTTTATTTTAGTACCTATCTCCATGCACAAAACTATTTTAAGTTTTTTATAATATTAAAATGTTTTAGGCAACTTGACAACAACGCTTTTCAATTTCTTAAGACATTTATTTCATTATCGATATACGCCAAAGGGATCCTTGAGACCGCGTCCAATAAAAAAACACTTTACCACCGTGGCTACCGCGCCAGAAAATCACCGGCACCATAACTAGGAAACGTAGCGTTAAAATCAAACGGTCCCACGATATATATACAATTATACAAACCCGCAAACGGTGGCAGCAACAGTTCTCCAGGGAACCTTTCATCCACAGTCTGACAAAATACCATCAACCACGAGACTGTTACTGTTGCTGTTCTCCCAGATACCGTTTGCCATTGCGCACTCCACAACAAACGATTGAAGAGGGTGGCCGCTGTCGGTTTCTCTCGGTTCGCATCGCAGCGTGTAACGGCGAAGGACAAAATCTTAAAAGGTCCAGAGTAACTGCTTGCTTTTATGAGGTGGAGCGCGACACGATTCTATTAAAAAATACCGTTTCAAAGTAGCAGTTTCAGATATACCAACCCACCACTAGTACTAACTGACTTACCAATTTTTACTCTGACATAAATCTCACAATCAAAGTCGTCCAGTGAGCTTAAGTCTTGAATTATTAATTGGGTAATTAATATTTAAACTTCTGCAACTTACAATTAGTCTTTGAATTTCAACATTTAAAGAAACGGCACAGAGTCAGTCCTACTCAATCTGATAAGTTAAATTCATAGATGGCGCAAGGAAGCGCGTCAACATAATTTATATTAAATCAGTCAGTACAGACGAGGCCTCCTCCGGCTAAATGAAAGCACTGTTGCCTAGTTTTGTTAGTCGTAATGATCTTCACTCGCTGCACGACCAAGTGAATCACGGTGGTAGATTACGCTTGGCTTGGATTACGTATGTTTTCAATTTGTTTTATTATTTATTGTATTTCCAAGTATATCGGTGTAAAATTCACGGCATAGATTAAAAAAGGGTTGCTTAGCGTGACTCATACTTTGTAACATACTCGCATACGTTTAAACATCGGAATCACAACAAAAAGGAGTAATATTTAGATGATGACTAAGCACAACCGATACCCATCCTATAACAAAGGGGTTCTAAATTAACTTATCTACTATACTTATTTATTATATAGATAATTATACGGATTCCGTAACACTCCTTTTATTTGATTTTGAAAGTTTAATACCAAAGGTACCAATTTTTCATTATCACATCAGGCGCGGCTTGTCCTTAAGGTCATTTGGTTATTGACCCACCTAATTAATAAATAATTTTTAAAAGCAAATAAAAAATTATCTTTTAAGTGCAAGTGTCATGCGAAAACTCCCCAATATATATCAAAACGCAGGTCTGCTGTTTTTTAAATTAACTTATTTAAATGTATTTATTTATTTATTTATTTATTAATGCCAACAGGGATACAAACAGGTAAAAGATACCCACTGGAGTATCCACATAATACATTTAACATGATAAATCAATTTAAGCCTCTACGTAACAAAACAATTCTAAAATAAGAGTTGAACTAAATAATTTACATTAACTTGTATTCCGCACTAGATCTTTAATAACAAAATTACTCATATAAAATTAATAATCCATTATAGAATTTTTGGAAAAAAATAAAAAATTAAAATCAATCACCAATCACCTTTAACCTTACACATCTTTTAAAATGTTCTTCACTTGTCGCAGGGACATTGAAAAAAAGTCAATATTAACAGACACATTGCTATTTCTCACAATCCCACATAATGGCGAGAGTTGAGCCGAATAAGTGTATCTAAATGGTATGAAAAATAGTTCAGTTGTCCTTAGAGACCTCTGGGGGACATTAATATGGACTTGTTCAAGAATATCTGGACTTTGTACTAAGTTATTAAAAAGTTTATAAAAAGTTTATTGAAAACTAAGAGCGAAACAAACATACATGCCTTAGAAAGTTAAAAAGAGATAATCATTGTCGACAGCTCTTCGGCTCGGTCGTCGCTTGCGGCAATATGGGATCACAATAAGGAAACATATTCAAACCGCTTCGTGATGTACTATCGATAAACATTCTTAGGGTTAGACAAAAAGATATGCGCATTGTATTTGCATAAAAACCTTAATTTCTTTTACATACGCACTCCGCATCGTCGTTATTTAGTTTGTATATGTTTGAATGTGAGATTGATATAAATTTAACTTTCCTAATTTTGGATATTGTTTGATATTTATTTTAATGTATGTTACATATATCGTGTCCTTTGTGTAATACACCATGTACCTACTTGTGACTTGTACTTGTGTTAAAGAACTTAAACGGCACAAAAATAATAAATAAATAGCTACGAAGAAAGACAGAAACTGCATAAATTGATAAAATCCAAATTAATCAACAAAATGTCTAAAATTTTACAAATCATTAAAATTTCTGACAAAATAAAATGTGCGGCAACACTGTGACTTAAAATTCATGATTTAGCGACCTCTGTCGTCCAAGCGCTACATTAAATGCTATAGGTTGTTTACGAACAACTCCACAATGGCGGCCAAACCAGTTTTTCCAAAGAACTGCTTTTCTTTATATGTCGATATTCAAAGTATTAGTTTGATAACGCCCATAATAAAAACAAAACTAAGATTTATTGTGTTAAAAAGTTGTTGTTTAAAACATTACTTTATACCTACATCTGTAACTATGGTACACAATTTAAATGTTTTAAAGGGGGAATAAACGAAGTGTTAAAACATAAATTCCCTTGGTATACATTTCGGTATTCAAGTGGCATGGCCCAGCGAATAATCAAAACTGGTTATTTCCCCAAAGAAATCATTCCTAATATGGTGTCTGTCCTAAGGCATTACTGGTGGTGTTTATATTAAACGTGCTTTGATTTTATTTAAAAATCTCATTAACTTGATTTAAATTCAAAACGGGCAAGACTTCAAAATGTATCACTCCTTCTGATAAAGTTTTAATTAAATGACAAAAATTGAAAATGGAATGCTGATAAAGTATAAGAGGTATTTCTAATAATATACCAAAGTAGCGATAACATCCCTAACGGTCGTGATTTAATTAAATACACGATTAAATATTGTTTTTGGTAAAGTAATTACTTAGACTATATTATGTAATAAATATAATAATAAAAGTATTTATGGAAAAAAGTTACTTATTTGCCGTTGAATGGGTTTTCCCAAATTTTAGTTTTGGTTATAGGGCATAAAGGCACTTAAAATAGAATTTACCTCTATTTCCTTTTTGATATATTTAAGCCATGCATCACTGAGAAAATACTTTATATTTTTTATCAAACCGTACTTCTTAAAGACAATTTAAATAATTAGATAAAGAAAATTATAATAAGTAGGTAAATAAAAAAAGTTATGCTAAAGACTGAAAAATAAATGTAAAAAATCAACAATAAGCACAAGTTTAAACGATAAGTTTGAAGGTATTATTTTACCACTTTAATAATATAAAGGGTGGAACTTTAACTGGAACAAACTCGCTAGAAGTTTAGGGAAAAATATTTAAAATAAATGGAAAATTACTCCATTTTGCATGATAGTAATATACAGGGTGGGGATTGTATAATATAGGACGTTTTAAGCAAATCCAAAATACTCGCATGGAAAAATAAGTATTGCACGTACCAGAAAAGGATATTCTTATTACATTTTCTATTATAAGAGAGACATGAATTAACCGAATTTATACTATATCTTGTACATATCTAACAATAAATTTTTAAACGGCAGTAGAGTTTTGGACTTGCATTGTCTTTATTTGTTTAGAATCACTACGTTTCAACAGGTAAGCATCTCCAGTCGTCTTCAGGTGAATACTAAATAAGTACGGTACCTACAGCTCTATCTATACTAGGCAGGTGTGGTGACGCATGACCAGTGGGCGGACTCTTGCGTGTTGCTAGGTGATGACGCTAACTGGATGAGTCATACTTGATGAATCATGCGTTTAACTCTTGGGTGGTCTTATTCTAAGATTACATTTACTTAACAGACGTTCCAGACGTTTCTCATGTCTAATTAAGGCTTACTAAAGCAACCTGGATTTTGGTGTATGGTCGCAGCTTCCTTAAACTTCCTCTTCCTCCAGTGCGGTTCTTTTTGCAGGATTTCCGCTTTTGTCCACATGATATGATGGCCGTGCGTCCAGACGTGTTCAGCTGCACCTGATTTTTTGGTCTCTCCTTTTTGGGTGTTGTTCCTATGTTCTTTAATCCTTACTTCTAGTGGTCTTAGTGTCTCACCAATGTAAGATTGGCCGCATTCGCAGGGGATCTGGTAGAGACAATTATTCTTGTCTTTCTGGCTTGCTGGTTTCGTCTTCGTTAGGTGGCTTCTTAAAGTGTCTCTCGAGCTGAATACTGTGTTGATGTTGTATCATTGTCCTAGTCTTCTTATTTTCTCGGATACTCCTTTGACATATGGAATGTTGCTTAATGGTTGTATCTCTTTCTCTGCTTTACGTGTGTTTGGCCGATTCTTGCGATTTTCCAATGTTGTGTCAATCAATCTTATGGGGTAGCCATTCTTGTTGAGGTCGGTCTTGATGTGGTTAGTTTCTCTTTTGAGAGCTTCGTTTGAGTTACAGAGAGTAATTGCTCTATCCACAAGGTTTCTTACTATGCCATGTTTTGTGTTGGTTGAGAGGTTTGATGTGTAATTGAGATATTGACCTGTATGTGTAGGTTTTCTGTACACTGAGGTTAGGAAGGTGTTGCCATTTTTCTCTACGTTGACGTCTAGAAAAGGTTATTGGTTGTTTTCTTCTTTCTCCATTGTGAATTTAATTGTCGGTGCAAAGTTATTAATGTGATGTAGGAATTCTCTAAGTTCGTCCTCGTTTCCGTTCTAAATAATCAAGGTGTCATCCAAATATCTTGGCCATATTTTTAGTTTCTTCTTTGCTTGTTTTATTGCTTTGGATTCAAACAATTCCATATAAATGTTAGCGATTGTGGGCGAGAGAGATGAGCCCATTGGTAGTCCGTCCTCTTGGCTAAAGAATCTTTCTTTTTCTTGAAAATAAGAATTGTTAAGGCAGCATTCCAATAGTTCCATGATGGCATTTGTAGGTAGCGGTGTTCTTTCTTGTAGGGTCAGGTCTTCCACAAGTCTGCTCCTGATGACCTTAAGTGCGTCTTTTATACAGACACTAATAAAATTTTACCCTTATTAAATTCCTTTTCATAAGCTATTTGCATCCTTTTTTATGAAATAATATAACTGTAATTACGTACGTGAATCAAACACGTCAAGAAGCCATAAACAAATATTACTTTGAACTCCGTTCAAATTTTCCCACCAAATATAGTACCAACGTAAAAACAAACGTACCCTAATATCGTCGACCAATTGGCGTCATGGGCTGCAAAAACTAATTATGGATAAAGTTCTCCAGAAATTCTAAGGTTTTAGAGAAAAAATTACGTAGATTCGCTTCTTATTATATGTAGGTATGTGTTTTGTAATATTTTAGAAGCAGGTGATAGTATAAGTGTGGTGCAACCTAATTTGTGGTGAAATTCTGAATATAAAAGTGTAAATTCAATGAGAACGCGACGAAAAAGAAATTTGGAAATTGAGCACTTTAGATTCAATTATCTGGAAAATTAAGCCTTTATGCCAAATTTCAGATTCGTGATCTAAGCCTCAATATACGTCGTTTCTGAAAATTTAATATTAGTTAGCGTGAAGTAACCAACGATGGACCTTCCCCCAAAACAAACCGACAAGAACTAAAATTCATGCTACCACTTCGTTCCTGACGAGTTTCATGAATGAAATCATATGGAAATAGTAGGAAATTTGTACAAGCGTATAAAACGCTGTTGCCAAATAATTAAAAGATTCTCCTATTGTGGCTTTTATTTAGGCTCAAATAGGTAAATATTCTTTTTTGCCGGTGAATTCAACCAGTGGTGGAACTGATGAACTTATGATTGACAGCTGGTGGAATGACGTCATCAACCGATTGGTGAATGATTTTACGATGATTAAAAGAACATGATTTATATCCAACAAGTAATACAATAGGCAATTTAAGAACGCGATTTGGGTCAACCGGTGCCACCGGTGGACTCGCCGGTAAAAAATATACCTAATTAAACACATCGTTGGATTACTCAAAACATATGCTAACCTTAAACTAGCCAAAATACTAACAACGACAAACATTTTAAGAAAATTTCTCATAGAATAACAACTAAGAGAGCTTCTGTGACTGCCACCAGAGGTGGTATTCTCGTATTCCTAATAATTTACCACATTTTCATAAAGTACTTATATTTACATAAATCGACCTGAATCCACGTAGCGAATTAAAAATTTCCTATACACAGGTATTGGGTTCCATTATTCAAGGTTGAGATGGCATTATTTGTAATTGTATCCGTACCGAAATTTAAATGAAAACCGCAACAAAATCGAATTTGGAACATGAGCGTCAGTTTGACATAACTTAACCTAACTTTTGAGCTGAACTTCTGTAGAAATTAATTATAAAATAGTTTGGTATCTTGTCAAAACGATTTGAGTATACTACATAATCATCTATTCTTCATGAATTTGAAAAGTAAATATATATTTTAAATCGCTGTGAATCAGTATTACGATGACATTTTATAATTGCCTTTAACATACAGTCAACGAACAGTCATAATAAATTTATTTTTCGGATCGGTCGTGCGAAACTTGGCAACGTTGGCCTCCTAGCGATATCAATAGAAAATATTGAATTAAAAAATTACAATTTTGACATAAAAAACAATAAACTATTTATTTCCCGCTTTATTAAATAAAAAGTGGTGAGAGTTTAGTGTTTGAAGGTTTGTGGGTTAAATATAAAAAACAATGTGGTGAGACAGTGTCAGGTTTGCAAAATACCGATTCAGTGCCTGGATTTCATAGTAGTCTACACATGCTATCGCCCTCCTTTAAACGGTGAGTTGTAGGCTTGGCGCAAAAGTAATTTTATGAATGAGATGCGGGGTCTATCTTTGCTTTCTCATCATTGGGTGTGACTATATAGTACCTAACAGAAAATTACCAAATTTATTTTTTACCGTTTTGATTTTACAGAACTTATTATTTTCACAATACAAAATACAACGTTGTTTTTCTTATGGGCACCGTTTAACACAACTTTGTACGTTATTTTTTGCAGGAAACGAAAAACCTAGGTAATCTAGTAATGAGCTACCATAATGTACCTGCATACCCCCATCACTGAATAAATTTTGCGAATAAACAGCAAAGAGCTTTTATACTGCAGTTTAACGTCGAGTGTTTAGCAAAACAAGCACCAAAAGGTATAAAATCGAGCGAAGTGTAATTACAAAACACAAAACGGTGGCGTTGGTGGAACAAAGAAAACCCAACAACGCTGGCGCGGCGCTAATTGCGAAATCATGTCGGAGTATGCTTCATGTGACCACTCATGGCGGATCCCTAAGCTAAATTCAAACTATTATTGTCGCCTACTTAGAGCAGCGAATTAAAATGAAAATTGGCTCTATGTTCCCTGCTCGCCCGCTTACTTCAATTAGGTTTATCTCAGATAGTCTCCGCCCACGGGTTTAATTATTTTCTAATTAATTAAAATACTACTGTTGCTTAGTGCTACAAAACGGGGTGTTAATCCTTTGTTCATTGATTCCTTACTTAATTTATATACCTATATGATGCTGCCATATTATTGACAACAGGTTTAAAGAAGTTAAATATTTCTCCCTTATAAGTTCTCAATGTTCACAATAGGCGCATATTTTTGACGATTTTTTACGGAAACTCATAAACAAAAAGTGGTATAGGTTTGAAGATGAGATTGCATTTTTGATTCCACCAAAGAAGATTGTGTAACAAATACTGAAAACAGAATAAATTAAGGTACATGTATGTATGAGTATACAGGGTGTTATGGAATTGACACATTATATTTAGGCCCGTAAATCCTGATATGATAACACTCGAAGAAAAAATATTTTTAAATAATGCGTCACTATCATAAGCGAGAAAATTGACCAATTGTTTTTTTTTTGGTATTACGACTTGACCACGCCAATACTGAAGGAGTTCTAAAGAAAGAGTGATAAGGCCAGGGGGTCAGGGTTGGCACCGGCCCACCCTAATGAGTCCCTACCCTAGTGCCCCCCCCCCCACCCAAATTGATGGATTCGGTTTTGTAATGGCATTTCCGGGGTAAGGGGGACTGGCTATGAAAGCTTTGATGAGAAAAGAGTGTATGTTATTTATACTTTGGACGAGAGGGAAGTTTTGTTTGCCCTGCTTATGGCGTTATAGTGCGTGGGGCGACCTTTTTTTCTTGGATAGTGCCCACTTAAAAATGATCAGGCCCACTTGTGCCCACCCATTCCAAAAATCCTGGCACCGCCACTGGTAAACACTCTGCCCGATCATAAGCGCCGGGTAGTGGCGCTCGTACAGTAGGACCATAGTGCCATGGCCCTACCTACCTACCTACCTACCTGTAGGGGAGCGTGGGGTAGAACGGGGTCCCTAAGCTTTGAGCCCAAATAAAAGCCAGGTTATACTCTTAGAATTTTTGGTTTTGCAATAAATCTGTTTATTGGTATCTTTTAAAGTTGTGGTTGCAATAGTATGGAAAAAAAACACACTATAATTATTTTCATTTTTGGAAAAAATTACATCTTCCTAGTTCTGCCCCAAGCATGGGGTAGAATGGGGTATACATAAGTAATGAACCTAAATGTGTAAAACCAAGTAAATAATTACCTGTACTGTAAAAAAGGTGCCTAAAATAGTATATTTGATATTATGGCACTAGAATAACTCTTTATAACCCAGGTAAGGCCGAAAACGTGCTGGCATAGTGGGGTGGAACGGGGTACCCCGTTCCAACCCGCACATTGACACCCCATTCTACCCCGAATGCTATTTGTTTACTCACTACCAAAATAATATAGGTAAAAAAACTTAGGATAATATACGATGCTTTAAAATTATTGAAATATTATAACAATTAACATACATCTGACCGAGCCAACGATCTATCGTAGACTGAATAGCTAAATGCTGTATCGAATACTTGCAGCAAGAGGCGGCAGCGTTACTAACCACATAATATTTGATAATACAGGCTAAATATAAATATAGTCGCCAATAAGGGCCATACCCCGTTCTACCCCGCTACCACGTTCTACCCCATGTTCCCCTACACCAAGCTTTTTATTTCACACTCATAATTATTATTACTTTGTCTCATAATCGTCGCATAATACCAATAAAACACACTTACCACTCGGTAGATCATACAATGGCGCAAGTAACCGAGGGTTAGCCTTTGGGGAGGAAGTATCGCATGACTGAGGATCGTGGTTCGGAACCAACGTTAAGCTGTGGGTCCCCTCAGGAATGGCCCTGGCAGCGAATAAAGAGGTAAAAAGCCTAATTCGAGAGAATGGCAAGAAATGACAAGCGTGTGTCAGTAAATAAACAATATAATTCTACGGGATTATATTATTAGATTATAATTCTAAAAAATATTAATTATTAAATTAAATATTAATAGGCTACTAGAGGAACTGGTCCTAATATGGGCCCCCATTTTATTTTTTTGGAATAACTTTCTTATTTTTTCTTTCTGATAATATGTAAAATGGTTTATGTGCGTTATAAAGACCTAGTAATTAAACCCTAACATTAATTTTTCTTGAAAACGTATAATGTATCTATGAAAAAAAAAATTAAAAATAGTGCACATGCCTGACATTTGCCCAGAGGGTATGGAATATGGGCCCCTTCAAAAGCTGTTATAAAAATGTAAATTGAAACCAAAAACAATTCTTTCAGCAAAAGAAATTAAATTAAAATAAGCAAAAGGTAAAATTAGCCCCCCCCCCCCCTGATTGAAACTCTGGATGCGCCATTGGAATACTGTTTATGTGCTCATGATTGACACAAAAAAACATTGAACTCAGAGTTCTCCCAGTGTCTTAAGAAAACTGTTAATGATAAAATAAGCATTTTGTGCACGGGTTTTCGCATACATTTTCGAGCTGTGCCTGGTGAGGACTTGGATTTCCTGTAAAAAAGTTCATATAATATAGTTTTGTCTTGAGTGTGTTGAATATGGGCCGGGCCCATATTCAACACACTCAAGAGGACCATATTACACTAAGTACAAGTCACCATAAAATTATTGGTTAGATAAAACCTGTAATTTTTAGAATAAGATTGAATGCTGAAATGCAAAGTTAAATGTTCCCTCTATCACTGCCGCATAGGCAGGCTCAAAATAACTAAAAAATATGAAAATTAGGCTAATTAAACTTATATTAAAAAGTTATAATAATATTTATTCATAATAAACTGTAAACAAAAAAGTCTGCATAATAATATCATACTTAAGTCTATTATGAATCATCTTTAACTAGTCTTCCCTTCAGTTGTAAGTGGAGGGGATTTCTCCCATACCCTTAGACTTCTCTCAATGCACATATACGTGCCTTTTGAAGTAAAACTGAAGGGGAGGCATTCATAATAGACTTAAGTATGATAATATTATGCAGACTTTTTTGTTTACAGTTTATTATGAATAAATATTATTATTATTATTATTATTATTATTATTATTATTATTATTATTATTATTATTATTATTATTATTATTATTATTATTAAAAAGTTATGGGAACCAGCGAATCACATCAAACACAATCGTTTACTAAAAACCCGGGGGATCACGCCGGAAGCCTGTAAACTAAGTATTGACAATGTGTAGGTGTAAATTTACAGATCACCTGGCAAGTAGAGTTACTTGGTTTGTAGATGGCAGAGGGCCCATATTAAATTCCTGGCCCATATTCAGACCAGTTCCTCTACTATAACTAATTTTTGTGATTTTGTTAAAAAATAATTAAAATAAAATGAAATATCAAACGGAAATATTTTATAGTTCCATAGAAAATTGAAGCGGAGGCGGGGCCAGGATTTTTGGGATGGGTAGGCACAAATGGGCCTGATGATTTTTGAGTGGGCACTACCCAAATCAAAAGTGACTTCTAAAAAAACGTCATAAGCAGCGACAAACAAAACTTCCCTCTTGTCCTAAGTGAGGTAAAAAAAACTCTTGAAAATAACATACAACCACTCTTTTCTCATCAAAGCTTTCATAGCCAAATCCCTCTTCTTCCTCGAAAATTCCATTACAAAACCGAATCCATCAATTTTGGGGGGGGGGCACTCATGTTTATAGGGTGGGCCGGTGCCCAACCCCCCCCCCCCCCCCCCCCCCCCCCCCTGGCGCCGCCGCTGGATTGAAGCAAACCTATACAAATACTCCCATCATCGGGTGAATATTTTTTTGAAATATGGTAATGGCCCATAATTTCTGGGCTATAAAACTTTAGGCAACCATAGTTTCTTCATTTATTTATTTTTCGAGCGTTATTGCCAAAAACATATTTATTAAAAAAATTATTAACGATTCCTAAAAAGGGATAAACAAAAAACTGAAAATATTTTCTTTTATCCCTTCAATGACAATTTTTGTTATGAACAATAATTATGGTGTGAATTTGTTGTTCAATTTTTTGTACCTTGTATGATTATTTTATTCGTATTGATAATTGCAGAAAAACCTTGATATATTACATTTATGGTCAGTTAAAAATGGCTTGCACTTCAATATCGGCAAATGTTATATTCTTAGTTTTGGTAAAAAAAGAAATATTTTGAACTATAAATATAAAATTAGCAGATCAGTATTGTCTCGGGTTAGTAAAATGCGGGATCTTGGTGTGACTTTTGATTATTTCTTTCAAAACACATATATCAGAAATAATAAACAAGGCAACTTAAATGTACGGATATATAGTTAGAAGCTGTAAATTGTTTAAAAACTTAAAGTGTATCAAGACATTGTATATATCAATTCTCAGAAGTACTTTGGAATATTGTTCTATATTATGGAGTCCATATTATCTGAACCAAAAATATGCCATTGAGAAAGTGCAAAATACATTTTTATGTTACTTATATTATAAAAAAACTGGCACTTATTAATTGCATATACCAAAAGTAGATGTTATGAAGACATATAATTTTGTAAGTTTGGAAAAACAGAGAGTGGCTGCATCTTTATTGTTTCTATATAGGCTGTTAAATAACATGTTTTGTTAACTTCAATAAATTTTTGTGTATCATAGGATAGAACTAGGAATCCTCTAACATTTTATGTGGATACTGCCAGGACCAATTACTACAGTAACTCCCCGATCAGTGTTATGTGTAATTTATATAACAAAGTTGGACATCAATGTGATATTTTTAGCATAAAAATACAAGAATTTAAATCTGTAACTGAATGTAAATCTGTAGAGTTTGTATTAAAGAAATAAATAAATAAATACAGTCAATCAGTAAATAAAAAATCTTTTAGAGGGCCTTACATATTTATAAAAATTTAGCACATTTACTATATAACTGAAAAACTGAGCTCGTTAAGATAAAAGCAAAATACAATTTTTGCTACAAACGGACGTTACATTAAACAGTATAGAAGACACGTGTGAGAGAATAACCAATTAGTAAAAGTTGAAGGGCTGCAGTAGCACGCGTGTAAGGACGTATGGTTGGCTCTAAGTGGTATTATGATACACCGTTGATATACCGCCCCATTGTTACGGTTTATTATTTTTTACCGGAGGCACCAGAATCGTAACAAGATTTTTATTCAATTAATTATTGTTGTTGAATTTTAACAGTAGAACGGTCCTTTGCTATTAATTGTACTTGCTCTGTAATTTATGCTACCCCCTGCCAAGACCAAAATATTACTAAGTAGGTACTGAGATTACTGACCCGTCTACGCCATAAACACTATTGTTATGTACAGGGTGGTGAACTGGTGAATAGAGTGGAGGGAAAAGGGAAAAAACACTTTCCGCATTTGTTAGTTACAACATTATTACTACAAGCAGGAAATAACTATAGTCTATTTCAGAATGGCGTAGAGTAATAACAGCTCATTAGGTATGCAAAGGAACTAAAAAGTGACCCAACGAATATTTAAGCCACTTTCATAATTTGGCATTGATTTCATTGCAAAATTCTTTATTTTAATCAAGTGCAGTGAATACCACCCGAGTTGGGGTCAATTTATGGTTTTTGCCTATTATTATCCATTCACAAACACGGAAAATGGTTTGACAAAGGCGTGCATTATGTACATAGTATTAGGTAGGTACACGTATTTTTTATTAAACATAAAAAAATACAAAATATAAAAAATACATTATACAGAAATTAAATTATAAAAAATCATAATTTTCTTCATCATCTGAGGAACTGTCATCTCCTCTTGGCGTTATAATTAACGGGGCGACGGTTCGATCGATCAGGTCCTCAAAATCCCACATTTTCTCATTTTTCTTTAATGACATGATGGACTGCTTTTCGCCAGTTCTCTATTGTCACTTCCTTAGTAGCTTAACGTCTTTCATTTTACATATTATGTTGTGTCTTACTACAAATCCTTTCACTTGCACCCATATAAGTTCTATAGGACTTAGTTCGCAATGACATGGCGTTGTGCGCAGCACAATAATTACACTACGTTTTTCAGCTATATCTCCACGGCATATTTCATAAAATGATGTTTGTGTAAATTTGCTATAGCTAATAATTCCTTCTTTAACAAATTAACTTCAAATTCAATACTTTTGGTGGTTAACCAGTCGATAATTTCTTGTTTTCTCCAAGATGAAGTTGGAGTCTTCTCTGTGCGTCATGAATGATAGCTTCCGTTATCCATAACTACTACTGAATCAGCTGAAAGATATTTTATCATTTCACCAAAATAGTCCTCAAAAACATTTGAATTCTTTTCCTCGTGATAATCTCCCTAATTGAATTATGCAATTACTTGAAATTTTAGTATAACAAACAATATTATTTTATCTTAATAACCTAATTCTCTAAAATTTTTGGTGAGTTATCATAAATAATTTAATGCACAAAATTTACGTACGCCTATGATCGACAGCTAAAAACTAGACGGAAGTTCCCATTTTATTACTCTATACCTTTCTGAAATAGACTATAATTCTATTTTTTTTGCAAAAAATATAAAAGGTTAAAAATGTGGATTTTATTTAAATGAATAAACAAAAAATTACAGAGTCATAATATGGCGAAACGCCTCTGGGGATGGGTCTGACGAAATGAATGGAAACTCTTCTTCTGTAAAAAAAATAGTTATTACGGTAATGATTGTTAAAGCTAAATGTACAATTTGTTATGGTATTTAAATTTGGAGCAAACTTTAAATTTGGCATTACCTGACTATTTACTAGCTGTACGTTGCTAGACGAAGTGGAAATTTGGCAATCGGTATTATCGGTGGTGATATTGGATGAGTTTGGATTTTGAATCTCGTAGATTGTAGGTAACATTTGTCCTAATTGATGGGCGAAATATTTTCGCAGCAAATTCTTTCTTCTGTTCGAAAGAATCCGCAATATGTACCTCCGTTGCAGAGTTGCCTTTTCATAGACGGTGACGCTTTAGATTGATTACACTGATACTATAATTAACTAGCAGCATCGCTGACTTTACATTTTGGGATTTTTAATTCTTAAAATCAGGCGATGTTGGTGGATATTTTCTTAAATTTTAATGGTTATATACTGTGTGCTACATTGTCCATTTCTGTAATTAAGGAAAAATGTGTCATGCAGTGTCTTTGGACGCCTCAAAGCTTTGCACCTCCTCTTTGATGCATTTAACTGTCTTTTCAATTTCAGGCATTAACTCCAGATTAGCAGCATTGACATTTTTCAAAACTTTTTGTGAAATTTCAAAATCGTCATCATTTTTACACAATAAAGACTAAATTTGCTAATAGTTATTAATGATACTAGTAGATATAAACACTATAATTAAACGTATGCAACGGTAATTGCACAAGTTTCATTAACAAAGTTCATATTGAACGTGTATCGTTCAAAATTTAATCTACGTCAGTACAAATAAATTTTATTCGTCTAAAGGACCCCGCACAAAGCTTATGGCAAATGGTTTTCGGCTAATTTTGCTGAATTTTTAGTATTTTCTAGATCTTGAGGTCCTGATTAAGGGTGTCCATGGCCGTAATCCAATCCTATGACTAGTTTTTGAGTTATGGCCTTTTAAAGTTGCCAACTTCTTACTTTAAAATTTCTTGTATTGTCTGGAGTTTTCACTTGTTTCTTAAAAACTATTCACTTTTTTATTTTTTTTTATTGGTGGAAAAAGATACCTTAAATTTTCTTTCACTTATATTGAAATAAAATATGTACAGGGTGTTGAATAATTTATTGGCGGATTAAATAAATAATAATATAAAAAAACTATGAAAATCCAAAAAAAAATATTCCTCATTTTTTGAATTTTGAAAACAAACGGCTAGATTTTGTTCATATTTTAATATCTTGTAGTACCAAGCTATGGATGAAAAAAATGGGTAAAGGTTGACGTAGAATATATTGCTTAAGTACTTTAAACTGTCGGAAAGTAACAAACGGTGTTGTGTTGTCTTATATACATATTTTAGCGTGTGACGTATGATTTTATGAAAATGTTCTTCAAGCAAAAGTGCTACTTTCCACATGCAAATGCGTGCAGAAAATACAAGCGTTGTAGTGTGTAGTAGATTACAATATAATGTTTTGCACATTTAGCCCATTTTTAACAAGTTTTAATAAGTTACTGATCGTAGAACAATAAGCATAAAGCAGCACAAACCTTCGCAATTTCAATAGGTAATCGTCCATATCTCGTTTAATCTGGACGCGCGACTTCTATTAGTTTACAAAACTCTCAAAGTGCGTAACAAGACTTTATTTGGAGTAACTACCAGTAGAACTCAAAAATAATGTACTTCCAACTTACGCAGACTGAATGAAAGCAATTGCGAAAATATCACTGGTAAGTATCCAAATGTTGGTGCAGTGTGTAGAAAGACTGATAGAAGATTTTTGGACTTTCATTGTCTTTATTTGTTGTAAATTACAACGTTTCAACTGGAGATATTTACTAGTTGAAACTTTATGATTTTAAACAAATAAAGACAGTGCAAGACAAAAGCTCTAAAGATCATTGTCTCCAACCTTCAAACAGACGTCTAGAAGGAACTTGTACATTTTAAAATATTATATAGTGTAGACTTTCTCTACCTGAATAAATTAAGGAAATATACTTTAAAAAAGAACTTGATAGTACTAGGAGTTTATTTTGATGGTCTTATAGATAAAACTTTAGTTATTGGATAAATATATATCTAGAGCATATAACTCCTACTAGAGGAAAGGCCACTAAGATCAAAATTAACATACTAGATTTTTTTTAAATATTTGTATGGACCCATATCCATGGGATCATGATGGTTAATGGATGTGGTGGAATAAAACTTTGTGGAATTATAACTAATGAGACAATTAAACATTTCTATAGAATATTGGTGCAATTGTTTGCTATATATTAATAAACTACCTATTTGAATCGAAATTCAGATATCAATGATTCTAAAAGATTCTTTGGTGTAAATGAAAAATCTCTGGAAATATTCCAGCTGATGCCTATAATTAACTTAATTATAAAACACGTAGACTACTCGAAGTAAGAATTAAAGAATATAAGAACAATATCACAAAAGAAGAGACCGAAAAATCAGGTGCAGCTGACCACGTCTGGACGCACGGCCATCATATCATGTGGACAGAGGCCGAAATCCTGCAGAAAGAATCGCATTGGAGGAAGAAGAAGTTTAAGAAAGCTGCCACCATACTCCAAAACCCAGGTCGTTTTTGTAAGCCTTCATTAGATATGAGAAACGTCTGGAAATCTTTGTTAAGTAAAAAGTTAGAAAGAAAGAAAACGACTGGATATATCAGTTGAAACATTGTAATTCAAAACAAATAAAGACAATACAAGTCCAAATCTCTACTGCCGTTCAAGAAACGTCATTGTCTCCATCCTTCAAACAGACAATAAAACACGTAGTTGCTGAATCTTTAGTAGCTGAACTTGTAACTAATATTACCTAATGATTTTAATTACCGATCAAAAGTAAAATATTTTACTATAAATGTTAAATGATAATAGAATTTGCATTCATGCATTTGTACGCGGCGAATTTTAAATCCTTTAGAAATAATCCACCAAACAAAGTTTTCTTACCCCAAGATTGCACTTATAAAGTCTGCTTAAACCAATTATGACGACAGCAGTAATTTGTCATCGATCAGCTGATATCGCGAGACCTCATAATTTCCCCAGATTTTTAGTGAGTCGTAATTAGTACACACCTCCCGTTGTAAACTGTGTCATGGGAAGTAAACATACCAGAATATACTTGTCTTTGACTCCATCTTGCAAGAGTACTTAAAATAAGTTCGTTCATAAAAAAATACCTTTATGGGCAAAGAGTTTAGAAATATATAACGTATTCAAATAATTTATATTTAACCATTTTTTACCATTTTTACATTTGATATTTTTTAATATGGGGGAGAGTGGGAGAATTTCACCCAAGGGGCAAATATGTACAAACACAGTATTAGTACTGACACCTCTGGTTGAGTCGAAAAAGTAACGAAAAATTATTCAAACTTAAAATAATAAATATTTAAAAATAGCGCCTTTTTGCGTTAAGAATACGTGCTATTTAAATTTCTGCTTTCCGCTCCCTACAAATCGACAAATTTGGGAAACGAGGAATTATGAGTTGGTTCAAAAGAGTTTTTATACAAATATAAAATTGGTGTTATTTTCAACAGATTAAAACAAATTGATTTTCAACCACAAGTACCTATTATACGTATTTTTTTATAAGATATTGGTGACATTTTGCCAACCAACAAAATCCCGCTAATCGATTTTTCAGGCGCTAAGATCTCGACGGTGGTTGATGCCTGAAACAGAATTTTCGATTTGCTGGAAAGCATTATGCTTGCTGCTGAATATGAAACATACAAAATTGTTTATGTGAATTTAGAGAAATACACTTTTAAAATATCGTTTAGCGGGATTTTGTTGTTGGGCAATAAGTTTATATATAACATTTATCTACTAGTAGTTCACTAATTTTTTTAATGTTTAAAATAAATATTACTACATTCATTCTTAGGTGCTAATTCCCCCACTTTTCCCTAAACTATAAAATAATTTTAAACAAATTTAGAATCATACATTATAGATTTTTTTACGACTTGAAGAAAATATATTTAAAATTAAAATCTCCTCTCTGTATACTACTAATATAATTAGGTAAATTAATTTTATATTAAATCTTGTAATAATTTGTATGGCTTATTAAAAGGCTTACTCGGTAAATATATTAAAGGCGTTTCTAGTAAAAAGGATGTATAATAACCTCCGCACCATCCTCAGTATCCCCTACACATATCCGTCGCGTCTCTCTTGGATTCCCTCTTTGACATGATCCAATCTCGGCCAAAACGATGCACTACCAAGCCCTTTTGTCCGAGCGGTCGGTAATATAGTTGTCTTTTGTTATTGGATCACGAATTGGGTTTCAGCGCGCCGGTAAAAGCTTCGGAAAAGCTCTATTAGCAGTCTTTCTTCCCTAAACCTGGCGGCTTAGGAGCTTTACGTTGCTGTCATGGCCGTGCCCGCTAAAGGTTTTTACATCGAAATGTGCTTATTTTCTTTATACCATATACTTAAAGCAGCTTTGTGTATTTTATGTTTAAATGTATTTTTACCCTATAGATATAGACAAGGATCTTACAGTTTTCTTTTAATTATAAATATATACATTTATGTAATGGTTATGCCTTAAAAATCATGGCTGGCTTTGAAATAAAATATTAATTCATTTTTTTATTATAATTTGACAAGTTATTTAATTAATTTGAAAAAAGGCTGGATTAGGGATATTTAGAATAAAGTATAAGAAATTTTAACTAATTTTAATAAGATGAGTTGGTTGATATGATCTTTTTACTTGGTGAGAGCGCTGTTAATACAAACTTTTTTAAATACATTAAATGACTTTTCAAATTATAATATACAAATGAATTCCTATTGTACCTATTTCAAAGTCTATACCATGGTTTTAAGGCATAGGTAACCTTTATTAAGGAAGTGATGACTTTTTGCCAACCAACAAAATCCCGCTAATCGATTTTTCAGGCGCTAAAATCTCACCACTGACTAACGCATTAAACCGGATTTTTGATTCGCTGGAAAGAATAATATTTGCCGCTGATTATGAAACAGGTATTTACAAAATTGTTTGTGTGAATTCCGAGAAAATCACGTTTAAAATATCGTTTAGCGGGATTTTGTTGGTTGACAAAATGTCGCTATTATTTCACGTTAAATATTAAGGGATCAGAACATCTTTTCAAGAACGTGTTGACTTGTGCACAAATTAAAATGAAAGACACTTTGAACATTTACTGTAGTCTACTTATATATAATTTTAATAATAAAACTTTAAATATAATTGTGGTTGGTGTGTCCCACCAAGTAGCTTCGGGTTCTCTTTTCTTTTCGTCGGATCCTAGCTCTACTAATGAGTCATGATATGACGAAACGCGTCTAGAGATGGATCTGGCGAAACGAAAGGGATAATCTTCTTCTTTAAATATAATTTATGAAATTATTTTGAAAACGGTAGGAAATAACTTATATGCATGTAGTACATGAAAAATTGCTTAAGAATTTTACAATAAATAATCAAAAAATATATAGGGTGTTCTACTTAAAAAACTTGAGAAAAATGAATTGAAAATGTGTCGTTTTTGAAACCTTTTTATGAACATCCTGTATAAAATAGATAAACACTATTAGATGCGTAATTTCTCTAGACCCCTGCTTATAAATCTCACCCAATCTCATGATTTAAACAATCAATTTAAATCATTTTATTGATTCTTTTTCCAGGACCGTAAAACTTTATTTTTTTAGTTTTTAGTTTATCCCTCTTAAAAGTTTAGTTTATTACTGCTAAAATTTTAGCACTGACTGACGCATGAAACCGGATTTTCGAATCGCCTGAAAATATGATATTTGCGCTGAATATGAAACAGGTTTTTACAAAATTATATGTGCGGATTTCGAGAACATCATGTTTGAAATATCGTTTAGCAGGATTTTGTTAATTGGCAATATGTCGCTACTCGCTATTTGTTTGGCAACTTCTGACACCGTACGCACCATAATGCAATCTCTTCAGGTAAAGATTGACCCAAATGTAAATGAGATTATTGTTGTTAGATTTAACCAGGTTTTGTACGCCAAACTGAAATAATATTGTGATATGTGCCATGGCCTTTAAGATCAGGTACCTCTCTAGATTCAATTTATTCCAACATACCAGACATTCTGTCCAAAAAAATATTTTAGTTATTAGAATACCACCAAGAGAAAAATGTATCTACTTGTTTTTACTAATTTGATACGATTTTTACTATTTTCTTGGGAACCTGGTTAATTTCTGAATTATCCTAATTTAAGGGAATTTATGTATCATAATTTCCGCAAATTTTGAGTAGTTACCAGAAACTAAGTTCGATCGTATTTATCTTGACAAATCGATAAAATGAACCTATTATAGTGGGCATAGTCAAATCTGAGGAACTTTGTTTAAGTGCGCAAACCCGTAAAACTGGCTATTGTCATTTCATATTAGCTAAAGAATTATTTTTAAGTCTTCAGTTTTGACAAATGTCAATTTTTGTAAATACAAAATACACAATTGCATTTAACACTTTTGCTTAACATAGTATGTTGTATAATTGTGTGAAAATACCCCACGTTTTCCTGTGTTTCTTTAGATTTTTTTTTAGTGTTAAAACAAATTGTTTTCGGAGCTGTGTTATTTAATGTAACCAAACCATTTTGTCTCATAACCTGTGCCAAATAAAATAAAGCGGGGTAATAAAACAAGCAATACCGTCATTTCACTGGTGTTGTAATGCGCAGAAAAAAGGCAAGCCACTCATTTATTTTGTCAACATCGGTGATTTCGTTAGAGGCGTAGGCAACATGGAGCGCACATCAAAACTCTATTAAGGTTTTTATGTGTGTAGTTACACGAACCGTTCCTGCAGTCGACCTGAGGTTTTTTTTCACAGAAATGAACTGGACCTCTTTACTTTCCCGTTAGGCTCAAGGTAGTAAATACTGCAGGGCCCTATTAACTCTAACTACCGCACTGATTACCCTTAGGGTGTAGGGGAGGAAGCGACACCAAAGGCAAACGAGATAATAGAGGAAAACAAGCGTGGTGTCATCAAATGTAGGTACATTAATGTGGTATATTTTGCCTCTTGCTCCTTTAAATTTCGATTTTTTAAGGTTTCAAGAACTTCTGTAGATAGTTACCATGGCCAAGCTTTTTAAGGTAATTATACAGTAAGCTTGAAGAAACGTAGGTACATTTCTGAATGTAGAAACGTTTGAGGTCAAGCATATGGCAACAGTGCACCAAATGATTTTTTCCTACCACTTTCAAGAGAGGATTTAATTTTTTGTGATGAAGAAGGGTGGTAATAGTCCCGAGAAATTCAGTTCAGCGACAGTTTTATAAATTGAATACGATTATTGAATCTAGAGATCGGATTTCAATATTACATGCGTCATAAGTCAGGGTCGGATTTACAAATACCATATAAATGAATCTTGAAGAAATAGTAAATACTTAAAGTGGAGTGGAAATTCAGAAGAAAAGAAATAAGAATACAAAGTCTTCCTCCACTGTTCTATTAAAGAAATATTCATGAATTAAAAAAATCTCTACATGCTTCGAACGCAGAAGCATTTATCTTCAGGAGAATAAATGAAAAAAGAAGAAATTAGTAGATATCACCTTAACGAGCGTCAAAATTTGTAGGTTCAAAGAAACCGGTTCAAACGGTCTCTACATTTAAACTCTTATAGTGCCCTAAGTCATAAACCCACATATTTTTCTTTTTCATAATGCAATGTGCATAATGATTTTCTCACCGTTCTACTCATTGAACCGGTTTCTTTCAACCTACATATTTTGAAGCTCTGTTAAGGTGATATTTACTAATTTCTTCTTTTTTCCTTTATTCTCCTGAAGATGAATGCTTCTGCGTTCGAAATATGTAAAGAATTTTTTAATTCATGAATATTTCTTTAAAATAACAATGAAGGAAAACTTTGTGTTCTTATTTCTTTCCTTCTGATATACATTTATTTGAATTTAAGATCGTAGGTACCTTATACAATACAACCACCATACATGGTGAGTCAAATATCTGGAATAACACACCATTCCATTAACACCACAATTATAAGTTAAAATTTACACGGAACAATATTTCCATAACATAAGTGTTAAAATAAAAAATTAATAACTGTTCTAGATGTACAGAGGTACGATTTCTGCATCTTTAAGTAAGAATTTACTTGTAAAGTGAAAATGACCTAAATTATAAGGGCATATTTAAAAAAAATAAGTAAAATTTTGTCAAGATGATAATTTAGGTTTTTATTTGAAAAATATACTTTTTGCCGCCATCTTATCTCCTACCGTTGGCGAAGATAGAAAAATAGATGTGTATTCCTTAATCGTCGAAACTGCAAATAATGCTAATTGCACATGTGAAATTAGTGGACGTTTTATAAGCCGCACGAAATTATATTTCGACCAAAAATTCTTCGAAGCGTTATAAAACAAAATATAACTATCTCGATACGTATGCTATCGTTTAAGTAGGCGCTGAGGGAGCTATCTTACAACTTAACAAACATTGCGCGTTTTTTCAAAAGTTTTAAATGCAATACCTCATTACAAAGATGAATAAAGAACTGGCGAAAACTATAACTTATATCTTCTATATTATAATCTTTTTTTAAACCGGAGATATTAACAGGAACAAAAATAAACATGGAAAAGTATGATTAGTTTGAAGTTTCAACGGTAAAGGTTTTTTAAAAAGTCAAACATGCATTTTGGCCTAATAATGGAAGTTTTTTTCGATTAAAGTATCTTTTTCTTTAAAAATATTACCAAATTCAAAAAATACAGGGATGGAGCACTTAGGATATCCAAAGATTAAAAGTAGGGTCGACATGATTCTCTGGGGTGAAGCCCTAGTATTCGCCTTATAATGCACTTCTGTACCAAAAATATGTCCTTGGCACCACAAGAAGAGCCCCAGAACATTACGCTATAGCTTATAAATGATTGGACAGCCGCAAAGTAAAATTGGTGCAAAGTTTTAATCGTGGGAACTTCTTTTATTTTTCTCATCAGAGCACAAAGGTTGTTTAATCTAGATTGTAGTTCCTGCAAATGTTGACCCCAGTGCAACGTCGGATCGAGTGTGACTTCCAAAATTTTACAGAGTTGGCCACTGGTATACACTTGCCGTTTAATTTCACATAGAGTGAGTCTTTTTAATTTGTAGTTTTGGTGAATGCCATCAACATTGTCTTTTTACAATTCATCCTCAGTCCGTTCCAGATGCACCAATCCTGCATAGCTTCGGCTGCATATGAACACTTCCGCGATAGCTGGGCCCCAAAATCCTCAGACAGTATCACAGTCGATTCATCTGCGTACTGACACAGTAGGCCAACAACAAATCCTTAAGAAAGAGTGTTCACATACCGCAGGAACAGAGCCGGCCCAAGGATCGATCCCAGAGGGACACCCTGCTTCTCCCAAGTCAAAAAAAAACAATTTTTTTCCACTGTCGAATACGCAGACTGCCTGTTAGTTGTCTGGCGGTCAGATGTGAGTCTAGTAAGGACGCACAATACTCCTCGAATCCCATATGCAGTAAGTCTCTGTATTAAAAGCTTATGGTGTATCGTGTCGTATAATCTATGTTTCTATTTATAAATACAGCATCGCCTTCTAGGATTTGAGGAAGAGGCGGAAGTGAAACTAAAGGTAGATCTGTTGATAAAAAATGAAAATTTGACGTTTACTACGTAGATGGTCGTCGCGTGCTGCTACTTGGGAAGTAAAAAAACAAACCAACTGTAGCCAAGAAGAACAGTGGTAGCTAAATGTATGTAGTTCTTGCCAAATTTTGACGTCTGGTCGTGATTTCACAAACAATTTGTCCACAAATATGTCGGGGCGTTTTGATAAAAATTAAAGGATGTACTAACTTAAAATGTTTTTATTTTATTATCTTTAAGTGGTAGTTATTTAATCCTTTTCCTACGACCACCTATGAAAATGAGAAAAAAAACACGGTTAACTTGGCTCGAAAGAGCCGAATATCACACGCGTGTTGAAAGAAAATATTTCAACTCTAGAGTGGAAATACAAGGCACACTATTTAATTTAAACATTATGGTGCCAATTTGACAGACCACACCTATTTATTAAAAAAAAAAATTAGAAAGCAGTTTATTGTCTAACTGATTTATCATGTATTTGTCGATTGATTTCGAATTAGAGTGTGAAAATACGCCATCTGAAATTATAAAAATATTAAGAATATACTGGAAAATCTATTACCAGTCAAAACAAGCTCCGCTGAAGAAAATGTCATATATTAAACATAAAATTTTTATGTGTTGCCATAGCGTAGAGACTAGAGCTATGGCCTACAGATCGAAAGGTCACGGGTTCAAATCCCATCAGGAGTATTTGACTTTTTTTTTATAAAAACATTAAACAATTTATAGAATTAGGTATTTTGAATTGAAATCTTCCTTGTTGGATGAATTTTTTAAATTAATATTTAATGCATCTTTCCTTGATTAAATTTTAAAAATTCATCCAACAAGGAAGATTTCAATTCAAAATACCTAATTCTATAAATTATTTAATGTTTTTATAAAAAAAGTCAAATACTCCTGACGGGATTTGAACCTGTGACCTTTCGATCTGTAGACCATAGCTCTAGTCTCTACGCTATGGCAACACATAAAAATTTTATGTTTAATATATGACATTTTCTTCAGCGGGGCTTGTTTTGACTGGTAATAGATTTTCCAGTATATTCTTAATATTTTTATAATTTCAGATGGCGTATTTTCACACTCTAAATAAATAAGTTAAACACTAAGCTACTTTCTAAAATTTGTTCTTTTTAATAAATAGGGGTGGTCCGTCAAATTGGCATCATATGTTTAAATTAATAGTGTGCCTTGTATTTCCACTCTAGAGTTGAAATATTTTTTTCAGCTCTAGAGTTGAAATATTTTTTTCACAAAGGTTTTTTAAATAATTCTTTGTGGTCGTAGGAAAAATAGTGTACATTACTAGTGTGAAAGTGATTATTCAAAAACTCGGAGAATTTCCGCACTCGGCTGACGCCTCTTGCTAAATATCTCCTCGTTTGAAAAGTTTCACTTTCATCACTTGCTATGTAATATACTATTTCACCCGCCATAGCCAACTAAGAGGAACTTAACATCCGTCCAGCAAAATCGCCATTTAAAAATATTAAATTGGCAACTTTTTGTAATAGAGAACCTTATTTTCAATGCTAAATAGAAAATAATTTATACATACATTAGTTTAAATTTAAACTTCTTTAAGATACAACCAAACAATCAAAAATACAGTATTTCTTAATATGATACTTCTTTTTAGCTGTGTATAGAAGGCATTAAAATAAACAACTTTTTCAAATACCTTTTTTCAAAAAACTCAAAAATAGGCGAGATAGAGAAGTAAAAATCTAAGTGCGGGCCTGATCATAAAAACATAGCCCGCTATAGTTTCTGTTGTTTTTCTTATCTCTTATTAGTCATTTAATTTACGGGTGGTGTTGAGCAATCCGTTATAGTGTGTTTTTCTAAAGCAAGTTAATTTTAAACAGGTGACACGTGAAAATGGTAAAATTTGAAAACAATGAACTAGTGATATGGTGCTAATTTAAGGTGAGTGTAGTAAAAGTGCGGATGTTTCTTCGAGATTATACACGGAACTTTATTTTTGAGTTTTTTGAATAAGGTATTAGAAAATGTTGTTTATTTTAATGCCTTCTATACACAGCTAAAAAAGAAGTATCAACTTGGGAATTACCCTGTATAAAGAAAAATCGTTCTGGATTAGCTTCACGGGGTGTCATTAATATACAAGCCAATGACAACGATGAATTAGACGGCAGGTAAAGTCAGTGGGGCGAAAGAGGTTAAGGACTTTTGTTTTTTCATTTGCAATTTGATTTTATATTTTTCTCGAAGTTTTATTACTTTCAAACAATAACAACAATATTTTTGGTTTGAGAAAGTAGTCCATACTTGAAGTGAAGTGGCAAGTTAAATGGGGTGAAATTTCCAGCCGTCTTCAGGTGAACAGTATTCACCTGAAGACGACTGGAGATACTGACGAGTTGAAACGTTGTGATTCGAAACAAATAAAGACAATGCAAGTTCAAAACTCTACTGCCGTTCAAGAAACGTTATTATCTTCAACCTTTAAATACATTTTTTTGTTCACTAAAGGCTAAAATTTTTAATATTATATTCAAAATTTTCCCAACACGGGATGTTGGCTATCGTGTGTCTTTAATGCCAATCCGCCATCACACACATGACACTTCTCTTTTGGGCATTTTTTGAATTTTGAAAACAAACGGTTAGATTTTGATCATATTTTAATATCTTGTAGCACCAATCTGTGGATGAAAAAAAAATGGATATAGGTTGACGTAGAATATATTGCCGGGTATTTTATTAAAAAAAAAAAAAATGAAAATTCACCTGAAAACGTAATAAACGACTTTTAATTGATTCATTTAATTATTATGCCAATCTGGGCAATCTGTAACAATTTTTTTTACAATTATTATTCTCTAACACATTCTTATATAAGATATACAGGGTGAACCAGTTATAATGATTTACACAAGTGAACATTTTTAAATATAGGAAAATTAAAAAATGTTTTTTTTTTATCAAATGACAAAATATTATTGTTAAATTCGTAAAATACCTTGGCTCTTATACATGATACGTTAAGATTATCTTAGAGTCATACCAAAATGTTTTTTTTTATAATTTATATATTTCATTTTCCTATATTTAAAAGTTTTCACTTGTGTAAATCATTGTAACTGGTTCATTCTATATATTATCTAAGATAAGAATGTGTTAGAGAAGAATTATTGTAAAACAAAAAGTATAAATTGGAAGACAAAAATCACAAAGTCATGGTCTCAATCGTATAATAAACATAAACTATGGTGACATGTTTCGCTCTTTACGGAGCATCATCATACCTTCATTAAAACCAATAAATGAAATAACACATGAAAAACAAGACGAGTACCATGTCAAAACAAACAGGTTACAATTAATCTTAAAACTAACACAAAAATGACAGTTATAAAAGCGGGTAGGTGAAAGAGTGAAGCAACCACACAGGAGAATACAGCTAACCAAGATAAATTTTTTCGAGTAAAAAAAGTGTTACAGATTGCCCAGATTGGCATAATAATTAAATGAATCAATTAAAAGTCGTTTTCAGGTGAATTTTCAATTTTTTTTTTAAATAAAATACCCGGCAATATATTCTACGTCAACCTATACCCCTTTTTTTTCATCCACAGCTTATTACTACAAAATCTTAAAATATGAAAAAAATCTAGCCGTTTGTTTTCAAAACTCAAAAAATGAGTAAATTTTTTTTTGGGTTTTATAATTTTTTAATAGTTTATTCCGCCTATAAATTATTCAACATCCTGTACATATTTTATTTCTATATAAGTAAAAGAAAACTTAAGGCCTACTTTTCCACCGCTAAAAAATATAAAAAAGTTAATAGTGTTTAACTTTAAAAGGCTATAACTCAAAAATTAGTCATAGGATTGCATAACGGCCATGGACACTTTTAATCAGGACGTCAAGTTCTACAAAATACTATAAATTCAGAAAAATTAGCCGAAAGCCATTTCCCATAAGGTTTGTGCGGAGTCATTTTTGCAGACGTCTTTATTCGAAAAATAAACTTATGAAAAAATTACCTAAACTGTATATTAATTCAATAATTGACATCATCTCCTATTTCACTTTTTCTTTACTTCATTGTAAAAATGAACAATGCATAACTACTCAAATGTAATATAGGCGGACATTATTAATTTATCAGATGGTAGGTAGTTAGGTAGATTTACTTTTGTGGCGTCGACAACTGAAAAATGACCACTTATCTAAAGCCTCATAATACTCAGTTTACTATTTTTAAGTATGGAAGTTGAAACGGAAATGTTAGACGTCTGGTCTGAGAGACGAGACAAGCATTAAAAATGTTTACCATTTTACTTGCAAATTTTGTGTTTACTTGAGCAGAATAAGTGTTGCAGATGAAAATTTACCGCCCAGGGTAGAACAACTGAATTATCTTGCTCTGTTAGGCGTATTCATCAACTCATTATATCTGATTTCGGCATTCCTTTGTAGGGTTTCAAAAGATCCAAAGATTTTGACGTACCAGTGATACGAATATAATATTTTCGAAACAGTTTGTCTACTTTTAAAGCATCTGCTACCTGGCTGGCTTCTAGCTACTTTAAAGGTAAAGGTTTAAAATTATTATTTTTCTCAATGTTAGTTTTCACAGCTTTTTGTTGGTATTGCTGGTATTATTTACAGTACAGAGAAGAAATTCATCTTAACCTGTACTGTTTAGAAACTTCCGTACTATATGGCAAGTTTGGAGGATGACGCTTTTCTGGATTAGTTGGTATAAATAACCTGATAGGCCCAGTTTTTCCAAGTTGGGCTTGAAATTTTTCGTCATAGCTCCCTCCACCGATATTATGATCGGAATTATGTCGATTTTATCTAGCTTCCATATATTTTTTATCTCTATAGCTAAATTCGAGTACTTGGTCTTCTTCTCCGATTCGGTTTTAGAGAGGTTGTGTGTTAGTGGGCAACCTATATCGATTATGAAAGCTTTCTTGGTGGTTTTTTCGATGAGAAGAATATCCGGACGGTTGTGGTCCACTGTTCTATCCGTTATTATTGGCCTGTCCCAGTATAAGAGATATTCAGGGGATTCAAGGACTGGCTCGGGTGAGTATTGGTAGTATGGTGGGAGGTTTTCCCTTAGCCCTAGTTTATGGGCCAGTTCCTTGTGGATGATCTTAGCCACCTGATTATGTCTCCCCAGGTAGGCGTTGGGGGCCATAGCACCACAACCCGCCGTGATATGTTCTATCGTTTCTCCGGGGCAATTGCATTTTCTGCACACATCTTCCACATTTCTCTTCAAGATGACCTTTTCATAGTTTCGAGTTCGAATGACACGGTCTTGGATAGAGATTATAAAACCTTCTGTTTCAGCGTGAAGCTGCCTTTTCTCTAACCAATTCAGTGACATTTCTCTATCTATGAGTGGATTTTGGAGTGCAGTAGGGTATTTGCCGTGTAGAGCTTTCTCTTGCCAAGTTACAAGCTGTTGACTTGGCGGCGCGCGGATGATGTTAGGTAATCCGTTTTGCTTTAAGTTAAGGGCTGTATATCCAGCGTCTGCTGCTACCACTTTTTTAAGAATTTCCCCATTCGATTCTTGGAAGTATTTTCTCATAGAGGTCTCTTGTGACTTGCACAAGTTATATATATTAATGAGACCTCTTCCTCCCTCCTTTCGTTTTAGGTAGATTCTTTCAAGTGCAGAGCGTGGGTGGTGGAATCTGAATTTTGTTAGCAGCCTGCGCGTAAGCCTATCTAATTCGTGCAAATCCGTGTCTGAATACTTAAGGATTCCGAATGAGTAGGTAAGTATTGGTATTGCCCAGGTGTTGATGGCAGTAGTAAGGTTACCAGCATTCAGGTGAGTATTAAAAAGCTTTGTTAGTCTGCTTTTGTATTTGTTTTTAAACTCCCTTTTTAGGCTTGTGTGGTTTATTTGTTGGTTTTGGGAGATGCCTAAGTATTTATATGTTTTGTCCTCATCTAGTATATCTATGCCTTCAAGCAGTCCACGGTTTTGTTCAGTCTTTCCGCATACGACATTCAAGATTGCGCACTTGTCTAATCCAAACGTTATTTTGATGTCATCGCTAAATGTCTTGGTTATTTTAATTAGGGACTGTAGGTGGGTTTTGCTTTCAGCGTAGAGTTTGATATCGTCCATAAATAGAAGGTGGTTTATTCTAAAATTCTCAGTTAAGTTGGGACGATATCTGTAGGATATTGATTTTAGTAGTGAGGACAGTGGGTTCATGGCCAAAATGAACCAGAGGGGGCTTAAAGAGTCGCCTTGAAATATACCTTTTGATATATTTATATTGCCAAGCTTCTCTTGTCCAATATGGAGATTGGTATTCCATTGCTCCATTAGGGTGCCTAACATGTTGCGTATTAGGGGGTGTACTTTGTATATTTGCAATATCTTCTTTAGCCAGTCGTGAGGAACAGAATCGAATGCTTTACTATAATCTATGTAGCACATATTTAGATTTCGCCTTTTAACTTCAGCCTGTTTTATAATAACGGCATCGATTGTAAGCTGTTCCTTGCAACCCAAAGCTTTCCTAATACAGCCCTTTTGCTCATCAGCTACCAAGTTGTTGTTTATGCAGTGTGTGTATATTTTTGAGTACATGACTGATGTTAAAAGTTTATACACCACTGACAGACAGGTGATCGGTCTGTAGTTTTTTGGATCGTTTACCTGCCCTTTTTTAAACAAAAGGAAGGTATTGCCACTGGCAAGATGAGCTGGGAAGTGTTCGGGGTTTAGGAGAGCTTTGCTAAAGCAGTTTGCTATTATAGGGTGTAAGCTGGTGAAGGTTTTAAGCCAAAAATTATGAATTTGGTCAGGTCCCTGTGATTTCCAGTTAGCCAAGTTCTTAGTGGCATCCCTTATTTCACTGGATGTTACTTGCGGCTCAGGCATTTCTTGCAAAGTTTCAGCCTCAGCTTCAACTTTTTCGAGCCAGCTTGCTTTTTCGTTGAAAAGGGACGCGTCGGACCAAATATTACTCCAAAATGCATTAAATTGGTCTTTATTTATGTCATTAGTTGGAGTAACATCGTTTTCTTTCTGGCTCAATGTCCTATAGAAGGTTTTTTGGTTCGTGGTGAACTGTTGGTTTTGTACCTTCCTCTTTGTAGCTTTATTGTATCGCCTTAGACGGGCGCCTTTAGCCTTACATTTTTGTCTAATGTTGTCTCTTACGATTGTTAGCAACCGTTTTACATCGGGACTGTCTAAAGAAATACTCTCTGCTTTCAGTATATCTTTAACCTTTTTAGCAACCTTGCTGCTAGAGTTTTCATTTAGATGTTCTCCAATGATATCACTTTGTGCTCGTAACTGGCTTATTTGTTTTTCTAGTCTCATTTTCCAAGCGGGTACCACTTGCTTCTTGGTAATTTTCTTCTCAGTTCTCTGATATAATGCCTGACCATTGAGTTCAATTACAGTTGCTGCTGCAGCATATAACCCACTATGTAATGTCTCGAGGTCCTCAGTTCTATTTAAGGACGTCCCTGCTGCTAAATTTACTCTCGCTAGTATTTCGCGGGTTCCTTTCTTGAATCTCAGCTTAGGGATACTCGGCCTCAAGGTCGGGTCACTATTTCCGAATAAGGACAAATTTTCCAAATATTTTTGGTTTGTATTGTCCGTATCAGCCTGTATAGTTTGATCTTGTTCGTTTCTTACTTCCTGCTGTGCTGTTAGCTCTTCCCCTTGCTGAAGGTTGTGCAATGTTCTGCCAACTTCACGCCGGATTTGGTCTATTTCAGCTTGGGGTAGCAGGCGGTTAGCATAAATAGCTCTTTGACGGCACGCTACATTTTGTTCGGACAGTTTTAATTCCGGATATATTTGGCTTATTTCTCGGTGGAGTTTTATTCTCCAGCCAGGGCGGGGGTTATCTTCACAGTGGTTAATCAAGAGGAATGTTTTGATAAATGTTCTATTCATGTCTCGACTCCACTTGATTCGACCGGTTTCTGTTCTTCTGGGTAGACCAGCGGCAGTTCTATCGACTCCAGGGTCGGGCTGCAAGCTAGTCTCCATTGGGATGTGTTCCTCGCCGGTGTTCTGTTGATTAATAGTGCGGTTGTCGGCAGGGGCTTGTCTTAGCATCCTGCCGTTAGAATTATTCGTACTAGTCGGATTTATGCCTCCCCCAGAATCCGTGAGGCTGACTGCTTGCGCAGCGTGGGATTGTAAACTTTCGTTTCCACCCACCTGGGGTACATATTCTTTTAAATTCGACATCATATTGGTTTTAAACCGTTTTTACACATTTCGTTAGAAATGGTTTGCATTTATACCTTGTGCCAGGTTAGTTCAGCCGCCCTTAACATAGGGAACAGACGCTGTTGAGAAACCGCTCCTAACATGGAGACAGCCGTTCCTTCACTACATCAGTTCCTACGCCTACCTGCGGTAGCCGGTGACCAATGTAGGCCCCTTTAAGGCAAGGACCACCAACCTTTTAGCCGCCTTTTACGGCAGGCAGGTTCTACCCTGGGCCTAGATTCGCAAACCGGAACCCAGACGGCTTATTATTATTATTATTATTATTATTATTATTATTATTATTATTATTATTATTATTATTATTATTATTATTATTATTATTCAGAATTGACATGCAATTTCTCAACACAAGCTGGTTAATAGCCTCTCCCGGATTATGCATCAAAAGGAGTGGTCTAGTTGTAGTCGGTGTCATAGACTGTCCTGTAGGAATTTTCTAACTATGTGGCAGGTATTGAGTAGGACTGCCTTTTGGATGTCGATAAAGGTGTTGTAGTGCAGACCTAGTGCTTTAAGGTTGTGTTCCAAAGTGCTCGGTATCAGTCCGGTTGATGATACGATAATCGGTATCACGTGAACCTTATGAAGTTGCCACATTTGCGGTATCTCGATGGCCAGATCAGCATATTTGGCCTTCTTCTCTTGGTATTTGTCCAATAAGTTGTTATTGTTTGATATGGCGACATCTATCAAATATGCTGTTTTCATTCCCTTGTTTACCAGTACTACATCAGGCGGATTATTCGGCACCCGTCTATCGGTGACAATTGCCCGGTCGTAGTACAGTTTAAAGGAATTACTCTCAAGCACTGGGTTAGGCTGGTGCTTGTAGTAGGGTACATAGGTGTTAAGCAACCCGTATTTATTAGCCATCTTTTGGTGTATGATATTGCACACCTGATTGTGTCGCTGCATGTAGTCAACATTAGCCAGGTAAGTACATCCAGATGTAATATGTTGTATGGTCTCAGACCTCTTGTTGCACTTTCTGCATTTGTCAGATTCAATGGACCTGTCTTTAATAAATGAACTTGATGTAGTTTCGTTATTATTATTATTATTATTATTATTATTATTATTATTATTATTATTATTATTATTATTATTATTATTATTATTATTATTATTATTATTATTATTATTATTATTATTATTAAATTAATTCTATTCGCAAGCTCCTAATATGAAAATCATATCTACGAGTTTTTCTTGGTTGTATTCCATCACAAAAAATAATATAGCTTAAATAATTAATAATAATTTAACAATATTATGAAGACCCTATTTCTTGGACAGTAAGTAAAAATGTGATAACTTATAGATAATTATTCTTGCTAAAGATTCCTATGTATAATGTCAAAGGGAGTTGCAAACATTTAAGTCTTCCAGGAAGCTTGTGTTAGCTTGCACTCCCTCGGGCACAGAGTATTAAATGTTTCCTTTCCTTCATATAATACAACAAAACATATTAAACAACATTATAGGGAATATAAATTGTAACCCAAAATTTAAAAAGTGTTGATGATACTAAAAAAAAATGTAGTATAAAAGAATATGATAATAATAATAATAATAGCAAGCTCGCTCCTACCTTAATAATGTCGTGATCAAATTTTATTTAATATTTAACACATTATTTATATTCTATAAAAAAACTTACAAGTGGTTAATTTTAGAAATGTTGGTAATAACTCGTTTGGTATTGTCTCCGTTAATAAATACATTAATATGATGAGTAAATAAATTTTTTTTATTAATTTTTTCCAAAGCCTTTAAGTAAATATCAAGCCGCTTCTTATAGTTAAGTCCTCAACAATAACAATTTGCTTTCCTTTTAAGTCTTTTCGTTTTTTAAGTACTGCAACTTTGGTAGAATACCTGACGAATTTAACAATGACAGGACGTGGCTTCTGACTAACATTTCCTATTCTTTTGGAGTAGATAACATCTTCGTTCTTGTAAGTTTAAACCAAGAAAGTCTTTACATATTTCGACAATCTTTGTATTTAATTTTTCACCAATATCTTCCAGCAAATCATAAACACAGATGTTGTTTTGTTTATTTTCCTGCTGCATTTGAAACTATATTATCATAACTAAAGTCAAAATGGGCTTTTGTCACTTTAATAAACTCTTATACCAATAAATTGTTTTGCAAAGCCACCTTCGATATTTATTCATAATAATGACTGTTGGAATAGTTGATAAAATGAGTTTTCTGAAAATAAGTCTTGATGCGTTAGAAATTGCGATGGGGTTGTAATTAAGACAAATGTTTAATTCTTAATTCTGTATCGAATGACATAATAATATACGATTTGAAATAAGAAAAATAAATGTATTTAACATTCCTTTTAATCAGACTTGGTTAACGAGACTGTTCGACCTTATTTATTAAGCACCGTTGTTAAATTCTATAAACTAGGCATTATTATTATTTTTTATTAATATTTAAAACCAGTGGTTCAAAACTAATTTTTCTTAGTTTTTATTTTTTTTCGCATATAATACTAAACCAATTTTATTAAAACTTTAGGGGTATGAAGGCAACTATAAGAGGCATCCAAATAAGTAAGAATATATACCGGGTGACAACGAATGTTGTGACCCCCCCTATTTTTTCCGTAGTTTTAATAATACAAATTTTAAAATTTTAGGAGACTCTAAGTGTATATTTTGTTAGTTTTTAGTAAAGTCATAATTTTAAAATCACTTCCGGTTTGACCGGAAGTGGTATCAACTCTTTTATTTTAAATAGAAACCTATTATTTTTTTTCGATATTTGAATTAAACGGCAAATTTCCTTTAAAATGACATATCACACATTATCATTCATTTGTTTTTTAAATGGCTTCCAGGAAAAATTTTCAAGGAAATACTTAGATGGCCATGGACTCGCTAATATAACATGACTTTTTGAGAGTGGGCCATGGAATTTTTAAAGTGGTCTATTTTAATCAGTTTTATGTTAAACAATAACATTCTTTGCGAACAGATGCTTCTGTCAAAAATATTTTAGATATGTCATATTTTTTTAAACAATGAGAAAGAATTACTCAATATTGTTAAATGGCAACAAGCCATTCATTTAGGGCCAAAAAATAGCTTATTAAATTATCTTTTTAAAAATGTTTCATAAGCATGGTATTATACTTAAAGGAGTGGCTAAAATTGAAAAAATATCGAGAAATGTCATATTTCAAAAAAAAAAAAATTGAGTTCTTCAATTTTTGTTACGAACACTTTTGTCATTTCACAGAATATTTCATAGTCTACTTGTTTAACATAAAACAGGTTAAAATAAACCACTTTAAAACTTCCATGGCTCACTCTCAAAAAGTCATGTTATATTAGCGATTCCATGGCCATCTAAGGATTTCCATAAAAAATTTTCCTGGAAGCCATTTTAAAAACAAATAATCTGTGTGATATGTCATTTTAAAGGAAATTTGCCGTAGAATTCAAATATCGAATAAAAATAATAGGTTTCTATTTAAAATAAAAGAGTTGATACCACTTCCGGTCAAACCGGAAGTGATTTTAAAAGTATGACTTTACTAAAAACTAAAAAAATTTACACTTAGAATCTCCTGAAGTTTTAAATATTGTATTAATAAAACTACGGAAAAAATAGGGGGGGTTACAACATTCGTTGTCACCCGGTATAGCATGTAATCTAAAAAATAGATCCTTATGACGTCACACTTTTTTAGAACACCCTGTATAAACTAAAAGATACAGGTAAAGTCTACAAAATATCAAAAGTCTAACTTAATGAATAATTGAGCTATAGAAGACGGGAGGTGGGGTGCAGGAACCTGTATATTACTCAATTGTGTCAATTATGTCAATTCAAATTTATTGACACTTGAACGGGTAAAATATAACTTCCACATTTATAACTCCAACAAGACCGCCTCTTCGTAGATCGACAAATCATTGCTCGCTCAAAAATTAGAAGGAAGTGCCTGTTTTATCTGTTTGACGAGGAAAATCTGTAATTAAAAACGTGGTGGGGTCAAATTTGAAATTTGACGCCACCAAATTTCAAATTTGACCCCACGATGTACATACTTACAAGTTAATAAATTTTGTTCCAGGTAGGGGAGTAATTTAATAGCCAGTTTTTACCAACCAACAAAAACCCGCTATTTGATTTTTCAGACGCTAAAATATCGGCAACCGCTGACTGATGAAATCCGAATTTTGCATTGTTAAAAAGAATGATATTGGCCCGCTTATATAAAAACAGGTTTTTACCAAATTGATTGTGTAGTTTCAGAGAAAATTGCGTTTGAAATATCATTTAGCGGGATTTTGTTGGTTAGCAAAAACTGGTCAATAATTAACAAAATACCAAATATAATTCATCATAATAATACTTGGATATAAATTTTATTCAATTTTGTAATTTGTCAAAGAAAATTGTTTGTTTATTATCCCAATTATATCCCATGTAAGGCTAAGTCCGTTTGGGTCTTTTTGAAATAAGTGTATAAAAGAGACGCCAAGGAATTTGATTTTAGAGATATCTTTTCAACTTGCTCGTTAACTTTCCAACTACGGGACATCAAAAGTAAAATTAACAGAATCGTCGTCCGTTTATGTCTTTGATCATGTTTGAATAGGCTTCGCTTCGCGGAAATGAAGATGATTTTGCAAATTACTTAGCCTTATATACAACACAATTTATTATATGGGTTAAAAAAGCGTTTAATATTATATAAATTTAGATGAGTTCTAAACTTAGTACCTAATAAAACTGTAATATATTTTTTAAAAGGTTAATTACTTGGTTACCCATATAGGTTAGGTAAGGTTAGGTAAGAGTGGCAGACCCTTGGTTCTGACCAAACAGTCTCACGTAGTCCTAATTAGGTCCGTTGTGATACCACACGTGTTCCGTAGAACCCACCTTCATCAGATCACTGATGGTTTATGCGACGTAACCGCGGAAGGATTTTAACAACTCATTCAAACCAGCCACTACTGTTCAGAAATCTGCTCAGCCGTCCAAGTTGTAAGTTGCTTAGTTCCTCCAGGCTATCGAAAGATGATTCACCCAGAGTAGTGAACCTCCTTCTTGCGAGGCCAGGGCATTCACACAGAAAATGTTGAATACTTTCTTCCTCTTCCTCATCTCTGCAACTTCTGCAGAAGTCGTTAGTGGGTATTTGCATACGTTCGGCATGTCTACCGAAGAGGCAATGTCCGGTAACAACCGCAGTAATATTTCTCACGTCTTTTCGACTGTGTCTCAATAGCTCTGCAGTTCTCTTTTTATCGAATGTGGGCCACAGTTGCCTGGATGTACTACAGGTTGTCAACCCTGTCCATCTGTTCTGTGCAAGCTGCTTGGCCGTGTAGTCAATCTCCTCTTTGACCAATACCAGTGGTTTGTTCACTGTATTGTCTGCTAGATCAGCTGGCATGCCTGCGCCCTCTCTTGCGAGCGCATCGGCAGCCTCGTTGCCATCTATTTTGGAGTGTCCAGGAACCCAGCACAGAATAACCCGATGTTGGTTGCCAAGTGTGCATAGATTGTTGCGGCATCGCTTTACGAGCTTTGATTTAACGCTGCTGAAACATATTGCCTTAATCGCCGCCTGACTATCACTGAAGATGGTGATTGACGAGGCTACTCCCAAGCCAAGGTGTTCTTGCAGGATATTGACCGCCTTCTCTACTGCCAGTACTTCCGCTTGAAAAATACTACAATAGTTGGGGAGTCTATACGATTTCTGTATTTGTAAACTTTCGGAAAAGACCCCGGCTCCCACACCAACGTCCATTTTTGAACCGTCTGTGAAGATTGCGTGATCTGTTTTCGTTATATTCTGATTGCCTTCCCACTCTTTCCTACTCGGAATGAGTATAGAATACCTTCTATCGAAGCATGTTATTGGGACAGAGTAATCAGTCAGGTCTCGTAGATTATTCCCCGGGTGAATCTTTAGTATACTGCTGTGCCCGTAGTTGGTTTCCTTCCAGAATTTCGACTCTTTTAGTCGCAGGGCACTTTTTGCAGCTATACTTTTTCCATAGATATCCAAGGGGGGTATATATAACATGACCTCTAGCGCCGCTGTCGGGGTTGACTTAAGGGCTCCGGTTATTCCTAAACAAGCTGCCCTTTGTATCTTTGTTATTGACTTAGTGTGCACTGCTTTTTCCAAAGCGGTCCACCAAACCAGGACCCCGTATATTAATATAGGTCTTATAATAGCCGTATAGATCCAGTGTACTATGTGGGGTTTTAGTCCCCATTTTTTTCCAATTGCTTTTTTGCAGGCATATAATGCTACCGACGCTTTTTTAACTCGTTCTTGCAAGTTTATGCCCCAGTTTAGCTTGGAGTCAAGTACCAATCCTAAATACTTTGCTTTTTCCTTAAGCACTAAAGCATTATTGTCGAGTACTGGGAGTCTGAAGTTCTCGATCACCCTTCTGCGTGTGAATAGAACTACCTCCGTTTTTTCGGGGTTGATTTTTAACCCGCATTTCATGGCCCACTGTTGTAGTATCCGTAGCGCCATTCCTGTTAGGTCGCTGATTGTATAGGTTTCTATAATATTCTATATATCCTGCTTTTCACTTCTCTGTCTCAGTTTTTAATAAAGTTAAGATTTTGATATTTTGAATACCTAACCTGTATCCTAGAGCGAGTTTCAGAAAAATATATTATTATTACAAAGAATAGTTGAGGTTAAAAACCTATAAACTCTATTATACTTAAACTAATAGTCTTGAGTATATCTAATCGCTTAATGTCAATAGTAAATTTTTACAATTTTAACAAGTGGGTGAAAATAAATATAAACTAATAATAATCTGCAAAAAGAGTCAATTCTGTTTTTAAAAATGTTCAATGATTCTGCTACAATAGCATTATTAGGCAAGATGTTCCAAAGATTAAAAACTCTGTTAGAAAGAAAGAACTCCCGGACCCGTGTGTAAAAATGTTCACGTCGAAGCTTTAATCGATGACCTCACAAGCGATTGTCTGTATTAAGGGTAAAAAGGAAACTTAAATCAACAGAGAATAGGTTGTGAAGTATCCTATACGTAAGGATCAGATCTTCCCGCACCAATCTATCCATTTCAGAAATGAGTCCAAAAATTATCAGTCTGTTTTCAAAAGTTAAGTCTTACAACAACATACGGCATCCTAGTGGCAAATCGCTACACTTTCTTCATTTCGTCTTTTTGTTGTTTTAACACAGGCCACCAGACACCAAACCCGAATTCAAGGATTGGGCGCACATACGTTTTATAAATTAAAGAGCTAGTCCGGATATCAGGACATGAAAATATTTTTTTATTAGAAACAAAAACTGTTTAGCTATCCCGAGGTCCTTTTGTTGATTGACCTTCATAAGCACAATGTTGTTAAGATGGTATGGTAGGATTTGTACGACCGAAATGCATAACCACGCACTTTGCTTCATTTAGAGGCATGATCCAAGCATCACACCAAGTGGCTATGCAATTTAAGTCATTTTGCAAAATTTGCTTTAGCGGATTACAATATAATTTAGTATCATCTGCATAATTTGATACTGTGCTACCCTGAAGTGCGCTGGTAAGGTCAGATGAATACACCAAAAACAATAACGGGCCCAAGACCGATCCCTGTGGCACGCCACTCAAAACTGAATGCAGCGTAGACATACTGTTACCTATTCTAACGGAAAACTCAGGATTTTTTAAAAAAGTCTCTACCCAGCGCAAAAGATCGCCTACAACACCACAGCGTTCAGTTTATACAGCAATCTTTGTTTCGGTACCCTATCAAAGGCTTTGGAAAAGTCAAGATAGGCGATATCAATCGGCAAGTTTCTATCAAGGGAGAAAGTCCAATAAGGCACTTTAAAAGGTTTGTAGTAGTCGATCGACCCAGTAAGAATCCAGGTATAACTTCATTGGTTAACAGAAAGTCCAGCAACTCTTTCACCAAAATTCTTTCCATGATTTTAACCTGGAGTGAGACTTATTTGTCGATAATTTTCAGCAAGGAATTTATCCCCCTTCTTGTGAACAGGAATAACTATCGCAGTTTTCCAGGCAATCAGAAGAGTTACAGAGTCAAGTGAGTCCTGCATAATTATAGACAGTGGTATGCTTAAGGCAAATGCGCATCCCTTTAAAATAAAATTGGGTAGCCCGCCTGGAGCAGAAGAGGAGTTTGGAAGTTCACCCAATTTCTCGAACACCTTGACTTGTGTTATGTTGATTGAGTTAATGACCAGGTTGTTAAAAGTCATATTTGATTGAGATAGAGCACTGGGAGGCTCAGTGGAATAATTAGTACTAAAGAAATCAGCAAATATGGACGCTATCTCGAGATCACTAGCTGTCAGAATTCCATTCATATCATTGACACGAGGACAGAAAACAGTTGAAGAGACAAAATTTCTCACGTATCTAAAAAACTTTTTCTTATCAGTCGAAGAAATGAGCTTTTTTTCAAAACACTTTTTTGCCTGGGTTATGCTCCAGCTAAGTTGATTAGAATATTTTCGGTGGGCATCATAATCAGATTAATCTTTGCTACGCATGTATTTTTGCCACATACTTTTTTTTTTGATCATGTTAAGGTGGATCCAAGGTTTATCAGGAATGCATTTCACAGCAACTGTTTGGAAAAATAGGCTAGCAAGGCTAGTTATTGTCTGATATATTTTTGATTTTACAGGGAGCCCCAAAAAAAGGTGACGTCATGATTATATACAATGTGGTCATTTAGGTATGCAACACGTGGGAATTTTTTTTATTAATAACACAACCAAAATACAGAAACTACCGAAAGTTATTAGCGACATTTTGCCAACCAACAAAATCCCACTAAACGATATTTCAAAAGTGTCTTTCTCGGAATCCACATACACAAATTGGTAAAAACCTGTTTCTAATTCAGCGAAAAATATAATTATTTCCTGTTAATCAAAAATCCGGTTGCATGCGTCAGCCAGTGCGGATATTTTAGCGCTTGAAAAATCAATTAGCGGGATTTTGATGGTTGGCAAAATGTTTAACATTAACATTAACATATCACGAACCGCGATATGTTTGTTCCTCATTTCTTTTAAAAATGTATGAGGGTTGTCGTCGTCGTACCGGATTTTTGATATTTCGATTTTTTTACTTTTTCGATCTTTTTTTCAAAAGTGGTCAAGTTTGAACTAATATTGATTATTTGGTTTTATAGGGGAATAATGGAGGTACATTTTGTAAAATATTTCAAATATACAGGGTGTACCGGAAAAATGTTATGAAACGTCAAAGTCTAAAAGTATGCATGAGATTTTCGCTGTCTTCCATTTCAGGTCGCAAAAATTATTTTTTTCGATTTTTACTTCTGAAGGTTTGAGAGGACTGATAGGTTCCGAATCCTATTGTTTTTGAAAGATTAGAAAATGGAAAGTACAAAATGGCCATCGCAGGGTAGTCGTGGGTACCGAATAAGTCGAATTGGATAATTCGGACATATTTCCTATTTAAACGATCAGCTGGGCCGTCTCAAATACTATCTTTCCACAAGACATCTTTCTATACCAGATATCAAGTCCAATATTTCGACCCTAGATTCTATATTCTGGAAAGTAAGATATAATTTAAGGGTTAAAATGTGAGGTAGGTACCCGTAAAATAATTTACTCTAAAAATTATTTCATCGACCTAACCAGAATTTGGTAAATGTAAGTATGTCAAATAGATTTACCTCGAAAACTACTTAGCCGATATGAACAAAATTTGGTATTCGTATGTAAAAGACGTTTATAATTTTAGAAAAAATATTTAAATATTACAGTTTTGTCTTCCTTAACAATTTGATTTTATTGTAGCTCAAAAACTACCTAACCGACCTACCATAAACTTGGCATACGCATGTAAAATTATTTTACCTCGTAAGCTACTTATTCAATCTGAACAAAATTTGGTATAAGTATGTAAACTGAGTTTATAATTGTAAAGAAAATATTTTAGACATGGCAGTAACCACGGCTTTTTCTGCGTGTGAGATAAATGAAATAGGCAGGCATCATGTAATCCCAATCAAAGTTATCTGATTATTGTGTAGAACAAACAATTTGTGTGATGAAAAAAGGTTGTTTTTTGCTAACTGTAAATTTGACATCTTCAAAGTTTAACTATTTCAATAATTTAATATTATGTGTAAATTTTGTGAAACATAAATAAAAGGGATAAAAATAAAATACACTAGTTATAATATTATTAGGTATGTACTAACAGCTGTCATTTTGACATTTTCCATGTGTATTAATCGCATTTATGAAAATTCATTTTCTTGTTGGATGTAGGTTAGGTATATGTTATAATTGAAATACATAAATATGAAATTAAATAACTGTAAATATTTTTATTGACAGTTTTATTATATTGACAATTTAAGCGATATGGTTCCACATCACAGTCCGCATGAGTGTGATACAAAAGTAAACAATATAATAAACAAAAAAAAATGTTTAAAATACTTTTAGGTACTAACTGCTACCTTTAAAGTCACTATAAGTGACGATTTGCGATGGTCTAATATATACAGGGTGCTACAAATATAGGTGCGTACAAGGGGATCTCGAAAACGGTAAGAGATGCGAAGATGGTTAAATTAAGGCAAAGTTGCGTATTTTGGGGCTTAATAATGTGGTCAAAGAAAATTGTAAATATTCGAAATACCTTCGGAGGTATCCGAAAAAAAACCGAAATTTTTAGTTTTGGTTTTTAATTTTTTGCGCCTTCATTTTTGACTTGGGGAAAAAACAAAAACCGCTTTCGCATGGCTGCTCTCTATGTTCTACAAGAGGGCGTTATTAGTTTTTAAATTTGACGTTTCGTTCTTTGGATACCAACCTCAAGTTAATTTTTTAGATACGGACCTGGAATTTTAAAAACATTTTTAGGGACTTCTACGCTTTGAAAATTTAAAAATTTAATACAATTTAAAGGTTTTAAAATGTTAACGCTTTGCATCAAATATCACATTATTAGTATTTCAATTTGTTCTTTCTTTACTATTACGGCCCTGGATATTATTTTTAGGATAACTTAAATTTTAAAATTACATTAAATTAGAGAAAGTTATAGTGTTTGGGCAATTTATTATTTTAAAAAGTTACCGTAACAATACTCTAGGAAATAAGTAATTTTCTAAGGGATGAGAAGTAATTCCATTTTTTATTAGTATGTAGGTACATTATTTATTTTATTAATATAAGATCTTATGTCCTATTGTTTTTACCTTAAACCTAGACCGAAATACTGTAAAACAGAAAAATATTAATGCTCCCGAGTAAAGAAAAGGTAACTGGAGTGTTACTTAGTCTAGTTATGTTACTGTAATACGATTATGTTTAACTTCAAAAACAATTTCAAATTTTTTTTACTGTTTATACGGTCTGATAATGCCAGTTTCTAGCGAAATATATGACAAAAATTAACGGAAAGAAAAATATTTGAGGCCGAGACTTAAGGTCTTTTTTCTTATAAAATATCAAATATTAGGCCTCTTTGAGTCAAAATGAACGAATTTTTCAAATCAGATTTTTTTTTTGGTTTGGCTTTAAATGTTCAGGACCGTAATGACATAAGAAGATACCTTAAAAAAATATGTTAATTAATAACAAAACATTAAAATTACAAAAAACTTTAAATTGTATTAAATTTCTTAGGCTGTATTTAAAAAAATTAACTTGAGGTTGGTATTTAAAGAACGAAACGTCGAAATTAAAAACCAAAAATAGAAATTTAGGTTTTTTTCGGATATCTCCGAAAGCATTCGGAATATTTGCAATTTTCTTTTAAGAAACTATTAAACCCCAAAATACGCAACTTTGCCTTAATTTAACCATCTTCGTATCACTTACCGTTTACAAGATCCCCTTGTACGCATACAAATTTGTAGCACCCTGTATATATATCCAACCTTTGAAAAGTTGTATAATAAGAACATAAGGCGTCGCGTATCTAATACTTACTTACATATAGAAATATAACCGATATATTTAAAAGAATACCAAAACTTCCTTAAACCCTCTTATCGTCTTTTAATAGTCATTGAATAAACTTAAATCTGCATGACACACTGCAGCACTTTTCTTAAACACTTTATATTTCAAACTCTTATGTGGTGTTAATAAGAAGGGTCTGTGGAAGTGTACTTAAGACCTCGTTGTCAACACAAAAGGTGACAATGGAAGTGTTTTGCTAACTAACGATCACTTATGCACGCTTGGATTACCAACAACTATCTATTGTGTCAAGAGGATTAAGCGATTATGAAGAAGTGAGGCTGAAACCGACAAGTTCTGTATCGGCATTCGCACGTTTTAAGCACCTTTTCATCTTTAACGCTATTGAGCAATGCCTTATATAAGTATTTAATACCTTTATTTAGCCTACCAGGAAAGTTTAAGCCTCAGGTAATATTTTGCAGTTTGCATCTTTGCTTGTACTTAGTAGTTTATTGGTAGTAGTAGTTATATTTTATATTATTATATTATAGAAAGAACATTTTTTAGCGGCAGGCGGACAAAGTGGTGCATCTATCTTTTGCATTAAAGTACACAGGGACACCAAATGTAATGAGTTCCCTAAGGCACTGGTAGACAATGACTGGCTGTTTCATCCTTATTAGGACTCATCAGAAATCCAAAACACGTAGCGATTCCCAGTACAGCGAGACTAATCTTTTAAGACATTTTTAAGCATAGGGGGGGTTTTGGCTTTCTGATGAGTCCTAATAAGGACGAAATAGCCTGTCATTGTCTACCTGATGTGCCCCAGAGAACCTATCATATTTGGCGTCCCTGTGTACTTCAATGTAAAAGATGTCCGCCTGCCGCTAAAAAACTTTCTTTCTATTATACTTATACGGACGCTAAACGCTCTACTTTATTACTGTATTATATTTCGGTCTTTGTATGTATGTTTTATATCAAATAAAAGACGTTTATTATTATATAAGTACAGAAATCGTATTATTCAATTTGTACAGGGTGTTACCAATTACACGCTCATGGCCAGTCATTATTACTAACCTTGCAATCGAGAGACTTTGTGCGACACTAATACATTATAGGATATGGGGGGGGGGGGGGGGGGGGGGGGCAGTTAAATCCCCCCTGGAAGAAAAATTGATAACAATAATAGTTTTGTCCTAAAATGTTTATTATTTTACGTTATGTTAGCAATTTTTTGAATTTAAAATTTTTTAGAACCAGCATAATTTGTTTTTTTTGTATTTTTTTTACGGTTTTTAGAAAAATGTTCCCGTTTCTTTAGTGATTATTATTAATTTTAAAGCGGAAGAAAAATTTCCTTTTATTGATTAATTAATTTTAAAGTATAATTTATTTGTTGTGTTCTGGGTAATTATCTGTTATGGGTACAACACGCCAAAAATTAATGATTTTTTTAGAATGGATATATTTTGGGACGTAGATTATGGACCTAAATACCTTTTTGTCAAAGAGGTTTAGTTCTTGAAGAAGACTTAAACCAACACGTTATTTTAGAGTGTTTATATGTTGAGATGTCACAATTGGCCTCATTTGTGATCCTTATTCAATTTTTAAATCGATCGATTAAAAAAGAAAAAAAATAGTATCTCCTAGAACACTCAACGAATCACCCATTTAAAATGCGTCAACTCACTAGCGTCCTGTAAATATTTTCTTTGAATATGGAAGCGTCAATAGGTTTTGCCTGTGGCGGCAATAAAGCTGGGTCCGGTGCATGGAAATTCATCTAAAGTTGCTGCCTGCTGCATAATCGCTTGAGTTCTCTATGTCAAACTCGTCTAAAAACTGTTTTTTTCACTTCGGCATAGATCTTTGCTGTTTCCTTTACACTAAAGTGATTGAATAGGTGGGCTATTCCGGTTAACCGAACGGATGTTATTTCATATCCATCCTAGTTAGGATATGAAACTGACCAATCAAAGTCAAGTGGTCAATTACAAAGAAACCAAATTTACACGTTGTAAATTTTAAGAATCCTTTTATGACACTTAACAAAAGTGAGGTTAACTATATACTTTAAAAAGATGCAAATCTGTGAGATCAAATTTGTTATTTTTTATATTTACATCAAAACATTTATTCCAGAGCCTATGCATAAATCAATTTTTTTCAAAGAGTGCCCGAAATAGTGCAAAAATTCATGAAACATATAAAATCAAAGTTTCTAGCTAATCGAACTATGAAGATTTGTATTTCTCGTTTCAAAAATCATGAGTTTTCCACTCATTTCTAGACAATTTTATTACAATATTTAGGGCATAAAATGTATACCTATACAAAATAAACTAAATACTTAATATAAACGATAATTTTGTGTAATTTGTTTTCTTTACAACAAACTGTACTCATTTATTTTCAATATACCCCAAAAGAACACTGTGGTACGATTTTGGTAACCAATTTCTTAAATCGTACCATTTGATATTCCTTACAAATACAGCTGTTTTTTAAAAAGGAAATATTGTTTTAAACCAAAAAATATATATTTCATTTATCATTTTCTAAGAAAAAAATTAAAACCAAAAAGTGGCACGATTTAGGCAACCTTACCCTATAAACTACACAAACATTTTATTTTAGATTGATTTAAATATGTAGGCGGTAAGGTGTGCATTTTTTATGTTCTTCAATATAAATATATTAAAAATGGCAAACGCATTTATATACCTATGTTTTTATTTTCAACTTAAACTTGGTAGATAAAACCATAATCTAAAGCAAAAGTAGAACATAAAAGACGGATTACTCAGTCAAATGTCAAAGAAGCGCTCCAATATATTCGAGACTGATTAAAAAGCGACATCAAAAGCCCTCGCGCTGGGGTAAACGACAATCACGACCAACAATCGCTCCCCAATTTACTAGTATTGTTGTCTTTTTTTCAATCGATATCCACTCTTATTTGTAAGTTTCATTTGTTAGTATTTCAATTTAGGCCCGCAAAAGCAAACAGTGGGAAATTGTTGCTATTTTGCTTTGAGATATGTACTTCACTCATCTGACCGACTTGCTGGCTAAACGAGGTTCTTTGTTTCCAACTGTAAGGGTTTTAAAATTACCAATAATTGATTTGCAATACCGCCGTATGTAAAAGGTTTTATTTAGGCAATTATTTCTATAAATTATTTTTTTTACCCCACAGGGAAATTTGCTGTTTTCTTTACACTAAAGTGATTTAAAAAGTGGGTTATTCCGGTTCACTAAACGGATATGATTTCATATCCATCCTAGTTTGGATATGAAACTGACAATGGTCAATTTTACAAAGAAATCAAATTTACATATTGTAAATTCTTGATCATTTTCTGACACTTGGCAAAACTGACGTTAAGAATATACTTCAAAAAAATGTAAATCTGTCGGATGAAATTTGTTTTTTTTTTTTATGTCGGGAACCTTTTAATAAATGAATTTTCGATGCATGGTCTCTTCTATACCGCGCTATAACCGAGCGCAATAATACATGATGGATCGCCAACATTATGTCAGTATTGGTAACTTAAATGGTAATGCCAAGAGGATTGCAGATTCGCCACCCTTGACAGTCAATATTGGCGTCCCACAGGGTTCCATTTTGGGCCCTGTGTTATTTTTATTATATGTTAATGACGTTGCCCATGTGAGTCAGACAACGCATCGTACGGGTTTTGCCGATGATATTGCGATTCTAGTTTCTAGTTCTAGTTCTTAGAGCAGATGTTAAGTGGTGTTTTATCTGAACTTGGTTTGGAGATAATTCGATGTTCCTGAATGTGGACAAGACCAGGTCGTTAGGTTTCATAACAGACAAAGAACGGTTGATACCATTAACTTAAGTATCGACAATAAACCCTTATGCCGTGTTCAGAGCACCAAGTTTCTTGGTCTTTATCTGGACGAGTGCTTGAACTGCAGGGTACATTGTGAACATATTGTATCTAAACTGAGTTCATCATTTTATCTGTTTATAAATTTAAGATCCATATTAGGTAGAGAACAGCTAATAATGTTATATTATGCATATATAAAAACATACTTGAGATATGGTCTGACGTTCTGCGGTACTTCGACCCTATCTAAAAATATTTTTATAAAACAAAAAAAGATTTTAAGATGTATAGCAGGTGTTCCAAATCAGCATAGTTGTAGAGAGATTTTTAAAAATTTTAAAACCCTACCCCTTCCTAGTCTACATATATTCGAGTTAGCAGTGTTTGTGTTTTGTAATAAGGGTGACTTTGTACAAGGCAGTGACATGCACAATTTTAATACAAGGTATAGAGATAGTTTTCGTATTTCGCACGCTGGAGGAGTAATAGCCTACAATTCTCCTAAATGCCTTGGCATAAGAGTTTTTAATGTTTTGCCTGACAAAATTAAGGAATGTAATACTGTACAATGTTTTAAAAAGTCACTAAAGTCATTTTTACTATCTAAATGTTTTTATGATTTAGATGAGTTTTTGAATTGTTTGTCTTAGCATTTGTTTTATATTTTGTGTCATGATTATTGCGTTATTATAAAGTTTTGTTTGTATTATTAAGTTTTATAGTTACTTTAGTTAGTATCAGTAATAAATTAAACCTGACTATTCATCTACAATTGTCAATTGTCTCTAGGAAAATAAACGTTTTGATTGATTTGATTTGATGGCGCGTGGATTTCAGAGCCGCCACTGTACTAACCTATTAAAATGTTTAGTTGTAATAATTGTTATTTTTTTTTAAACTTTTCAGAAAGGCATAAGCCTAGGATAAGTAACTTTTATAATTTGTTTTTATTCATTGTTACTATAACAGTGTGGTCTATTATGTGTACAAGAAATGGATTTTTTAAGGTACAACCGAAATTTAAATACGGCCACCCTCTCTTAAAATAAGGTAATAAAATTCTAGAAACAAAGTATATTATTTAACTAGCATGAAAGGTTTCACATGTGGCAACACCGAAATTATTGACAGACGACTAAGCTAATGAAATGACAGTTGAAAAAGTCTAAGGGTATTTATCGATCTTTCTACTCTATGAGTAAATAAATACAAAGAACAGTAATTTTAAATAAAAATACATCAAAATACAATAATTCGGATGTAAGCGGGATGTAAACAAAAACACCGACATGACAACTGAAATATCGGTAACAATGCTCACTGTAAATTTTTATCGGATCAACGTCATCGAGTAATTGCGCCAGATTTGCGTTTTTAAAATTTGTAGAATTTGTGCATGTTTTCAATATACAAAAAATTCATGGTATGACCAAGCAATAGTTTTATTAATGATAAACTCCTATTCCTATAGCATCGACTTAACAATTTAAATTCCAAAACTATCAAATATGAGGATAATGAAAGAGCCCATTAGAATAGCTTCAAGTTAAACAGCATAATATAGAGTAGGTCAAAAAATATGAAAACCGTTTGAGAAACTTTTATTAAGAAAAGTTATTTAGAATTAAAAATTAGGTCCAAAGCAAAATCATAACGTTCTATTCAAAAAATTTTGTTTGTGGTATCCTTGCAACAGTTTTTGGTTTCTGAAAACAATATTATGTAAATCTAAGTAACTTTTGCAAATTTTTTTAAATTTGATAAAAGCTGTTTAAACGTGATTTAATTGTGGTGAATTCATATCATCACATCACATATAGTCAAAAGGGACACCTTCGTCATTAGACAAGGGTCTAGTTTGGTAGACTGACAGATCAAAAACGGCCGACGGAGTAGGCGCAGGTATATATAGGGAAAGATCCAGAATGGAAATAATCAGCATTTCCCTGGGACACTACACCACAGTATACCCAGCGGAAGTACGAAAAGTATCGAAAAGGGCTACCACGACCAAGAGATATACATTCTGTCAGACAGTCAAGCTGCCCTCAAGGCTCTAAGCTCCAACCGACTCAAATGGAGGATCACAATTAAGTGCCTAAAAAACCTGAAGGACCTTGCAGCAAGGAACAACAAGGTAGAACCCCTATGGGTTTTTGGTCACTCGGGGATAGCGGGCAATGAAGAAGTAGATGAACTGGCTAGAGCCGAATCTTCTTAAATACTCAGGGGCGCTAAACCTTGCCCTTGGCATATTAAAACAGACAACCAAAGCAAAATCAGAAAGGAGCGCAACAACAACACCTACTCCGATATAATAGGATACCTGGTCAAACCCAAGCGAGGGCAACTATTGGGAAACCCGCAAAGAGCTATCAACTGGAATGTTGAATGTGTTTAACGCGTACCCAGCTAAAACAAGTGGTTGACGTACTAACAGGCCACTTCCACTTAAGAAAACACCTACGTCAAATAGGAATTTACAATTATTGTCCTATTGAATGCAGACTTTGCGGCGAAGAGGACGAAACCGCCCCACATATTATATACAGCTGCGAAGCACTGACTAGAAGAAGATTCAAAATCTTCGAAGGAATCTAATGTGGTGACAACCTAACTCATGACAAACTTGGTAGAAATTTACTGGACCTTATAAAAAGAACAAATATTTTTTAACAAGACAGGAGCGTACAATAAGTCACTAGGCTGCAGTGCAAGAAGGTTGAGTCTAATGCCCGACCCCTGCCTTAAACCAAACAACAATACCTAAATATAAAAAAACCTTAAACGAGAAATTTAAAGTTAAAAAAAATATATTTTTTTTAATAGAACGCTATGATTTGGTATTTGTACATAGTTTTTAACTCTAAACAACTGTTCTTAATAAAGTTTTCCTCTATTTTTTGACTTAAGGATACTACTTTACTCTTAAAGAATTTTCATATTTCTTTTTACCAACCCTGTATGCTGTTTGACTCGAAGTCATTCTAATTGCCTCTTATTTTGTAATCCGTTATGCACCAACTTTTGACGGTACATATTAAAATTTCGGTTGTGCGACGAATAAAAACAAATCCCATGTTGCATACCTAATCGGCCACACTGTATACGGGTATCTATTAAAAAAGTCATTAGCTTTAGGTACAACAATTTATAAATTCACCCCAGTGGCCTCGGAAATACAGGGTGTCCCACCGGGAACCGAATCGATCTATATATGGAAAACTATACATAGGAAAATTTTGAAAATTTAACAGTATGCTGATGCTGATAGGGGCGACCGGGCTAAAATATTTTCATAATGGTGGCACTTCCAGTTATACCGGAAGTAAGTGTCAACTTGCTTATTTTAAATGGGACACCCTATATATTATTACATTTTTGCATTCTACGCAAGATTCTAGGCAGATTTTGTATACCATGTCCTATACCTATATCTAAGCGTTTTTGACATATTTGAATTTTTAATGTTTGACGTTTGCAAGCCTTAGAATAATTATCAATTTTTTCTATAAAGAAGCCTTATTAAATAATTTTAATTTAATAAATTTTATTTAATTTAAGTGGGATTCCTTGTTATATACTTTAATAGATTTTTTATAATATTTTGATAACTATTAATACAGGGTGTTTAAAAAATAAGATTAAAAATGAAAATGAATAAACTGTCAAAAGTTCAGATTTTCAAATGGAAACACTCAAATTTCAGAATTATTTCTTATTTAGCATTAAAAATAAGGGTAAGTTTGTATAAGATTGTATATCCCAAAAATTCTTAGTTTTCATAGTATTGACAATTTAATATGGGGATTTTGCTGCAGATTTTAGGTTCAGTTACTCTTAGTTGGCTATGACGGCATTGAAAAACAATCAAATGCTAAAAAATCTATAAAGCTATCACTTACCATTTAAACATTATTAATAAGCACATTGTGATGGCTTCTGTTTTTGCGGATATCGAATGGCAAATGTGACATGATATAACTTTATCCCATTCTCCATAAATAATAAATAAGTTTAAATAATCTTCGTTTGTATCATTTAAGCGCCCGGGAATGATTATTAATAGTGACAGCTTGATAGATTTTTTAGCATTTGATTGTTTTTCAACGCCACCATAGCCAACTAAGAGTAACTGAACCTAAAATCTGCAGCAAAATCCCCATATAAAAATATTAAATTGGCAATATTTCGAAAACTAAGAATTTTTGGGATATACAATCTTATAGCTTTATTTTTAATGCTAAATAAGAAATAATTATAAAATTTTGGTGTTTCCATTTGAAAATCTGGACTTTTGACAGTTTTTCATTTTCATTTTTAATCTTATTTTTTAAACACCCTGTATTAATAGTTATCAAAATATTATAAAAAATCTATTAAAGCAGGTCCTTTATAACAAGGAATCCCACTTAAATTAAATAAATAAGGCTTCTTTATAGAAAAAATTATTAATTATTCTAAGGCTTGCAAACGTTATTTTTGACATGAAAATTCAAATATGTATGTCAAAAACGTTTAGACATAGGTATAGGACATGGTATACAAAATCTACCTAGAATCTTGCGTAGAATGCAAAATGTAATAATATATAGGATGTCCCATTTAAAATAAGCAAGTTGACACTTACTTCCGGTATAACCGGATGTTCCACCATTATGAAAATATTTTAGCCCGGTCGCCCCCATCAGCATCAGCATACTGTCAAATTTTCAAAAATTTCCTATGTATAGTTTTCTATATATAGATCGATTCGGTTCCCAGTGGGACACCCTGTATTGAAAGAATATTAACAGACAAGTTAAATTTTTTACAAAAATAAATCTGAACATGAACGAATTCTTTACCTACTATGAATATGGATGCGCTCATTAACGCTAATGGAGAATAAAGCATTATAGGCTGTATGTCCGATTGCCGGATTCGAATATGGACGATATAATAGTAAATAGATCCGGGGCTGCGGCCAGTGCTAATACCCGAACGCCATTCGCTGCTGACCTGGAGCAATTGAGTTCAATCAGCAATAATTGATTAAGACCACGAGCGAGCTAGCAAACTACCCATTTCATCGATTTTAGACCGACACTTGAGCCAAACACTGCCCGTTAAGATATCTCTTTGAACTGGATGCGCTAACGATTTAATTAAAACTTTTCAAGCATATAATTTAAAAATGTTGGTAGGATTTAAGTGTCTAGGCTACTGGATGTACAGTCGTGTTCATAAAAAAGCCGTACAGGATTAAAATGAGAGGTGCAATTTGTCATATATCTTGTTATGTTTTATGTCACCTCTCCTTTACTACTTGTACGGCTTTTTTAATTAATAAAGAGAGAAAGTGGTTCCCAAACTTTTTTCTATGGCGCCCCCTTTTGGGAATCAAGAACTCCCATTTTCTCCAACTCCAATTTATTTAAAAACGTGACATTTGAACTCTAATCTAATGAGAAGTGTGGTGCTGCATTTCTTTAACAAGGTCGGAAATTCTTGGTGCTATCTTTGAAAGTGCGCAATGGAGGTCACTAGCAACATCAAGCCGACCCCGTTGTTTTGTTTTAATTCCCATTAAAACAGAAAATCCTTTTTTACATAAATAGGTAGTCGAGAATGGTATTATATAAAATTTCAAAGCCATTTCAGCGATTGATGGATAAATATGAAGATTTTATCCAAAAAATAGTAATCGCCAAATTTTCAAAATTAATTTTCGCCACTGAATCGTGTTTTAAGTCGATTGCTGGTTCTTGTAGGTGTTCTGGAAGAATGTTCATATCAAAATTAAAAGGATTTTGAGCAAACTTATGATCGTCATTGTCATGTAAATTAGGAAAATATCGTTAAAATTGATCGAAAAGACTTTCTAGATGAAATATAATATCCCCCACAAACACAGATCTTTTCGTTTTTAGTAATGATAGTATTCTACATTAATGAAGCCAATTTCGGAAATGAGAAAAAATTTGGCGTTGCATGGGGCTTGCAGACGACGTTTCCATAAAAGCAGTTTTTCCAAAAAGGCTTGGATAGCATCCTGATGGGTTATTATATTCGCTGAAACATTGTCTTCAAATTAAGCATATACCGCAATTGCCAAGACAGCTGCACAGAAACTTGGTGTACTTTTCCGCACCAAAAGGTTGTACACACCTCATCAACTTTTGACACTCTACAAAGCCCAGATTCGACCATCATTAGAATATTGCTCTCATGTCTGGAGCTCTGCACCCAAGCACACTCTTCGGCTACTGGATTCCATTCAAAGGAGAGCCGCTCGTCTGATCGGCGACCCCGAGCTGACCAAGACCCTCGATAGCCTGGAGCATCGAAGACAGGTTGGTGATTTGGCTCTTTTTTACAGATATTTCCATGGCAGGTGTTCGACTGACATTGCCCACTTGATTCCACCTAGAGCAATGCAAATCAGAAATACACGGCGAACCACTGCCGCTCATCCATATGTTGTTCAGCTTAGTACTACTCGAACTTCATTGTTCAAGAATTCTTTCATCTGGAGAACGTCATCTTTGTGGAATGATCTTCCTGAGGTCGTGTTTCCCAATGAATACAATCTTCAACGTTTCAAAACCAACGTTAATCGCTTTTTTCGCACTCGCACCGCTCCCAGAGCGCCTTAAAGGATTTTTCCTACAGTGCAGGTGTTTTATTATAAAAAAAAGGATGTTTAATGCCTCAAAGAAATCAGTTAATTTGCGGGTGCTTATAGCAAAGACCGCATGGCTGCTTTGACGTGGTTAGACGTTGCTGCCGCATTGTAGATTTTTTTTAATTGGACCTCATTTCTGTTATTTTAAAGTTAAAAATTTGTATTATTTTGCAGTTTTTCAGAGCTCGCGCCCCCCAGTTTGGGAACCACTGTATTAGACACATGGTATAAGGAAATGTGTTAAAAAATACAGGTCCCTATTTAAAAAAACATACCTGACGATATAGCACCCAAAAGATGAAATGTCAGAATTTTTGATAACAGGTTACAGAAAATAAGAAATTGCAATAGAAATAGAAAATTGATTTTTAACCATTTCTATAAATACCTAAAGCTAGGAAAAAATAAAAACAGAAATGAGAACTTTTTTGAGGTTTTTTTCCGAAGTACCTACTCGAAATTTTCCAAATTTTGTCGATTGCTTGTTAGCCATCTACAAAATGTGCAACTTTTTCCCAATTTAACCCTTGCTGAATCTCTTACCGCTTACGGTTACCATATCCTAATGGTGAGGGTCAAATTTATAACACTCTGTAGCTCGTATCAGGGCCGTAGATAAGGGGGGTTCAATCATCCCTACCATGATACTACGACAAAACAAAAATTCTCTACCATCGTTTTAGAAAAGAACCTAAAACTCGTAAAAATAAACAACAAAAAATATATAGGTATAAAATAAATAAACTCTCCCAGGGATGGCGAACCAATTGAACGCGTGCCATTGGCATTGCTGGCATGCGACAAAATAACTTGGGCACGGCAATTTTTAAGGAATTTACGATATTGTGGTAAATATCTATTATACGTTCACCATGACAAAACTGATTATTTTTCAGAAAAATATGTATTTTATCGCGTAGATCACGAATTTGAACCCCGTGTTTCTCGAAAACGCTTAATTTTTGAAATATTTCTTCTTAAATTGCCATCGGCAAATGAACTTCCCTCTCCCCCATAGCTCGTAAAATTGTTTTATCTATTGCCTATAATTCCCTTTATCTATATCAAAAGTAATTGTTCTTTAGCACTTAGCCTCCCTAGCCTGGAATATATAATTGTTAGTTATAATATGAAATATTATATAAATAGTTATTTTATTTTTATTTATATATTATTATTTTATATATAAGTTACAGTGAAAAGAACGCTAGGGACTTTTTTCCCCTTTTAACAAGTCACATTGGAAGGCGAAGAGGTATCAACGCGCCAGGGATATTTTTTTAAGAAGTCACTAAGGAAAGCAGGAGAGAGTTTTCGCATACTCTACATACTCTATTAAAGATTGCTCTCTTGATTTGTCTTTCCTTTAAAATTGTGTCACAACCGAATGAATACGAAGGTGTGCGGCTGAAGCATAATATCTACAAAACGGCACTTTTAGAAGAAATATTTAAAAGACAAAGCGTTTTCGAGAAAATTTTTTTTATATTCGTAATCTTCGCAACAATATATTTCCTTCCTTAAAAAAATCATTTTGAGATAAAAAAAACTATAGGTATGTACCTACCGTTATTTATTATTTCGGGTTTTGTTTGATACTCACGAATAAACAACATTTTTTTTCCATTAATCCCTAAATCAAGATTGTTTGTTGGCACGTCATGGTCTTATTAAACATTTCTTTTGGAAAAATGGCACGTAAAACTATAAAGGTTCGCCATCCCTGTAACTAACCAACCCACCTTTAACTTCAAATATTATTCTAATTATATCACTTTCACGACTTCCACGGCAACACGAACACTGAGCGCAACACCCAAGGCTCTGGCGCCATAGTTACAAAGTGTCTAAACGGTACCACACCCAAAATTATCTTCCTGCAGATCACAAAGTGTAAATCTAGTGACTTTAATAGAAAGTATAATAAAAATGTACATATTTATATAAAAGAAACATTTTTGGACTGCATATGCATATACAGTATATCAAAAAAGAAAAGTAAAAAGAATATTCAACCAAACAACCAAATTTATTTTAACTTCATTTAACTGAAATTTTAACGAAATGTGGACGTGGTCCAGAATTTTTTTTGTCTGCGGCGCTTTTTCGCCCCTCGCCTAGCTACGACCCTGGTCCGTATTATTTGGCATTAAGGCAATAAATTTATAGACTTACATCAAATTTTACTGCTCTTGCTGCTTTTTTTTTTAAGGTTGGGAGGTCCAGAAATTACATGACGCTATTATAATGGCCAAGGCCAATTTAATTGGTTTTGTTAATATCTGTAAATCCTACACATATTATTGTAAACCAGTTTTTGATTTAGGCCAATAAGGTAATTACAAAAAAAAGATGCAACTCTCTTACCCTCTTCGTTACCTGAAATCCTCGCACCACGCGCCCTTATGTGATGCGCTCAGTTGTGGCGCGGTACCGAATTCTTTGGCCCCATTCCACCCGCTGTGTAACTGAAAAAAATTGGCTTTAATCTCCTTAAATTTTCCGCGAAGGTCTCGCGGCTTTCGGCAAAGCACCAACGTAAAGTGGGAGACGCGGAGAATGGATCCGAATAAACCGTGTGTTCAAAATGAGTTGGCGCTATTGCTAACTTTCTTATTATAAGAGATATGCCGTCGGTTAATTTAGTACGAGTTGTAATTTCATGTGATAATGATTATGGTGATAAAATGAGTTTTCTGCAAGTAAATCTTGATGCGTTAGAAATTGCGATAGGGTCGTACTTAATTAGAACAAATGTTTGGTTTTTAATTCTGCATCGAATAACATAATAACAGTGGGGTGTACACAATAAAGGCAAAAAAGCATTGCCTACCCTGGGAATGATAAAACAAACAGAAACAATTTTTTTTGTATTTTAGTTTTTATCTGTATAATTCAACTTTGGCATTTATTTCTACATTCATATAATAAACAATACTATAGGACCGAATAATGAATCCTATATCGTTTCCACGAACGCATTCTTTGCTAATTATATCGTAAACTAGATTCCTGTATAAGCATTCCGTAAGACCGTTCTAAAAGCAAAGATCTCGCTGTACATTAGCGTCTTATGTAAAAGTAAAAGCACTGCTTTTATACGAGTGGACGCAAGCGAGAGAGCCGGTAGGCAGTAGGGTAGAAAGAAATGTAATAAATAAACTCGTCGCAAGCTTCAACCTTCCTTCATTTCTCAATTCGCGCCAAGAAACCCCGCGCTTAGTAAGTGCATTGGTGCCAATCTTCAAGTTTTACTGTAGTTTGGAAAATACTTCGCTTTCTCAATATAAAAATTAAACACGCCTCTATAAGTTTTATTATTAATTAGTTTAGTTGGGATATTTTTAAATGGTAGAACGGATAAGGTATCTTAAAATAAGAAGCACTTTTGTGACAATTTAAATAATTTTTGTTGATAGGTTTATAATATTTAATAATCAGTAAGCATATAATATTTCACATAATAAGACGTTTTTGGCAACATTGGTTTAATTAGGTGGATGATAGATTTTTAATTTTTAATTAGTGTTTTCGCCCTTTTTTTTTCTTCGCGCCGTCTGGTTTCGAAAAAAAAATATGAAGGCGTTAATTGTTACTATTCCGCCTAGCAGCGCGTCTGCAGAACGATCTGGATTAAAAATAATTTATACCTTTTTTCGAAACACACAGGGAGAGACACGCTTAAGTGAATTAACAATAATCTCTCTGGAGAGCGACCTTTTGCAGGATTTAAAACTCAAAACCAATTTTTATGACAATGTTTTAAATTATTTTTTACTTAAAGACCGCCGTGTTGAACTAATTTATAAATAATGTAGTTTTATTCTTCCTCTGCCAGTGTTCTTTCTACAAACTCAAAAACAAGACATTTTATGACAAAATTTGAAATTAGTTGCTTGCTACGCAAGGTAAGTTTTTGTCTTAAATGCAATTTTTGCCTACCCTGGTTAAAACAGCATTGCACGCAACTGCATAATAATATAGGTACAGAGGTCCGAATTTGAAATAAGAAAAATAAATTGCTTTAAAGTTTTCAAAGTTTGACACTAAACTTTGAACACTCTGTACCTACAATTCGTATTATTCAAACTTGGTTAACGAGACTGTTTAACCTTATTTATTAAGTACTTTTGTATAATTTTATTAACGAGGCATTATTTTTATTTTTAATTAATTTCTAAAACCACTGGTGCAAAACTGATTTTTCTTAGTTTTAATTTTTTTCACCTGTAATACTGAACCGATTTCATTAAAACTTTAGGGGTATGAAGGCAACTATAAAAGGCATCCAAATAAGTAAGAATATGTATAGCATGTAATCCTAAAAAAAAATATCCATATGACGTCACATTTTTTTGGAATACCTTGTATAAACAAAAATAATTTCCTGAAATGCGCCCTAGGATACCTATATAATTTCGCCTGGAGCTGGTAAGTTTGGAGAAGAATTTAGAAATATTATTTGGATGCTCTTACAAAAATAAAGAAACCTGACCAATTTTTCTAGTTAATGTTTTCGGCTATCGGACATTTCCTCAAAAATTAGTAAAAATATTCGCAGGCACTCAATTTTGCGTAGTACCTAGATTTGCGTCCTCCCATACTCAATATTCACGATCCGCCACTGAGTAAAGGTGTAGTTACTGATGTTCTTAAATTAATCGGTTTTCACGACTCAAAAAAGAATGTTTTTTCCTTACATAGGTTTTGTTTTAATTCCCTGGAAAACATACACCTTCGTTGCAAGAAAATAATAAAAATGCTCCCATATAAGCTCTTTACTCTCAAGAGAAAATTACTTTAATTCTCTTAAATTAAGCTCAATGTAGCAACATAACAGAGCAACTAGCCGAGCGACTGAACAGCTAAACTTGTTGGAAAACATCTGGATGCATATTTCAACCCCTCTTGGCGCTCTTGTCTCCCCACCACAATCACGCCAATGGGGTGGTGCCAGACTATCCCTTCTGACCGAAATGTCTGCCTTCCAATCACATCTGAGGTTTTCAAGTCAATATTTATTTGTTACTTTATTACTGTTGCATTTTACCGTCTTTTTGAAACGCAATGATTAGTATAGTCAGGCGATAAATGGTTAAAGCTTCATTGTGTTCAACTTTCTGTTTACATGCCACCACTCTAGCTATCCTCATCGCTTCGATCTTATCGACGAGGCGTTTTCCTTTTATTACGCCTTTGTTTTGTATTTATTGATCATCTCTATTTTTTAGGCCATTAGTTTTAGAGCTTTTTTGGTAACATGTCAGTTTAAGGTTATTGAGTAGGCATAGATATTTAAAGTTATAGTGGTGTTTTAAAATTATTAGTCATTTACAAAACAGTTGAAGCTAAAATTATTATTACAAGTATACCGAGTATGACAAGTATACCTACCCCCCCCCCTCTTTTTTCTTGTAATTTTAGCAGCAAAGATTTAAAAATAATTTGATGTTAATCAATATCTAAATTGCCATTTATCGACCAATTTAAACTTTTGAAACCGCTTCCAAACCAGAAGTGAAATCAACAGTTAAATTTTAAATAGAAACCCCTTATTTTTATTCTGTATTTAAATTCTATAGAAAATTTTTTTTTAAATGACATATTACACTTTATTATTTGTTTTAAAAATGGCCGCCTAGATTAATTTTTGTTTTTTAAAATTTCCATAGTTTTGGTAAAACAAGGTAAGTGGTAAAGAGTAGGCCATGAAAACGTTAAAATGGCTCATTTTAACCCACTTATAATAGTATAAAATTGACTTGCTTGATTGAGAAAAATGTATCCGTTTGGTGCTATTTTATTTGCTACGTGTTTTCTCAAAAAATATAATAATATTGTTCATTGAATTTTGTTTCTAACGATGTATCACAAGTTAAAATTATTTATTAGTTAATAGTAGAAATTAACAAGAAACATCATAAATGTAATTTCTAGACTCGAATAAGCTGTAAGAAATTTAGTCAAGACCAGTCTAGTGGGTATGCCATGGAAACAAATATTTTATATCTGCATTTATTAGACTAAAATGTCAAAAGGCATTAAATAATAATTACGAAGATTGAAATAAATGAATTGTTTTCCACGGTGTACTTGATATATTATCTTCTTATAGCTCATATGGGTCTATTAAGTATTATATTACTATTACTTATATAGGTACTATTTTTTTTAAATTTCCACTATTAGATATATTCCCCTGAGGACTTGTTATCTATAAACAAATAAAGAAAATGCAAGCCCAAACTTTTCTATTGGTATGAAAGCGTCCAATTTTGACACTAGATGGTAGCCTGCAGCTCCTTCTATAGGTTTACTACTAGAGCTAAAGAGCTCTAAGGTACCTACGGCAAATAAGGCCCAGCTAAGAAAGAAAACGCTTTATTACGGACAAGAACTTAACCAAAACTAACTACTGTGAAAATATAAAAAGTATGGACCCTTTTCAACCAAAAATTGCTTTGACTTTCGTAATTACATTTCACATTAATTAATAGTAAACATTTTTAAAAAATGTAAAAACGGGCCTTATTATCCTACAGGTCGTTTAATAAGGCCTTAGTGAAATAATGAAGTCAATACTTGATTTTTTACGTCATCCATGGCAGATTGAAGTTGTTCTGAAACCATGTGGCACGTTTTTTGTTTTCTTGTGGCATGTTGCTTTTCTGTAAAAACAAAAAAAAAATTAAAATATTTGTCGTTTAATAAGGCCCTCCTAAAATGGCATACATATTTAATGGGCCTTATTATCCGAAATGACCGTTTATACTTTAGATCTAAAAAATAAAAACTCACTTACCTTTTCTCAAACAATTTTTTTATCAAAAGATACTAGACATAATAAATAACACATTTAATATTAACAACTGGAGGAAATATGATTGTATGTCAAAAATTTAAACAAATGTTTGTCGCACGTAATTTATAAATTGACAATAACGACATACTTTCTATGAAACTTGTACAGTACCGATCGCGCCTTTTGAACTATTTGCAATGGCTACAGGGGTATGTAGTGGGTATATGGGGAGGGTAATTCAACGTTGTTTGATTGCGGACAAAGAGTTTGTATCTTAAGAAATATGCAGTGGGCCTTATTAACCGGCAGGCCTTATTTGCCGCAGGTACCTTATTTAAATACCTAATTAGACCACCTTACTTTTTTCCATTAGTAAGCCATAATATCGCTAAACCCGTTTATGGATGGATCTGAATGAAGGAAAACTCTTTTTATGAATACATTGGTTTCGATTTCAGGAAACTTAAAGTGGATTACTATCGATAGTTTGTAGGGTTCGATATATCGATAGTTTTGGGTCCCATGACTTTTAGAAGAATAAACTTATTTCTTGGTCAAAAATAACTCCTAAAGAAACGTTTCTGTCCTTCAATCCAAAACGGCTTTAGAAAAAACGCGCCTACCGTCAAAATACCTATTCATGACCCAAAATTACCGTTCCTACCCGTTACAACTGAATACTAGCAGCTTGATGTCGATAATACGGCCAAACTCTATCAATAGTACGATACCGATAGCTGTTATAACACTAGCAATAGTTCTCTATCTCTACACTAAACCGATATGTGTTTTAGCGCTGCCTAGAAGGACTCCTGTGATTATGGCTCTTTTAAGGTACATTTAAAGTTGATTTTCTCTTAATACTTTACTTATTTTGTTGAAGACCACACTTTAAAAGTGTCCAACATTGACACTAGATATCGACGCAGTCTACATACTGCTGTAGATTTATGCCTATATAATCATTTGACTGCATGAGGAGAATAGTTTATACTGATGATTTTTTGGACTCTTGTTGCAGTCCAGGAAAAATAGTAAAAAATGGAAATTAGAAAATGAAAATGGCATGAAAAGAGAGTACGGTTATTATTGTAGGTTGATCTTCAAACTCGTCTGAATTAATACAACTTGAATAGCTTGGTATATGGTGGAATACTGAAAGCGACAAATTATTTGACTTTTCACAAGATATGGCCAGAAATAATCGAAAAGGAAAGATATGCTTACCAAGCAACACGTTTAAAAGTTGGTATGTTTAGACTCTCTTGAATTACTTAGTAATTTAAGAATTCGGGAACGAATTATTGGGTATACTGCTTATCTGCCAATCTTAGTATAAATTAGGTCGATACAATTCTTCGAAATATTTACGATAACTGGCTGGTTTAAAAAAGCTAAATACTTAGTTGGTTGGTTAGAGACTATCATCAACGAAATTATGACCCTAGAATTCTAAGACAGATCTTCCAAAAAATAAGTTTATTTCTGCTAAGGCGTACTTATAACTTCATACTTGATTGGATTTCTTGATCCTCTTTATTGATAGTAGGACTTGTCATTGAGAAAATAATGTTGAGTTATTATTGTAATAAGTGTTTCTTGTTTTTTGTTATAAGTGTATGATTGTGCCGGCACAACATTTGGAGATTGTTCACAATTTAATACTACACTGTACAATTATTTAATGTGTATTAACATGAGGATGCCCTATTATTCTGAAAATGGCACTGTTTCAGAGCTTGGAAATCACTTATTCAAAATTTTTTTTATTTTAATATGTTATCTTGAGAACTGATCGAAAAAGGAATCCAGTGCATCACATGTTATGGGAGATTGTTGACACATATTGGTAGGAACTAGGTTCTAACGATAAATTAGTTACTAGTAAAGTAAAGTAACTACAGCTCTATTTATATTAGCTAGATGCACTGGAGCATGACCAAGATGGGTGCAGTCAAGCATTTAGTTCATTTGCGATATTTTAATGGTTAATGGAACTATTAGAATGTTGCCTCGATAATTCTTACTTCCAGGAAAAGAATAGGTTTTTTAGCCAAGGGGACGGACTACCGATGGGCTCATCTCTCTCACCAATAATCGCCAACATTTACATGGAATGGTTTGAATCTGAAGCAATAAAACAAGCAAAAAAGAAACCAAAAACATGGCTGAGATATGTGGACGACACTTTCATTATTTGGAATGGAAACGATGACGAACTCAGGGAATTCCTACATCACATTAATAGCCTGACGCCGACAATCAAATTTACCATGGAAAGAGAAGAAAACAATCAATTACCTTTCTTAGATGTAAACGTAAAAAAAATGGCAACACCATCCATACTTCAGTGTACAGGAAACCTACGCATACAGGTCAATATCTGAATTACACTTTAAATCACTCAAACAGCACAAAACATGGCATAGTAAGAACGCTTGTGGATAGAGCATTTACCATCTGTAATTCAAATGAAGCCCTCAAAGAAGAAACTAACTACATCAAAACAGACCTCAACAAAAATGGCTACCCCATGCATTTATTTGATAAACTATTGGAAAATCGCAAGACTCGGCCAAATACACTAAAGCAATCAACACTCAACATTCCGTATGTCAAAAGAGTTTCTGAGAGAATTAGAAGACTAGGACAACGATACCACATCAATACTCTAAGACCACTTGAAACTAGGGTCAAGGAACACAGAAACAACACGCTTAAAGGAGAAACCGGAAAATCAGGTGCAGCTGACCATGCCTGGACACACGGTCATCCCATCAAGTGGACAGAAGTTCAAATCCTGCATAAAGAGCCACATTGGAGAAAAAGGAAGTTCAAGGAAGCTGTTACCATATACCAAAACCCAGATTTGACCCAGAATTGTTTTAGTAAGCCATCATTAGATATAAGAAATATCTGGAAACCTTTGTTAAGTAGATGTAAACTTAAAATACCGCACACGAACTAAACGCATGACTGCACCCATCTCGGTCATGCTCCAGTGCATCTAGCTAGTATAAATGGAGCTGTAGTTACTTTACTTATTTAATATTCACCTGAAGACGACTGGAGATACTTACCAGTTGAAAGGTTGTGATGTAAAACAAATAAAGAGAATGCAAGTCCAAAACTCTTCTATCGTTCAAAGTGAAGCTGTTTGATGTTATTTAAAAAAAACGTCAGCAAACATGAAATTTTATAATTTTATGTTCTTGCGGTGTTAATTAGATAAAAAATTATTTCTTGGCAAAACTATGTACTAAACTGCATTTTGCTTGTTAGGTTATTGCCATCAAAATTTGCCCCATCTGTAAAAAACTTACATTACACATTAATTATTTATATCTACTTATTATTAAAAATAAAATCGGTTTCAAAATTGAAGACGTCGGTGACAGATTGTTTTTTATAGCATTGCTTTTGATACGCTGTAAGGTTTAAAAAATTGAGTTAAATGTTGAAAAATAACACCAAGTCAAGTTGCTGTAATAATTTATTACTTTTAACCTGTGTACAAGAGTGTAAGATATTAATTGAGATAGTTTGTATTTGTTCAGAAATCATAATAAAGTTTATTGATTAAATTAATTGGAAATCCGTTGTTGACAGCTATTTGTTTTATAATTTTCTATTCTTTATATTAAAGACATTTCTTGAAAGAGACAGTTTAAATAACCTAAAGAACGAGTTGAACGCTGAAAACGTATGGTTTGAATAAAATATTTTATTATTATTATTATTATTATTATCTAAACCCACTGGGATTTTTTTGTGGGCTACATTAAAAAGTTTATAAATCTGAAACCAAGTCGATAGATACGCTTAGGGAGTCCATCCGACGAGTAATACGAGATATTTCTCCACAAGTAGTATAAAATGTACAACAGTAATTTTTAGATAGATTGGTCTAACGTAGAAAGTTAATATTTCGTAAATGGTTGAGGATAGGTATTGTAAAAATACACTTATCTTTATATGTTTGATTAAAAATATTAAAGTTGATACACTTATGTTGGGTTGCACATTTTTAACCAAAATTAACTAACCAGCAAGTTTGACTATGACATAAATGATATTGACAGGCATTAGGTACTCACAATGAAAGGTGCCTGATTAGTAAATTAAAAATTAATGTAACCGATCCAGTATGATTGTGAGGAAATTAATTCTGCCAACTTCGCCTACACATATTCCTGAAAAGTCTGCCCGTTTTTCAAAACTACCTAACTTAAAACTAAATTTTCACAATAAAATCAACATAAAACCTTCACTTCCCTAAAAATATGTTTGTCTTAAGTTTTTTCTAACTAGCTACCACATTATAAATTGTCCATGTCACTTAAGGTGGTTACACCCTAGAATGTCTTCGAACATCACAATTCATACTGTTACGACAACAATGGTGCCTCTGTCTTTCCAACACACATAGTTTTTCATCTTTCCTTTTCACCACAATTTCTCAAGAATTACCTACTCCACCACTTAAGTTACAGTTATTTCTCTAGATCATTCTCACATAGCGTTTCTCAGTTTTTCACCCTAAAATCCCATTTAACCCCCATATTTATCTTCAGAACCTGGTTGTAAAATTTTTCTCCGCTACTTCTATGTAAGCATTATTTTCTCCAATTATTTAACTTTCTCAAAAGCTATATGAGGGTGTCAAAATTTCCCATACTAGGTAGGTATATATCTATACTTATCCTAAAGATGAACGTTTCTACGTTCGAAACATGTAGAACTAAGTAACTAATAAAATTTTCTTACTAAATATATCTTAGGGAAGGTGGACTTTGAGTATTATTTCTTACTATTTAATTCTGCCAATGTCATGTATATCACACAACTTTTACTGGTTAGTTAATTCTTATTAAAATTCTTCGCGCAACCCGACATTATCCGCGATTTTTGGTTATTTGCGTGATGGTATTCTACCTATATGAAGGACTCATCCGTTTTTTCCAATAGATCTAATAAAAATACAGGGTGAGACTACCTACCAGAGCCCTGCACGGGCCGAAATTTCACTATCCGACCCGGCACGGTCGGAGCCGGTATTTTGCGACGCGGCCGGGCCGGCCTGTTAACCAAAACCGAACAGACCGGCAGGCCTGACAATCCCGGCTGGTCCGGCAGACCCGGAAGACCCGTCAGGTCAGGCAGGCCCGAAAAAATTATTAGGGCTTGAAAATTATTTTATAAATATAAAAAAAAACACATAAGCAAACTAAGGCTGATCAGAAAGACCGGCTGGCTACAAAAGTCCGGCAGGCCCGTCTGGTCCGGAAAAAATTGGTATATAGATACGGCCCGAAAACTCGAACCTTTATTTATTAAGTGTCCCGGCCCGACCCGAGTCCGACCGGGCCGCGTTAAGGTTCGAGATGAAAACCCGACCCGCGCAGGCCTCTACTACCTCTATACTACCTTACCTACTGGTTGTCATAATTACATCTGTAGGAAGTTCGAATATTTACTTTAAAAACATCTTTATTCATTGCATAATTTGGTTTTTGTCATTTCACTCTACAGTCTACAGTAAATACATAAATATAATCATATAGGTATATCGTCAGTGCCGGTTTTACATGTGTGCTATAGCACCAGGCGGTAAATGCCTAAGGGCGGCGCGGTCAAATACAGAAGTTATCTTATTCCTAGGGAGAAAATGAGAACACAGATTTACCTTCCAATCCTCGACAATCTTCAAGAGGAAATTAATCGTAGATCCGAAGTGTACAAAACATGTTCAGATTTGTTTGAATTTTTGTTTAATTTAAAAATGGTAAAAGATGAAGATATAGAGTATTACATTCAAATAAATTAAAAGATGCATATATAGACGACTTAGACGAATATTTACCTGAAGAATGTATTCAGCTAAAAAAGTTCCTAACCGAACTAAGTGATGAAATTAAAGTTAAATCTCCTAAAGATTTAGTAAAATTATTACATAAAAATAAATTAACATGTGCTTTTCCAAATATAAATGTATGCCTTCGTATATTCTTTTCTCCACGACCATTACTGAATGTAATAATTCCAAAATCATTTTTGATAATAGAATGTCAAAATTCTCGCTCTTGAGTTGGAATATTTATTCTGAAACACTTTCTTCTTATGCGTTTTGCGTGTATTTTCATTCCATAACAAGATACGGAATGAATATTCTGTAATTGATCTAAACGACATAGGTTGCCATGAATTTCGAAACTGTCAATGTCAGCAGACAAATTTTAGTTCAAGTCAAAATATGAGTGAAATATCGGATGAATCAGATATGGAACTGGATAATACTCCACCTGAAATTACAAATATTGGGAATAGTATTTTTGGTCGTGGAGAAAATATGGTCTGCTACTCGGTTAGAATGAAAATTCGATACTCGTGGTTCCTCATGCTCGCTACGCTCGCGTTCGGAATCTTCCACTGGGATCAAATTTTCATTCCAACCTCGTTACATAATCTACTATTCTATAATGGTTACAAATGCTAGTTGGGAGCGTTCATTTTCCATGTTAAAGCGGGTTAAAACCTATCTTAGAAATTCAATTGCCCAAGAAAGATTCTTTAGCCATCATGTCAGTAAATTCGGATCTTTTAAAAACCATAGACACTAACGAGATAATACAAACATTTTCAAATTTAAAAGCAAGAAAAAGAGTCTTGTAAAACTGATACTTATTATATATACGTATTATAACGTTTAACCTTTTAGTTGATTGTGATTATGAAAACCAAAGTTAATTAAGCAAAAATTTTGTTGCATTTCTGTTTTTTTTATTAGATTTATTAAAAGTTAAAAATTTGTTCTTGCGTTTCATTTATATTTTATTTTTACTCGGTTCATACTTAAAAATGATATTGTAGAAAAACAAAAATAACCTATGTGTTGTTTTAATTTTTCTTTCTTACCCTTTTCTTATTATAATTAATTTTCATTTTTGGCTTCTTATTTTGTGTGGTTTTTCCTTGCTAGTTTTTGCTATTTTTGATTACCTTATTTTTTACCGATGTATTCTGTAAAATTATTTAAATAATAATTGTGAATTTCTCGATCTTTTTTATAAACAAACCCACGTACACAACTAAAATTTTAGTTTGTATAAATGACTTATTTTTTATATAAGGTCGTAGTGGCGCGCCGAAGGGGGGAAATTGGGATTTTGAAGGTTACCCTGAGACTTACACTTTACACTTCTGATTTATTTCATCATTTTTTTTATCGTACAACGAAAGATGGATGGTTTGTTGGTTAAAAACCTCTACGGACTGAAAAAAATGCCGGAAGGGCAAAAATTTTCATTAAATAGGGCGTGGCACCCAAAATTTTTTTCAAAGTTAGGGGGCGGCAGTCACAAGAAGCACCGGGCGTTACCCTACCTTAAACCGGCACTGTATATCGTATAAAACACAGGTACACAAATACAGTATTTTTATTAAGTAGATACTGGTCACTACTGACCAGAACATGCACCAAGGCTAACGCCCTGGTGGGGCTGATTTTAGCCCATAGGGTAGAAATAAAATTGACTTTTGTTGTTTTATAATCGGTCAGTTTCGGTAATCCCTTATACTGCCACGAAAGAGTTTTAGCTTTCGCTTATAAAATTTGTTGTGACTCGATTGCTGTTTTACTAAAATTTATTGCTAGGTGTTTGCTGGAAAAACGATTCGGATTTTCGGATCTGTATAAGTATGCATATTAGGACATTATAGTATTTACCTTCAGGCAGTCATTTATTTTCATTGAGAGCCCATATACTTTTTCATAAGGCACCCAACCAACAATATACCTAGTATCATTTTAAGTTTTTTAAATCATTCTTATACGGAAACTAGACAGCATAACTTAAGGATTTCAGAATAATTTTGAATTTAAAAAATTCTCCAAATGGATGCATACTAGATAGTCATACCCTATGTATCCCCATCTAATTACTTAAAAATTAATAGATGCCTCGTTATATTGTTTTTCCACTACTAACTTTAAAATCACTCATTATTGACCGATTATTAACTTTAGAAATCGTTTTTCTTTACCCTTTGCCAGAAGCCTCTATTATTTACCGTCGTTATTGACAGCGGTCAATAATAGAGGCTTCTGGCAAAAACAATATAAAACAGGCAACTTGACCTTTTTTTATTTTAAAAACATATATGAAAACGTCATGTTTAGACAACCAGGTAGGTATTCCAGCTTTCTTTGTTTGGCACCAGTCCTTTAATACTGAGTAGGTTTTTAAATACAAAACCTTAGATTTTTGGAGTAGCAACTCATCATTAATTAATTGTGCTTCCATCCTCATTTCTGGAGGAGTGCACGTATTAGTAATAGTTTCTTCGCTCATTTTATTAAAAAGACTTGAATTTTTTTATGAATCGACAAATACTGACAACTAAGAATGCCATCTGACAAGATAAAAAAAAATGGTGCAAATTTCAAAGCAAAGGTAACTTGACTGAAAAAACAGAAGCAACCCTAAGAAGGTATATGTTAACTTTAATAAATAGTTTAATGTTGTAAATGTGTTAGTAGTAGAAAAAATTATATATTTACCACGGTTTGGACAACTATTATTGCCCTCACGTCTTAAATCCCTCGTCGCTGCGCTTCTCGAGATTTAAAATCGACGCTCGGTCAATAATAGTATCTGTCTAAACCTTGGTCAATAATATACTATTACAATAACTTTTCAATGCCTGTAAATAAATATTTTGTAAAATTAATTTATTTATTATTTAAGTAAATCCATGTACCACACTTTGTTTAAAATATTTTATCCCATGTTTCCTTAATAAATTAGCTAAAGTAAACGCGTTATAAAAATTATCTGTAAACATATTATAGGCTAATCCTGTAACAGATTCCGACAAAAAGTCTTTCTCTCCTGGCTAAAATGAACTGCCAAGAAACAACACTTTAAGGGGTGCTAAACTTTCCTTTCCGACAAAGACGTCAAATAACTTTTCAACAAGTGCGAGAGCAACACATTGCATGACTCGCAAAAGTATCTGTAAACTTGAAAACCGTTATAAAGGTGTGACAAAGAAAGAAACATGTGCGCCCCCAACTGTCCGATAAAGAAATAGCATTAGGGGTGTTTCTATTCACAGGGGTGTGTCCTTCGTTTCGCCGCCCCGAACAGGACAAATGCAATCTAAACATTTACAAGGACTACTTCGTCATAGACAAGCCGACTGTTTACTTGCCATTTTAGATTAATGTATAAAAATACGTGTTTTGTGCGAATTTTTGTGCGGCGGTTCAATGTTTTAATGTATTAATTATGAGTTCGCCTATAAGGGAAATTGAAGTAAACGTGGTGTCATCTCCGGAATCATCCAGCAGAAACAATTCTCCAGATCCAGAAAATATCGGTTTTAGAATGGTAAACCACGGGACAGTTACAACGTGTTTTCCAGTGATAAGAACAAGTGACGACGAAGAAAAAAATGACAAAGATCCTACCAATTTAAATTCATCGCAAAAAAATTCTGGTGGTTCAACAAACTTTTCTATATCCAGTATTTTGTCGAGAACGGAACCGGCCGCAAAAAGGACTGGGTTTTCCAGTGTACCAAATGGACAAAGTGTTTTAGATCCTTTAAATCCAAATAATGCAATGTTATCAAGGTAACGACAAATTAGGATATTAAAATAATTAATTACGTATAAGTAGTTTGTCCAAAATACCTATACTAGGTTTTGATAATTTCGTATCATGAGTTAAAATATCCCACAAATATTTCTCCTAAACTAACAGATGGCGAATTTCATCAAATCTATCTAATTATGGCCTTAAGAAGTCATTTAAACAATTAAATCCGTACGGAATACTTCCATAATTCCATGGATTCTAACATTGTTTTTTACATTTATCTGTATAGATACCTATCCAGTGATGATGTTGGTACACCAACAATAAAGTACCTGAATGATAGAATAGTTTTGGACTTGCATTGTCTTTAATTTGTTTTCAGTATTCACCTGATACTTACCAGTTGAAACATTGTGATGTAAAACAAATTAAAGACAATGCAAGTCCAAAACTATTCTATCATTCAAGAAACATCATTGTCTCCAACCTTCAAACAGACAATAAAGTACCTGTCCAAGTATCCAAGTAATTTCAGCTGTCGAAGCTATCTATAATTAGATCCACCCACTTACCGTTTGAATATTTTTAGTCTGGGTATTCTAGAAACAAAGTGTACCTGTCGGTATATAAGTAGTAGCGAATGTTATCTTCTGCATTAAAATATTATGCCCTGTTAAAAATTGGCAAAAGTATAATCCATAAAAGAAATATTGTTTGTCCAATTGAATTTATTCACAAAATTATATAGGTAGGTATATAAAGTGATGATGCTCTAATGTATAATGGAATTGGTCTAATTATTGTAGATATGCACCTTCCTTATCTTATGGGACAAATGAAAATAAAGGTGACATTTTGCAAGCCAACAAAATCCCGCTAATTAATTTTTCTGGTCGTAAAATCTTCGCACTGGCTAATTCCTGAAACCGGATTCTCGATTCGCTGGAAATAATTATATTTGCCGCTGAATATGAAACAGGTTTTTACAAATATGGATTCCGAGAAAATCACGTTTGAAATAGCGTTTAGAGGGATTTTGTTGGTTTGCAAAATGTCACCATGATTACCTCCATATTTCATTTAGTATTAAATAAGTTCATCAGCTAATCAATATTGTCTTTATAGATTTTGAAAAAGAATAATTGTGTTCGGTCAAGAGGTCTAAAATTTTTTATGCCGTAAATAAAATTTTAAATACTTATTAAAATTAGCTAGAATATTGATTGTGGCATAAATGCTATCTATTGGCAGCAATAATGATAATAATTATCTGACAATGAAAGTTGCCAGGTTAGATTCTTTACTTATCATAATAGACCTTTGACTGTGAGTAAATATTAATGCCATTGATGTCACAATCGAAGATGTCTGATGATTAATTAATGATTGTTTTTTAAAATCTTTCTGGAACTCACAATATAAATAATATAATTTTGCAATTACGTTTTCATAAATACGTACCTAGCTAGGCCTATATCATGTTATGAGGTACAATGACATGTTAAAAATAATGTTCAAATCTATAATTAAACATGAGAAATTATAAACAAATGACCTGGAAAATAGTTTTTATGGTAACCAGATCCCATTCCACAAACCTCTTTCGTGATACTATACAGTGACTCAAATTCGTGTGATTATTTATGGGAATCTTGGAAATTGTAAAAGATACAAAGACGATTTGGTTAAATCACAGAATATATATATATATAGATACATATCATTCTATGATTAGAACAAGACCGGGGTAGTGGCTCAGAGGTGAGTTACTGGCATTCGACCATGGCGATCCGGGTTCGATCCCCGGAGTGGGCATACGCATAATAAATAAAAGCATGTCCGAAATTTAGTGGATAAAAAGAATGCAGTATGCTACTAGTGATTCCTATTTTATGCCGTAAATTAAATTTTGATGTTTTTCCTGAACTACCTATTATACCATTAGTATTTATTCTGTACTGCACAGGAAACCGTTAAACAATAAAATACTCTAACCGGACTGTGACACAAATGATAGTAGCCGGGTTAGATTCATACATTTTCACAGACTAGACCTTTGATTGTAAGTAAATATTTATACCGTTGATGTCACAGTTGAAGTAGTCTGATTAAAATCATTCTACAATTCAACAATCATATAATTTCGTAATTACATTCCGTGGTGTAACGAAGAGTGGGGGGGGGGGGGGAGGGGGAGACATATCTACTATTTAAATTTTGATAATTTCTTATCATGAGTTAAAATGCCCACACTTTTTTTTTATAAACTAAAACCGCTATGGCGAATTTCATCGAATCTATCCAGTTATGGCCTCAAGAAGCCATGATTTAAACAAATTAGATGAGTACGGAATTCTACCTACCAGAATTCCATGAATTCTATTATGTTCGTTTTTTTATACTTACTTAAGTACTTATAATTTGATTGATCTATAGATGCGGGATGATCTTGGTATATCATTAATATGGTATAATTATTTTAGCTGCTGAAGCTATCTATGTACCTATCTACCTACCTACTTTTTGAATATTTTTGATCTGGGTATTCTAGAAACAAACCTGTGTATACCTATAGGTACACCGGGTGACAAAGAAACAATTTTATTTCGTAATTTTAGCAGTATAGATTTAAAAATAGGAGACGTTATTAGGTGTGTAAATTGCCATTTTTAGACTAATTTAAATGATCGAAACCTCTTTTGGTTAAACCGTAAGTGAAGTCAAATTTTAAATAGAAACCCCTTATGGTGATTTTGTATTTAAATTCTATAGACACTTCTCTTTTCAATGATATATCACATTTTATCATTTGTTTTAAAAATGGCCGCCAATTTTCCTTTGTTTTTTAAGATGTCAATAATTTTTGTAAAACAAGATACTAAGTAGTAAAGAGTAGGCCAGGATAACATTAAAATGGCTCGTTTTAAGCTACTTAATAGTATAAAATTGACTTGAGAATAATGTATCCGTTAGGGCTATTTTATTTACGTGTTTTCTAAAAAAGCAAAGAGGAATTTCTCCATTTTTTTAAATGTCAACCTTTTTTTTTTTATTTATCAGATATTTGGACGAAAAGGTAACCTTTTTAATAAGGTATTGATTATTGCGATGGCAGCTAGGCAACCTTTGTCGTCCTAGTCCGAAAAACATTTTGTCGGACACTAAAATATTTTCAACAGTTTATTTTATTCATTTATTTACAATATTTATATTAAATGTACAATTAGAATAATTTTGAACAAGAACGGGGTGATGTAAATTTGATTTTGAGGATGTGTTATTATTTTTGGTCTCCGTTATGATATTATTCTCCAATGTTGAACTCGATTGGGAGACGGATTGCGACACCTGAGTCGAGACTGACTGCAGGTCAGATTGTGGAATGTTGAATATTTTCTTGGTCAGCTCTAACTTATTACTTAAGAAATCATCTATGTAGCCCTCGGCTACTCCCGAAGACTTCCAGCCTCCATGCCGTTTTAGAGATGTTATGTCTGCTCCCGCATCTACAAGTAATGTGGCCGATGTTCTTCTGAAACAATGTCCCGTGAATTCCTTGGCATTCGGCAGTTTTAAGTAAGATGCTATTTCCTGAGGTATAGAGCCAAATTTGTGTATACCGACAACTTGCTTATGGCATTTTCCATTGCGATAAGACACAAAAAAGCCAGATAATTTCTATAATACTTTAGATATTCTCCAGTCACCGTAAATGATCTCGGTTTGTTTGTTTTATTATAGGGAATTTTTATTAACAAAGCCGTTCCCAAATCTTGTATGTCATCAATTTTCATATGAGCCAGTTCTTCTCGACGACATGCGCCCGCGATTCCAAAAATAAAAGCAACCTGTAATTAAGAAAATTGTTAGTCAGAAATTTAAAATACTATTATATAGTTACATTTACCTTCAACATTAAGTATTTGTCATCTGGAGCATGGCAAAGGAATTTGTGAACCTCTTCTCTAGTTAGGATCCTTGATTTCTTTGGACAATATCCAACACTTTTTTGTTTCAACAATGCTCGTAATCTCATGTATTTAGATATATTAATATTCTGTTTTACATTTATCACTGCACGTAGCATAGAATACTGCGACCACAGAGTAGATGACTTCATAGTTTTCGATAATTCCGCCATATAGACCAAGAAGACGTTTTCGGAGAACGACTGTATATTTTTTTCTTGCCGGTAATCCATAAATTTTTTATAAGCTCTTTCATATATTTCCTTAGATTTTTGTGGCAACAAATGTAACATTACTTCCTTGTCAGGTGGTGTACCTTCTATAAGATCATCGGCTATTTCCATTTTTAATTGTGTTTTTCAGGTTTTAAAACTAGCAGAACACGAAAGATTAGTTAAAACTATCGCCTGATTGATAAAACGTCAGTTGATAATATTAATTTAATTATTTGTTAGATCCATGGATACGCATATTACAGGTTTCATTGTTCAAACATTCAAGGGACAAAAAATTACAATGCAAGATGAAATATATTGGTTTTCTTAATTTTTACATTATTTTATAATCCGAGCAAAAACACAATCGGATAAAAAATAACGTATGTTATACGGACGAAAAATGAATTTCAGACTATGCGGGTTACTGGCCTCGGATTTGCCTCGTCCAGTAATCTCCCGCAATACGTCCGAAATATTGCATTTTTCGTCCTTGTAACATAATATACTATTGTGATATTTTTGTTAATTTCCACTACTACCTACCTAAAAAGTAATTATTAACTTCTGCTTCTGATAGGTACACCGTTAAAAGTGAAAAATAAAGAATCTTATTATAATAACACAAAGATTGGTTGGTATTTGAAAAACTCGAGAAATTCCGTTTTATTTTTTGTTTAAACAGATTGTAAGTAATTATAATAGCCCTGACGGACATCTTTTTCTCAAGCAAGTCAATTTTATATTATAATGCAGGTTGATATGATCCATTTTAACGTTTTCATGTCCTAATCTTTACCACTTAGGTAAGGTAAAAGACCCTATTATCGGCACTGATCCAATTATCGGCACTTACTCCAAAGATCCTTAATTAATAAGAAACTGGTAAAGGAAATATTTGGCAGCGTATTTTAAACCAAAGTTTACCATCTTACCCTTAATTTACCGCGGTTCCCAGATTTTTAAACCGGTCAGTTATTTGAAAACTTCCAACTATCGGTGACAGATATCAGGTGAGCTGAGCTTGGGGGTGTTTTACAATTTGTAGTACCGCTCCAGTAAAAGTTTAACGATTTTTTAAATATCAACAGTGTATTTTCACCAATTTAAATGGTAAGTTCTTCTTTAAACATTTATGATTAGGAAAATGTATTGAAAATGTCTTTTTTGTACAGTTTTTATTTACTTTTCTCAAAAATAAAATGTGCCGGAATCTGGAGCAATGTAAAAAGGCTATGTGCCAATTACCGGCATGGGTGCCTATAATTGGTGCGGTGTGCGGTGTTGACTTTAGGTTACCGGCTTATTTTGCCGAAGATTTTGGGATATTTAAATACAAATTAATTTTAAAGTATACTTATTAAGTTACTTAATGGGGGGGGGGGGGGGGGGAACCAATTATCCGCACCCTTAAATTATCATATTTAACGCTCTAGATAATATTTAAATTCTATGCCGCTTATAGGAGCATCTAGGTGCCGCAAATTAGAACGTACCTTTTTTCAGTGGAAAGATGGATAAAAGGTAAAGAAATCAGCATTCTACATCGAAGCAGAATGAAGCAATTGAAGCAATTCAGAATGGAATGCCATTTAAAACTGCCAGTAAAAAGTTTAACATTCCAAGATCAACGCTACAGGACAAGGTTAAAGGCAGATCTACACTTGGCAAGAGATGCGGTCCAACAACAATTCTAACAAACGAAGAAGAAGCATTATTCGTTAAGTGGCTGCTTCACATCTCAAATTGTAGGTTTTCTGCCACAAAAATGCAACTGCTGGACAGTGTGCAGCCTTTGGTCAAAAAGCTTCAACGTCCGAATACATTTGTAGATGGACGACCTGGTCGTAAATGGTACGACCTTTTTTTACGGACGCATCCGGAATTAACCACCCGAATATCTCAAAGCCTGACAACTGCCAGATCAGTTTGGAAAATTGGAACTACACTAAAATTAATGTGCCGATAATTGGTACATCATGTATGATTTTGCAAAATATATTTTTACTTTTAAGCGTTCTCTAATATTTTTAGTCGCTTACATAAAGAACACTTAAGGCTTGCTACATCATTTGCTACAAATTTTACCGATTTAAAAATTGGATTTTACTGAATTTCAAACTATGACTTGTTCCTTAAGGTGCCGATAATTGGGTCGTTTACCTTACCTTGTTTTAACAAATTTAGGAACATTTTAGGAAACAAGGAACAAAGGAAAATTGATCTAGGAGGTCATTTTTAAAACAAATGATAATGTGATTTGTCATTGAAAAAGAGAGTTGTTCATAGAATTTGAGCATCCTCTCAAAACGGGGGATTTCCATTTAAAAGTTGACTTCACTTCCGGGTGAACCAGAAGTGGATTTGAAGGTTTAAGATGACCGAAAAATGTTAATTTACACATTTACTACCTAAGTCCTCGAGTTTTTAAATCTCTAGTTCTAAAATTACGGAAAAATTGAAGGGGTAGCAGTTTTGTATGTCCCCGATATTCAGTGGCGTATTTAGGGGGGGGGGGGCTACCGAGCTGCAGCCCCCCCCCCAGCCTTGGAGCTCCGGGTCTAAAAGTCTAATTGCAACCTAATTTTTCGTCTCACGCTTGGACTGTTAATTTATATTTTTAAATAATGTATTCTTGGCTTAGATTACAAAGGTCTTGTGGAAAATGTTTAGTGTTTAAACGTTTCCTTCAAAAAGTCCTGTTTTATATAGAGATTAAAGTTTCGGACGCATATCGTTTTAGTTATTGATTTATGATGCAATTTTATAGGAAAACAAATAAAAAGAGTATATTTTATAGTATTTTTCTATTATATATTTATTTTGTGTCTTCCGTATTTTAAATCAACAAAAATATAACCCAATGCAATAAAATATTCTTACAACAAAAACAAAAAACAATTAGCTAGGTAGGTATTTATTTTTAAAGAAATTTTAATTTAAACAAAACATTTTTTATTGAAGAAGTGTGATGATTTATAATTTTAAAAAAATAGTGCGGGAAGAAACGAGAATGCTTTATTATAAATACACAAAACGGCACTTAAGAAGGAGTCTTTCAAAACCTAAGAATTTGCACCAAAAACTGATCCTAGATCTACGCTCCTAAAATACATGATTTCTGAAAAAATCATCAATTTTGGCGTTGAGAGCAATATTTACTTTATTTTTAATTATCAAAAACCGAGCCCGAAAAACGCTGGTTATACATACGTCTTATGTTAAAATTTTGTATTGACACTAATATTCATATCTTCCACAAATATAAAAAATGTTCTTTTTTTAATAAAGAGCCAGCTAGGAAAATAAAAAAAGTAAAAAAAACATTTACAAAAACAAATTTTAATGAAATTTGATAGTAGGTAGTTAGGTGAATTTTAAACGAACTTTGGGCGTGGCCCCGAAAATTTCTCGCCTGCGGCGCTTTACCCCCTTCTTTACTAGGTACAATATCATGAAGTACATATAGTCCCAACTGTCCCTTCCTCCAAAAAAAAAATATCCTACTTACACCCGTTCAGCCCCCCCCCCCCCCAGCATATTTTCTGGCTACGCCACTGCCAATATTAGTAGCGAACGTGAATCTCTTCATTAAAAGATTAATGCCCTGTCAAAATTTTCAAAATAATAATCCAAGATAATTAAGCAGAGGAAATATTATTTATCCAATTGCATTTATTCAAAAAAAATGTACACAAAAATATAATGTTCAAATTTAATGTATAATGGAATACTTTCTACTTGTAGATACAGTGTGTCCGCGGATAGAGTTTGGAAGAGGAAATACTTTTTTATTAGTAGGTATAGAAGAAAAAGTCTTTCTTTATAAAAACGTCTGGCTTGTGGTGAAACTACAATTTCGAATATCAGATTTACTATACAGGGTTCGTCAGAATTTTTTTTTAGGTTTTTGGATTTCGTTTAAAATAAATTTACATAAAAACAAACATTGATTATTGCCTTCTTACTTGGAATATGATTTTATATCTGGCCGAATAACCATTTTGTTGTAAGAAAATTATCTTTCTTTGTCTATACTTTTGAAGTATTTTTATTAAGACATATCATATTTCTTTAATTTATTCATATATTATATCACAAGACCTATAAATTGAATCGATTAAACTATGCAACATATTTTGATCATGATTTTACTTGGAAAATAGTTGAATGCTCAATAATATAATAAAAACCCGAGACTGCGAAGTAGGCTAGGGTTTTTATTTTCAAATTATTGTGCATGAAACTATTTACCAAAAAGTAAATTTATAGGTCGAATGGTATACGGCTAGATTATTTCCCGAATAATTTAAAGTAAAGCCAACTAGAAACAATTTTATTTATATTAAAATTTGATACTTTTTAAGAATTTCTTTAACAACAACAAATGCTAAATTTAATATTTTTGGTTATAAGTAAATATAGAAAAAAATACTATCGAAAATGGCGTATTTACTGATAAAAGCCAATATTAGGTTATTCGGACGACTAAGAAATTAATGAAATAGGGTTGTAGCCAGCGGCGGCGCCACGATTGTTGGGATGGGAAGGCACAAGTGGGCCCGATGATTTTTGAGTGGGCACTGCCCAAATCAAAGGTGACTTCTAAGTAAAAAAGGTCGCCGGCCTCCCGCCGCTCTAGAACGCGATAGACAAAACTTCCCTCTAGTCCTAAGTGACGTCTACAACAAAAAAAAAGGTCGTTTTCTTGAAAATACCGTACAACCACTAATCAACACTTTCATAGCCAAGTTCCTCTTCCCCCGAGAACGAGGACGAACCGCGGCTAAACAGGTCTTGGGATTTAATCAGTTATCTAAACAAACTTTATTCAAAAAATGATGGTGTCTGATTGGTCTATTTGATAATGAGGGAAATAATCAATCATAAATAATTATAAAAAATTAAAAATGTTTTTTCTGTCCTACCCTGTATAGTTATCGCAAATCTGATATTCGAAATTGTAGCTTGAGAACAAGCAAAATTGATTTAATAAATCAAGGAATTGAAAATTAGAATTGAAAAAAAAATTTACAAGCAGCAGTACAAGCAGACGTTTTTATAAAGAATGACTTTTTCTTCTATACCTACTAATAAAAAAAGTTTTTCCTCTTCCAAACTCTATCAGTGGACACACTGTATAGTGTATATGCACCTTTCGAACCATCGCCAAGATAGCTAAATATCATTCTATGATTAGGACAAACTTGAAGAAGAACTTACTGTGTTCGGTCAAATTTAGTATCATGCCGTAAATAAGATGTTGATTTTTTTCCTGAACTATCTATGCTAACGGTATCAGTAATTATGCTGGGCTGCAAGAAAATGTTAAACAATAAAATTGGCTAATCTGAGAACATTGACTGTGACACAAATGATATTGGCAGCAATAATAATTATCTAACAATGAAAGTAGCCGGGTTAGATTCTTGGCTAATCATAGACCTTTGATTCTATACCCTTTATATAAATACTCGTATAACAACCAATCTTATGTATACCTTTTTTACAATATTGCCACTCTGTTAAATATTTACAAAATATTCATCATTTAGACTAAAACCAAAGAGACTAGATTTGCAATAAAAAAAATCTATTTTCTACAAATATATCGATATTCAAAACATTCTGGGGTACTTCTAATCGTTGAGCATTTTCTGGAATAAAATTTATTCCGTCCAATTTGTTCATTTAATTTAAATGAAATAAGTAGCTGGGAACAGTTAAAGAGTGTTTCTTAAAACAACCATCCAAAATATTTTTGTACGAACGCTTAGAATTTTAAAATTTGAAAATATTTGGTAAAACATATTTAATTAATTTTTTTTAAATCGAAAATTGAAAACATGGCGCCTTCCCAATATACTCGGGTTTGAGTATTTTTGAACACTTATACATGTCCATTACACACTACATTTCGGGGGAGGTGTGGATCCCTGAGCCTCCTCTACATACGCTACTATTAGAATTATAGTTTTATGAGGATTTAAAGAAGTTCAGTGACCGCGGAAAAAATGGGTTTAGTTCAGTTTAGTTTAGTTCAGTTTAGAGTTTAACTCGTAAGAAAGAGCACAACGCACTTCCTTATAGAAGTATTATTACATTGGGAGTTTCAGGGGGGATTAATGGGGGATGTCCCCTTTGCTTTTGCCCTTTTTTTAAAAGTAACTTTTGGTAATAAATAGGAGAAATTTTTATCTTTGACGACGAAGAACGTTTTTGCTACTAATTCAGAAGCTTCGCGGCTAAGGTAGAGTTTTACACGCGGGTATAAAGTGTTTTTTATATAGGTATTAATAATTTTTCAGACTAGCGGGTGAGGCCTGCTAGTAGTTTTTTTTTAATTTTCAACATTTCTTTATAAAAGAGATATTATATAAAAGAGCTTGTCAAATAATAGCATCTAAACTGTTTCATTTTTTTAATTTGTAGTCTCAAAATTGTCCTTCGGTGGTCTCTAAAGAGAGTTTCTCTAACTCGAAAATATGAAACGGCAGTAGAGTTTTGGACTTGCATTGTCTTTATTTGTTTTGAATCACAACGATTCAACTGGTACGTATCTCCAGTCGTCTTCAGGTGAATATGCTTACCAGTTGAAACGTAGTGATTCAAAACAAATAAAGACAATGCAAGTCCAAACCTCTACTGCCGTTCAAGAAACGTCATTGTCTCCAACCTCGAAAATGTTAGTTCTGCAATACCTACAACAACAAAATTGTGTTTACTTCTTTATTAGCTCAAAATAGCGCCTCCAGGGAAACTTTAAATACACTTGGTAACGCCCCTACTAAAAAAGGTTTATTGTAGGTAATAATTCAAAAAAAGGCATGGTTTGAGTACATACTAGTCTTTTTAATTGGTTAAAATTATAATTTTATTATAAATAGAAGAATTAAAATTCTTGCGGAATCCAATATGATGTTATGTGACAGTTTGTTCTATTTCCTATTTAAACCAAGCAAAATAATTTTTTGATTTGTTATATTTTCATGTTTCTCGCTTATGCAATAAAAACTAAATTGAAACCATTTTGCCAATGAACCTCCACTGTTAATTAGTAAATCCATAAAATGTTGTTTTATTAAATTTTATATAAAAGTTGATAAATAAAATAGAAACAGTTAAATAAACTGAATGCATTACATACATCATAACACAGCAAAATGGAAAATGTTACAATGAAAATGTATGTATCTACCTCTGTAATTAAAGAATTTGGGAATTTCTTTGAGGTAATTAGTAACGATATCGCGCTATATGTTTTTACATCACTTTTATTGTCTTCTGATTGAGTATACGAGAGAATAAGAAGACAACGATACAACATTAACACAGTATTCAGCTCAAGAGACAATTTAAGAAGCCACTTGACGAAGATGAAACCAACAAGCCAGAAAGACAAGAAAAATTATGTCTACCAGATTCTCTGCGAGTGCGGCCAATATTATATTGGTAAGACACTAAGACAACTTAAAGTAAGGATTAAAGAACATAAGAACAACACCCAAAAAGGAGAGACCAAAAAACCAGGTGCTGAGAACGCCTGAACGCACGCCTTTATATCATGTGGACTGAAGATGAAATCCTGCACAAAGAATCGCACTAGAGGAAAAGGAAGTTTAAGGAAGCTGCGACAATACACCAAAACACAGATTGTTTTAGTAAGCCTTCATTAGATATAAGAAATGTCTGAAAACCTTTGTTATGTAAATGTAATCTTAGAATAAGACCACGTAAGAGTTAAACGCATGACTCATCGGGTGTGAGCTTGACTTATCCAGTTATGCATCATACACCTAGCTAGTAATAGAACACGTAAGAGTTAAACGCATGGATCCGCTCACTAGTTATGCGTCACTGCACCTACCTAGTATAAATAGAGCTGTAGTTACCATACTTATTTGGTATTCACCTGAAAATGATTGGAGATACTTACCAGTTGAACCATTGTGATTCAAAATAAATAAAGACAATGCAAGTCCAAAACTCTACTGTCGTTCAAGAGTGGATATGAGCACGATGCCACTCGAATTAAACAGTATATTTTTGCTACGAATAAACTTACAAATCTTATGTTGGATCCAGAGTTCGTTATTTTACCGTTTCGGCCAAATGCTGATGCTAAAAATTATGGTAAAACCAGACTCAGTGAACCTAGACATCCCACGTAAATGGGCTAAAACGCTACTTAAGGCCTCGACGTAAATGCCGAGAAGCGAAGTGACTTTAGACGGTTATTCGCGCTCGCCTAATGCTTATTACAGACAATGTTTGACGTGACCTGTTTTGGACGTCTTCCACAATTTATGAGCGGTATCATTTTTACATTGTATTGTTCATCTGGGTTTGGTTTCTCTATGGTAAAACCAACTAAATAATAATGCTACATGCAATAACCTACTTTTCTTGTCACTTAAATGTAAAGGAAACAGTGAATATTCATGTGGGAGTAGAACATTTTTTTTTTGATTGATAAAAGTACAATATAAACCACTGCGTTTAAATAGGTATATATACAAAATTACGAAATACTAAAAAATGTATACAAATCCGCCATAACAATCATACTTATACCTAGACATGATCTATATTTTAAACTGTAAAGAAAATACATCGGTAGATAGTGAGTATATTGTATAAGCACGTATGAGTAGAAATCAAACATAATTAGTAATTTCAAAATAGACGCATGAAAATGCATGCCTCTTTTTTAGCTGGATCGCTTTAGAACTGAACATAGAACCGAAAAAATGTTAGTTATTATACTGTTTAAAATACTACTATAATAATTTTACCAGTAGGTATAATTCTTCTTTTTAGTAAAAGAGAATAAGGTACACCTGAGAAATTCAAAGCGGGGCGCGCAACCTACGATCATTTTAAAGGTGTGAAGACCACACCATTGTAGAACAGGGACGTACTTAATTGAAATCTCAATGGTCAAAAAGAAGAAAAGTAATAAGCGTAAAAACGGAATATTACATTCCCCGACAGATTAAACTCCTCAACTACAGAAAACCCTAAAACTTCATCCAGATCTCTCCCAGAAAATACCAAGCCATAATATTCAATACCGCCAAAGATTCCAAACTTCTAGATTATATTCTGGCTCTGGGACCTCTTGTTGGTCCCAAGAAAATGATGTTCTCGTCAAGAATTTCAAACAACCGCATCTGCATTAGTTACACTTTCAGAACGATTAGTATTATCCAATATATGCCCGACAATTCCAAATAGCGCATTACAAGATACATAAGCTTTAAAAATTGGGACTAAAACTGCTTTTACCCATCTCGTATATACCACTCTCTAAAGGCCTTTTTACATTGGTTGCAATTGCAAGAAAAATGGCCTGGAAGCATGCGCTTCGACGACGTTTTAATCAGCTGTTGCACGTTTTCCCATTTAAAACCTGCATCCGCTGTTTAAAACGTCGACAAAGCGCATGCTTTCAGGCAATTTTTTCTTGCAATTGCACCCAATGTAAAAAGGCCTTAAAACAAGCACAACTACAGAAAACTGTTTTCTCCACGACCATTACTGAATGCAATAATTCCAAAATCATTTTTGATAATAGAACGTAAAAATGCTCGCTCTTGAGTTGGAATATTTATTCTGAAACACTTGCTTCTTATGCGTTTTGCTTGTATTTTCACTCCATAACAAGATACGGAATGAATATTCTGTAATTGATCTAAACGACATAGGTTGCCATGAATTTCGAAACTGTCAATGTCAGCAGACAAATTTTAGTGCAAGTCAAAATATGAGTGAAAAATCGGATGAATCAGATATGGAACTGGATAATACTTCACCTGAAATGATAAATATTGCGAATAGTATTTTTGGTCGTGGAGAACATATAGTCTGCTACTTGGTTAGAATAAAAATTCGATACTCGGATCAAATTTTCATTCCAACTTCGTTACAGAATCTACTATTATCAAACTAAAACCAATTATAGACGCTCACTCATTTATACGAATCCATGAGCGAACAACTTACTGACTTATTCTTGAACATCCAAGGCTCACAAGACCCTATAAGTATTACGCTAGACTACACCCCTAATCTCACTGCACTACAATTCATGTTAGAAAAGATATACCCACCGTGCCACTAAAATCAGATGCACCAAATTTAAGAAAAATATAAGTCACAATAACGGATTGACTTCGGGCACGGAAAGCGACGTCTCAAGATACACCTTATTAATTTAAATTCACACTATCTTAAACATTGCCCTTCTCCCATATAGAAATGCTCCAAATGCTCATTAACGAAGAAAGCCCTTCACTTATAGGATTACAAAAAACACATTTCAAAGGAACAAAAACTTTCTGTTCCAAAAAGTTTAATGGTTTCCATAAAAATAGACAATACCAAGAGAGGACAAGTGGAGGAGTATCCATATTTATCCGTAAGGATATTAGCTCCGAAGATATTGCTATTAACTCCAATTTAGAAGTAGTGGCAGTGAGTATAACTCTTTCTAGGAAAATATTAGTTTGTAATATTTATATCCTCCCAGCATAAGATTTTAGTGTCCATGACATTAGGAATATCCTAAGACAAATCCCACCGCTACAATTGATAATTGACGATTTTAACTGTCACAATGCAATATGGGGATGTGCTAATACAGATCATAGAGGAAAAAATTTAGTTCCATCTCCTACAGTAGCTAAGTCTTATTTAATAAAGTAAAACACAAAGAAGGCAGACTGGTCTTAATCTAAAACCACACCTTTGTCGATAATAAAATTAAACCTTTTACCTATAAAAAAGGATTCGTGTCTCTAGTGGAAACATTCACCGATATTCTGATACAAGCTGGAGAAACTGCTATAGAAAAGTGCTAAAATAATCTGAAAAGACACCCTTACCCATGGTGGAACGACCAATGTGCTGAATCCATTAAGCTATACAACCATGCCCTAAATAAATATAAAAAGAAAAGAACACAAAAGAATATGATTAACTTTAAAAAACATAGAATACACTTAATATTTATAATTAAAAAAAGTAAAAATAATTAATGGGAAAAATATGTATCAACCATAACAACATCGACACGCCTTCCAAAGAGGTATGGAACAAAATCAAAAGGATTACTGGCAAAAACACATTTACACCCGTCTGCTCACTAGTTAATAATGGCGTCCCTATCACAAATAGCGTTGAGCAAGACAAAAATCTAAATATGACAGATTCATTCAAACCCATCTCCCTTACATGTATAATGTGCAAAACGCTCGAAAAAATTGTTAATAATAGACTATCGTGGTTTCTGGAAAAGAAAAACTTAGTCACCCCGGAACAGAGTAGTTTCCGCAAGCAGAGATAAGATAATCACAGATTTGGAATCGAAGATTCATGAAGCGTTCCTTAACCAACAGAAATGCATGGCCATATTCTTCTTGGATATATCGAATCCTACAACTCACGGATTGGAACATCAAAGGAAATATGTTAAAATTCATTCAAACTTTTCTCTAACATAGAAGTTTAAAGTAAGGATAAATGATACACTCTCCGAAGAAACAGTCCAAGACAATCGTACACCTCAGACCTCTGTATTTAGTGTCACCCTCTTTTTGGTAGTCATAGTCGTCAATAGCATAACACAACTCAGTACCAGTAAAATGTAGAACATTTGCAGATGACCTAGTTCTTATCATTAAAGAGAAAAATATTAATTTGATAACCAGCATTATGCAAGGACATCTTGACAAACTTGAAGAATGGTCATAGCATACATGCTTTCAATTCTCAACAGAAAACACAAAATGCATTTTATTTTTGAAAATTCAATGTTTATGTGTATTTCCGTAAGAACGAAAAACCCTACGATTACGTTTTCACAGATAAGTAATGTATGCAAATGTCCATGTTTAGAAATATGAATTAAAAAATATATCATTTTAAATATATTATTTAAAAACCCAATTTGTTAACCTTAAAATATTTATTTAATAATAAATATACTGTTGCTATTTTGTAACAATTTATTATAAATATAAATTGAGTCCTGGTTTGGAATAAATTACATTTAATTTTATTCAAATGGAAAACACTCAGAATTAAAATTATTTGAAACAATGGTTATAATAATTGGATAGGTTCAAATACTGATTATTTTGAATTTTATAAAAATATATAAGGGCTTTGTTTCCAGCACTTAAAATATTATTTTTATTCTTCCACATAGAAATTTGTGAAAAAGTGATTGTAAAAGTGGGTTATTCCGGTTAACTGAACGGATACGATTTCATAGATAGAATATGAAACTGACCAATCACAGTTGTCAATTACAAAGAAACTAAACTTACACGTTTTAAATTTTACGAGTTGTTTTCTGACACTCAACAGACGTAAGGTTAAGAAAATACTTCAAAAATATGCAAATATAACTTATAAAATGTGCTCTTTTTTAATTTAAAATAAAGCATTTGGATACAAAAATTTTTTACTAAAGGGTGCACGAAATGGTGCGAAAATAAATACCAAAATATATTTTCATCGAACTGTTATTGTTATTTTCTGACCAAACTAAACTTTGTGTACAGATGCCCTTTCTTATTTCAAAAATCTCCAATTTTTCACTCATTTCTAGACAATTACATAACATAAGATTTAATCACTGACCTATAATACAGATCCGCAGAATTTAAAACCAGAAGTGGCAAATTTATGGCCCCACGCATGTAAACAAAGAACGAAGCAGGGGGCATGCGGCACGGCAAAAATAAATCTATAATAGTCAATATATCAAAAAAAAATTAAAAAACAATTGATTTTATCGATGGTACTATCGATAGTTCTATTGATAGGCAAAACGTTACATCTGCTGAATAAAAAGGTTCTACTACGATTAAAAGTGACTTCAAATAAAAACTCGTCTCCCCAAAAAACGTATACTAATTCTTTACAAAAAGGATCATTTACTATCGATAGCATGATAGTTAATTCGCTAGCGATATTTTTAATAAAAATATCGATAGTTTTTCATCCCTATAACCATTCTGGCTAAGCCACTGCCAAGCCCTTTTCTAAATTTTGTAATTACTTAACGGCCAATCATTGCTTTTGGGTGTGCATCACATTTACTATGTTTCCTCAAAACCGACTGAGACTGTAATGTTTGTTTATTGAGAGTTACTGAAATAATGTTTGTATCTTTGGTGTTTGTACCATATACAGGGTGATTCCTACGTTGATAATTTATTTTTAGCTGTGTATAGAAGGCATTAAAATAAACAACATTTTCAAATACCTTTTTCCAAAAAAAACTCAAAAATAAGGTACTTACATTCATTTATTACGCTACATGGATTAAATATGGTTCTGCCTAACTTGTTCGTTGAATAATATTAAGAAAACTTCCTGGTGTAGGATGAGCTCGCAAGGAAAAGCGTTCTGCGTATAATCTCGAAGCAGCAGCCGCCCTTTGACGACACTTACCGTAAATTAGCACCATATCTACTAGTTTATTATTTTTAAATTTTACCATTTTCACGTGTCACCATTTAAAATTAACTTGTTCATAAAAACACACCGCAGCGGATTGCCAAATAAATAACTGAGCACTGACCCATAAATTGCATGACTCATAACATAAAGTATAGCAGGCTACGTTTTGATAACCAGACCCACACTTTGATTTTTTACTTCTGTATCTCGCTTATTTTCAAGTTTTTTGAAAAGAGGTATTTGAAAATGTTGTTTATTTTAATGCCTTCTATACACAGCTAAAACAGAAGTATCAACTTAGGAATCACCCTGTAAAAATATTTCAAAATTAGCTGCAGAGCTGCGGCTGTCACCAAATAATACCTATAATATTTGAATAAACAAGTGCAAATTTGCTGTCAATGAATAGCTAAAGTTTCAAACGTTATTTATTTACGCCTACCGGCCGGCGTCGTGCAATATGGACATTATATCTACTCTTGTTGTATAAACTACAATTTTAAAATATTATAAACATGTACCTATATTTATAAATTAGTCACTGTTTTATTGCAGTGATATGCAATTGCAGGTATCAATAATAATAATAATAATAATAATAATAATTTGCGTGTGTCTAACAGCGTCACTAGATGTCGGTACATACCTACATGCAACATCTTTCTGGTAGTTTACATCAAATACTGCTTAAGCAGTTTAGAGTACTTTTTCTCGTCGGATCCTAGCTCTACTGATGGCGAAACACGTCTAGAGATGGATCTAATCAAACGAAAGGAAAATCGTTATTTTACATTAGCTTAAATTAGAATTTGTCATTGTTCCGTATTTATTTAATAACAAATAACTGCCTCATTTTTGGTGACTCCGTATATTGGTATTAAGTTTTAAGAATCTTACTAAAAGTATTATTAATGGCCGTTTGAACCGTCTTGCTTAAATGTAAATGTTAGCTGAGGAAAACCTTCTTCACCTTAAATTAAAATGAAATGCACAGACAGGGTCAACACATATGAAACTAAGCTAGGTTTTCCTTTTCCAGAAGTCTGACATCATCAATCTGGTTATTTTCCAGTGACTTTTACACTAATTTTTTCTTCCCCTATAATCGACAATTCTTATGTAATTTTTTGTCAAAGAAATGTATGTTTCTTTTGCTTGAAATTAATCTATGTTTTTGTATAATTTAGATGTTGGTGCTAGCAGATTCACTCCAGTAATGGCCAGCGTTAAAAAACATAAGTACTCCTTATTTTTCATAAAGTGAGAAAAATATATTAACAACAATAATTGTAAATTTTAAGAACATAATGGAAAACAAAAAAAACGGACCCATTAACATGATGGGAAAAAGACAACGCTTGGTAAAAAAATTACTGAGTAATTCCCAACGCCCTGAAAGTTTTTCCAGTAGAAAATGATACGATTATATGTAAAAAATGTACGCAAGGGCATCGCCGATAAAAAAAAACTCTATAAAACTGGGGAAGGCGCTTCCATCCTTCAAAAAATACAAAATTTTGAAATTTAAATTAAAACAGTTTTATTCTAGCTGCTGCTTTTACACTTAAAAGTTAAATTTTGTTGTCGTTTCTTCTCCTATAATACAATGTAAGTTGCATTCTTAAAACTTAATTATATTATATACAGTGTATTACAAGATATGCGTTGGTAACACCTTACCACTTCTGAAAAGATGTTGGTAAATGTTCTGTTTCAAATGAGAATAGTTTGGCAAGATCCAAGCATTTTATTAACATCAATATTTAAAAATTACCAATAACATAATAACATTGTAGGCTTCAAAAATATAATTTCACTTGTTAGAAGTATAGTCCAAAACTAGGGCAATGGTTAGATGCAACTCGCATCACTTTTAGTTTAACTTAGCTTGGATTAGGTTCCAATAATAATAACTAAAGGAACATTTCTAATAAAGTGGCATTTACTTGAAATTTTAAATTATTTGTATTTTAATTCCCATCCTGTATAACATGGAAGCGCAATGCAAGTAACAATGTTTCAAATTCTAAAATCGTTTTAAAAACCTTACACGGAGCCAACTAGCTTTATAATACCTCCTCGTTCCTCGTAAATTTCTTTAGTATTTTGTATAGTAATTGTTATAAAATATAGAAACCTATTTTACTACCTAGTAACATAAAATTATATTAAATATAATTTAACATTATCAGCGACCATCAATACGGTTTTCGTAAGTCCAGATCAACAGGTGACCTTCTGGCATATGTCACCCATCTTTGGAGCAACACCATCGAACATCATGGAGAATCCCGGGCTGTTGCACTGGACATCTCTAGGGCTTTTGATCGTGTTTGGCACGATGGGCTTCTAAGTAAATTGCGATCCTACGGTATGCCTAATGGATTTTGTTTATGGTTAACCAGCTTCCTTAAGAACCGTTCTCTGCAAGTGGCGATTGACGGGTTTCTCTCAGACACCTTCACCATCAATGCCGGTGTTCCTCAAGGGTCCATATTGTCGCCTACCCTCTTTTTACTGTATATTAACGACCTTCTAGTGAAAACCCAAATTCCAATTTATAGCTTTGCTGATGACAGCACACTTGTCTCATCTTTTACCTTGACTCCCCAAACATCCGCTGCCGACGCACATCTTCGCAGGCAACATGAAGTATTGCGCCTCAACAAAGACCTGGAAGAAATTTTGGCTTGGGGTGACAGTAACCAAGTCGAATTTAATGCTAAGAAAACCCAGGCAGCAGTCTTCTCCAAAAAGGTTAACATTGCAGAACCGGATATAGTCATGGCAGGACAAACAATTCCCCTGGCACCGTCTATTAATTTGCTGGGGGTCAATCTGGGAGGTAATATGTCTTGGCATGATCACGTTGCCGCAATTGCCAAGGCAGCTGCACAGAAACTTGGTGTACTTTTCCGCACCAAAAGGTTGTACACACCTCATCAACTTTTGACACTCTACAAAGCCCAGATTCGACCATCATTAGAATATTGCTCTCATGTCTGGAGCTCTGCACCCAAGCACACCCTTCGGCTACTGGATTCCATTCAAAGGAGAGCCATTCGTCTGATCGGCGACCCCGAGCTGACCAAGACCCTCGATAGCCTGGAGCATCGAAGACAGGTTGGTGATTTGGCTCTCTTTTACAGATATTTCCATGGCAGGTGTTCGACTGACATTGCCCACTTGATTCCACCTAGAGCAATGCAAAACAGAAATACACGGCAAACCACTGCCGCTCATCCATATGTTGTTCAGCTTAGTACTCCTCGAACTTCATTGTTCAAGAATTCTTTCATCTGGAGAACGTCATCTTTGTGGAAAGATCTTCCTGAGGTCGTGTTTCCCAATGAATACAATCTTCAACGTTTCAAGACCAACGTTAATCGCTTTTTTCGCACTCGCACCGCTCCCAGAGCGCCTTAAAGGATTTTTCCTACAGTGCAGGTGTTTTATCATAAAAAAAAAAAAAAAACTAAAAATGAATACTCTGTACAATAATTTTTTATAATATTAAATTATCACTTAAATTATTGTACTGTTCACTAAAATATATAATAAGCAGCACTACTAATAGAAGCCTAATATATTTGCTTTTGACTTTGTCTTTAAAACCATCAAGCTTTATTTATAATAGAATTACGGTTTAAAATATCGTGTAGTACTAATTTTTAAACCACCTAATACGTTTCGCCTATTTATTATTCGGAACCAATAGCAATGCAGTCAGTCTGCAAACAAATTTAGAAGAAGATGTACGGGCCGGAAAGGGTTCACTCTTTGACCGTTTAGTAAAAGTCTATGAAATAATACTAGTTTTTAAAAATAATATGTGCAATTATATGTTGGAAAATAAAGATATTTTAGATATAGATAAAAAATAAAAATACATATTACATACATAATATTTTATTTATACCGAGTGACACATGAAAATAAGTTTAAGAAGTTATGTCTAGTATGCCTTAGTAAACAATTCATTCATTTCAATCTTCGTAATTTTATTTAATACCATTTAACATTTTGGTCTAATAAAAGCAGAAATAATGTTTTTGCTTTCCCCGGCATACTAGAGTGTTCTTGAAAGAACTTCTTATGGCTTATATGGGTCTAGAAATTACATTTACAATATTTCTTGTTAATTTCTACTATTACCCAATAAATAATTATTAACTTGTGATACACAGTTAGAAAGAAAATTAAATGAAGAATATTATGATAATAATACTAAGATGGGTTGCTATTTGAAAAAATCGAGAAATTCAGTTTTTTTTAAATAGGTTGTAAATATGGATACATTTTACTCAAGCACGTCAAACTTATATTATAATAGTCGCGTAGCCAGGGGGACGGGCAGAGGGCCTTGGTATTAGTATAACTCCCTACAAGTTTCTATAAAAATATCATATATTTTTTCTGATGTGAAATTTTTTTTATGGTCCAAAAAAGGGTCTTTTGAGCGTGGCACCCGAAACATTTTTCGCGGCGCTAGTTCATCGATTTCAGTTTCTTTTTTTCTGGCTACGCCACGGTATTATAGAGTAGGTTAAAATAAACCATTTTAACATTTTTATGGCCTACTCATTCCCGTTTGCCCTGTTTTACCAAAGTTATGGGTATTTTAGAACACAAAGAAAACTTGATCTAGACGACTACTTTTAAAACAAATGAGAAAGTGTAATATGTCATTGAATGGAGAATATTTTATAGAATTTAAACGTCGAATAACAATAAGGGGTTTATATTTAAAATTTAAAAGTTGACTCCACTTGAATTGGTTTGAATTGGTCAACAAATGGACAAATGCCAATTTATACACTTATTAATGTCTCACATTTTTAAACCTATACTGCTAAAATTACGGAAAAAAACTTTCTTGTTTCACACGGTATATTAGAAAATATTGATCCCGAGTCACCTGTACAGGTGTAAGTCAGCGGGACTAAAGCACATTTCAAGGTGTCGATATTTAAAAATTTAAAAAAAAACTGTATTAATTAAGTGACCAAGTCCGTTTCTAATTAATGTATTGCGGCATTACTAATTTTAAGTTTTATTACGACCCGTATACTATTCTCCTAATGAATATGGCACATTATTTTTTCTCATGGCCTATATTTGTGATTTGCAGTATCGAAACTTTACAAAATCAAACATCTCTAAGAATCTAATATAAAACATCAAGTTACCTGTTTTCAAATAGATTGTTTTTATTATTAACCATGGTCAAGATAGAAAAAATCTATTCAATCAGTCAATAATGGCCGTTTTATAGGTTAGTAGTAAAAAAATATTGTTATGTTTCTTATACATTGTATTATAACTTTATATTCGTGTAGGGGAAAGGGGTCAAATATCGATCACTTAAGAGATAACGTAAGACAAAAGCAATGCTTTTACAACATACTGTTGTTTTTGTATTCAACGTAGACTGTATTATCTTGGTAACAAAATAACCCAAAAAAATTCTCTGTATCTTAATTAGAAATTTTTAAAAAAACATGAAAAACAAAACTCTAACTTGATCGATATTATCACCTAAGGTCAGCTAATATCGATCATATAGTAGGGTAATATCGATCAATGTCTATTCACATGCTTTTCCCAAATCCTAGCCTGCTTTATGTCTTCCTCTGATCATGCACACCGATTTGTCTTACGAGAATATTTTTTAGTGTGTCTGCCAAAAATAAAAAACAATGAGGGGAAAATCGATCACAGGCGGGTAATATCGGGTATATGCTGGCCGAAATTACCCGCTGCGAGGACGCCAATGATTTAACATGAACAACTCCTAACCTTCAAAAATTAAAAATTTTGTAAACACTGTATAGAATACCTTAGGGTACCATACAACCATTAGTACTGAAGTAGCTTAGGATTTTTTAACCTTGACAGGTGCATATCTTATCCAATGAACCGAAATAGTAACAAAAAAAACTTCACAAAAATTGTTTATTGCCGTACACACTCGGCGTTACCATGAAACTGCCCGTTGGTATCTGTTTAAAGGTTGGAGACAATGACGTTTCTTGAACGGCAGTAGAGTTATGGACTTGCATTGTCTTTATTTGTTTAGAATCACTACGTTTTAACTGGTAAGCATCTCCAGTCGTCGTCAGGTGAATACTGAATAAGTACGGTAACTACAGCTCTAGTAGCAAATAAAGACAATGCAAGTCCATAACTCTACTGCCGTTCAAGAAACTGCCCGTTGTTGCTATTGGTGGTTTGTATTTACCTTAAGAGATGGCATTGCATATTCTATCATTTTATAGGTTTGTAGGGTTCCGTAAAATTAAGATGGTCGATATTAGCCGCTGATCGATATTCGACAATTCTCCCCTAATGTTGTTTCCGAACTACAGACCTTGCTCTTAAATAAAGATGTTAAAAAATAATTTATGAAACTTTCTGTTGAACAGTTTATTTACCGGTATATTATTACCAGAAATCAGTAGCGTATTAATGAGGGGAAAAGCTACCAGGCTGCGCCCCCCCCCCTCCCCACCACCGAGCCTTGGAGCTTGGGTCTAAAAGTCTAATTGCAACCTAATTTTTCGTCTCAAGCTTGGACTCTTAATTTAAATGTTTAAATAATGTATTCTTGGCTTAGATTACAAAGGTCTTGTAGAAAACGTTTAGTTTTAAACTTTTTCTTCTAAAAGTCCTCTTATATATAGAGATTAAGGTTTCAGACGCATATCGTTTTAGTTATTGATTTATAATACAATATTAAAGGAAAACGAGTAAAACGAATAATATTTTATAGTAGGTATATTTCTATTATATACTTGTCTGTCCTGTCTTTTCTTTTTTAGAGCTATTTTAAAAAAATATAACCCAATGCAATAAAATATTTTTACCACAAAAACAAAACACAATATAGGAATTTATTTTTAAAGAGAAAAATTAAAGTACAAATTTTAATTGAAACCTTTTTATGAAAGAAGTGTGATAATTTATAATATAAAAAATAGTGCGGAAAGAAACGAAAATACTTTATTATGAATATATAAAATGGCACTTAAAAAGGAGTATTTCAAAACTTAAGCATTTGCACCAAAACCTGCTCTTAGATCTACGTTCCTAAAATACATGATTTCTGAAAAAATCATGATTTTTGGCGTGAGCGATGTTTACTGTACTTTTTATCATGAAAACCCGAGCCCGAAAAACGCTGATTAGAGTCATACATACGTCTTATGTTAAAATTTTGGATTGACACCAATATTCATATTTTTCACAAATATAAAAAATATTTTTTTTTAAATAAAGAGCCAGCTAGGAATATCGAAAAGAAACATTTATAAAAACAAACTTAATCCAACCATGTAGAGGGGGAGAGATAATAATTTAATTTTCGAAATTTGATTGTAGTTAGGTGAATTTTAAACAAATGGGGCGTGGCTTCAAAAATTTTTCGCCTACGGCACTTTTCCGCCTTTTTTCCTAGGTACGAGATCATAAAATACATGTAATCCCGACTGTCCCTCTCTCCAGAAAAAAAAATGTCCTACTTACGCTCACTAAGCCTCCCCCCCCCCCTACGCTACGCCACTGCCAGATATGTTAACTAATAATATTTATAATACGCTTGCCATGCTATATTCTGTTTTAAAAAACGATTCCAAAAAAGTCCTGCGAAATAACACTTTAGACTTTTATTTAATTGGGAAATCTGGTTAAAACAACTTAAAAAGGTAATTAAAAGAGACAGCCGAGTTTAAAATGGAAAGGTATTTCGTTCAGCTTTTTTCTGAGCAAATCTACTTTTCGCATTTTATAAGTCGTAAATCACGTTTGAAAATTAAAAAAGTAAAGCTCTCAATCAATATTTTCGCGGACTTTTCCGTTTACTGCTTTTAACTGAGACTTGCTCCCATTAAATTTGCATTAAGTTTCAGTGTTCTTCCTCAAAAGAGTAAACTTCTTGAACGGAAGCGACTTTAAACTTCCGCCTTATTCCCTAAGAAGCTTAGGCAGCCTTGCTTAAGTGCCTCAATATATTGCTTCTATAAGATCGCTAAACATCAAAAATCGTAAGGAAAATGTTGCGTTTGAGTTTATAAGAGAATCTGGTTTAAATTTAATTTTATTCTTAGTTTTTCACCATAAAATATCTAAGAATAGATTGACTCGTCCTTTACTGTGAAAATACATTTTTTACTTAAATCTTAATTACTTTCGTATTTGTCACTAATGTATTTTTTAAAAAGGTGCGTTACAGCCTGTTTCATAATACAACTACGTCTTGCTTATACAGGGTGATTCCTAAGTAGATACTTCTTTTTTAGCTGTTTATAGAAGGCATTAAACTAAATAACATTTTCAAATACCTTTTTTCAAAAAACTTAAAAATAGCCGAGTTACAGAAGTAAAAAATCTATGTGCGGGCCTGGTATTCAAAATGTAGCCCTTTACTTTTATATTGTTTTTCTCCATGTTTTGTTTTGAGTCATGCATTTTACGGATCATTCGCCAGTTATTTATTTTGGCAATTCGCGGCGCGATGTGTTTTTCTGTAGCAAGTTAATTGGGGAAAATGGTAAAATTTGAATACATTGAACAAATTATGGTGCTAATTTATTGTGAGCAGAGCTGTGAAAGTTACTTTAAAAAAGTAACTAGTTACTTTTTCGATACTTTTGCACAAATGTATCTACATACTTATTAGGAATAGTTACTTTTACCTAAAAGTAACTTAGTTCTTAGTTACTTAATTAAAGTAACTAGTTATAGTAACTAAGATACTTTTACAGTAACTAGTTATTTTAATTGTAATTACGAAACTCTAAAAGTAACTAAGATACTTTTAAAGTAACTAGTTACATTGATTATAACTACGATACTCTAAAAGTAACTAAGATACTTTTGAGTAACTAGTTATTTTAATTGTAATAACGAAACTCTAAAAGTAACTAAGATGCTTTTGAACTAGATACCATAAATTTACCAGGGAGTGATAACATGTAAATGAAAAGTATATAACGAATACGAATTTATTATACTTGCAAACTTAATACATTTCTAATAAAAGTATAAAGAAAAGATAAGTAACAAATCCAAATAAACTAGTAACTTTTATAAAGAACCAAAAAAATTCAGAACGTTTTTAAAATGCACCGTTGGCTTTTAAAAGTACCAACCTTTCAAAATTCTCATCTAAGAGGGCATGTCTGCGAGGAGCATTAATGAGAGTAGCATATAAAAACAAACGCTCCACGGGAGCTGAAGAAGGCAACGGTTGTTATATTTGAGAAAATCCTTGTTAATGTCAGGATATTTTTGTCGCGACTTACCGCTCGTCCCTCCGTGAAAATCTGATTAACGGCCGCCAATCGTCCCTTGGTCATCACTGATGGACGGCACGTGTGCATTATTGGTATCCCAGAGGAAGAGGAACTTTAAAAGTACCTTACTTAGTTACTTTAAAAGTAACTTAGTTACTTTAAAAGGAACTTAGTTACTTTAAAAGAAACTTAGTTACTTTAAAAGGAACTTAGTTACATTAAAAGCATCTAAGTTACTTTTAAAGTTTCTAGTTACTTTTTAAGTGTATAGTTACTCCTAAAAAGTAACTAGATACAAGTTACTTTTCAGAAGTAACGAAGTTACAGTTCCTTTTGGCATAACTCAAAAAAGAACTAAGTTACTAAATATCTAGTTACTTAAGTTACTCACAACTCTGATTGTGAGTGTCGTAAAAGTGCGGATTTTTCTTCTCTACACCCAAAAGTTTTCTTAATGTTATTCAACGGGCAAGTCAGGCAGAACCGGATTTGATTTGCAGTGTATTAAATGAATGTAAGTACTTTATTCTTGGGTTTTTTGAAAAAAGGTATTTGCAAATATTGTTTATTTTAATGCCTTCTATACGCAGCTAAAAAAGAAGTATCAACTTAGGAATCACCCTGTAAAGTTGGACTTTAAAACAGCTGTAACTAACCTTTTTTAAAAATAAATTGAGTGACAAAACACGCAGTAACTACAATTTTCCATTAAATAATATATCTGTTTATTACTAATTCACAAAAGTCAGATTAAAACAAAATACACCATACTATGAAAACAAAAATATTTTCAATGACGTTTCAACTACACCACCTATATTTTAATATGAAACTCTGAATTTGAAAGTATTTTATTTTACCTACAGTATCCACTCGTGCGTCATTGTTTAACGATTAGGCGACGAAATGTTTTACAACCGGTATCTTTAATTATTATAATAATAATGGTGAATAAAAACATAACCCTTCAACGTCTTCCGGGCACTATTCTATGGCGCAATACGTCGTTGCCAACGAAATGTGCTAGTTTATCCATTTATTTCAGACGTCATCGTTTTTTTATTGTTATTTTGACTTATATTTTTATGTCTGGAAAATTTATTTATTCATAAAAATAGTTCTTTTCGAAGCTTTTATTATCGTCCTCTTGTGTTTCTGGTAAAGAAGTTTATGATAGTATTTATTTGATAACGGAACATCGAACGTGTCACATTGCCAAGCTAGATCACTGATGAGCACCCAGAATCAGAAACAAGGATGACCTCACATTTCATTTTAAGTGAGGTAAGGAATGTTAACATGAAATTATTGCGGGCCGCGGCCTCAGGATGGTCGCGCGTCTCTGATGAGTCCCAGTAGGACGAAACAACGAAAGGATTGAGATGTTAACGGAAGAAGGCAGGGCATACCGTTGTTAGCAGTGAGTCTAACGACCCATAAACTGCCATTCCCCACTGACAAAGGGGACAGCGGATAATAGACGAAGGGGTGCATAGCGTGCAAACCCCGGACGCTCAGCGCCGTGCAAAGATACCAATTTGAGGTAACCATGGCCGGCCCGTCATTTAATTTGATGTTAACATTCCTTTCCTCACTTAAAATGAAATGTGAGGTCATCCTTGTTTCTGATTCTGGGTGCCCATCAGTGATCTGGCTGTCCAGTTATTATATTGATCCTCTAGACTCCTTAGCTCATTGTTTGTCGGTGATTTATTCGACACATGAGAGGTAGGCAGCTTGGCTGCTCCTGAGGTCTAGTTAAGGCTGATTAAGCATTCTCTTTCGATCAAATAGTATTTATTTATTGTAGAACATTCTAACTTTTAATGGTATGTCGCGAAAAAAATTACGGCGATGGCTAAAGTCCTCTAAATTAAGATATTATGTTAAGAAATTAAATATGCAAGTATATATATATATATATATATGGGGGGGGGGGGGGGGGGAGGGGGGGGGGGCGAATGGGCTTAAGTAGGACATTTTTTTTCTGGAGAAAGGGGCAGTCGGGGCTACATGTATTTTATGATATTGTACCTAGTGAAGAAGGCGGAAGAGCGCGAAAAATTTTCGGGACCACGCCCAAAGATCGGTTAAAATTCACTAATCTACTATCAAATTTCGAAAAATAAATTATTACCTCTCCCCCTCTGCATAATTGGATTAAATTTGTTTTTTTTACTTTTTTTTTTATTCCTATCTGGCTCTTTATTAAAATAAAAACATTTTTTATATTTGTGAAAAATATGAATATTGGTGTCAATCCAAAGTTTTAACATAAATGTATGACTCTAACCAGCGTTTTTCGGGCTCGATTTTTCATGATTAAAAATAAAGTAAATGTCGCTCACCACGCCAAAATTGATGATTTTGTCAGAAATCATGTATTTTAGGAGCGTAGATCTAAGAGCAGTTTTTGGTGCAAATGCTTAGGTTTTGAAATACTCATTCTTAAGTGCCGTTTTGTTTATTCATAATAAAGCATTCTCATTTCTTCCCGCACTATTTTTTTTATTATAAATTATCACACTTCTACCATAAAAAATTTTCAATTAAGATTTTTAGGTACCCTAATTTTTCTCTTTAAAAATAAATATATATAATAAATTGTTTTTGTTATAAAAATATTTTATTGCATGGGGTATATTTTTGTTGATTTAAAATAGCTCTAAAAAATGGAAAACGGAACAGACAAGTATATAATAGAAAAATACTAAAAAATGTTATTCGTTTTACTCGTTTTCCTTTAATATTGCATCATAAATCAATAATTTAAACGATATACGTCCGAAACCTTAATATTTATATAAAACAGGACTTTTAGAAGGAATAGTTTAAGGCGGAACTTTGTGCAGAAAGAAATTTATTTGCAAGAGAGTCTCACCCGAAGTGGGCATACTAGCGAGCTTATGACGTGGTGAAAAATATTCCGTAAACATCGACACACACTGAAACCACGAGACGAGGCGGCAGGTTCTTTCTTATGCTAATGAGTTTCGGTTGATTTTATTTCGAAGATAAGAAATTTGTTTTGAGGAAAATAAGCATTTTACTTGTTATTGTATTAGTTAAAATAATGTATCTAATCGTTATACGGATATATCTTTTAAATTTTGTCTTATTTTATTATTAAAGCTATAGAATATTTACAAAAAATAAAGTTAGGTAGAGCAGAAAGTTTGAAGTGTTAATTATTAATAGGTACAAAAGCACCTGCAAACAGGGTGTTCGTGTTCCACCGGGAACCGCTTCGAACTATATATGGAAAACTATACATAGGAAAATTTTCAAAATTTGCCATCGTGGTAATGCTGATGGGGACGACCGGACTAAAAAAATTTCATAATGGTGGTATTTCCGGTTATATACCGAAAGTTAGTGTCAGCTAGGGTAGTCAGGTTTTAAAAATTGAAAAGCGGGAGGTGGATAGTGCCTGGAGGACAAGTTTTTTTTGAGGTGCTTAAAATAATTATATTGATGATTTCTAAAAAAAAAGGTCGATACCCCGTTGACCTTACGCTGTGGCGTGCCTTTTATATTTCTTCCTCCTCTCATCAATCGTGCTTTCTAAAAAAAAAAGGTTGCCCTTCTCTAAGGCAGCTGTACAGTTATTAGGCGTCCGTCGTGTTATCGGAAAAGCGGGAGTTTTGTTTAAGTGCGTGGGAGGCGGGAGGTTAAGTAAAAAAGCGGGAGCCTCCCGACTAAATCGGGAGGGTTGGCAACCCTAGTATCAGCGTGTTTATTTTAAATAGAACATCCTATATATTATTACATTTTTGCATTCTAGGTAAGATTCTAGGCAGATTTTGTACAGGGTGGGGACTTTAATTGGAATAAATTCGATATTATTAAAACTGCTGAAGTTACGCCTACAAAATGTATTATGTGGGGTTTTGAAGCATGCGGAATTGAATTATAATGTCGGCGCAGTTGCCAGATTTCTCAGCTTTGCGCTACACGTAGTAATTTTAATATTTTAAATGGAATGCCCAATTTATTTTTATTGCAGTGCATTGGGCGTGTCTAATTTAATAAGATGCCAAATTTACAAAATTCTATCTTCACTAATTGCTGAGCTATGGCAACAATGTAGTTCCATTAAAAAGTATCATGAGAATTTCTATTTTTAAAGTTTAAATTAAATTGGCCATTTTGAAAAGACAAGAATTTTTCTCGAAGCTTGTCAATAACTTAGTAACTATGGAGGTAGACAAGCCATAGCTCAGAAACTAGTGAAGATAGAATTTTGTAAATTTGAGATCTTACTAAATTTGACACTACCAATTCACTGCAATAAAAATAAATAGTGCATTCCATTTAAAATAACAAAATTACTACGTGTAGCGCAAAGCTGAGAAATCTGGCAACTGCGCCGACATCATAATCCAATTCCGCATGCTCCAAAACCCCCACATACTAAATTTTGTAGGCGTAACTTTAGCAGGTTTAATAAAATCGAATTTATTCCAGTTAAAGTCCCCACCCTGTATACCTATACCTATACCTATAAATATCTAAGCGTTTTTGACATATTTGAATTTTTCTGTTAAGAATGACGTTTGCAAGCCTTAAAATAATTATCAATTTTTTCTATAAAGAAGCCTTATAGTTATTTAATTTAGGCGGGATTCCTTGTTATAAAGGACCTGCTTTATTAGATTTTTTATAATATTTTGATAACTATTAATTCAGAGTGTTTAAACAATAAGATTGAAAAAACTGCAAAAAGTCTAAATTTTATAATTACTTTTAGTTAACCATTAAAAAGGGTAAGTTTGTGTATTCCAAAAATGTTTAGTTTTCGAAATATTGCTAATTTAATATTTTTATATGGCAATTTTGCTGCAGATTTTTAGTTCAGTGACTCTTAGTTGTCTATGACGGCGTTGAAAAACAGCAAAATCTAATTTTACCATTTGAACATTATTAATAAGCACATTGTGATGGCTTCTGTTTTGAAGATATCGATTGGCAAATGTGTCCTATGTTCTTAATATAACTTTAACACATTCTCCATAAATAATAAATAAATTTAAATAATCTTCGTTTGTACAATTTAAGCGCACAGATATGATAATTAATGATGTTTAAATGGTAAGTGACAGCTTCATACATTTTTCTCGCATTTGATTGTTTTTCAACGCCGTTATAGCCAACTAAAAGTAACTAAACTTAAAATCTGCAGCAAAATCGCCATATAAAAATATTAAATTGGCAATGTTTCTAAAACTAAAATTTTTTGAGATTACCCTTATTTTTAATGCTAAATAAGGAATAATTATAAAATTTGTGTATTTCCATTTGAAAAACTAGTCTTTTTGCAGTTTTTTAATTTAATTTTTAATCGTATTGTTTAAACACCCTGTATTAATAGTTTTATTAAAATATTATAAAAAATCTATTAAAAATATCTAAAACTCTTAGACATAGGTATAGGACATGGTATACAAGATATGCCTAAATTCTTGCGTAGAATTCAAAAATGTAGTAATATATAGAGTATTCTATTTAAAATAAGCAAGTTGACACTTACTTCCGGTATAACGGGAAGTGCCACCATTATAAAAATATTTTAGCCCGATCGCCCCCATCAGCATTAGCATATACTGTCAAATTTTCAAAATTGGGAGGCACAGGCCTACCCTGAAACTAAAGGTTTTCAGCATTGGCTATCAAATACTTCGTAAGGTCAATAGTTTTTCAATCAAAATTTTCTTATATTACAAATTTTTCACCGTGTTTATTTAAAAAACAAAAGATAAGTCCCGCTGGTTCCAGGATTTGTTGACTGTGGTTACTAACTCGCGCAGTATTTTGTCTGTCGCGTTCCGTGCCATTATAATTATTTTTTTTTAAAGTGGTATGTTTTTGACGATTAGTTGCGCTGCACCCTCAAAAGAGGAAAAAGTAAGTACCTAGACTTTTTTTTAGTAACACAGAAACAACAGGAGGTAGTACCGTATCGTCGCGCCAGTCCGATACAAAATCACGGTATTAATGTTTTTTATAAACATAAAGTGATAGGGGGGTAGCCAAAAAAACGTGTAAGTTCTCAAAAGTGACTTCTATAAAATAAAATACTTCGCAGCCTTTTCTACACTTTTTCCACCGTTCAAAAGTGGCTACAAAAAAAAAAAAACTTTGCGTTTTCAAGAACTTCTATCAAAAGTGATTCCTACAAAAAAAAATGTCGCAGTCGTTTCATAAACTCCCCCTAACAAAAGTTAGTAAAAAAGTACCTCCCCCCCTCCCCCTGTTAGTAAAAAGTATATCTACCCCCCCCCCCCCCCCCCCCCCCCCGCTCCCCCTTGGTCAAGAGACGGGGGCAACAGCCCTCTCTATGGACGCCCATGCCTAACAAAAAATTGTATTTTATTACTCTGCGTGGCATACTGTCCAATTTTTATTTAATACCTACCTGGCTTCTTAGAAGCATTGTCACTATACAGTAGTCTCGCTGCACCAAATTGTATCTGCGAGCCAATAACATGGACAGATAAATATCATGTGACCAACGCCAAATTCGTACCTGACAACTACTTTTAAATCGTTAAACCATGGATAAAATAATAAACTCATTTCACCTTTAAGATGAATTCATATTTTAACAGGTTTAGACAGAAGCTCACTATATAAACAATATATAGAGCCTGTATAATAAGCATAAAATATAAAAACAATCGAATAGAAATAGATTCATTATGCAACAGTTGGTTTCCTTACTCACTAAGAACCTTCATAAATGGCTTTATTTTATTGCACCTATCACCCTTTACCAAGACAAATTAAACTTTAATTTTAGATCTAAGAGTTAATATACCAGGGTTACCATACATCCTGGGATTGGTCATAAGTTTCCGGTGACCCAGTTTGGGCCTCTAATACCAATAAGCTATTTACCTTAGTATATTTTGTTCACTATCAAGACAATGGCCCATTTCGATAAAAAACGAAACAAAAAAATTCAATATAGCCCATTTTTGATTGCAATACATCAACAAATCCACTGCATTTCGTTCAATTCTTATCCTTACCTAACATGAATAAGAAATTTTAAAAGCCCAAACACCCGTTTTGACAAAATGGTGAAAGCGCCTTAAACATTTTGCCTTCCGGCGCATTATAAACCATCTCGGTCTAAGCCAAAGCATTTATGGCAACCCAGAGTATATAGCACAACTACTAGTTGCGTCTTTTTAAAATTGACGCTTAGATATTCTGTTATTGGCATTGACAATCCAAAAAGAAGAACATAAAATTTAGCCCAAAATTACCCCCGAAATTACTTCTTGTTCGACCACCTATAATTTTTTTCAGTGTATCATTATTCTCTCTGGATGTAAATTGTTTCACGTCAGCCGAAAATAAATTCAGCTGTATATAGGCAACTTCTATAACATGACAACAAAATTTACCTAAAACATGAGTTGCACGCTGCAAGATAACGGACTTATTACGACATTGTTTTGTCTCAATTTTTGAGGTCTTAAAGATAAGACATGAAAGTTCTAAGGTACATGGCTATTTTTTTGAAAAAAAAATTCTTAGCTACGATATTAACCTTGGAAAAGTGCCTAAAAATACGCACCTTTAGTGGGCATTTTCTTATACATATTCTTATTTTTTTCAAAAAAGGGCTTTGTACCTTAGAAATACAAACATTCCTTTATTAAATTTTAAATTGTCCCGACAAATATCTTAAATAGCCTGTGCAGAATCCTGCAGTAGCGAAACGGTGTTTTTCATCCTCTAAATTTGCGCGTGGTAGAGCCTTAAAAACTAAACGTTTCCTACAAGACCTTTGTAATCTAAGCCAAGAATACATTATGTAAAGATTCAAACTAAGAGTCCAAGCGTAAGACAAAAAAATAGGTTGCAATTAGACTTTTAAACCCCGAGCTTCTAGGCTTGGGGGGGGGCGTAGCCCGGCAGCCCCCTCCCCCCTAAATATGTCACTGGTAATTATAATAAATATTATTACATTATTTAACCAGCATAATATGATTATAGCTGTTATTCACGCGGTTGATGCTAATGACACGAGCCGTAGGCGAGTCTCATAAATCATCATTATATGCGAGTCGAATACATACTTACTCTGTCCATGACTACCAAATAATTTTAGCTACAATTAAGTACTACAAATCTTTATTTTTAAATAACTTACATTGAAATAAAATATTGATTTTCTCACTAACTATAGTAAGAAAAGTTATTTGTTAACATTAATATTAATGAGTAAAGAAGATTTTCCTTTTCATTTCGCCAGATCCATCTTTAGACGCGTTTCGTCATATCATGACTCATCAGTAGAGCTAGGATCCGACGAAAAGAAAAGGGATCTCGAAGCTACTTAAGGCAGCACTTGGTGGGACACACCAAGTGCTGCCTTAAGTAGCTGCACACTGTGTCGCTGTTAGACACTCACATTAATATTAATGTTTGTATTTACACAGTGTGTGAAGTTAAATGTAGGATTTTGGTTATTTGTAGATAATATGGTCTCATTGTTTATATGGTTGACAAGATAGATTTTGTTGTATGGAGTTTTTTAAGCTGAATCCATTTTAAGAAAATATTTAAATGAACCAATGCAGTTTTTAAAGAAAACATGCCTGAATGCAAAATTGTCTGGTTATTTTAAAGCATGAATGCTATTAGGTTTGTTTTTTTTATGATAAAACACCTGCACTGTAGGAAAAATCCTTTAAGGCGCTCTGGGAGCGGTGCGAGTGCGAAAAAAGCGATTAACGTTGGTCTTGAAACGTTGAAGATTGTATTCATTGGGATTGGGAAACACGACCTCAGGAAGATCATTCCACAAAGATGACGTTCTCCAGATGAAAGAATTCTTGAACAATGAAGTTCGAGGAGTACTAAGCTGAACAACATATGGATGAGCGGCAGTGGTTCGCCGTGTATTTCTGTTTTGCATTGCTCTAGGTGGAATCAAGTGGGCAATGTCAGTCGAACACCTGCCATGGAAATATCTGTAAAAGAGAGCCAAATCACCAACCTGTTTTCGATGCTCCAGGCTATCGAGGGTCTTGGTCAGCTCGGGGTCGCCGATCAGACGAACGGCTCTCCTTTGAATGGAATCCAGTAGCCGAAGGGTGTGCTTGGGTGCAGAGCTCCAGACATAAGAGCAATATTCTAATGATGGTCGAATCTAGGCTTTGTAGAGTGTCAAAAGTTGACGAGGTGTGTACAACCTTTTGGTGCGGAAAAGTACACCAAGTTTATGTGCAGCTGCCTTGGCAATTGCGGCAACGTGATCATGCCAAGACATATTACCTCCCAGATTGACCCCCAGCAAATTAATAGACGGTGCCAGGGGAATTGCGTGTCCTGCCATGACTATATCCGGTTCTGCAATGTTAACCTTTTTGGAGTTTGGGTTTTCTTAGCGTTAAATTTGACTTGGTTTAGGTGGAATATTTCCCGAAAAGAAACTTTCTTTCGTTGATAAAGGACATAAACTAGCGCCATAGGTACTGCTTGTTCTTGGTATTTTTTAGTTCACATTCTTCAATTTTTTTTTAATCCAACTTAAAGATTTTTCTCGAAATCGGGACATTTTTAGAGAAAAACTTTAAAAATCAAATTCTAATTAACTTTGATGAATTAATAAAAAATTATGGTTGCTAAGGAAAAAAATCATGCATTGTTAAATATGGTTCCTATGGAAAAAATTCATAAATAGATTACTTTATTCCTGTAACTTATTTCAAACCCCATACGCAAAGAATTTTATTTTACATTCCCTTTAAATTAAAATTTTCTGATTGGTTAGAAAAAGTCGGTGCGAAATTTTCACTTATAATCTCCATATTATAGCATAAATTATTTCCGGAAATTTTTTCGTGGTCGCGAAGTATTTGAAAATTTTCTTAAATAATTCACTACTGAAGAAAAATTTCCGGATTTATAATTCAAGCTCGAGGGAATTTCGATAAGAAAACTTCGCACCTAGTAAAACATTACACCACTTATTAAACGAATAAAAATTTTATCCACGGGAACTGTAAATTTCTAAAAATTTATCCGCAAACATATTTTTTTAAGTAAACATTTAAAAATTAATATATTGATTTGCCTGATATTAAACGAAAGTAGGTTAGAGTCACACCACTGTATAATTTTTGCTATATTCCCATTAATTATTTGTGTTCATAACCTACCCAGTACCTGCTCCTCTCCCCCCTGACGAAATTTGTAAATACGCCACTGGGTCATGCACTATGCAAAGTGTCTATTCGGCGACATCACTTAGCTTACTAGAAGGGTCTATAAACGTATTCAGAGGAATAGTTTATAAAGCACGAACAATGGACACAAACGTTAAAAAATTAAATAAACCATTATACCTAACGTAATAAATCTATAATTTCATAAGATACTTTTACACCAATAAATATTAATTTAATCATTTGGCAAACAGCATAATCACATAACCCAAACTCATAAGAAATCTAATTTTAAACAGACTCTTTTTGAAGGTCGGAGACAATGATGTTTCTTGACTGACTTGAGTTTTGGACTTGCATTGTCTTTATTTGTTTTATATCACAACGTTTTGACTGGTAAGTATCTCCAGCCGTCTTCAGGTGAATACTAGATAAGTAAAGTAACTACAGCTCTATTTATACTAGCTAGATGCACTGAAGCATGACTGAGATGGGCGCAGTCATGCGTTTAGTTAGTGTGCGGTATTTTAAGTTTACATCTACCTAACAGATATTTCTTATATCTAATGATGGGTTACTAAAACAATCTGGGTTCTGGTATATGGTAGCAGCTTCCACGTATTCCATCTATGCACCTGAAGACGGCTGGAGATACTTACCAGTTGAAACGTTGTGATATAAAACAAATAAAGACAATGCAAGTCCAAAACTCTTTTATCAGTCAAATCAAAGATTGTTAGCTCAAGCGTTTGAAATTATTATTTAGAGCCTATAAGTAGTTAGTTACTAGATATTATTAGGTTAAATATCTTCAACAATATTTTTAATTTATTCCAGATAACATATTTTTTTCTTTCAGGTTAGGCATAATGTCCCATTTTGGAGCTCTAGCAGCTGCGAGTAGTAGGTATGCTGCCCTTTGTGGAACTCCAACAGATCCACGGACATTGCCATGGTATTGGGGAAGGATACCATCGCAAATACCACCTGAGAAACTTAGTCCTACAGGTTATTTTATTTTATTTTATTTTACACTCTAATAACTTTACAGGGGTTTTGGCTAATTTTGGTCAGAACAATACTCTAACAGTATCTGCTATAGTCTTCGCAACCAATTCTATCATTTTCCGACAGACTACAGCAGTAATTTGTCATCGATCAGCAATGGCGGCTCGTCAGGTGAAGTAGGTGAAGGGGCTCTTCACCAAAAAAAATAAAACCAGGAGGATAGTTTTTCAACAATATTAAATATTAATGTACAGCTAGGTACCATTTTAGCCTTTAAAAAATAATTATGTTCGAATTAATAATATTAATTTAATCCGAATATAGCTATGCATAACGGGGCCACGGTTAACTCCGATGGACAATAATTATAAACGCTCGTGCATTTTGGCGCGCCCCAGCCGACCGTTTCCGTAAGCTCAAAGAAGCAAGTGAAGATCCAACGCCCAACATACAGTGAAGGGGCTTTGACTTTCACCGTTGCTATGATTACATGATGTCAGTCACGCGACAGCATGTAACAATTTGCTAATGCAATCTATCAAATGTGATCTATTTTTAAATTGCCCTTCATTTTAATAAATGAAGGGCAATTTAAAAATAGATCAGTCGAATGCACCATTGTTTTAGTATTCGTTCGTATAACCTTAAGGTATTTATTTTAAGGCTTCGTGAAACTTACGGGTATAGATATCGTTTTTACGTGATTTACTGTGTGATTAAAAGTTTAGTTTTTATTTTTTAGTTAATTCAGTAGTGTAAAGTTAGTTAATGTTTGTTTAAGTACCCGCACTATACCTAGCTCTTCACCATTTTTTAAGACCGCGAGCTGCCACTGTCGATCAGCTGATATCAAGAAATCATAATTTCCCCAGATTTTTAGTAAGCCGTAATTAGACCACAAGTCTCGATGTGAATTGTGTTATAAAAGTAAACAAACCAGAATTCATATATATTTGACTCTGTTTTGCGAGAGTACTTAAAAAATTTACTCTTCCGCTGCGTGGACAATATTTCTATATTTAAACGTTTCTTAGCTCAGACCATGTTAAGCTCACTGAGCTGCAAGGGACGCGACTGTGACCATAAGTATTAATGCACTAGTTGGAGCACTTTATGGAGATTGCTTTGTCCAATATTAAACTGAACGATTAGTAGATTTTGGTACAGATAAAATCAATCATGTAAAGTACAAAGATGTAGACAGCGGAAAGAAAACTTTAAAAAAGTGCTACAAAAATTTAAATAATTGACTTTTATTTGTAAATAATGTTTAAATGATACTTCATTACTAGTTTTTAATGACCTCATACAAGTTTCATAAAAGACCCTTAACAATGGTAGCAACAACCTTTCCACCGGCATCTACATCACTGTACTTTACATGCTTGATTTTACGATAGTGGAGTCAAAATCAATCATGTAAAGTCAGGCCCGGACTGGGACCATTCGGGGCCCTCAGCTAAAACCTGTAAAGGGGCCCTATACCGGGGGGTCTGGGCGTCTGGGTGTTGAAAATTAGGTGCTTCAAAACAATGAAAACGCGTTTTTACGCTATTTTGGCACTTATAAAAGAAAGAAGAATAAATTCAGCTAGGTTTTTATACGAATGTTATGATTTTCGACTTTTGTTAACTTTATTATTCATTAAAATAAGAAATTCACAGTATTTTTAGGATACCATAATACTACCAAACACATGCTGTAGAACTGCTAATAATTACAACGGATTTCAAAATAAAGTGCAGTATTTTATTTACCCCAAAGTATTAATGAATTATGTCAAAATTATTTGTGTAATAAAAATAATGACAAACGGATATTAGGGATTAGAAAAATAATACTAAATTTTTTTAAAAAATTCTGTTTATTTAACAGTTTACGATGTTGTTATACTAGAATAGAAGGGGCTTAAATTAACTGAGATGATTCAACATTTTACTCCCCTATGCCTAAAGTAACAGCTTCTTTGTAAGCAACTCACTTGTTAAAGCTACTTCATCTATTATTTTATTTTGGTCCAAATCATAAAATAAATCCCTCTCAACATTAATAAAAAGCAGACTGGACATAAGGTCTTGGCCTAAAGACGACAGAAGTCGAGTTTTAACTATTTTAAGTTTAGAAAAAACTCGTTCACATGTGACTTGGGTAGAAGTATGGTAAGAACAAATAATATAAACATATGTTGGACGTGTTCTACTTTTGGAAAATGTAATTTTTTTTGGAAAATGTAATTTTTTTTGGAAAATGTAAACAAAACATTACCAATAACACAAAATAACTTCTAACAAGACAAAAACTTTTTTTTGATTTTTTGTACGTTATGTGGGGGGCCATTTGGGACCCCTCGGGCCCGGGGCCCTCCGCGATCGCGGACCTGCGGACCTGGCCAGTCAAGTACAATGACGTAGGCGACAGTGGAGCGATAAACTTTAAAAAGCTGCTACATAACTTAAAATATGTGATATTTTATGTGTAAGTAACTCTATCTATATCGTGGAATTTGTATTTTAAGGGACTGATTGATTTAAAAAATATACAGGACGTTATTTTTAAGATAAAAAAGTTGGAACTCTTTGACTAACCCTGTATAACTATAGAAACGGGTTTGTCCTATATATGTGTGACAATTTTTAAAATGTTATATTTAGTCGTTTTTAAAATATATTTACAATATTTCAGACTTCTTGCCACCCTGTATGTTTGGCTTATTTCTTTCAAGTTTACCACTGACTTCATAAAATAAAAGATTTTCTTGGGATACGACTCCGATTACTTTTAATTTGGTCTGACGCATAGCATAACAATTATTCCTCTATCGAAACCAACCCAGTGGCGTGCATACAATATAGGCAAAAAAGCATTGGCTACCCTGGGAACGATAAAACAAACAGATAAAAAAAATTTGTATTTTAATTTTTATTCGTATAATCCAACTTTGGTAATTTATTTCTACATTTATATAATAAACAATAATATAGGACCAAAAAATAAATCCTATATCATTTCCACGAATATATTCTTTGCCTATTATATCGTAAACTAGATTCCTGTATAAGCCTTCCGTAAGACCGTTCTAAAAGCAAATATCTCGTTGTACATTAGCGTCTTATGTATAAGCAAAAGCACTACTTTCGTACGAGTGAAAGTAAGCATTAGTTTAGTTAGGAAATTTTTAAATGGAATAACGGATAAGGTATCGCAAAATAAGAAGCACTTTTGTGACAATTCAAATAACTTTTGCTGATATAGGTTCATAATATTTAATAAATCAGTAAGCTTATAATATTTCACATAATACGACGTTTTTGGCAACATTGGTTTAATCAGGTGGATGATAAATTTTTAATTTCTAATTAGTGGTTTCACCCTTTTGCTAGACTTCGCGCCGTCGGGTTTCGGAAAAAAAGGAATATGTTGCGTTAATTGTTACTATTCCGCCTAGCAGCGCGTCTACAGAACGATCTGGATTAAAAAGAATTCATACCTATTTACGAAACACACAGAAAGAGCCACGCTTAAGTGAATTAACAATATTATCTCTGGGGAGCGACCTTTTGCAGGATTTAAAACGCAAAACCAATTTTTATGACATTATTTTAAAATAATTTTTACTTAAAGACCGCCGTGTTGAACTAATTTATAAATAATGTCGTTTTATTCTTCTTCTGCCAGTGTTCTTTCCACAAACTCAAAACAAGACATTTTGTGAAAAAATTTGAAATTAGATGCTTCATTACGGAAGGTAAATTTTTGTCTTAAATGAAATTTTTGCCTACCCTGGTTAAAACAGCATTGCACGCCACTGAACGTACCCCACGGCGGATTTAACAATGTATATTTGAGAGTCTTTAAACAGCACGAAAATGGTTTCGGAAGCCTTATGTCAAGTTTACGCTATAATCGAGCCAAGCCCCACAAATGCGGATTGAACACCGTCGCAAGTATTTACTAAATAAAATCTTTGTGAGCAATAGAAATACGAATTGCTTAATCTTCTTTCAGCTATTGAAAATAAATTGAATTGTCTTGGTTTTCTTGTAAATTCTAAAAAACTTGGAAATGACTTGAGTGAAATCGACACCTCACAAACAGTTTTTTCAGTAATTACGTCAATTTTAAAAGTGGTTTTAACTTTTAAAAATCATTTTATAAAACTTATTACTTTTACCTACTTAAATGTAATTTCAAAAAACTCATCGGATTCTATCGTGACGTCTTTTCTAGCCGAGAACCATGTCAAATACGGTGTTGTTAAACATAGAAAATCGTATCTTATGTTTTTGGTGGCCTAATAAAAAAAAAGTTTTTATTAAAATGTATATTGTCATATCTATAAAACTAAAAAAAAAACTTTCGAAGTATTTTTTTTAAGTAAAATTTTACTATGTAGCTTTTAAAATGTTATCGATAGTTTTAAAATAATTAACATTTTCTATCCTCTGAAAACCAAGAATACTAGAAATTATGTACATTTTAATATTACAATTTTCACCAATCGATAAACTAAATATTTTTGAAAATTTCTTTATACATTCAGCGAAGCAAATAATTCGTTTTTCGACAATGTGTATCGTTTGGCAATGGCGATTTTTTTTTATAGCGCGCTAAAATGATTTATCGGAACGTGACTCATTGGTGACATTTTGCCAACCAACAAAATCCCGCTATTCAATTTTTCAGGCGTTAAGATCTCGACAGTGGTTGATGCCTGAAACAGCATTTTCGATTCGCTAAAAAGAATTATACTTGTCGCTGAATATAAAACAGGTTTTTTCAAAATTGTTTGTGTGGATTCAGAGAAAATCACTTTTGAAATATCTTTTAGTGGGATTTTGTTGTGTGGAAAAATGTTGCTAGTGTTGCTATTGGTAGGAAAATGTATGACAATTTGTAGCATAAACAAATAAGAAACTTTGGCCAGCTGATGCTATGATGCATCGCGATATGACCAGGACCGGGTCCACAAAAAAGCCCTTGGTACAGTGGTGTAGCCGAAAATAGGCTCGGGGGGGGGGGGGGGGGATTTTTTTCTGGAGAGAAGGACAGTCGAGACTACATTTATTTCATAACATTGTACTTAGCGAAGAGGCGGCAAATCGCCGCAGGCGAAAAATTTTCGGGGCCACGCCCAAAGTTTGTTTAAAATTACTATTACAACTATCAAATTTCGAAAATTAAATTACTACCTCCCCTTCTGCATGGTTGGATTAAATTTGTTTTTGTAAATGTTTATTTTTACTTTTTTTTGATATTCCTAGCTGTCTTTTTATTGCAAAAAAAAAACATTTTTTATACTTGTAAACTTGTGAAAATATGAATATTGGTGTCAATCCAAAATTTTAACATAAGACGTATGTATGACTCTAACCAGCGTTTTTCGGGCTCGGTTTTTCATGATTAAAAATAAAGTAAATATCGCTCACCACGCCAAAATTGATGTTTTTTTCAGAAACTATGTATTTTCGGTGCCCATTAGAGCAGTTTTTGGTCCAAATGCTTAGGTTTTGAAATACTCCTTCTTAAGTGCTGTTTTGTATATTCATAATAAAGCATTCTCGTTTCTTCCCGCACTATTTTTTTTATTATAAAATATCACACTTCTTCCATAAAAAATGTTTCAATTAAAATTGTTACTTTAATTTTTCTCTTTAAAATTAAATATCTAATTGTTTTTTGTTTTTGTTGTAAAAATATTTTATTGCATTAAGTTATATTTTTCTTGATTTAAAATAGCTCTAAAAAAGGGAAAACGGAATAGACAAGAATACAGTAGAAAAATACTATAAAATATTATTCTTTTTACTCGTTTTCCTATAAAATTACATCAGAAATCAATAACTAAAACGATATGCGTCCGAAACCTTAATCTCCATATAAAACAGGATCTTTAGAAGGAAAAGTGTAAAAACTACACGTTTCAAAAACAAGACCTTTGCAATCTAAGCCAAGAATACATTATTTAAAGATTTAAATTAAGTGTCCAAGCGTAAGATGAAAAATTAGGTTGCAATTAGACTTTTAGACCCGAGCTCATAGGCTGGGGGGGGGGGGGAGCTGCAGCCCCCTCCCCCTTCTAAATACCCCACTGCTTGGGTATAGAGACAGCAAGCCCTTGGGTATAGCAACAGCAATTCCTCTGTGCCCTGAGCTCTTTTGGTCACTGGGTCGTTTATTTTTTGTGATTATTTTGGTGTATTATTGTCCAATTTTTAGGTGTTTTTAATAATAAAGATATTTGTGAAAATCAATAAATTATATGTAATGAAATGATCTTATAAAAATGATAGTCTAATTAATGAACTAAACATTGGTGACAGTACCATACCAGTTGATACAAAAAGGTAGGATTTTAATTAGTAAATAAAATCAGTCTTCCAATTCGACCGTAAGAAAATGTTTTTATAAACGATGTTTGAAAGTAGAATAGTTTAATTTTTTATATCACATTGTATATAATTGTATATTTGAACTATTATATTTAAAACGAGTTTTATATTTTTCTGAATAATGTATTGGTATTTCTTTATTATCTTGATTTCCAGTATTCATGTTGTAATTAATTCTATACTGAATTTTCTTGTAAAGACAATCAGGTCTAAATTCAAGTTTTATAATATTATGTTGTCGATGGGTGATATTTTTTAAGGCTTGTTAAAAGTCGTATGCAATTATTTTGTGATATTTGTATTTTTTGTTGTATTTGTTTTTAAAATTTATGTTTTTATGATAGATAACATCATCATAGTCTAAACCACTTAAAATAATAGAATCTGCAAGCTTTAATTTTGTATAAATATCTAAGTACAATCTAAAATGATACAACATTTTAAGTTTATAATAAAGTTTTCTTTACAATATTTTTTATATGATTTTCAAAAGTCAAGTTTTGATCAAAAATGATACCAAGATTTCTAGCTGATGTTACTAAAGGAATCTCATAATAATTTATAATGACATTAAAATTAGTGTTTCTTATTATTTTGAAATGAATACTTTTTTGGGCCGATTAGAAGTAAACTGGCTTGGTTTATATTAAGTTTTAAGCCATGATCCTTTATTACTTTAGACATATTAGAAAGATCTTCTTTTATCAATGAAACCCAATGCATACAATTGCCATTTTTTAGTTTGTGATTTATTTGTTTATCATCGGCAAAAGCTAATAGGATACCATATTTCATTGATAAATAAAAATCACAATAAACTTTTATCTAGTTTCGTAAATTAAAATTAGATTTAATTTGATTCAGTATTTTTTTCTCTCTAAATTAATGTTTCTATATTTACACTTTGTAATTTGCAATAAATTAATTTGGGTTTTAGCCTACTGGGTCATGAAATCTAACTATTTTAGAAACCCGATGTAAGTAGGCCTGAGATGATAAATATATAGGATGTCCCATAACTTATGGGCCGTAGAGTAACTGGAGATACTAGACATCAAACTAAGCCGATTATGTCTTATAAGTTTGTTTTTTTTGATAATTAAAATATTAATTTAATTATGTACTATGTTTTTTTATGCTTTGGGATGTTTAAAGGGAAATATCTCGAAAACCGTTGAAGATATTAAGATCAATCAAGTACACCTTTTTGACTCAGAAAGAAACTATAATTGAAAAACACCTAATATCACAGGTAAGAAAAAAAAATCATATATTTATGAAGCCCAGTGTATGCAACTAGCGCCCTCTAGTTTAAAACTTAAAAATTTCTACAAATTCTTATTTCTTGCTCATAAAAACATAACATTGCCAACTTTCAATTCGATTCATTAAACCGTTTTAAAATTATGGCTTATTTTCGAGAATAAACTTTTACTTTCAACACCTTGTATCTCTAGAACGAGTAACAATACGAAAAAACTTATATGACTTAATCGGCTTAGTTTGAGGTCTAGTATCTCCAGTTACTTTACGGCCCATAAGTTATAAGAATAAAATTAATTATTAATAATTACTTTTGTTAAGATTTGACGACTATGATGATTTTCTATCTCACATGAGTGTAATCGAGCAGACTCAATAACATTTATTATAATTTGTTTTCCCAATAACTTAAATTTAACTAAACTATCTTTAATTTAATGATAGTTATAATTAGGGCTGTGCGATAATCAAAAAAAAAATTGATTTTCGATTATATGAATTAATCGATTATTTTCGATTCGATTAATCGAAATAATCGATGAATCGTTTTTTTTTCGAATCGCCTTATTGAAAATAATCAATTAATATAAAAAAAATCAAATAATCAAAAATAAAAATCGATTTTTTCTCATTATATAAATAACATTGAACTAATATTTAAATCACAATTATTATTAATTTTGACAAGGCAAACTTGAGGGTAATACGTAATAGGTGCCTTAAAAATATTAAACCTTAAATGCGATACACTTTCAAAAATATATATTTTAATCGAAAATATATCGATGATCGAAAAATCGAAATAGTTGTTTCGATTAATCGAAATATTTTCGATTAATAATCGATTAATCGATTTTTTAAGTCAAGATTTGTCGTTACAGCAGGAACAACATTTACTTATGACAAATAGATGCACTACATAGTTATGACAGCAATTTATCTTGTTATGCTAACTACATTTTTTCGTAATGGTTACACAATTGCCTAGCAACAGTTTGTTTAGTAATAGTAACAAAATTATTTAGTAAAAATAAACTTAATAGACTCTTATATAGTTTAGAAAAATTCGAGACTGGTTCATATCAGGCGGTGGTCTATCTTTCCTGGAATTACCCTTCTCTAGCTTTTGATTTCTTACATTGATATTCTCAATATGCCAGCCTTAAAATAGTTATTTAAACTTTAATACCTAAAAATGTCCTTCAAATCATACCTTATACACTTGTAATATGTTTTCTTCGCTTAACTCTTTAACATGAATACATTACACCTTCTTCTCCCGATGATAAATGTTTATACATTCGAAACATGTAGAAAACTTTCTGTAATTTAAAAAATGCTTTTAATTAAATCAGTGGAGAAATAATTAAAGTGTATCATTTTAACATGGATTTGCTATTTTAATTTTAAAGACTGTTATTAACATACTACTTATTAACAAAAACGTTTTTATTTTATTACATTATTTACACAAATATTTCATTTGTTACAGGAGGATCAATAAATGACGATCAATCACCTCCTATATCCCCTCGGGGTCATCAAGCGATATTAACCAACGCTGGACAATCTCGACCATCTTCACCATCAGATAACCAAAGATCGCCAACTAGTTCACCTAACCCTTCACCAATGTTGTCCTCCTCCCATCCTGCATTTCTGGAACCAAGCTATGGTGGCTCGAAAAGCCCTTTTAGAGAGTCTGATAATATGATAGTGGATGAAGAAATAGAAGACGATGAGAGTGATTATGATAATGACAAAGATAAAAAAATGCAGGGACCTAATATGAGTCCTGGAAATTCGTTATCCAATAAGAGAAAAAAGAAAACAAGAACTGTATTTTCAAGGTCTCAGGTGTTTCAATTGGAGTCAACCTTTGATATGAAAAGGTTTGTAGTAATGAAAAAATTAATATGAGTAGGTCCTACAATATTAGAAACACGATGTTGCTTATTTAATTTGAATTCATAATAATAATAATAATAATAATAATAATAATAATAATAATAATAATAATAATAATAATAATAATACTTTTAACGATAGAGAAAAGTAATAGCATTTAAATATTCCTATAAAGATACTTAAAGAATAACAAAACATTTATTTACTTTTATTTTTATTGAGTTACGCAAAATAATTTCTGTGTGGAAATAACAGTGTCATTTTTTCCAAAATTATGTGTTTCACTAAGAAAGGTTCTATTTAAGAGCCTCTTGAGTATGCTAATAGTTGTATGTTTGCGGGAATTTTTAGTTTTATCTTAAAACTTTATTTTCTAATTTCCACTCTTCTCCATTTTTTCTGGATCTACACAAATTTTGATGATACAATTGTGCTTACTTTTGAAACTTCTCTAACATTTGAAGAACCTCTTTTAATACTGGTGGTACTTAAACAAACAAGCATATTAAATAAATTAATTAGTTTCTGAAACTTTCGTTACAATAGTCATATAGTCAGAGGAAATCCCTCATTATAATAAAAGTTATTCGTGTTTCAAAGCATCAATCTTTGATTGTTAATTTATTTTGGGGTTAGATACGCAAACTAGTTTTAAAAAGTAAAGACGATTTTTAAACTTATACGCAAAAGACTTTGTTGTAAAAAAGTTGCATTAAGTTTTACTTATTATGTAGGGTGGCGCATCTAAAACGAAAGAGAGACATTTACTGGCAGCTCAGTTCTTTTTTGAAAAAACGCTCAGACCCGTCGATTTTGTTTTCCAGGGGGACACAAAAGTGGCAAAAAATTACGTTAACACGTGCAGCCCCCTGGGCGGGAGTGGCACCACACCTAAAATCTTAAACGGAACGGGGGTTGATTGAAACCTTATTTTAAAGGTATTTTAATTCCCTTTATAATAATGAAAAATGTGTGTACTTCACCACTGCCACATCTTACCGGTGTGTACCACCAAATGCTGCTTAATCAGCTTTGAGTTCTCCTTTCTTTCGTCGGATTCTAGCTATACTGATGAGCCATGATATGGCGAAACGCGTCTAGGGATGGATCTGACGAAATGAAAGGAAAATCTTATTTGTTTTTTATGCACTTCTGTTCAACAGTAATGGGAATTGAAAGACCTTTAAAATAAGGTATCACTCGACCCCCTTTCCATTTAAGATTTTAGGGGTAGTGCCACCCCCGCCCAGAGGGCAGGACGTGTTAACGTGATTTTTGCTAATTTTGTGTCCACCTCGAGAACAAGATGGGTCCGAGCGTTTTTCCAAAAAAGAACTAAGCTGCCAGTAAATGTCTCTGTTTCGTTTTCGATGCGCCACCCTGTATGATGTGATATGGTGTAATTTATACTACTATTTTTTACAGATACCTTTCATCTTCAGAACGAGCTGGCCTTGCAGCAAGTCTTCACCTAACAGAAACACAAGTTAAAATCTGGTTTCAAAATAGAAGAAATAAATGGAAACGACAGCTAGCAGCTGAACTAGAAGCTGCAAATATGGCTCATGCCGCCCAAAGACTAGTTAGAGTTCCTATTCTTTACCATGAATCAGCCAACCCTTCCATGAGACATCCTTTTGAACAAAATCACACTTTAGGATTGCATCATTCTCTGGATAGTAGGGATTCAGCTGGAAATACAGGGGCTTCTGTTGTTTCTGGGTCGTCTGGTTACCCGAGTTCGTTATATTATCACCATCAAGCTGCTGTCGCTGCAGCAGTTCACAGTTTACCTTCAAGTCCAGTTAGCAGGCCTCCCATGTCTGGACTAGTCTGAAATTAAATATAAAGTTCTGGGTTATTGTGCAAATTACGTGATGAACATTTTCGTTAATGTAAGGTATTTACTTCTGGATATCTAAACATATCCTTGGATTAGGCAAAAGCATAGCTTTTACTTTTTCCAGACAAGTGCAAATTAAACTAATGTATTAAGTGTAGTTAAGCTTGATGTAAATATTTTTGTAATTTATTTATTTATTAGCTTTTTATTGTAAATACTAATTAATAAGCAGCTACTACAGTTACCCTCTACTATGCCAAAACTAATTAGAAAATATATGTATTGTGTAGCAAAATTTAATGGTTGTTACGGCAAATAAAACATATGACAAAGTAAGAACGGTTTATTTTTTGGGTTTGTTCGTAGTAATGTTAAAAAGTTACATTTGATCATTCAATTCCAGATTAACAGTAATTTAAATACAAAACCAAACCTAAAACATCAAAATTAAAAAGAATAACTTACATCCAAAGAAAAAAAAATTACCTATGGTTTTTTTTTGAAATAAGATTTAACAAAATTTTAAATCCCGTTAGCTACCAGGATCTGCCATTTTTTTCAAAATAAAGAATATAACCGAAGAAGGAAAGTGCTACTGATATAACAAGAAAAAAAAATTCTTAGCGAAAATAGTGAAAATTAAGAACGTTTACACATCATAAATTTATTCGGATTTCAATGCTGCATCCAAAGTCACGATATTTACCGCTCTTGATATCTCTTACAAATGACGCCCCTTTTTTGCAAAGAAATTCGTCAAAAATCCACGATATAAAACTAAAATCGTGCCAAATAATTTAGTATTGCTATAAAAATATACAAAATATTTCAATTTCGCCTAAAATATAAGATCGCGTTCTGATCTGTCGCTGATTCTAATGAAAATCCCCCCCCCCCCCCCTCCTCATATCTTGTCGGGCCAGATTATGAAATAAGAACTGAAAATCTCCACTTATGTGGTTCTTATTATATTTTGTTGTATGGGATATCTTATTGTTAAGAAATAGTAAAAGTTATGAAAAATATTTGTTTAAACTCTTTTTAAAAATTTCACAAGATAACGCCAATGTCATATCTGTCACCGTAAAGATGCTGGTTGGTTAATTATAATTATTAATTAATAGTATATTATTTAATTAAAACTGCCCGAGCGTCGAGTTTAAATCACGAAGAGCGTAGCGACGAGGAATCTGAGACAAGAGAGCTAAAAGCTGTCTAAACCATTGTTAATATAATCTTGTTTCCACTATTAACACATTTACAAGATTATTATTTTACAGTATTAATTATTATAATTAAATAAGAATATTAATAGTAATCAATTTTTATTAGCTCATTACGCTATTTCAATACATTTATATTTTACGATATTTAACGTTATTTTCTTCTTTTTCGGCAATTACAATCAACAAAGACGTATTAAACTTTTGTTATGTAAAATTTGGTTTTTTAATTTTTTTATAAATAATTTTATGTTATATGATTTAATTTCATTCCCTAATTTATTATATTCTATTATACCTCTAACAAAGATTACATTTTGAGTAAATTTGTATGATCCAAAATAATGTTGTTTTTTCCTTGAGTATTGTGAATTTTTTGTGAAAATTTTGATTTTTTCCTCTTGTATTGTGAATTTTTTGTTAAGAAATTTTCATAATATGGTGCTGATATATTTAAATTTATTTTATAAATAAATATCAAAATACGAAATAATAAAAAGTTTTCTATATTCATCCATTCTAAACAATTTAGCATATCTGTTATCTATATATTTATCACAACCCAATATTATTCTCATTGCTCTATTTTATAAAACTTATAATCTGTTTTTACACAAATTAAAAATCAAACTATTACAAAAAACAAAGTGAGGTAAAATAATACAATTATTTAAGTACTTAAATGTCCTCATAATCTGTTTAATACCCCAATTGATCATCCACATGATCACGAAACGGTAAAATTTGGTCTATGGTTAACTCCTTAATATTTAATGTTTGCTACAATTTTAATACATTCTTTATTTATTTTAAAAGAAAAATTTGATCCAGTTATATATTATGTTGCTTTTCAGATCCTAATAAAAACATTTTGTTTTGTCGATATTAATTTTCAATTTATTTTTGCACATCCATTTATATAATAATATAAGGTATAGTTTAATGTTATTATACACATTAAATTACTACGTGAAATATAAATCATTGTATTATCAGCAAAAAAATTATATACCCTTTGCTAATTGCTAGTTTCCAATTATTTAAAATATACTGCACTTTCCCAGCTATATTTCTTCCTAAACTCTGATGATGATGACTACTCTTTCCAAAAAAATTTCGACAGCTACTTAGAAGTGTATGAAATGGCCTAAATTCTTCGGGCTTTGATATATTTTGAACTTTTCTAATTGGCGTTAATGCAGCTACCTTTAAATTTTCCGGGACAATGTCAAATTTTAAACTAGATTTAATAATATCTAATAATGGATTGAATATTTCATTAAAATTTGTTTTTAAAAAATTTATTGATATATCATCTGTACTTGATTTATTTGAAAAGCTAAATATTATTTGTTACAAGTCGTTTAAATTTAATAATGTAAAATTTTCTAACCTCATTAAATTTAATTCAAAAATAAAATTTGGTATGATATTTATGCTTTCTTTAAAAAAAGTGTTAAAGTTTTCTGCAATCTCAATATTATTGTTTAAAATATCTCCATTAAAACTTATTCCTTTGTATTCTTCTACTTTATTTTCTAAAAAAAATAATTCTAAGTCTTCCATATTTTTTTGAATCATATTACATTCGTCTATTTTTAAATTAAATAACTTTTTTTTATTTCTAATTTTTGATGAGTAATTTCTAGACTGTTTATATTTAAGCCAGTAAATTTCCCAATTTATGAACCTAAATTTATTAAAACATGTATTTTTATATTTTACTAATATTATAATTTCGTTATTAGAGTAACATTTTTGTTTTGAGTATGTCATAACTTCTTTTTTGCGAAAATAGGTAAGTATCAAATACCTTTCTTACATTATTTATAAAAGAATCACTTTGTACTTTTACTTGGTTCATTAAAATCATAAGAAATATTTTTTAAAGAGTTTTTAAACATAGCAATATCATTGGTTCGCTGACGAACAGTAATTTTTTTACAATTATTTTATTTATTTAAAAGAATTATTTCGACAATACAGTGATCGGTAACATTATACCGATGATATGGGAACTGTTAGGATCTCAGGTAAATACAAATTAAAATACATATTAGTATTTTTTTACAGTTTAAAAAAAGTTATACTATTTCTTAAAGCATATTTATATTTTTAAAGATATTGTGGTTTAAACCGACTTTTATTCCTATCATATTATTTAAAGAAGAAGATTTTCCCTTTCGTTTCGCCAGATCCATCTCTAGACGCTATTTATATTTGTTTTTCTACAAGCGTGCGCGATTTGCCGTTTTCCCGCACTCGTTTTGGTTCTGAAAGACCCATTTCCCCGCACGGTGTGGGAAAAGTTTTCCCGCACGGTGTACCGGAAAAGTATTTTTTTTGTAATTTTATTATAAAATACAACTTTAATGAATAAAATATGAATTTTTAGACTTATTTTTAGTGAAAGTAAATGAGATATATTACAAAAACACTAATTTTTACCGTTTAATAAAAATGTTTATAAAAACATTTTTAAAAAAGCTGATTTAAAGCGGTTTATTTCAAAAACCCCGTACATAGATATTAACATGGTAACCACGACACACAAATTTATTTATTTATTTTATTTATTTATTTATTTGCCGTTCCGCCCTTCTTTCGAATTAGGATTTTTTCCTCTTCGTTCGCTGCCAGGGCCATTCCCGAGGGAGCCTACAGTTTAACGTGGGTTCCGAACCACGATCCTTTGTCATGCGACACCCCCCAAGGGCTATCAACCCTTGGTTTATTGCCAATGCATATTGCAAATAATATGTCAACAACTACAGCTATTCATGAGCTTACTAGTTATATCCAGGAATGCTTCAAGGGGAAAAAATTTGCCCAAGCCTCATTTTTTGATTTGACGAAGGCGTTTGATTGCGTGTCACATGCCCTACTGATCCAGAAGCTCTCTCACTATAATTTCAGTAATGACAGCATACACTTAATTGAGTCGTATCTATCGAATCGACTCCAGTATCTATCTTTTAATAATGCTAATTCAGACAGGAGATATATCATGCATGGCGTACCCCAAGGCTCAGTTTTGGGGCCCATATTATTCTTGCTATATATAAACGATATAAATGCATGCATATCTACGAACTCTGCCACCTTATTATTGTTTGCTGATGATACCAGTACAATTAACAGCTCTGAAGATCTTGAGGAACTGAATCGGGGGGTCATGGAGACGCAGATGGATGTACAGACTTGGTTCATCGCCAACAAATTAAGTATAAATGCTATTAAAACGCAGATATTGAATTTCTCACTAAGACCAGGTGTCATAAATACTACACCGGTTAAATTTTTGGGAGTCTATCTCGACACAAAGTTAACCTGGGAGGAACATACAACTCAATTAGCTAGCAAATTAAGTTGAAATATTTATATCATACGTAACTTAAAGGGTATTGTTTCTGAAAGCGTCCTTATGACTGCATACTATACCTTTATAAACTCACATCTATCTTATGCTATCCTTTGCTGGGGACATTCCCCACATGCTTCTACAGTGTTTGCTATACAGAGGCGCTATGTAACAGTAATGGCGGGCTTGAGGTATATTGAATGTTGTAGAAATAGCTTTGTCTCTCTGGGCATTCTCACTGTGCCATGCATCTATATATTTTACTGTCTAATGTATATAAAGAAGAACCATGATGCTTATGCTCTTAATGGCGATTTTCATACATATAATACCAGGGGAAGAAATGACCTCGCCATAAACTATAGTAGGACTACAAGAGCCAGGGATGGGGCGAACCATTATGGTATAAAGTTTTTAAATATACTGCCTATAGATATCAGAAATGCCGACATAAAAGTATTTGAAGTAAAAATTAAACGATACCTTAAAAATAAAGCTTTTTATAGTGAGGAGGAATATTTCCTTAATGATTTTAGCGATCTGATTTAACTGAGAGATATGCCCCCTCGGCCTCAAAGTGTTGGTCTTGATTTCCTTTAGTTGGGTTCGATTAATTGAAGTGTAAATCTGTTATTTTAAATATATGTTTGTATAATGTTCTTGTTAAAAAAAAAACAATATTTTAAGTGAGATTCCTTTAGTGGGAAAAAAATGACTAATAATTATGCTTATATATATGTATTTTTACTTTGACTTGTGAAATTATTGTTATGTACATTCATGAATAAATTTTGATTGATTAATTGATTGATTGCATGACCTACCGATTAGGGAGTGTGTACCTTTTTCCGCATCCCACGAGATGTCCGATCTCATCCGGCCTGGTTACCGGCGTGTATGGGGTGGGTTGGGAGATGATACCTTTTACACTCTTCCCTGCATTCTTAAATCCACTAAATTTCGGACATACTTTTTTTATTGTACGTATGCCCACTCCGGGAATCGAACCTGGGTCGCCGCGGTCGAATGCCAGTAGCTCTACCTCTGAGCCACAACCACGGTTATTTTATTTATTTATAAACAAAAACATTTTACATAAAAACATAGTATGTTCATTCTAAAATTAACAAAATTAATAAAATCTAATTGTCAAAGTGACACCTTAAAACAGTTCACCGGAGCTTGGCTTTGATTTTTAATTTCGTTCAGATTCTGACACAAATGTCTTCCATAGATAATTTTTCGGACGATGAGCTTCCAGAAGATATTCTAGAAGCTGCAAGTGTCGCAAATTTGGATTTGCTACCAAAAAAGTCATTGGTCAGGTATGAAAAACAATACGAACATTTTGTTAGTTGGTGTGAAGCGAAAAATGTAAAAGCACCAAGAGAAGAAGTACTTTTGGCATATTTCTTGGAAATGTCTAAACTTTGGAAGCCAAATACCTTATGGTCTCGATATTCTATGTTAAAAAGTGTACTTAAGGTTAAGAAATATTTAGATATCAGTAAATACTATAAAGTTACTGCCTACATCAAGAGACAAAATGTAGGTTTTCGAGCAAAAAAAGCGAAAGTTTTTACACAAGAAGAGGTTGCGAAATTTATGAAAGAAGCACCTGATGAAATTTACCTTCTAATTAAAGTGGTAACTATCTTTGGACTTGCTGGTGCCTCCCGCCGTGAGGAGCTAACTAAACTTACCATTGACGACATAGACGACAAAGGAGACGTTATAATTGTCCCAATGAAGGACTCCAAAAACCATTCTGCTAAATCCTTTGTAATAACTAAAGAAGTCAATAATGAAAGTTTTCTAAATCTATAAAGATAATATGCAAACTTCACACCGACGATTTTTTTTTAACTACAAAATTAAATCCATAGGAAAAATGCCCTCCAACATTGCAACTTATATAGGACTCAAAAATCCAGAATTATACACAGGCCACAGTTTTAGACGTTCCTTAGCCACTCTACTGGCTAATTCTGACTTAGAAATAACAAACATTAAACGTTTAGGAGGATGGAAATCCACGTCTGTTGCCGAAGGCTACCTGGAGAAATCCATCACACAAAAAAAAGACATGTCTAACAAAATTCTCAATCTCAATATTCTATCAAATTTGAGCTGTAGTTTAGAAGCGTCCACGTCTTCAAAAACTGCACAGTTTCCCAGCAGCGCAAGCAACAGCTCGATACCTCTTTCTTTGCAACCATCCGCTCATCAGGATCAGTTAACATCGATGGTTTCAACCTGTCTGGCATCCGCAATCAATTTTTGATTGAGTTTGATTTTCAGTAAAATAAAATTTTTAGAAATATTTTGTGGTAGTTTTTCTAACGCTTGTAGAAAAAATTTTGATCCTAACTCATGCGGAAAGACACTTCCCCGCACTTGACTGCTTACGGCAGTCACGTGCGGGAAAGTGACTCTTTCCGAACTTATTAGAATAATAAATATTTCCTACCTTAGGCATAATTGTATCCCTACGGGCCGCCACTGTAGACAAACATAAAAAAAAACTTTAAATTAAACAGAAAAAGTTTTGTCCAAAGAAAAAAAAAGAATAACATTCAAAATTATCTTATTTTAATTAAAGCTAAATAACCTCTCAAACTAAGCGTTATCATTTATTTTACAATAATAATTACGATGCCTCCAATTATTTTTATCTACCATTATCAAATCCTTTGAACGATTGCCAATTGGTTTTAATGCGAAGTTTAACTTTAATCAGGCCCATGCCCCTTTGAACATCTGCTTCTCTATATTACAATGGCTAAAAGGATGGTAGATTTGAATTCGATCTTTCATGTACTCATATTACGACCTGGTATTAGGTATTAGCATGGTTAATAACTAGTTAAATTATGTAATTTTTATTTTTTCTATTGAGTTCCTTATTGCTTTCGACCTTATGTTGAAACTTGGCTTGACACACACTGACAATAAAGTAAAAATAAGTTAAAGTCTTATCACATGACTTACTTAATTCAAATTTCAGGTTCACCTTTTAGTAATAAGCCAACCGCGGGAGTTGCTCAGAGATGAGGTACTGTATGTGTGTATGTCTGTAATTTAGTAGGTTTAAGAATGTAGGGAAGAGTGTAAAATGTATCATCTCTCAACCCGCCCCATTCACGCCGGTAACCAGGCCGGATGAGATCGGATATCTCGTGGGGTGCGAAAGAAGGTAGGTCATGCAATGGCAAGAAACCAAGGGTTGATAGCCTTTGGGGGATGGCGCATGACTGAGAATCGTGGTTCGGAACCCTCGTTAAGCTGTAGGTCCTGGAATGACCCTGGCAATGAACAAAGAGAAAAAAATTAGACAACAAAAAAACAGTAATAAGCCAAAGTGTGTAAAGGAAATTTCATATACAGGGTCACTTTTGTGCAATAAATTATTTATGATAACCAAAAATTTTAGAGAATTAGGTTAAGGATTTGTATTATCGATTGGTTAACCACCAAAAGTATTGAATTTGAAGATAATTTGATAAAGAAAGAACTATTAGCTATAGCAAATTTACACAATCATCGTTTTGTGAAATATGCCGTGGAAGATATAGCTGAAAAACATAATGTAACTGTGATGCGCACACCGCCTTATCATTGCGAACTAAGTCCTATATAACCTATATGGGCGCAAGTGAAAGAATTTGTAGCAAGACACAACACGACATTGAAGATGAAAGACGTTAAGCTACTGTTTGATCAAGTCATTAAGGAAATGACACCAGAGAACTGGCGAAAAACAGTCCATCATGCCATTAAAAAGAGGAGAAAATGTGCGATCTTGACCACCTGATCGATCGGACCATCGACCCGTTAATTATAACGTTAAGAGATGACAGTTCCTCAGATAACAAAGAATATTATGATTTTTTATAATATAATTTATGTATGATATATTTTTTGTATTTTATATGTTTTTATGTTTAAAAAAAAATAAGTGTACCTAATACTATGTACATAACGCCTTTGTCACACCATTTTCAATGTTTGTGAATGGATAACAATAGGCAAAACCCATAAATTGACCCAAACCAGGGTGGTACTACCCGCACTTGATGAAAAGAAATAATTGTGCAATGAAATCAATGCCAAATTATGAAATCGGCTTAAATATTTGTTGGGTTACTCTGTAGTCCCTTTGCATACCTATTAAGCTTTTATTACTCTACACCTTTCTGAAATAGACTCAGAGCAATAGTAAAGATTTTGAATATTTAATATAGTAGATTTTATTTAATTTTTGGTTATTTTCTATTTACAATCTATTATGTTCTTGTAAATTTACTAAAAAATTATTTTTCTACATCATTTTAAAGAATAAAACCATTCACCTCTACATCGTTGAATTTGTCTTTTTATGGAATATTTTGATTCCTCTGACTAACCCTGTGTACAATTACCGAAACGTTTTCTTCCTAGCTATACTGTTTTTAACTAAATGAATGTGCTAATTCTCAAAACAATTATACACAGTTTTTTTCTATAAAATAATTCCTTGTATTGAACTACTTAATACTTAATGGTCTTTATTTTCTCATGCTATTAAAATACATTAATCCTGAACTACCTACATTCCTTTATCAAATTTAAAAAGCATCTGCCTACTGTCAAGTCTTTTTAAAAAGTAAAATCTCAATCAAGAGGCATTAAATTTAACACCTCTGTTTGTGGCAAACAAAAAGCTTAAACGGATAGTAGTTTTGTAATTTGATAAGAATCGCATTTATTAATGTTTTGGGTTATTGTCAAGAATAGAATTGGTGTTTTTATAATGTACGTTTATGTCAATCATGAAATTAAAAACCTTAAAAATGTTAGCTTTGTGCCTTTTTCTCAACAAATTCCATCTTCATTTTATGATTTGGATTTTTTAAAATAAATTCTGTTTATTCATATTTATGAATAAAGAGTAAGAAAGTTCATGGTCGCTAGGTCGCTTAGATAAGGTGTAATAGTGTACGGAAATAACGTACCATCTTTAAATATAAGAAATCAACAATTAATCGTTGTAGGCAGCAACTTAAACAGCATTTAACAAACCCGACTTTTCTGTAGCAGTTTGGGATGAAATAGTACATTGTATACCTAGTAGGAAAAGCTGAACATTCCTGGACGACCGTAAATATTGTATGTCGAGGCGCAATCCGAGACTGACAATACGGAGTCCGGGAATGTGGCTTTTTCTACGAGGTATACATACTATTTTCCGTAAATCGAAAATTATTTTATTACAAGAAACTTGTTAAACTTTTGATAAAAATATTATTAACTTTGTTTACTGATAAAGGATGCCATTAAATATGTGTGTTGTAACTATGGAAACAGTCACAGTAATATTGAATTGTCAAGCTTAACACATTTTAGTTTACAAGTAGCCACAGAAATAATATTTCCTTAGAGTACAATAATAAATATTTCTTACCAGTAATTTTCCGTTGCCTAGCAACGACTAAACGTAAGGAAATATTGACTTTTTCTTTCAAAAATGTTATCAAAAATGTTTTCCTATCGATTTTCGGAAAACGTCTTTCCTTAATTACGGACAGGAAAAAATATGAGAAACTGGCCTTACTACCTCCTAGTAGTGGGGCCAAAGAAATGTTATTTGTATTATTTAATAGATGAACGATTTTACCAGTAGAAAACAAAACACGCAGTTACTTGTAGATCTAGCTTCAGAAGGTATTTTCAAAGCTATATGTTGATATAATAGTATAAGTGATATAATAGCTTCAAATAGCATAATGGTGCATACATTTTATCAGAACAAATTTTAAGAAAATAACTTTTATATTGTTGAGCGATAGATTGGTTGGGTTTAGGGTTAAGAAGCAAACTTAAAAGATCAAGATTTATATTCTTCCAATATTTCGACTACTATGAGGACATTCGCAAGGCAATACCCATGAGATTTCTTGTGCAACAATTAATTTAGGTACATTGGTGGAAAACTAAGTATTTAGTTTTTTTTTTATTTTTCAGATAACTCTTGGGTATATTAGGTTCCTATAATAAAAATCACATTGTTATGGTAACAACGTTGCGTACGTCTGTATCGTAGTTTTTCAAGTTTTCCTTTTTATTAAATCATTCTAAAAATATAAAACTCATAAAGAAAAAATACATGCACAATTTTTGATTTAACAAAAAAAATGTTTTCTTTAAATATTTATTTTGGAAATTAAAACACTTTAGAGCTATAACACATAATATACAATACATCAACATTTTTTGTTATTTATATACAATAATTGTTTTAAAATATAAATAAATAAATTTAAATAAAATATGGAAACATATCTTGGAGTTGTTGTTTTATGGTGAACTGAGTTATATTTTAATGCGTTTAGTGAGGATTTCGTTCTTTTCTCCTCTATATAAAAAACATAACAAAGAATATACCAAAAAAGATTAGATACTGTTTATACGTACTATTTTTTAATGATTTTCATCAAATACAGGTTGGTGATGAAGTTTTGCTTATATACAAGATGTAAAAATATATTGGGTTAGATATTTATTTTATTAAATTATGATAAATTTGAATAAGGTTCCCTATGTCGGTGTTGTAATTGACGGCATTCTTATTTTTTTTATTATTATTATTTCAATAATTTCCTTTATAGTTAATTTTCTGTAATTTGGCTACTGGGTTAAAATTTTGGTTTCATTGAAACTAAAACTTTGATTTGATGAACTTGCATGTTTGTGAAGAGCAGTAGTGGCATTAAGAACTTAGTTATCCAGTTTTTTAGCAAAGTATATCCTACAAAAAATTTTTTTTTATCGCTTTCGTATAGAAGAGAAAAATCTGCTCATTCTTTATGAAAATGTTTTGTGCAACCCGACATAATTATATACAACTATCAAAAACTTATGTGTCAATTTTAATCATAAAACAATATGTTTCCTAACCCCCACCCCTCTCATCAACGTCCAGCAACAGCTCTGTCTGTAGTAAATACTTAATATTATTATCTGTTATCATTAACGAATCTGTCTCCTGTATCAAACTGAATGTTCTCTCTGAGTTCTATTGTATATCCATTAAATTTTGCTTTAATGTGCTTTAATGTGCTTAAAGCGCCATAAATGCAACAAATTATTTCTTATTCTAGGGTAGAGTAATGCAAATTAGTTTTATTATCTTTATTACCTTCTAAAATGCACTTTTCGTCCTATTAAAAGCCCTCTCGAACAGAGAGCTGTAACTTAATAATAAAATGTGGGGCCAGTAATATTACACGCATGTATATAAACGCCCTTAAAACGAGTCTTCTTTGTGCCGAAGCACCCTAAATGTACTCGTATTTCAAAACCATTAATTCCATAAAACTCTCTCGATAAAAAATAAATGTATAATATTTATGATATTATTATATTATTATTGGATAATATGTAAAATAAAAATTACGACCTCCATACCTATAAAGAATTAAAATGTATAAAAATATCTAAAATATGTTTTTCCACTACTAACATTAAAATCACTCATTATTGACCGATTATTATATTTAGAAATCGTTTTTCTTTACCCCTTGCCAGAAGCCTCTACTGTTGACCGTCGTTATTGACAAAGGTCAATAATAGAGATTTCTAGCAAAAACAATAAAAAAGCAAAGGTAACTTGACTGAAAAACAGAAGCAACCCTTAGAAGGTATTATGTTCAATTTATCTAATAATTTAACGTTGTAAATGTGTTTGTAGGTAGTGGAAAAAATAATATATTTACCACGGTTTAGACCACTATTATTGCCCTCAAGTCTTAAATCCCTGTCTATACCATGATTAATAATATACTATTATTTACGATTTAGTTAGCGATAATTTTTTTTCTTTAAAAATTTTTTATATTTTGATATTACAGTAAAGTTAAGGTTTGATATTTTAAATAATATATATCATTTTTTAATCTCGCTTGAAAATTTTGACATATATACAAGATGTCCCAAATTCGATTCTCATCATGGGTATCTCGGAAACTAAAGAGATACAGCAGTGAATAAATAGTGGTAAAGTTGCGGAATTTTATGCCCAGTAAAATCATTAAAAAAATTAGAGCTGTTTTTAAAATATTCGAAAAATTAAAAATTTTGAGTTTTTGTTTTTTTAATTTATGCGACTTATTTTAACAGCTGCAGAAAAGCTAATACAACATTGTTAAAGCAACATTTTTAGTAATAGCTATACCTAAATTTACTAGTTTTGCAAATGCAAATATACCCTAAATAAATGCCAGGGCCGTATTTATTTAAAAGTAATTATCAAATTCAATCAAAGTTTGTAATACAGAACCGGCACTCGGGGTACTAAGGTGCACGGTACGAGATGCCATAAAGCGATGGATCAAGGGTAAATACAAAATCCACTGGAACCACAGATAGGGATTACATCATAGTAAATGCTTCATTGGGAATCCAGACCCGAGACTAACGAAACAGCTGCTTCAAATGAACAGAAATCAACTGAAAGATATTACAGGAATTCTGGCAGGACACATGGCTGTCAAGAATCATCTGGCACAGAAAGCAACTGTACAATGAAGACCTAAACTGCAGATTGTGCGCACAAGCTAGGGAAACAGTACAGTACATAGTTTGCCATTGCGAGTCACTAGATCGGAAGAGGCAACGAATACTCGGGCAACCAAAACTGGAACCAGAGGACATCCTGACCCTCTCTCCAGTTGACCTGCACAAACTGGTGCAAGGGATCACCGAGTGGGTGTGAAGAATCAAACAGGGCGAGCACGATGGGCCAAGCTTAAAGAAATATTAAAAATAAAATAAAAAATGCAGGTCCGTATTAAAAAAATTAAAGTTGATAACAGTTCAGATCACTGTAATATAAAGCTAAAAAAGTTGCTTCGACATTTTGTATTTGTTTTTCTGTAGCGGTTAAAATAAATCAGATAAATTAAAAGACAAACTCAAAATTTTAACTTTTTTCAAATATTTCGAAAAGTAAAGAAGAAAGCTCAAATTTTGTTTTACGATATTGCTGGGCATAAAATTCTGCAACTTTGGCCCTATTTAACCGATGCTGTTTCTCTCACAGTCTCCAAGATACCCATGATGAGCATCTAATTTGGGATACCCTGGTCACAGTCAAATAACTTGCTGGTTAGTTAATTATTATTTAAATTCTTTGCGCAACCCGACAATACAATATATTGTGTATTCACCTGAAGACGACTGGAGATACCTACCAGTTAAAACGTTGTGATTCAAAACAAATAAAGTCCAAAACTCTACTACCGTTCAAAGTGCTCTTTATTGCTAATTCGATCAGCCACCATGTTCCCATGTGAAAAAAATAAGTAGGTAATAGAAATTTAAATATTACATTTGATACAGTAGATAGCTTCTGACCGAAAACAATAAAGTTGTATTTTCCTCATGATTTTAGGATTTAAACGTATTTATAGCCTTCTAGATAAAAAAAAATTTAAAAAAAAGTTTGGTGACCCAAACGGACAAGTGATACATGGTTATATTTAGAACGTCGTATTAAGTTAAAAAAACAAAAAAATATGCCAGGGATCCCATTTAAAAATAGAAAGTTCATGTCACTTCCGGTTAAACCCGAAGTTCCATAAGGTTCCTTCAAAAAATGCAGTTTTATGTCATATACAAATCAATTTTCATTAAAAAAAATTAGTGGGGCAGCCACCTTCCGCTTACACCCGGTATATAAATTTTTTTCTAACCCACTTTTCAATGTTTCTATTACATATATTGTACCTCAACTGAGAGAAAATCTTTTTCTAAAGCCGGTTTGAAATTTTAAAGACTGTTCATAAATATTTGATACCAACTTTTCCAATATCTCGTTACGTATGAGGTTCAGGTGTCATTTTGTTTCGTTTTCTTTACTAAGTATTATTAGAAGTAACCTTGTAAAGCATTAACTTTTAATCTTTAAATTGTACTATTTTTTAAACAAGAATTTATGAAACAAAGTACATAATAACCAATGCCTTTTCAAAGTCTCTTTCAATGTAGTTTTCAATTTAAAAAATCCGTCTTAATTTAAAATGTTAATGATTTTTCCTAAATAGCTTAGAACAATTTCACAAACCTTTATTTTCCATATTAATTGTTGTTATAATTTCTTCTACACTGCTACAATGAAAGAATTTATCTTCTCTGGTATATATAATAATTGATATAATTCCATTGTCAAAAAAAATTCTGCTATTTCACTATTTGTTCTTGATTTTACTTTAAGAGTTAATATATTCATCATCATTCATCACAAATTCTTTTATTTGTAATTCTAGATGTTAAATTTAAAAAATCCGAATCGATATTTCATTGACAATTAAAATTTGATGATGATGAACCAAGACCATCTCCAATTTGAGGATGAGCTTAAAGGGGTCGCCACGTGCCCTAGGTTCCCCCCTAAAAGACATCCTTTCACCTGAATCTGTCACTCATTTTAAAACAAGGCTATAGTTATTTTCTTCATTACTGACATTATAAGAATTTAATATTCTAGCTGCAAGAAATTAAATCAGGGATGTCTTCACTTTCAAATCATTTGTATTTTGTTATTTATTAGGTTCACTTTTAGAAACTTTCCCGTTTTTATTATTGTTCTTGTTAGATATACATATCATCATAATATTACGAAGTTATTTATTTAAATATTTTAAAGATAAGTATTACAATGGCAATTAGGATGTTTCTTTATTGTAGATGGACAATGATCATTCTTTGATCGCGTTAATGTATTATTTAAAAAATTGGAGGAGGGTGCCGTTGTTGATTCTATTTATACGGACTTACCCAAGGCGTTTGATAGGGTTGATCATTTTTTGTTAATTGATAAATTGGCTGCGTATGGAGTGGGAGGTGTGCCACTGGATTAGATGTTGTCATATTTTGTAAATCGTAAGCAAATTGTGAAAATTAAATCCTTCAAGTCAAAAACAATATATGTCACTCCTGGAGTGCCTCAGGGGGGTCATCTTGCACCTCTGTTATTTAATATATTTATTAATGATGTCATAGTCTGCTTTCAAAATAGGCAGGTAATGATTTACGCAGATAATTTGAAGATTTTCAAGATTATTAATTTGACTACTTCACAGGAGAAGTTGCAGGGTGATCTTTCGAGATTCCAAGAATGGTGCCAACTAAATAAAATGTATCTGAATAATAAAAAGTGTAAATATATTCGGTTTAGTAGAAAAAAGGAACAAAATTTTGATAAGTATTTCATTGGTGGGACACAAATATATAAAGTAAATGTGATCTAGGTATTTATTTTGATTTTAAGTTAGCATTTAATTATCATAGATTATTGCTGTAACAGAGCACTAAAACTATTAAAATTTGTTAAGCGAAATGCAGCTAAATTTGTAAACATAAAGACAATTAAAATGTTATATGTATCCTTGGTAAGATCAGTGTTGAAAAATAGCACTTGTGTTTGTTTCCCTTATTATGACATCCATAAAAAAATAATGGGGAAAATACAACATAAATTTTTAAGATATGTAAGCTACAAACTTCATATACCAATGGACAGGCCCGACGAGAGGTGGGGTGGTAAAGGTGGGATTCCCACCGGGCCCGGAGTTCCTAGCGGGGCCCGGATTTCAATCGAAATCTCAAAATTTATTATTAGTATAACTCCTAAAGTTTCTTTAAAAATATTACCTATGTTTTTTCTAATTTTTAATTTTTGTTATGGTCCAAAAAAGGGTTTTTTGGGCGTGGCACCCGAAAAAATTTTCGCGCTACTTACTCGGTTTCGGTTCCTTTTGGGCCCGAGATGCCACACAGCCCCCGGGCCCAATCTGGCTCTCGACGGCCCTGCCAATGGAGACATTAAATTATGAACTTTTACTTCAGAATTTATATAAATGTTAAACCTGAGTAAAAGACGCGAAAATTTGTAAACTAATTAATGGTGTTATTGACTGTCCTGACATATTGTCTCTTGTAAACTTTTATGTTTCTGCTAGGCCTCTAAGACAAGTAAATACTAATACTAATTTTCTGTCGAGAAATATCGAATTTTATATGGTAAATATTCTGCAATCAATAGGATGTTGGCAAATAAAAACAGTGTAAAAGTTGATGTGTTTGCTTCGTCTTTAAATGCATTTAGAAGTTCGTTGTCGTTTATGATGACTTTTGTAATTGTAACTTTGCATATTGGTTATTGTAAATTATATTGGTACTGTGTGTAGTCCGTTGATTAAATAAATAAATAAATAAATTTAAAAAAAACGCTATATTTTAAATATAAAAAATTGCCCTTAAATGGGACTTAAAGGAGTTAATTTTAAAATCATCGACAAAGTGAAGTCAACAATCTTTTAACGAGGGCACTCTCCCAATAAATTTTGCTATTAGGACGTTTTATTCATATAATTTAAATGCGTTACGACGACAAGGGCGCGTGCTAGCTCAGATAAAATCTTGATGTTATCAAATCGGAAAGGGTGGGCAACTATGCATGCTGGCTAATACAAGGGCCCATTAAATGATTATCTAAGCAAACAAAAATCATCTATTTAATTAGAAACGCACCGGAAATTCGTCGTTTGGGGTCGCGTGCGGCTCAACACCGAAAATATGTGGCCAAATTTTAAGTAATGTGCATTTAAATGGACAACATTTATCGGTCTATATTGCAGTTCAAATTATGGGGTCCTTGACTTCCCGATGTAATAAAAACAATTTTAATTGTCCGGCTTTTTAATGGTACACAATTTTACAAAGTAGTTGCATTAAAGTTGTGTACATGTGTACAGGTAAGAATTAATATTATGTAAAAATCGGTTTAAGTATTTAACCGTTAAACTTGAAAGCTAAAAGGTGACGGCTTGTAAGCAACTTAAATAGATTAATAGACCCGACTGATTACTCTGTCCCAATAACATGCTTTGATAGAAGGTATTCTATACTCATTCCGAGTAGGGAAGAGTGGGAAGGCAATCAGAATATAACGAAAACAGATCACGCAATCTTCACAGACGGTTCAAAAATGGACGTTGGTGTGGAAGCCGGGGTCTTTTCCGAAAGTTTACAAATACAGAAATCGTATAGACTCCCCAACTATTGTAGTATTTTTCAAGCAGAAGTACTGGCAGTAGAGAAGGCGGTCAATATCCTGCAAGAATGCCTTGGCTTGGGAGTAGCCTCGTCAATCACCATCTTCAGTGATAGTCAGGCGGCGATTAAGGCAATCTGTTCCAGCAGCGTTAAATCAAAGCTCGTAAAGCGATGCCGCAACAATCTATGCACACTTGGCAACCAACATCGGGTTATTCTGTGCTGGGTTCCTGGACACTCCAAAATAGATGGCAACGAGGCTGCCGATGCGCTCGCAAGAGAGGGCGCAGGCATGCCAGCTGATCTAGCAGACAATACAGTGAACAAACCAGTGGGATTGGTCAAAGAGGAGATTGACTACACGGCCAAGCAGCTTGCACAGAACAGATGGACAGGGGTGACAACCTGTAGTACATCCAGGCAACTGTGGCCCACATTCGATAAAAAGAGAACCGCAGAGCTATTGAGACACAGTCGAAAAGACGTGAGAAATATTACTGCGGTTGTTACCGGACATTGCCTCTTCGGTAGACATGCCGAACGTATGAAAATACCCACTAACGACTTCTGCAGAAGTTGCAGAGATGAGGAAGAGGAAGAAAGTATTCAACATTTTCTGTGTGAATGCCCTGGCCTCGCAAGAAGGAGGTTCACTACTCTGGGTGAACCATCTTTCGATAGCCTGGAGAAACTAAGCAACTTACAACTTGGACGGCTGAGCAGATTTCTAAACAGTAGTGGCTGGTTTAAATGAGTTGTTAAAATCCTTCTGCGGTTACGTCGCACTAACCCTCAGAGATCTGATGAAGGTGGGTTCTACGGAACACGTGTGGTATCACAACGGACCTAATTAGGACTACGTGAGACTGTTTGGTCAGAACCAAGGGTCTGCCACTCTTACCTAACCTAACCTAACTAGATTTGAAAATGACTACACAGGCCCTGTACCATGGGTGAGTCAGTGATAGAGTAAAGTTAATTTTTTCCTTTATCTTAAGAATTAGATAAAAATTCGAAATACAAATGTTGTAGACACCATTGGGGTGCACATTTTAAAATTATCCTGGAGTATACGGAGTGGCCCGAAAAAAACTTTTTAACCAAAAAACCTGTTTTAACGGTTTAACATGTTAAACCGGAAGTTGTAACTTTTAGATAAAGAATACAAATTTAAGATAAGAAAGTGAATATCATTTTTCTCTAAGATGAACCGTTCCAATGTTACAGCCTGTCAAAGTCTGAAAATGCCATATTTTAAACGTCAATATCTCAAAAACAATAAAATTGAGACATATGACATTTACAAAATAAACGTAGTAGTAAGCGTGGGGAATCAGAAAATGATACAATATATAGGGTGTTCTATTTAAAAAATCCTCAATGCTATCAAAAGTGACTTCTAAAAACAAACAAAAAACTTCTCCTTCTCTCCAAAATGACTTCTAAAAACGACTTTGCCCAGAACCCGGCGGGGGGCAACAACCCTTCTCCCCTATTGCTCCTCCTTTGCCATCCATATGCGCTTATAATATCTAATATAAGATAATAAAAGTTTCCGTTATTTAGTACTTTTTAATACATCACGGGAAAAAAGCAATACTTATCTCAAGGGGAATAGGTACGCTTAATTCAAGTACATGCTAGTTTTACCATTCTTAAAATAAATTAATAGTATTTGATTCTAAGATTGGGGCTTTCTTTATAAATAACGTAATTAAAAGAACTACAATTTTCGATTATCGAATATTTCTAAAAATGGATACTCGTAAATTCAAGTTTTCCGCCATTTAATCTAAGCCTCTTCTACCATTTATGAAGATATAGATTGAATGTGTTATTATTGGGGTCGAAATGTTGCTATTTTATTAAAGTAGCATTGCATTATTAGTTTATGGTCAATCAAACTGCATTAAAAAATAATAGTCCATAACTCCGTATATAAATAAACATACCTAATGATGGTACCTGAAAGACAAAAAGTCCTAATCAATTACTGATAACGAGTTATAGAAAATAAAAAGTGTCAATTAAAATGTTAAATTAACTTTACTATACTCCTGATTTTCCAAATTTGTTACCGGCTTGTAGGTATATGTCAGCAAATCGCTGTATCTTTTACCATTTACGAGATCCTAATGGTGAGTGTAGAATTTGTAACACCCTTTATATGATATTGTTTAAATAAAAATAAATTTTCATTGTGTAATACAGTTTACAGTTAAACAAGAATATAAATAGTATTAAATGTCAAGCTTCCCTTCGAAGAGAATAACAAAGGGAATTAGGGATTTGGGCAGATCGGGAATTTTCGACTGCCTCAAAAAATTAGAATATTTCCTCATGCACTTATTTTTGAGTATTTCCGGTCTACGCCCTCTCATACTCAATGGTCACGAGCCACCACTAAGTGTTTTTTCAAAAGGGGTGCTTTCTCCTTCCCTTCGTCTATTTTAAAGTTATACTAAATATTAATAATAGTAATGTCAGGTTGTACAAAGTTTTTTAAAAATAATTAACTAACCAGCATTTGTGACGGTGACATACATATATGACATTGACAGTAATATTTTCCTCACAATCACAGTGGCCCGGTTAGTTCATTTTTTATTTACTAATCAGGCAGCTTTGATTGTAGTACATAATGTCTGTCAATGTCTGTCAATGTCATAAACTTGCTGGTTAGTTAATTATTGTTAAAAATCTTTGTGTAACCCAATATAAGACATTTAAATTTTGCCATAACTGTATTTGGTATTTATCGATAACAATCTATGGGCGCTATAGAGGTAAATTTAAAAATAATTTCCAGCGATTTCCTTTCTGCGATTTTCTTGTTGTTTTTGTTGCTGTTGTGTAATTTTTTTATATTCGTTCGCTGCCAGGGCCATTTCCGAGGGGACCTATAGCTTAACGTGGGTTCCGAACCACGATTCTCAGACATTCGACACCCTCCAAGGGCTATCAACCCTTGGTTTCTTGCCATTGCATGACCTACCGATTGGGGAGTGTGTACTTTCTTGCGCACTCCACGAGATGTCCGATCTCATCCGGCCAGGTTACCGGTGTGAATGGGGTGGGTTGGGAGATGATACATTTTACACTCTTCCCTGCAGTACTCACCTCTGAGCCACTGCCGCGGTTGCGATTTATTTTTAATATCAAAATATTGTAACAAAAACGGTTACTGAGATATGACCGACATTATTAGGTAACATGTGCGCTTTAACAAGATTAATTATTTAGTTATTAAAACTACGCAAAAGTAATATTATAAATTTGTCTGCTCAGATTAGCCGCTTTCGATAAAATTTAAAATTATGGAAACATTTATCATTACTTTAATTAATTTTAATTTTGTCTATTTTAATTTTATAACTGTGTGTGTAAAATAAAATCTGAACTTAATTAAATAGTATATTTTGTATAAAATAAAACCGAAAAATTATTTTTGTCAGTGGCGCACAATCCGCAAAAAAAATTAAATGCCTTTATATTCTTATTATTTATTTAGTGTATTGCATATTCAAATATTCCCAGTGTTTATCCTAAGTCGCAGGAACAGAGGCGTAGCCAGAAAATATGCTCGGGGGAGGGGGGGGGGGGCTCAGTGGGCGTAAGTAGGATTTTTTTTCTGGAGAGCGGGACAGTCGGGACTACAAGTTTTTCATAATATTGTACCTAATGAAGAAGGTGGAAAAGCGCCACAGGCGAAAAATTTTCGAGGCCACGCCCAAAGTTCGTTTAAAATTCACCTAACTACTATCAAATTTCAAAAATTAAATTATTATCTCCCCCCTCTGCATGGTTGGATTAAATTTGTTTTTGTAAATGTTTTTTTTTACTTTTTTTTTTATATTCCTAGCTGTCTCTTTATTTAAAAAATGAACATTTTTTATATTTGTGAAATTATGAATATTGTTTACAATCCAAAATTTTAACATAAAACTTACTTATGACTGCAACCAGCGTTTTTCGGGCTCGGTTTTTCATGATTAAAAATAAAGTAAATATCGCTCACTACGCCAAAATTGATGGTTTTTTCAGAAATCTTGCATTTTAGGAGCGTAGATCTAAAAGCTGGTTTTGGTGCAAATGCTTCGATTTTAAAATACTCCTTCTTAAGTGCCGTTTTGTATATTCATAATAAAGCATTCTCGTTTGTTCCCGCACTATTTTTTTATTATAAATTATCACACTTCTTCCTTAAAAAATGTTTCAATTAATTGTTTTTTGGTTTGTTGTGCAAATATTTTATTGCATTGAATTATATTTTTGTTGATTTAAAATAGCTCTAAAAACGGTAGAATGGAAGAGACAAGTAGGTATATAATGGAAAAATACTATAAAATATTATTATTTTTACTCGTTTTTCTATAAAATTGCATCATAAATCAATAACTAAAACGATATGCGTCCGAAACCTTAATCTCTATATAAAACAGGACTTTTAAAAACTAAACGTTTCCTACAAAAACCTTTGTAATCTAAGCCAAGAATACATTATTTAAAGATATAAATTAAGAGTCCAAGCGTTCAAAAATTAGGTTGCAATTAGATTTTTAGTTTTTAGACCCGAGCTCCGAGGTTCGGGGGGGGGGGGTGCAGCTCGTCCCCCCCCCCCCCTAAATACGCCACTGCGCAGGAATATGAGGCTCGTATTTATTAGTCTAATTTAAAATTATTTTAAAATAGAAATTCTCTACATGTTTTGAATGCAGACACATTCATCTTCAGGAGAACAAATAAAATTAAAAAGAAAAGGGTACATTTCATCTTAACGGAGCTTTCAGATTATAATATTAGATGAAATAAAGGTTCAATGAGTAGAATAGAAAGAAAATCGTCACCAAAATACACGTCACACTGTGACAAGGGGCAATTTATGTAAAGTTTGTAGCGTTGGGTGCTATAAGAATTTTAGTGTAGAAAAAAAAGGTTTAACAATCAGGTGTGAGAAAGAGAATTGTTAAGAGAAATAAAGAGTAGGTAATAGGTATGGGTAGAAATTTAATGGGTAATAGTAAATTGATGGGATGACCATGTTAAGATAAAGTAGAATATGATTACTAGAAGAAAGCATCCATATGGGTAGCTATGTAAATTAGGAGTATACATAGAAAAAAATGTAGATCTTTGTAATTTTATTTATTTCCTTTTAATTTGGTTTCAGACTATCACAGAGTAATGCTCCTGCTTTATTACAAAGTTTTAACAAGTTTTAAAGTGTTATTTGGCAGTAATAATAAAATAAATGAAAAAATTTATGTTAATCAACAACAGCGGCCAAAAACTTAAGAAGACAACGGATAAAAATGGTGTAGTGGTCTCTACAACCAAATATTAACTAATGACGACTTTTCTAGTGATATTTTTACAATATTCGTCGAACGTCGGAAAAATGCTGCTTGGGCAGTATCCCTAATAATTTTTATTCAAAAATTGACGTTCTACTATTTAATACTTTTTGTACTATACCTAGTTTATTATTGGTTGCCTGGTTACAGCCAGAGGGAATTTGACTTATGTTTCTGACGAGGTCTTAATACTAATAATACATATTGTATAGTTAATTGCCATTTTGCGCCTTTCATATTTCAATTCAAACTGCAGGATAAATTGTATCCTGTTGCTATATTTTATTTGTTCTGATATAAACACTATATGACTACACTCCCCATGGTTTCTATGAGTGTTAAGTTATGATTATCCACGCCTCCGTAGCTAAGCTTCCGTTTTGAAGGTGTGTATACCAATTGTTCCGAATACAATGAACGGTGTTTTTGGAGTGAGGAGACGGTTTCTATGATTATTGTATGGGTTTTGTTAGAGAATAACAGTTAATCCGATAAATATTACCTTTCCAGTTATTATTACGTATAAAAGAAGGATTGAATAAGTAAAATAAATTGAATGAGTTTAATATAATATTGAGAGTTAAAGTGTTTTTATATCTACATCGCTTAAATTATGAAATGAAATTTAAGTACATTAAGTACATTCATTTCATATTTCCTAAATGTATCCAACTAATTTTCTGATATCCCATACAATTGGGGGATGTGTAAAGTCTACTGATTTTAAAATTGACGTTTTTGAAATAAAAAAAACCACAAAGATGGAATTTTATTAGTGAACACAACTTTATGTTAGGGACTGTGCCCACTACAGCGATCAGATTCCAACAAAATAATGGTTGTACATGGATCATTGAACCTGTATTAGATTTAAAAATAAGCCAAATTTACATGTTGTAAATTCGTTTTCTGACAGTTGAGAGAAGTTAGGTTAACAATATGCTTCAAAAATGTTCAAATCTGTCACATGAAATTTGTTCTTTTTAAATTGAAATCAAAACATTTATCCCAGAGTCTATGTACACACAATATTTTCCTAAAGAGTACGCGTAATGGCGTAATTGTGCAAAAATTGAAGGTATAATAACAAAATAAATACCAAAATATATTTCTACCAAATTATTGTTATTTTCTGATCAAACTAAAGAATTGCGCACAGACGCACTTTCTTATTTCAAAAATATCTTTATTTTCACTCATTTCTAGACAATTACTACAAGCTTTGCATAAAATGTACTATATATCTACCAAATGAACGTTTTCTTACTAACCTGGCGACCAGAACCTGCTTTTCTTACAATACTTCCATATTCTGCAATTTTATGCTTAGCCAACAACACGGTATTTTTATTAATCCCTAATTTATCCGCGATGTTTCTTATTTGATGTCCATCTCTCAATCGAGTGTAAATGATCGCTTTTTGCTCAGTGGTCAACGCGGGCAATTTAAAAAATATTTCTTTTAACACGTCACTGTCAGTCACAATGCAGCGCAATTTTAATTTTTTTTTGACTGTCGTGTTTTTTAATGTGAAATGGTGTGTCAAGTGTTTATTAATTGATTTGTTGACTAGGGTGCGTCCTGCTTGTGGTCTTTATATAGTGACCTTATTGCCTTGCGCCCTGATGATGGCCTTGTAGGCCGGAACGCATGGGTTGTTATTTGGTATATTTATTTGTAAGAAGGAAGATAGGGTTTTCTGTTCCTAACCCTACATTATCATGTCCCTTCTGGAGAGTAGATATGACTTCGTTGTTTCATCTTAATTTATTTGTCAAGTAAATATTCAGAAAATTATAAGGCGGGCTCGTTATTTTTAAGCTAGTAGTAGGGGTCTTTGTAGATAAGCATCTCAAGTGGAACGATCATATATTGTACAGCACCAAAAAAATTAGATGTTTAATCCATAAGTTTTATATGTTAAATAGGAGACTCCTTATATCGATTTATAAGGCCCTAGTGGAGCTATTACTTGGTTATGGGATTTTAGTTTGGGGAAGGGCATATGGTGTTACATCTGGAACAGTTAAAGAGAATACAGAAGTACATTGTAAAGATTATTTTTAAAAAACCGCGAATGTATCCAACTCATTTACTGCCTTTATATTCTTACTGTCTGTAATTTTGTACATCTAAATAATAAATACAAGGACAAACATATAGCACACTCGTACCAAACAAGAGGTAATAAAAATCAACTTTTTAATGTCACTCTGTCAAGAAAGAGCTTGGGGCAGCATTGTGTTGGCTATCTGGGCTTGAAATTATATAATGAGATTCCATTAGCTATTAGGTCCATAAAGGACAAAAAACATTTTAAACCGGCTTTAAAAAGTTTTTTTTGGCAAATTCCCACATTCTACTAAGTATGTTCTAGTTCTACTTTTGCCTCCGACTTGTACGGATCCTAATGTGGCAAGTTTCAACAAATATATTGTGTACATAGATTGGGTCTTGTATTTTTGTCCTATTATTGTTAATTTACCTTTGATTTAGTAATAGATATTATGTGATAACATTGGATACTCCTGCATAAATACGAGCACATACAGGTATCCTATACCTAGGTGCTTACCAAACTTTGAATAGGGATAAATTATTAGGTATATGTATATATTGTAGTTAGTAGGTACAAATTGTATTGTAAATATTTATATCCTGAATAAATAAATCTAAATCTATCTAAATCTAGTATAATGCGAATCATCAAAATATTTTTTTTATAATAAATGTACATCAAAATTATTCTATAATAAAAACACATCGGAGCTTTAACCCTCCAAAATCAAAGCTCTAACTACGTCTTAAGAGCCCTGCACGGGCAGGAATTTTACGACGCGACCCGGTCCGGCCCGTCAACCAAGACCGAACAGCCCATCAAGCCCAACAAACCCGGCGGGCCCAGAAGGCCCGATAAAAATTATTAGGGCTTGAAAATTAATTTGCAAATATTTTTTTAAAAAACAAGCACATAAGCAAACCAAGGCTGACTTGTCAAACCCGATAAATTCAGTAAGCCTGAACGTTTAGGGCCTGAAAACACGAATATTTAATGATTAAGTGGCCCGGCCAGACCTGAGCCCCGAGAGCGAGATGAAAACCCGACCCGTACAGACCTCTACCACGCGCCACTTTAGCCATATAATTACATTGAAAAATATGTAAAAAAAATTTACATCTAATTTATCTAAAGGAAATTACAAATGTGTTATTTTAAAACTGATGAAATTTGAGGTTAACCTGCGGGGCCTTAAAACAAAGCTTTCCTAAATACAGTTCTACCCTCATTTATTCTGAACAAAAACAATATATTTCAAGAATGATTTAGTTATCAAGTAGAAAACACTATAAAACCAATTATTAAACTTCGATCAATTACTTACGATCACTCGGTCAATTAATTACGATCATTTTTTAGTTGGACCATTTAGAGTTCTATTGTTTTTACGAAACAATGTAGCCAGCGCTTTTCTGCATCTGGTTTCGCTTTTAGAAGTTTTAATTGCGCTTTTTCCATCTATTATTTCTTTAACAATCGCACTCCTAATGGTCGGTACATTTTAATTCCTACTATTATAATCTTGGTATTTACAAATAAAATAAAAGGTGAAGTTCTTTATTTTGCTTATTTAATAATATTTGTTTAGTCTTAATTGTTGAGAAGACTGTAAGGATTGAAAGTGGTAAAAAAATAAGTCATGAAGAATATCTGCAGTCCAGGGCCGTCGAGAGCCAGGTCGGGCCCGGGGGCTGTGTGGTATCTCGGGCCCAAAAGGATCTGAAAATCAGGAACTAGCGCCGCAGGCGAAATTTTTTTCGGGTGCGACGCCCAAATAAACCTTTTTTGGACCATAAAAAAAATTGAAAATTAGAAAAAACATATAATATTTTTAAAGAAACTTGTTGGGGGGCGCTACTGCCCCTTCCCCCCCCCCCCCCCCCCCCCACACACACACACACCTGGCTATGCCACTGTGGCTCAATATGAAACAGGTTTTTAATAAATTGTTTTTGTAGTTTCAGAGAAATTTGCTTTTAAAATATCGTTTAGCGGGATTTTGTTGGTGGTGACATTTTACCAACTAACAAAATCCCTATAACCGCTATTTCAAACGTGATTTTCTCGGAATTTACACAAAAATTTTTGTAAAAACCTGTTCCATATTTAGCGGCAAATATAATTATTTCTAGGGAATAGAGAATCCGGTTTCAGGTATCAGCCAGTGCGGAGATTTTACGGCCCGAATAATCGATTAGCGAAATTGTGTTGGTTGGCAAAATGTCACCGTTAAACCCAACTTTTCAGCAACTGACTAGCATTTATTGTTTATGGACTGCCAGTTATTTCTAATTAAACTAAAATAGTCCGTCAGGCTGTGACTCCCAGTTTCCCAGGAACAAACTATTCGAGAGTTAAAACTAGCAAGCAATATTCTGGGGAAAACAATAATTTAAAATCAAATAAAAATCGGCTCGTCAAATAAAATCCAATTTGAAAAAATAATCAATATTTTAAGTGGAATGATAATTTTAAAGGAAAGAAATGATACACTTTTAGTCTTTCTCCACAAAAACATTAAGTTAAGTAATTACTGGTGAATCATCTACTTGTTTCGATGTAGTAAAATTATTAGGAGAAATACAGATTTATTTTATTTATTTCATTATAAACAAAAACATTATACATAAAACATAGTATGTTCATTATAAAATTAACACAAATGGAAATAACATCTCAAAGTAATTTATAACACCTAGGTGTAAAACAACCTGTATGTGCGTAGTTTACATTAAATATACGTATTTATGTATTAAACAGTATGCACATTCAGAAAAAAAATGATACATTTCTAATATGTAGCATCACTTTTTAGTGCAAGAACCGAAGGAAAGTAGAAAAAGATAACTAAAACAACTGTAGAAAACTAACAATATTATTAAAAATATAGTTGTTCAGCTATTTGAATTGCCTTTTGTCAGTTAAGGTTCTAATATTTTTTGGTATTAAGTTATATAGTTTTGGAACATAGTATGTTAAAAAGTTTTAATTTCCTATAAAATAATATATTTTGTATAAAAGGTCATAAATGTAGATTCGGTTTTTTTTGTTTGTTTGCCTCAATTCTGCAATCGTTTTCTCGATTCTTCTCTGCCATATAGGTTTTTGCCTTTGATTTGGTTTTTGCACCCGTTCTTATGTATGCACCTGTTGTTTATGGCATCGGATAACTGCTATAGCTGCGCAGTATATCAGTGTATGAAGCTTTTCAAGAGTGTCATGCTCCGCAATGAATTCTGGTAGTATGTTGTTAAGAGCCTTAATGATATTATGTGTATCCCGATTGGTTCTAAGTTTCGGGATTTTTGGTCTTTTTGTTGGGTTTGTGCCATTAAACTCAGTCAAAGCCCTCTGGAGTTCAAAGAGTGCTGCTGTGGTTATTATTATTATTATTATTATTATTATTATTATTCAGAATTTACATGCAATTTCTCAACAGACGTTGGTTAATAGCCTATCCCGGATTATGCATCAAAAGGAGTAAACTAGTTGTAGTCGGTGTCATAGACTGTCCTGTAGGAATTTTCTAACTATGTGGCAGGTGCTGAGTAGGACTGCGTTTTGGATGTCGATAAAGGTATTGTAGTGCAGACCTAGTGCTTTAAGGTTCTGTTTCAAAGTGCTCGGAATCAGTCCGGTTGATGATACGATAATCGGTATCACGTGAACCTTATCAAGTTGCCACATTTGTTGTATCTCGATTACCAGATCAGCGTATTTGGCCTTCTTCTCTTGGTATTTGTCCAATAAGTTGTTATTGTTGTGTATGGCGACGTCTATCAAATATGCTGTTTTCGTTCCCTTGTTTATATACCCGTACTACTTCAGGCCTATTTTTCGGCACCCGTCTATCAGTGATAATTGCCCGGTCGTGTGTAAAGGAACTACTCGCAAGCGCTGGGTTAGGCTGGTACTTGTAGTAGGGTACATAGGTGTTAAGCAACCCGTATTTATTAGCCAGCTTCTGGTGTATGATATTTCACACCCGATTGTGTCGCTACATTAGCCAGGTAAGTACAGCCAGATGTAATATGCTGTATGGTCTCAGATCTTACGTTGCACTTTCTGCATTTGTCAGATTCAATGGACCTATCTTTAATATTAAATTTGGTGTAGTTTCGTGTGTTGATGACTTGATCTTGTATCGCCATCACGAATCCTTCTGTCTCAGGAAATAGCACACTATCCTTCAGCCACCTGTTGGATGCTTCTTTGTCTATATAGGGTTGGTTTAAATCGTTATATTATTATTATTATGTTTTCAGTGTTCTGTTTCTCAGCTTTTTGTTGGTAAGGCTGGTGTTATTTACAGTACAGAGAAGAAATTCATCTTAACCTGTACTGTTTAGAAACTTCCGTACTATATGGCAAGTTTGGAGGATGACGCTTTTCTGAATAAGTTGGTATAAATAACCTGCAAGGCCCAGTTTTTCCAAGTTGGGCTTGAAATTTTTCGTCATAGCTCCCTCTACCGATATTATAATCGGAATTATGTCGATTTTATCTAGCTTCCATATATTTTTAATCTATATTGCCAAATTCGAGTACTTGGTCTTCTTCTCCGATTCGGTTTTAGAGAGGTTGTGTGTTAGTGGGCAACCTATATCGATTATGAAAGCTTTCTTGGTGGTTTTTTCGATAAAAAGAATATCCGGTCGGTTGTGGTCTACTGTTCTATCCGTTATTATTGGCCTGTCCCAGTATAAGAGATATTCAGGGGATTCAAGGACTGGCTCGGGTGAGTATTGGTAGTATGGTGGGAGGTTTTCCCTTAGCCCTAGTTTATGGGCCAGTTCCTTGTGGATGATCTTAGCCACCTGATTATGTCTCCCCAGGTAAGCGTTGGGGGCCATAGCACCACATCCCGCCGTGATATGTTCTATCGTTTCTCCGGGGCAATTGCATTTTCTGCACACATCTTCCACATTTCTTTTCAAGATGACTTTTTCATAGTTTCGAGTTCGAATGACACGGTCTTGGATAGAGATTATAAAACCTTCTGTTTCAGCGTGAAGCTGCCTTTTCTCTAACCAATTCAGTGACATTTCTCTATCTATGAGTGGATTTTGGAGTGCAGTAGGGTATTTGCCGTGTAGAGCTTTTTCTTGCCAAGTTACAAGCTGTTGACTTGGCGGCGCGAGGATGATGTTAGGTAATCCGTTCTGCTTTAAGTTAAGGGCTGTATATCCAGTGTCTGCTGCTACCACTTTTTTAAGAATTTCCCCATTTGATTCTTGGAAGTATTTTCTCATAGAGGTCTCTTGTGACTTGCACAAGTTATATATATTAATGAGACCTCTTCCTCCCTCCTTTCGTTTTAGGTAGATTCTTTCAAGTGCAGAGCGTGGGTGGTGGAATCTGAATTTTGTTAGCAGCCTGCGCGTAAGCCTATCTAATTCGTGCAAATCCGTGTCTGAATACTTAAGGATTCCGAATGAGTAGGTAAGTATTGGTATTGCCCAGGTGTTGATGGCAGTGGTAAGGTTACCAGCATTCAGGTGAGTATTAAAAAGCTTTGTTAGTCTGCTTTTGTATTTGTTTTTAAACTCCCTTTTTAGGCTTGTGTGGTTTATTTGTTGGTTTTGGGAGATGCCTAAGTATTTATATGTTTTGTCCTCATCTAGTATATTTATGCCTTCAAGCAGTCCACGATTTTGTTCAGTCTTTCCGCGTACGACATTTAAGATTGCGCACTTGTCTAATCCAAACGACATTTTGATGTCATCGCTAAATGTCTTGGTTATTTGAATTAGGGACTGTAGGTGGGTTTTGCTTTCAGCGTAGAGTTTGATATCGTCCATAAATAGAAGGTGGTTTATTCTAAAATTTTCAGTTAAGTTGGGACGATATCCGTAGGATGATGATTTTAGTAGTTTATTATTATTATTATTATTATTATTATTATTATTATTATTATTATTATTATTAATATTATTATTTTATAACTGTCTAATTATTATCAATCTACCTGATTCCAAGGATGTTATCTCATTTCTAATTTTGTTGTATAGATATTGTGTTTTTTATTATTTATTAGATAAAAGTTTATAAGAATACTAACTTTTTTTATTTTCACCCCCTCGAAGATGTAGTTTTTCCACCATCGGCAACGATTATACTAACCAGAAAATTAATGTAAATCTTGTATAAGTCCATTTAAACCTTTACACTTTCTTAAATTTTACTAATACTCATAATATAAGTAAACATATTGAATCGTTAGTTATAAAGTTTTATGTAAATCAGACATTTATTCACAACCAACCTCTTTGTTATCTAAAACAATTAATTAGGAAGGCCCGGCTTTAAGTCAAACCTTCACCTCGGGCTAAAAGTAATTAATTGCAATTCACGGATCGTGAACACCCTATGTTAAAATTTATTGAACTCATAAAATAATTTAAAATTTTTAGGCACCCGGCATTCATTCTAAAGAAGTCACTTTTTAATAGCATTAAAAAGATCAAAAATCATTTATTATTCTGAAGTAAACAATAATTACAAAATGCTCAGAAGAAATATTAATATATTCCTGGTTAAAATTACTCTCTGTGACCCATCGCTTTCATATAGAGAGCAGCGGGTTATACGAGGTCAGAGGAAAAAATCCATGAACTCTTTTAGAATTTTAAAAATACAGTGGAATGGGCTTTTTCACTAAAATTTGATCCTATGGTATAGATCAAGAAAAAATAATTTTTTATACGATTTCAATTTTTAAATTCTTGAATTATTTACTGGGATAATGTTTAAACAAAATACGCCCTAAAATAATAACACGCGAAACTAGTTACGGATGTCACAACAATTCTTGGCAATGGCACCAACCAATCGCTCTTTAAACGACGCACGTCTACGTGACTGAGGTGTCGAATCTGGTGTCCTGTTTCTAAAGTATCTTTGTCTATTTAAAGTTGTAAAACAAAGATGACAATACAAACGGTCGCACGACTAGCAATTAAAGAATTGTTCGGTTAATAGAATGACTTGCTGCTTTCACGCCGTGTTTATAATTATTTCTAAAAAAGGTTTGTAATATTATAGGATGATTTTAATTATTGTGATATATTTTCAGGTTATCAGGTTCTAGTTCAGGATGTTAGTGCTAAATATGATAAATTTAATTATAATGAAAAAGCCCATTATTTCTTCTAACTTCGTACAATCCGTTGCACTCTACATGAAAGCGATGAATCACTGACAGTAATTTTGGACTTAGGATATAGACTTAATTCGTATTTCAAAGTTTCAAAAGTTGTAGAGTACCGGGTGTTCCGCTAAGGTCGGCCAGCGGCTATATCTCGAACAGTGATGGTCATAATTTTTCGAAAAAAAATGTTTTGTAGGTAAATCGATAAAACGAAAATACTAAAAATTATTTTTAATGTTGTATGATTGCTGCTAGAAGACGTAACACATGAAACAAAATACAAACTTTATGGTATTTTTAAAATAGCCTTAATTTTGATATCGGAAATGGAAAGTCTATCAATTCTTTCCGCAGTTTATAACAACAAAATAAAAATAATTATTTTTGAATTAATAATATTAATTTAATCTGAATGTAGCTATGCATAATAGGGCCACGGTTAACTCCGGTGGACAATACCTAATTGTAAACACACGTGCATTTCAACGTACCCCAGCAAGTAAAGACCCAACATACAATCAAGTGGTTTTGATTTTCACCGTTGCTATGGTTACGTGACGTCAGTCACGCGACAGCATGTAATAATTTGCATTATGATGAAGATCAATTTAAAAATAGATCAGTCGTATGCACCATTGTTTTAGCATTGGTTCGCCTAACCTTAAGGTATTTATTTTAAGGCTTCGCGAAACTTACGGTTATAGATATCGTTTTTACGTGATTTCTTGTGTGATTAAAAAGTGTTGTTTTTATTTTTTACTTAATTCAGTAGTGTACGTGTACGTACCTACTTAGTTTAATTTTTATTGTGTATTTGTACGTAATAAAAATATAAATTAGTCAATGTTTGTTTAAGTACCCGCAACATACCTAGCTCTTCACCATTTTTTAAGACCGCGAGCCGCCACTGGTTTATAAAGATATCAAAACGTGGTTTCCGCCAAAATGTAGGTATTTTTTAAGCATTTCAAATATATAATACAAAAAGTATACATACCGTTATTTTTTTTAATAAAATTAGAAAAAACTGAGACTTTTATACATAGCCCTCTGAGAAACAAAATACGAATTAGCTATCATCAACAAAATTATGTTTGTATTAAACGTAAAATGATCTTTCAAACGACACCAAATTTAGTAAAATTGCATAAAAGATGTGAAAGATACAGTAAATTTAGTATTAACTTAATTACCAGATACAAAAAATCTTTACGATCAAACTACCGCAAGAATGGATTTCCATTATCGATATCAAAATTGTAGCTATTTTCAAAATAAGTTTAATTTTGTATTTTGTCTCGTCAGTTACGCCCTCTAGCGGCAATCGTACAACTTTAAAAATATTTTCCAGTATTTTTTTCACCGACTTACCCATAAAAAAATGTTTCCCGAAAATGTATGATACTTTTCTTAGCGGCACACTCGACACAAAGTAGTATTTCAAAAAACAAGTTGGCTTCCGCCCGGCAAAAATTTCGGGGCCCCTATACGTCGCACAGATCGCCTCGCTATAGCTAACGCTATCGCTCTTAGCAGCTGCTGCTACAACCTCTGGAAGTCAAGGTGGAATACAGTACCGCAACGAAACATCTATATTTAAAGAAAATTTTGAAGAAATCCTACAGAATCCTATTACACTGGTCTAGGGGGGTTAATCTCGATTCAGGTAGGGGGAGCAAGTGGCGCCTATGGTAGAATGAGAATTTGCACTTCTTTACTATATGGATGTTGTGTCAATTTTTCAAAAAAAAATGTATTCAGAAGTTCAAACTTTTTATCACCCTGTATATCTACAGATAACCTAATTTAATAGTCAAACTTGCGTGATAAAAAAATAATTGGCTTTAAACAAACGCTGCTTCAAAAAACAACGGTATGGTATACCGTCTACTTTATACATATACCTATAGCTACACATTCAACTTCCCCAATTAAAAGGCAAACTGATACTATCAATGCTGGGATTAGTCACTAAATATTAGTTTGCTTTCAAATTACAATATAAATTTTTTGATGATCAAGATAGGATAAATAAGGATTATTATATTGTATGGCATTTGAGTTTATAGTGGTTGTTATAAGTCACAAGGTAAAGGAGGGGCTTTTAAATTTTAATTTTAACTGTCATTGAATCGATCGAACCAGTGGCGCAAATAGGGGGGGAAGCTCTCGAAGCTTAGACGCTTGGTTCTAAAAGTCTAATCTAGCAACCTATAATTTTTCGTCTCACATTTATAAAAACTGGAAAACCACTATACCACAAAATCATACCTACGTTATACGTAGATAATTTATATGCTCTCCACGTCAAACCCGATGATTTTATCCGAAATGATGAATTTATTAGCATAGAATTCAAATCTGAAAGCAGTTTTTATCGGTCATCTTCAGTTTTTGAAATACTTCTTCATAATGAGCCGTTTTGAGAACACCATGTTACTCCAATTAATCAACTGACAAAAGAGTCAATCTTCTGCAAAAGATTAAGGTTAATTATTTATTAACTGGTACTGGTCTGATGAAAATTCGGACTGAATTCGAGAAACACTCCCAATATCGACAAAAGCTTACTGTTTGAGCTTGATGGTGACGAATCATTGGGTCAATATGTTTTCAAGATAATCGAAATGAACAGTTATAACAATTTTTTATGAAAAAGTTAGACAATAGTTAAATGAAGTTTTAACTAACCGATGGATAGGAAGCAAAAGTACAGTTAAGTGGCCAACAATCCAGCAGCGGCGCCATGGGGGAGGGGGGGCAGGGTGAGTACCGGCCTTTCGCCCTCCTTGGGGAAGGGGACTTTGACTATGAATGTTGATTGATGAGAAAGGGGGGAGAGGAAGAGATAAAGAAAACGATGATGACCTTTTTTTAGGAGTCAATTTGGACAAGAGGGGAGTTTTTTTACCCCGCTTACAGCGGTATATAGCGGCAAGGCAGGCGACACCTTTTTTTTTAGAAGTAATTTTTGATTTGGGTAGTGCCCACCTTAAAGTCATTGGGCCTACTGGTGCCCACCCATACCAAAAATCCAGGCGTCGCAACTGTCTTAATTCCCTTAATTATTTTCTTTGAAGCCATATTAAAAGTAAACATATTTTTTTTTTAAATGGATAATTTATACAAACTTATAGGCAGCAAATAACACACAAAATCCAACAAATAACTTAAGAAAAAGTACATATAATTAAAAAAAAAATTATTTCATAAATAATTACCCTACAATTTTATCTAGACCTAAACAGTAAAGCCACGTTGTTTTCTAATAATTGAGTAAATAAAGTAATTTCTTTAATAGTTTTAAGTGCATATTCCACGAGGTCATTTATTTCGTGTATAGTGAACTAATAAAAGCTGTAATAAAGGTAATTAAACTGCTGCTATTACTGCAGCCCTACCCTAATTCGAGTGAAACTTGGTAAAAAAGCCAAAGCTTAAATCAATTAAATATGTTTCCCACCTGGCTAAGCACCGGCGAGAACGGTCTTATAGGACATATAATAAAATGTTAGTATGTAGATAGTTTAGCGATAACACGACTGCATCTGATAATATAAATGAGTGTTAAATGTGGCCACGTGTTTGAATATTGCGGTAAAAAATTAATGTGCATGCCAATGAACCAATTAAAATTAAAATAAGGATGGGAAAATGTACTAATTTAATAATTATGATTTTAAATACGGTATTTATATGGGAACAATGTATGACCCCCACCTTTTACAACCATAATCCTCTCTCCAGCTGTCTCAGACATTACACCATTTTTTTTTCTTTCTCTGGCCCATTATGCTCAACCTGTTTGGTTCTTACACCCACTCCGTAATCCCAGTTCGTTACACTAGTTTGTGTAGGTCAACTGGGGAGAGAGTAAGGATATCCTCTGGTTCCAGTTTTGACTGCCCGAGTATTTGTCGCTCTCCGTTCGGACTCGAGTGCTACGTTGTTATGTGTTCATGCTTTACTATGGAATTGAGGCATGGACTCTGACAGACGCCATGTGCAAAAGGCTGGAGGCTTCCGAGATGTGGACGTATCGACGGATGTTAAGAATTTCCTGGATGGACAGAGTACGCAATGTAGACGAGCTCAGGAGAATGTCAAAGGATCTAGAGGTCATGTTCACACTTAAAAAGCGAAAGTTTGAATACTTCGGACACATACTTAGGAATGACAAGTACGGACTTCTCAAACTGATCATAGAGGGTAAAATCGAAGGAAAGAGAGGCCCTGAACGCCGAAGAATATCGTGGCTAAAGAATTTGAGACAGTGGTATGGTAAGACCACGGCGAGTCTTTTTAGAAAAGCATTGGATAAAGTGCAGATAGTGTTGATGATTGCCAACATTCGAAGAGGACAAGGCACTTGAAGAAGAAGAAGAAGAGTATTTATTACCTCTTCCGATCTAGTGACTCGCAATGGCAAACTATGTGCTGTATAGTTTCCCTGTCTTGTCCGCATAATCGGCAGCCATGTGTCCTGTCAGAATTCCTGTAATGTTTCTCAGCTAGTTCCTGTTCATTTGAAGCAACTGTTTCGTAAGTCTTAGGTCTGTCTCCAATGAAGCTTTTTCTGTGGTGTAATCCCTGTCTGTTGCACCGGTGGATTTTGTGTTCACTCCTGATCCATCGCTTTATGGCATCTCGTACTTTGCACCTTGGTACTCCGAGTGCCGGTTCTAGACCAATGAATGTATTTTCTGAGCATTTTCTTGCAAGCTTATCGGCTTTTGCATTTTCTGTAATACCTTTGTGTCCTGTTACCCACTGCAGTATTATTTTGTTTACTCTCGCCAGGGCCTCCAATTCCTCTTGACATTCCCATATCAGTCTTGAAGTTACCTTGTTGCATATTAGCAATCTAAGGGCTGCTTGACTATCATATATGGATCCGCTTAGAGGTAAGCCCTCCTATTGTTTTTGTGCCCACATTAGTTAGTTGGTAATATTAATAAAATGCATCACTTTATCAATGGGATTTTTCACTAAAACCATTATATTCAGGATTATCTAACATCCTAAATTTAAATTAAATAATAACAATCTCCGTGAGTACCATGAAAGTTTCCTAGAAACATTTAAAAAGCCGCAGGAAGTTTGTAAACAAGCTACAATGTTATCTTTGCTTCTATATTTAAAGGCGAAAATAGAATAGAAACAAGCAAATTAGAAACATGGAACAAGATTCCGGATGGGTGAGTATCGGGCATACCTCTATCGGCTGCTGTCAACTGACTGGCTGAAGTCTGGAGTGGCCGAAACAAGAGTCTGTGGACCAGACGGAAAGTTCGACCGAAAGAAGCCGAACGCCGCGGTATCAATCTAGGTTATGTGCGTTTACATGTCAAACAATAATAAGATGTAGGCGACAAGTTTACATGTCGTTTTAAAACGATATTAGGTATTAAATAAATTATATTAAATACGTTATATTTATGAATATTTCCGGTTTTTTATGTAATTTGTAAAAATCTTAAGTTCAGAATTCGTCGGTGTTAGGTCAGTTTTTAGCTATTTTTATTGTTTATTATTATGGTAGTAATACAAATTTAAGTAATTAAAAAAGTAAATCAAGTGGTACTTATATAAGTATTACATGACTTTTTATACAATAAACTTTTCAAGCAATAAAAAATCAATAAATATCTGGGCACATTCTGCCGGTAATAATAATTTAGTAATTCCGTAGAGGTACGGTGGTAAACTTTAATTATTTTACAAATATGTAATATTTTGTGGAAATAGTCCATTATTCTCCTACTCAAAATATGTAATAGATTTCTTGATAAAACAGTGAAGCTAAATGCCAATTTTTTACAAACACAAGGTAGATACCATACAATGACATTTGAAATAAGAAAAAAAAGTTAAAAGTTTGACACTAAACTTTGGACACCCTGTACAATTCGTATTAATCTAACTTGGTTAATGAGACTGTTCGACCTTATTTATTAAATACAAATTGTATAATTTTATTAACGAGGCATTATTTTTATTTTTTATTAATTTTTAAAACCAGTGGTGCAAAACTGATTTTTCTTTGTTTTTATTTTTTTTTGTATATAATACTGAACCGATTTCATTAAAATTTGAAGGCAACTATAAAAGGCATCCATATATCAGAATATTCAGGGCGGAATATTTAACTGGAATAAATTCAGTAATAGAAAGCCTCTTTATGCTTGGTAAAACACATGAATTTCGAGCCAATAAGTTATGTCAAACGGTTTTCTTTCGATTCGATCGATCGGCCCGCACCGGAGTTCGGCTTCTTTCGGTCGAACTTTCCGTCTGGTCCACAGACTCTTGTGTGGCCGAAGCCACTGTACTCTAACGCAGGGCGAATTTAGCTTATTAGAGGGGGGGGGGGGGGTGCGAATAATGCTATTAAAAAAATGTTGGTTAGAAAAGTAATTTTAAGATTTTTGCATTTTGTTTGGCAACGTTGCAAAAAATTAAAAAACTAAACATGGCGTCAGATGGATAATTTTGTGAGGAAACAAAAAATGTTAAAATATATAGGGTGTTCCATTTTAAGAAATGTACTTATCTTTTTATTATCCTACTTTCTGGACGATCCTGTATAATCAAGAATAATTTTAGAACATATATGTTTTTATACCTCACAACTTTTATAAAAACATTTTTTTTATTTCTTTAATAGTAGAGACGGTATAATATTATTACTTTTTCACACAATAATTTTTAAAATGTCTAGCGATATAAAAAATCATAGCGGCTAAACTATAAAAGTCCCAATAACGGTTATGATACCAGAAACTTATTTGGTCTTTTGACTGCATTTTCTTTGCAGCATTATAATATATAAAATTTCGAAAAATAAAAAAGTTTCTGGATTAGTAAACATTTGCCTGCATAGTTTATAAACGTATAAGGTCATCGGTGTTTTTAGTATGTTTTAAAAAAAAATACCATTATTTTTATACCTTGAAACAAATGCTTATAAGTATGAGCTTTAAAATTAAAAAAAAAATAAGTAGAAAGATCATTTTTGAGATATACAAAAAACCATGACTTAAAAAGGTTTGGTTTCTTAGATATAAAAATTGTCGTTCCCAATAAAAAAATATTATGAGTGTTATGCGTATAATGATGTTGTTGATAATACCTAATGATCATTAGGTATGATCTAGTTCTAAGCTCATAAAAAATACATAATTTAACTTAATATTTACTCAGCTATCTCCTTTTCCCGATCTAAGGCGGCGATAGCCGAATCGGCCCAGTGGCGGCTCGTCAGGTGAAATAATAAAACCAGGAGGAAAGTTTTTCGACAATATTAAATATTAATGTACCAATATAGCTCTTAAAAAATAATTATGTTCGAATTATTAACATTAATTTAATCCGAATGTGGCAATGCATAATAGGGCCACGGTTAATTCCGATGGACAATAATTATAAACACTCGTGCATTTTGGCGCGCCCTAGCCGACCGTGTCCATTAGCTCAAAGCAAGTGAAGTCCCAACGACCAAAATGGCTTTTAAAATTCACCATTGCTGTGGTTACATGACGTCGGTCATGCAAACAGCATGTAAAAATTTGCATTAAGATGAAGGGCAATTTAAAAATAGATCAGTCGTATGCACCATTGTTTTAGCATTGGTTCGCCTAACCTTAAGGTATTTATTTTGAGGCTTCGCGAAACGGTTATAGATATCGTTTTTACGTGATTTACTGTGTGATAAAAAAGTTTTGTTTTTATTTTTCAGTTAATTCAGTAGTGTACGTACCTACTTAGTTGTGTGTTTTAAAAATAAACCCAATTAATGACATACTTTGTAATTTGTTGGAAACTTTATTCAGTCGTTGGACAGATGAGGACAAGAGAGACGTTTTACACGAGTTTTTAGTCAATGTTTGTTTAAGTACCCGCACTATACCTAGCTCTTCACCATTTTTTAAGACCGCGAGCCGCCACTGAATCGGCCATGTAATAATTAAAAAGAGCCAACTATACTCGTTACTCTAACTATTACTTGATTGATTACCGAGTACCAGCGTAATTGATATTGTGCTAACTCAGCTCTTTATTATTAAATGGAGAGAAATAATACTCTAAGTCAACCTTCACTAGGATATATTTCAAGACAAAAATATATTTATTTCACTCTCTACATATTTCGAACGTATAAGCGTTCATCTTTAGGAGAAGCATAATACATAATATTGAAAAGTTGTTGAGTTAGGAAGTTGTCAGTGACATCCTTATAGAGCTTTTGAGGAAAATTAATTGAATAAAAAATTATTTTTAATAACAAATCTTTATTATTAGATGTAGGATTATGTATGTATAGTCATTATGCTAAATGAATATTGTTACTACTGTTACTACTACTATATGAAATGACCTTAAATATCAATAACAATATTCTTTTAAATTCCCGAGAATCCAGACAATACATTGTAATTATGATTAAATCTTTTAAAAACATGTATTTTATAAATTTTTCATGTAATTTAAATAATTTATGGATACGATAAAACTTTATTGAAAAAGGTACCTACCAAAAGCGTCCTTTTCTTAAAAGATATTCAATTAGGTTGCAGAAAGAGCAAATTTCTTTCGGCAATCGAAAATATCTATTGAACCCGAACTCAAATATATTTGATGAAAATATTTCAATCGCATCTTTTCCATTGCTTACAATTCACTTCCTTTAATCGAATACTCGTCGCCACTTCGGCATAATTCTTCGATAGAAACTCTATTGTTAACAATATATTTTAAAGCGGAGCTTTTTTATTCTATCCACCAAACGCAGCTAACATTTTTTATCTTATTGTTGATTTGATACAAACACACACTTTTAGAAAATTGCAAGAAATTTACTTCTTTTAGTACGACTATTATTTTAAAACTTCCTGTTATAAATCATAATGGAATGAATCGAAGATATATGACATGTAATAATAAAAATACTTTAAAAGTAGGCAAAGAAAAAGTAGTTTCCTTACAACAAAATCGTTTTTCGGCCAGATATATAATCATATTCTAAGTAAGAAAGCAACAATAGTTGTTTGTTTTTACGTAAATTTATTTTAAACAAAATCCAAAAAATTAAAAATGTCGTTTCCGATGAACCCTGTATAGCAATCACAAATCTGATATTCGAAATTGTAGTTTCAGCACAATCAAAAGTCATTTAATAAATCAAGGAATTGAAAATTATAATTGAAAAAAAAATCCAAAAAATTAAAAATGTTGTTTCTGACGAACCCTGCATAGTAATCGCAAATCTGATTTTCGAAGTTGTAGTTTTAGCACAAGCCAGTGGCGTAGCCAGAAAATATGCTCGGGGGGGAGGGGCTCGATGGTCATAAGTGGGACATTTTTTTTTTTTGAGAAAGGAACAGTCGGTACTACATGTATTTCATGATATTGCATCTAGTGAAGAAGGCGGAAAAACGCCGCAGGCGAAAAATTTTTGGGGCCACGCCCAAAGTTCGTTTAAAATTCACCTAACTACTATCAAATTTCGAAAATTAAATTATTAAAATTTGTTTTGGTAAATGTTTTTTTTAACTTTTTTTTGATATTCCTAGCTGACTCTTTATTAAAGAAAAAAAAACTTTTTTTTATATTTGTAAAAATATGAATATTGGTGTCAATCCAAAATTTTAACATAAAACGTATATATTACTCTAACCAGCGTTTTCGGGCTCGGTTTTTCATAATTAAAAATAAGGTAAATATCGCTCATCCCGCCAAAATTGATGATATTTTTAGAAATCATGTATTTTAGGAGCGTAGATCTAAGAGCAGTTTTTGGTGCAAATGCTTAGGTTTTGAAATACTCCTTCTTAAGTGCCGCTTTGTATATTCATAAAAAAGCTTTCTCGTTTCTTACCGCACTATTTTTTTTATTATAAATTATCACACTTCTTCAATAAAAATATTTCAATTAAAATTTAAACTTTAATTTTTCTCTTTAAAAATAAATATCTAATTGTTTTTGTTGTAAAATATTTTATTGCATTGGGTTATATTTTCCTTGATTTAAAATAGCTCTACAAAAGGAAAAACGGAACAGACACGTATATAATAGAAAAATACTATAAAATATTATTCTTTTTACTCATTTTTCTATAAAATTGCATCATAAATCAATAACTGAAACGATGTGCGTCCGAAACCTTAATCTCTATATAAAACAGGACTTTTAGAAGGAAAAGTTTAAAAACTGGGGGGGGGGGGCTTCAGCCCGGCAGCCCCCCCTAAATACGCCACTGACACACGCAGACGTTTTTATAAAGAATGACTTTTTCTTCTATACCTGCCAAAAAAAAAGTTTTTTCTTTTCCAAATATATATATATATATATAAAAATGTTAAATATCCAATTGCATATTTAACATTTCCTTTTTCCCTGACTTTAAGACCAAATACGCACTATTAAATTAATTGAATACCTATGTTATCTATTAGTAGATTGGTAAATTTAATTAGAAAGGGGCCAAAAAGAAGTGAAAATAGATACCATTTTAAGGAAGGGCTATATAATTAATGATAAGTGATCATAGGCCATAATTATCTTCATCAGATAACGCCAAATGTTATGTAACTATAAAAAATAGCCTTTTTGCCATATGTTGAACAAGCGCGTCAAGCTATTTACTTTTTAGATGAGGATAATTTTGAAAGTGAAAAAAAAGTAATCGAACTTTTAACCATTTAATACTGTACGTATTTTCGATGTGTCTTTTTTTTTAAATTCCATACTCATATCCGCATTTAAAGTGTCTCTATTAGGAGGGAACGAGACCCCTATTACTTAAGCTGGCTATTACATAAAACGAGAGAAACGAAGAATTCGTCCATTTTTACTCAAAGAGACCTGATATTTGATATTTTGTAAGAAAAAAGACACAAAGTCTCAGACTCAAAATTTTTGGTCTGTTTATTGTGGTTATATGTTTCGCCTTAAACTGGCATCATCAGACCTTATAAAACAGTTAAAAAAATTTAAAATTGTTTTTACAACAAACACACGTACATTGTGACAGGAATAAAACGATACTATCTATACTATCTGTTTACTGTTTAACATTAATTATTCTTGTAGGTTAGGTTTAGGTCAGTCCGTCGGTGGATTATAATAATATTGCTGATTCCGGTTTATCAATTTTAAAATGAATAAAATAAAAGAGGAAAGACTTAGCGCTTTAGGTATGTAGCCTGCCGAAAAACATTTTGTAAACAATATTGATGACTTCAAGAACAAAAGTGATTGAATCATTTTCAAATAACAAAAAGACGTACCTATAAAGTTTTCTTATTAGATAATTTGAGTGTTTTGTAAACATTTTTTGTTACAACTATTGCAAATGCTCCATTAAATTAGTCGGTAAGTTTTTCGATTTTTTTTATATACAGGGTTGTACAAATTCGATGCACTAGCATTGCTATCTGGGTAACTACAAGAGATAGAGAGTTTGGTAAATGATGGCAAAGTTGCATATTTTAATGCTGAACAATTTGTTAAAAAGAAATTTAATTAAATTTCGATGATTTCCAGAAATATCCGAAAAAATAAACGAAAAACTTGTTTTTATTTTTTTATGACAAAAGTACTTATTATTTTTAAAAACCAAGGGCACTTTCTTAAGTATTTTATAAGATAATAATTTTAAGAGGTCAAAAGCTACTCAAAAATTTTAAAAAAATTCAGGTCCGAATTTGAAAAAATCGAGTTGATATAGGTATCTAAAAAACTAACGTTGTATCTGAAAAATAAGATTATTTTTTTGAAGAGCATAAAAAATTGTCTTAAGTAAGTGCTCTTGGTTTGTCCAAAAAATCAATATTTTGTCGTAAAGACAATAAAAACACAAATAAATTTTTTCTTGTTTTTTTCGAATGCTCCGGAAGTCATCGGATTTTTTTAACAAATAATTCATCATTAAAATGTGCAACTTTGCCTCCATTTAACCAAATTTATATCTCTTATAGTTACTGAGATAGCAATGTCAATGTATCGAATTTGTAACACCCTGTACTCTCATCAAAGATTTTTGACTTAATATTTTGGCCCCACTTGTATCGACTATCACGAGCCGCTACTGACCTGCGGTACCAATATATGTAATTGATCGGTAATTTTTTTGTTCATTGACTAGCGGGTAGACATTATTTAAGGTTTTTTTTATATAATTTGTTATTTAAAATCTTATCAATTATTTGGCTGTTGTAGCCGTTATTGATAGCTATTTGCTTAATGCTTTTTGGACATTAACCTTACTAAGTGGTACTGTAATGAGTCTGTGTATCAGTGTATCATACTATGGAAAGCTGCTAATTTATGTTGTATCGGATGATTAGACGTATTGTGTATAGTAGTGTCTGTATGTGTAGGTTTATTGAAAATTGAAAAAGAGTGTATATTATTGTCTCGTGTTATAGTAAGGTCAAAAAAATAGAAATTTTGGATTATTTTTCTATTGTAAATTTTATATTAGGGTGTAAGTTATTTATGAAATCAAAAAATTGTGACACTGGTCTAACTGTACCAGTAAAGAAAGCCAAAACATCGTCTACATATCTATACCAATAAATAAAATGTTTAAAGTGTGGGTGTTTGCTTATTTTATTTTCTAAAAAGTTCATAAATATTTCAGCTAATAAAGGACTGAGAGGGTTTCCCATAATCAATCCTTCATTGCTGGAATATATTGACCCGTTAAACTCAAAATAGTTTTGTTCTAAAGAAGTAGGTACTTGGAAGTTGTATAATTTCTTGTTTTTTAATACAATTGGTGTTTTTTTTAACGAAAGGAGTTTTTCAACAAGAATTATGGTTTCCTTTACAGGAATACTAGGGAATAGGTTACTTACATCGAAAGAAATTAATTTTGCGTTTGTTGGGAGTTTTATTTTTTGTATTTTTTTAAATTTATTTTTTTATTAAGTCTATTGAATTTATAATTTGAAATTTTGATGTGAAACTAATGTATTGGTTTATTATATCAATTAGTCGTTTTAATAATTTATAAGAGGGTGCTGAAAAAAATTAGACAACTGATCCAATAGGGTGGTCTTGTTTATGAAGTTTTATTAATGAATACAGTTTAGGTGATTGAGGGTTCATTAAGGTTAATTTGCTAATATCTCTATCATCAAATAAACTTTTACAATTTTGAATTACATTTTTTATTGCTTTTTGAAATAAATCTGTTGGATTTTTTTTTAATATTTTGTAATTTACAGGGTTTAAGAAATCTAGAGTTTTTTGTATATAATTATTTTGAGAGGTAGCTATAACAGTATTACCTTACGTCTGTTTAAAGGTTGGAGACAATGACGTTTCTTGAACGGCAGTAGAGTTTTGGACTTGCATTGTCTTTATTTGTTTAGAATCACTACGTTTCAACTGGTAAGTATCTCCAGTCGTCTTCAGGTGAATACTGTATTCACCTGAAGACGACTGGAGATACTTACCAGTTGAAACGTAGTGATTCTAAACAAATAAAGACAATGCAAGTCCAAAACTCTACTGCCGTTCAAGTATTACCTTACCTTACCGATAACATTGCATTTACTAAAGCAGATTTATTATTATATTAATTAGTGCAACCCAAGCAGTCCTGATGCACGAGCTGCCACTGATTCTTATTATGTTATATAAACTTTCTACCCGCTAATGTGCTTATAAGATGGGGAGAGGGTGAGTGCAGTTAAGCTTTCTTAGACTTTTTTGAAAGAATACGTTTTTAAATACTATTTGGGTAATAAGTTTAGAAAACGGGTAAAAGCCTTAAAAAATGTTCCTCTCAACCATAGTATATATATAAATAAAATAAAAAACATAAAGTCTATAAATTAACTCCACTTTAAGAATGGACTACTTCTTCAAAATAGTATATATATAATTTGGAGCTTTTAGATAAAAAAGTATGTATAATTTATGCATGAATGTTGCACACAATTTTACTTGGTAGGTACATACCACGGATTCTAGTCGGCCGTAGGTAGGTACATACATACAATTGCTAAAATTATTTAAGAATGTAGTTAAAACAATTTCGTATAGATAGTAACAAAAGATTAACTAACCAAAACCATGAAACCAGTTGCGCGCAACCATAAAACCAGGCGGGATTTTTTTTACTATTGAATCGAATTATATATGCTCGATTTTGTATATGTGTTTAATTGAGAGAATTCATGTGCGTATAAGGGGATCTCGAAAACTGTAAGAGATACGAAGATTAAATTGAGGCAAATTTGAATATTTTGGGTCATAATAATTTGGTAAAAAAAAATTGTAAATATGCCGAATACCTTCGGAGATAACCGAAAAACCCTGAAATTTTTAATTTAATTTTTTGCGCCTTTATTTTTGATTTAGGAAAAAAACAAAAAACAGTTTCTCATAACCGTTCTTTATGTTTTCAAATTGGACGTTTCGTTCGTTAGATATCAACCTCAATTCATTTTTTTAAATACGGACCTGGAATTTTTAAAACAGTTTTAAGAACTTCTAAACTTTGGAAATTTAATACAATTTAAAGGTTTTAACATTTTTACGTTTTGTCATCAAATAACACATTACTGGTACCTATTTCAAATTATCCTTTCAGCACTATTACGGCCCTGGCAATTATTTTTAGGATTACTTAAAGATTAAAATTACCTTACAGAAAGTTATGGTCTTTAGGCCGTTTATTTTTTCAATAAGATTTACCGTCACAATACTATATATATATATATATAGGAAATAAGTGTTTAAAGCATGAGAAGTAATTCTATTTTTTATTAGTATTGTCTAGTAGTTATTAGTGTTAGTCTAGTTATGTTACTGTGATGCGCGTATGTTTGTTTCAAAATAATTCCAAAATTTTTTTACTGTTTATAAGATCTGAGATGGTAGTTTTAGGCGAAACATGAAACAAAACCAAACAGAAAGAAAAATATTTGAGGCCGAGACTTTGGGTCTCTTTTCTTACAAAATATCAAATATCAGGCCTGTTTGAGTAAAAATGGATGGATTTTTCAAATCAGAAATCTCTTGTTTTTTAGTTTGGCTTTAAATTTTCAGGGCCATAATGAATTGAAAAAGGTAATTTGAAAAATGTGTTATTAGATAACAACACGTTAAAATTTCAAAAACGTGTATATTGTATTAAATTTCCAAAGCTTAGATATCCCTAAAACTGTATTTAAAATTTCAGGTCCGTATTTAAAAAAATTGACTTGAGGTTCGTAATTAAAGAACGAAACGTCGAATTTGAAAACTAATATCGTCATCTTGTAGAATATAAAAAACGGCTATAAAAGAGTGTTTTTTATTTTTTTCCCAATTCAAAAATAAAAGCGCAAAAAATTAAATCCCAAAAAAGGAAATTTCGGTTTCTTCCGGAGATCTCCGAAAGCATTTGGAATATTTTCAACAAATTATTAAGCTCCAAGATACACAACTTTGCCTCAATTTTACCATCTTCGTATCTCTTACCGGTTTCAAGATCCCCTTGTACGCACGCGAATTTGTAACACCCCGTATAAACAACTATCCCCTATACTTTCCAAAACATTTCAAGTAACAAGAATATCTAAGAATTAAAATTTTAATTAATTAAATACCTACTTTTTAAAATGATAATAATTATTTATGTAAATTTTAAATCAACATACCACTTTGTACATATTAACCTTTTATAATTATTTCTTCTGCGACACAACTGCAATAAAAATGTAGTCTGATCGAATGAAAGAAATGGAAAAGCAGTAATTACTTATACAGACTATGGTCGCATATTCATTTACATAGAAGGGCTTTTGAACGATGCAGTGATCTCGAAAGGCCTTACAACCACGTGTTTAAGAGTGAAAATGTCGAGGGGTGATTCAGATTAAATGTGTCAAAGGAGGTTTAATTTTCAGGGAAATTTTAGCGATTTTTTTACTGTGGGGCTTCGTACTCGGTGTGCGGGGATTAGTAAGTTGAGAGCATACAAATTTAAATTAAATTGATTTTGTCAAATGTATGGCGCTCTTTTATTAAGGAATGTTTTTATAAAATTAATAAACTTACATTAAAAATATTAAAATTTAATCCTATTTTCATCCCACTATTATATTTGTGAGATTAGAATTAGAAACATCGTATAATATTGTGGACCGTAAGGCACGGCGGAGGAGCTAGTAAGATACTTGAATTAGTAATATAAGAATTGTACAATTCTAGAGGTTTCGTAAGGACATAAATTATTTTTTGACCCCATAATATTTATTTTATTATATAAAGAATTCTCAATATAGTCTTCTGCCGTAAAATAATATTTTCAATCCCCATGACACCATAGGCGTAATTAGACGGTCAACACTGGGGGTGCTGAAGTAAAAATAGGTTAGTTCTAAAATTAGCCTATGGCCTATATATTGTAAATGTAAATTTCTTTTGGGAGTGCTAATTTAGATTTCGGGGGTGCTTAGCACCCCCAAGTACTCCCCTAACTACGCCTATGCATGACACCTTAAATTCTACATATTTTTATATCAATCAGTATAGTGGTTAAAGGCATTCTAAAATAGTATCCAGTGATTCTTTAATCCATAATTTTAATATGCTTCCGACATATGCAGATTTGGTATGGTGGCCAAAGGTACAGCAAATAACCACAATATCAAAGCTAGGAAGCCTGCAAAGACTGGTCAGCTTAAGTATCACGGGGGCCATGAAATCAACCTCCACATTCGCGATAAAGATCATCCTCGATCTTCCCCCCACTTCAAATAGCGATAAAAGAAGAGGCAAGAATGAGACTCTATAAACTACAGCGTTCGACCCCGCTCTTAGGCAGGCAGAGAACTGGACACGAACTGTTAAGCGAGACTATAGGTAGACCTGAGTTAAACATGAGATCAGACTACATAAATCCAAGGTTTCGCTATGACATACCATATGAGGTCGTAATTTATGAACGAAAGGTATTGAAAACCAAAACACCAGAAACTACTCCTGGGGTAATAATCTGGTACACAGACGGCTCCAAAACCAAAGAGGGTACCGGAGCGAGAATACACTTTGGGGGGTCTCCCACAGTGTTCCAAGCAGAAATCTACGCCATATTGCAATGTGCGTACGAAAACATAAGGAGGGCTTACCTCAATAACCGGATCCATATATATTCAAGTCAAGTCAAGCAGCCCTTAGATCGCTAATATGCAACAAGGTAACTTTAAGACTGGTACTTGTGGGAATGTCAAGAGGAACTGGAGGCCCTGGCAAAAGTAAACAAGTAATACTGCAGTGGGTACCAGGACACGAAGGTATTTTAGGAAATGAAAAAGCCGATGAACTTGCAAGGAAAGGATCAGAAAATACATTCATTGATCCAGAACTGGCACTCGGAGTGCCACGATGCACAGTACGAGATGCCATAAAGCGATGGATCAGGAGTGAACACAAAATCTACTGGAGCGACAGACAGGGATTACATCACAGCAAGAGCTTCATTGGGATTTCAGACCCAAGACTTCCGAAACAGTTGCTTCAAATGAGCAAGAATCAGCTGAGAACCATTACAGGAATTCTGACAGGACACATGTCTATCAAGAACCATCTGCAACTGTACAATGGAGACCCTGACTAAAGATTATGCGGACAAGACAGGGAAACTATGCAGCACATAATTTGCCATTGCGCGTCACTAGATCGGAACCGGCGACAAATACTCGGGCAACCAAAACTGGAACCAGATGACATCCTTACCCCAGTTGACCTACACAAACTAGTGCAAGAAACTGGGATCACGGAGTGGGTGTAACAACCAAACAGGGTGAGCACAATGGGCCAAACCTGGCCTAGGTGAATCCGGTGCACGGACGGACCCCCGAAAAAAAATATGCTTTCGAATTTATTAACTCCGATAGGCTAGGAGGTATATTTTATTCTCTGTAATACATAAGAAACCGTTTCATCACGATTTGACCAACCTAGCGGGACAAAAGTTATAATTGTAAAGGTCACAAAATAAAATTCAATCGTTTACGTTATTAAATATCTTGAAATCATAATAGTAGAAAATGTATGGATATTTCGCACAAATACGAAGTTGGCCTTGCCAGCCTCTGATTAAATTTTGTCTTTTTAATACCCTGTTAAGCTAATCGAGAGCTAATATTCCTTTATTCAGCGGGTTGAACTTACAAAAAATAAACGTCCTAAAAGACTGCGGCCTACTTGGCCAAATATAACTTAAAACCAATAAAACTTATAGTTATTGTATAAACAACTACTTACTTATGTCACAGAGAATGGAATATTACCGGATCACCAGTCTATATTAATGATCTCATTGTTGGGAATCTGGACAATGGAATGGCAACAGTCTTAACACTTCTTGATTATTCCAAAGCGTTTGATTGTGTAGACCATACTCTTATGCTTGCTAAACTGCATTACTTTGGATTAACTAATCTAGCACTCTCATTTTTTCGAAATTACTTGGAGGGTAGACGGCAACTCGTAAGATCACGGTCAGAAGTGTCAGACGTCGGTGACGTGACGTCTGGAGTACCGCAGGGCTCCATTTTAGGACCCCTTCTCTTTATATTGTACACCTTTGATATGGGTAAAATACCATCATTTTCCCAAATCCATACTTATGCTGACGATACACAACTCGTCTGCACTTTTGATCCGGAAAATTACAGTGATATCGAAGCAAACATAAACACAGACTTGCAAAAAATCACTGAATATAGCTTTACACATAACCTTAGATTAAATGCTGAAAAACACAACTCCTACTTTTTGCACCTGAAGGGTGTTACGACTTCTTAAAACAGTATGTTAACATACAACTTAATGGGCAACGTCTTGAGTTCACAGATACTGCAAAAAATCTAGGAGTACTGTTTGATGACAAATTAAGATTTAGTAAGCATATAACAGCTTTGGGCCAAAGAACTTACATGGTGTTAAAGATATTATATGCAAACAAACATTTTCTTAACTCTAAAGTACGGAAAAAATTATGTGAAGCATACATATTATCTATGATTTCTTACTGTATTATCTTATATTATCCATGTTTAACTCAGGAGGACAAACAACGTCTGCAGAAAATGCAGAACAATTGCTGTAGATTTATATTTGGCTTAAAGAAATATGATCATATCTCTCTGAAAATATCTGAACTCAACTGGCTAAACATGATGAATACATTTAAATTTTTGCTATTAACATTTGTATATAAATTATTGAAAACATCAACCCCTATGTACTTAAGGTCTTCTTTAGTTTTTCGCAGTGACATTCATCATGTTTCAGTAAGGTCAAATACACTTACTATGCCCCAACACAGAAAAGCTATTTTTCGGCGTGGATTTACCTGTAATGCGGTAAAATATTTTAACGACTTTAATAATTATTTTACCTGTCCCTCTTTGCTATTATTTCGCAATGGAATTAGAAATACGCTGCTGGAAAATCAAAGGAATTCTAACGCTGAAGGCTAGTTTTTTATAATTTTTTTTAGAATAATTACCAGTTCTACTATTTAAAGTGCTATCTTTTTTTAATTTAAATTTTCGTAAAAGTGATTATAATACATTAACAGTGTAATACTTGTACTACTATTTATTTTTTGCTAAATTGATTTATGGACAGATTATAGTGATTTATCTTGTTGAAAAAGGGTTAAAGTTGAGTAGCTGACGCTTATCAGCTAGACTTCGCCCTTTAAGAATTGCAAATTATTGTATCTTCCAATTCTTAATAAAGACTATTATTATTATTATTATTATTATTAAGTAGCTGATACACTAATAAAACCCTTGGTTGTTGATGCGTAAACTGGTCACATAATACTACATTTTGCGAAAGATATTTAAACTTTTTTGCATTTAACGATTTTAATCTAAAGTTAAACATTATTAACAAAATTAAATTTAGAGCTTCACAGATTTTAAGTCCAATCTTACATGACAAAATCCTAAGATTAACTGTATTTTTAATAATTAAAATATTTCACCTATTTCGAATAAAAAGAGTCCCACAGATAAGCTAAATTTAAAATAAAAATAATAAAACAAATAGAGAATTTAATAAAAGCCTATTAATCTTAAATAGCTTTATAGAAGATATTGCTAGAAACATCAATATCATTTGTCAATATTAACAGCATGGGTTAAAAAAAATTACAAGTCAAAAGGCAACAACACCAATTCTAATAGAGTAACATTATTTATACAACTTGCCAGGATTATCCCAAAATGTTATGTAGGACAAACAGATCGATATCTAAAATAGAGGCTTTCTGAACATTGGCATCGTATGATGAACTAAAACGAAATATTGCTAATCCTACAGATTTGGTTAAACACTCACGACAACTATATCATAATTTTGATTTTAAAAATACCACAATATTAAAAAATAACAATATCCCTCCAAAGCCGAATCGATAATTTTAGGTTTTAAATGCTTCACAATAGAATTGTGTTTATCATCTTTTTTATTATTTATTTATCTATTTATTATTATTATTATTATTATTATTATTATTATTATTTTTTTTTTTTTTTTGGACGATGGAAAACCTTTTATAGGCACCAGGTACTTGTTCAACCTTTCCCCGATAGTGTGAGACTCCTTATACTCACTAAAAACCACCGTTTGTGTGTCACTCAATTGCACTTCACGGAACCATCATCATTGATATCTCCTTCGCGAAGGTAACGTGTGAACCCTTTCTCTTACTACATCTCTATGCCATTGTGCTTTTGTATACCATATTAGCCTTTTTTTTACATTTGCCTAATTTTCGGTTTGGTTTGGTTTTGTATTCCTACCCCTTCCCAAGTTTTTTGTAGGATTCTAAGGGCCATGAAAGCTTGCTTTCTTGTCCCTCTCTGTTTAAGCGGTCTGTATTCTCTGCCTCCTCATTTTGTCTACTAGTCCTTTAAAGTAGGGGCACCTAATTTGGTCCGCCTATGTCCTTTCACTTCACATTTGGTACATCGTTCGGCATTTGCGCAGTCCCTACTTTTGTGTCCTGTTTGTCCACAATTCAGGCAGTCCCTTGCATTCGTAACTTTTATGCCCGTACTCCAGACATTTAAAGCACCTTGTAATATAGATTTTTTCTCTTACCCCACATGTTATCCATCCTATCTTTATATTTCGCTCTCTTATTAAGTTTTCCGCTTGTCTTTTTGGAAGCTCTACTAACGCCGTTTGTTCTTCAAACCATCCTTTTCTAATCCCTTTAATTTTGATATCAGAGTTTGTTAATTTTGTTTCCCTTGCGATTGCGTCTACTACTTCTTCTTCTTGGGTGGTTGGATCTATACCCATTATATACACCGTAGTTGTTCCAGTTGTTCTTGTCACAACCTGGCATTCATTCGCTTTTGTTATTTCATGTCGTAGCGCTTGTACCGTCTGCTCTCCTCCTTCTACGGCTAGCAGAACATCTCCTTTTTCAGTTTTCCTGATCTTATTTATTTTGACGCCTATTTTCCCAATATCAACTTCCTGTTTTAGTGTCTTTATGACGTCTGTATAGCTCCTTCCTTCAGTTTTTACTGTCAGTGTGCTTACTTCCTTTCTCATTTTTTGCTTTTTTGGTTCGGACCCTGTCCTATCAGCCTATCAGCTTTATTTTAATTCCTTGTCCTGCAAATATATGCTCGCACATCTTTCTGACGTATGTTACTTTAAGACCTTCGCCAACTACTATACTCATAGTATTGGTGGGGTGTAGGATGGTCATTTTTTTAGTTTTTGTAGTCTCCTATAAACTTGTTCTACGTCATTTATTCCCGTAAGATCTATCTCGATGGGGAGAAGGTATACTGCACTACTTTTATCTTCCTTATTACCTTTCCTAGTTTTTGTACTAGCTGTTTGTATCAAAAAGTCTTCTTCACCTTCGTTGTTCTTAATTAGCTCCTCTAGCCCATCATATTTTGTTATAAGAATGTTCATCATCCTATTTCTCTCCAGGTTTTTTAAGTCTACGAGGGCTGCATGGTCTGCTTGGATACCGCTTGTAGCATTTTGTTTTGCTCCTTCCATTACCGTAATCTTGTAGAGCTCCTGTGTCCATTTTTCATCTAGGATTCCTTTGAGACCCTCGAAGTCTTCGGTTCCCTCGATGATTCGTTTCATTTCCTCTTCTTTTCTTAACCTTCTTTCTTCGTATTTATTTTTGATCTCTTGTTCTCCAGCTTGTGTTGCTATAGATTTCTTCTCTATATATGTAGTTCTTGGTCTTACTCTCTTTTCTTGTTTGTCTATTTCTTTCCATACACCATTTATGTCGTTTGCCTGACGCATTAGTTTTTTAACAATTTGTTTGATTTCTATTTTTGTTTTTGAGCTTGTGTCCGTAACTAGTCCCAGGTGTTTAATGGTTTTCAGTATTTTTTCCGTCTCCTTTCTTAGTATACTCATTTCTTCCTCTCCACTATCTTCCCGTGGCCTTTTAACTGTTTTTGTTTCTATCTCCTTTGCCTTACTTGTTCCCGCTTCTGTGTTATTTTTTAGTGTAAAAACATCGTCATCTTCTGGCTCTTTAGGCTGCTCAAGCCGTCTTTGCGATTCTTGTGAAGGAGTCCTCGCTAGTGACTCCCTCCTTCTAAAAATTTCTCTTTCGTTTATTCCCCTTTCTGTTTCTGGTTCTTTATCCATTAACGGATGTATGTATGCTTCTGTTTTTTCTTCCATTTTTTTCCCACGATTTGGGACGATAAAAACTGTCCGGCACGGCAGTGCGCCCTTACCGTGCTAAGGCTGTTTTCCCTCCGGTTTGCCTAGTCCTTTGGGCATCGCTTCTAGCACACTATTTCCCCTGTGCCATGCGCGATGGTACTACACCGTGGGCTTAGGGCTCTTCTTGACAGCCGCCCGTTTCGGGTCAGACGCTGTCAGTTGCCAGAATTTTGGCCCGCGCCGGTATTCTACCGGTACCTCCCATATCTGGGAGGCGTTCCCCTATCCGCCACCCGGGGACGCGCTGGATGGGAGGTCTGGCCAACTCCACACCAGATTATTATTATTATTATTATTATGTTTTCAGTGTTCTATTTCTCAGCTTTTGTTGGTAAGGCTGGTGTTATTTACAGTACAGAGTACAACCTGTACTGTTTAGAAACTTCCGTACTATATGGCAAGTTTGGAGGATGACGCTTTTCTGAATAAGTTGGTATAAATAACCTGAAAGGCCCAGTTTTTCCAAGTTGGGCTTGAAATTTTTCGTCATAGCTCCCTCCACCGATATTATAATCGGAATTATGTCGATTTTATCTAGCTTCCATATATTTTTAATCTCTATAGCCAAATTCGAGTACTTGGTCTTCTTCTCCGATTCGGTTTTAGAGAGGTTGTGTGTTAGTGGGCAACCTATATCGATTATGAAAGCTTTCTTGGTGGTTTTTTCGATGAGAAGAATATCCGGACGGTTGTGGTTTACTGTTCTATCCGTTATTATTGGCCTGTCCCAGTATAAGAGATATTCAGGGGATTCAAGGACTGGCTCGGGTGAGTATTGGTAGTATGGTGGGAGGTTTTCCCTTAGCCCTAGTTTATGGGCCAGTTCCTTGTGGATGATCTTTGCCACCTGATTATGTCTCCCCAGGTAAGCGTTGGGGGCCATAGCACCACATCCCGCCGTGATATGTTCTATCGTTTCTCCGGGGCAATTGCATTTTCTGCACACATCTTCCACATTTCTTTTCAAGATGACTTTTTCATAGTTTCGAGTTCGAATGACACGGTCTTGGATAGAGATTATAAAACCTTCTGTTTCAGCGTGAAGCTGCCTTTTCTCTAACCAATTCAGTGACATTTCTCTATCTATGAGTGGATTTTGGAGTGCAGTAGGGTATTTGCCGTGTAGAGCTTTTTCTTGCCAAGTTACAAGCTGTTGACTTGGCGGCGCGCGGATGATGTTAGGTAATCCGTTCTGCTTTAAGTTAAGGGCTGTATATCCAGTGTCTGCTGCTACCACTTTTTTAAGAATTTCCCCATTTGATTCTTGGAAGTATTTTCTCATAGAGGTCTCTTGTGACTTGCACAAGTTATATATATTAATGAGACCTCTTCCTCCCTCCTTTCGTTTTAGGTAGATTCTTTCAAGTGCAGAGCGTGGTTGGTGGAATCTGAATTTTGTTAGCAGCCTGCGCGTAAGCCTATCTAATTCGTGCAAATCCGTGTCTGAATACTTAAGGATTCCGAATGAGTAGGTAAGTATTGGTATTGCCCAGGTGTTGATGGCAGTAGTAAGGTTACCAGCATTCAGGTGAGTATTAAAAAGCTTTGTTAGTCTGCTTTTGTATTTGTTTTTAAACTCCCTTTTTAGGCTTGTGTGGTTTATTTGTTGGTTTTGGGAGATGCCTAAGTATTTATATGTTTGATCCTCATCTAGTATATCTATGCCTTAAAGCAGTCCACGATTTTGTTCAGTCTTTCCGCGTACGACATTCAAGATTGCGCACTTGTCTAATCCAAACGACATTTTGATGTCATCGCTAAATGTCTTGGTTATTTGAATTAGGGACTGTAGGTGGGTTTTGCTTTCAGCGTAGAGTTTGATATCATCCATAAATAGAAGGTGGTTTATTCTAAAATTTTCAGTTAAGTTGGGACGATATCCGTAGGATGATGATTTTAGTAGTGAGGACAGTGGGTTTATGGCCAAAATGAACCAGAGGGGGCTTAAAGAGTCGCCTTGAAATATACCTTTTGATATATTTATATTGCCAAGCTTCTCTTGCCCAATATGGAGATTGGTGTTCCATTGCTCCATTAGGGTGCCTAACATGTTGCGTATTAGGGGGTGTACTTTGTATATTTGCAACATTTTCTTTAGCCAGTCGTGAGGAACAGAATCGAATGCTTTACTATAGTCAATGTAGCACATATTTAGATTTCGCCTTTTAACTTCAGCCTGTTTTATAATAACGGCATCGATTGTAAGCTGTTCCTTGCAACCCAAAGCTTTCCTAATACAGCCCTTTTGCTCATCAGCTACCAGGTTGTTGTTTATGCAGTGTGTGTATATTTTTGAGTACATGACTGATGTTAAAAGTTTATACACCACTGACAGACAGGTGATCGGTCTGTAGTTTTTTGGATCGTTTACCTGCCCTTTTTTAAACAAAAGGAAGGTATTGCCACTGGCAAGATGAGCTGGGAAGTGTTCGGGGTTTAGGAGAGCTTTGTTAAAGCAGTTTGCTATTATAGGGTGTAAGCTGGTGAAGGTTTTGAGCCAGAAATTATGAATTTGGTCAGGTGCCCGGTGATTTCCAGTTATTATTATTATTATTATTATTATTATTATTATTATGTTTTCAGTGTTCTATTTCTCAGCTTTTTGTTGGTAAGGCTGGTGTTATTTACAGTACAGAGAAGAAATTCATCTTAACCTGTACTGTTTAGAAACTTCCGTACTATATGGCACGTTTGGAGGATAACGCTTTTCTGAATAAGTTGGTATAAATAACCTGAAAGGCCCAGTTTTTCCAAGTTGGGCTTGAAATTTTTCGTCATAGCTCCCTCCACCGATATTATAATCGGAATTATGTCGATTTTATCTAGCTTCCATATATTTTTAATCTCTATAGCCAAATTCGAGTACTTGGTCTTCTTCTCCGATTCGGTTTTAGAGAGGTTGTGTGTTAGTGGGCAACCTATATCGATTATGAAAGCTTTCTTGGTGGTTTTTTCGATAAGAAGAATATCCGGTCGGTTGTGGTCTACTGTTCTATCCGTTATTATTGGCCTGTCCCAGTATAAGAGATATTCAGGGGATTCAAGGACTGGCTCGGGTGAGTATTGGTAGTATGGTGGGAGGTTTTCCCTTAGCCCTAGTTTATGGGCCAGTTCCTTGTGGATGATCTTAGCCACCTGATTATGTCTCCCCAGGTAAGCGTTGGGGGCCATAGCACCACATCCCGCCGTGATATGTTCTATCGTTTCTCCGGGGCAATTGCATTTTCTGCACACATCTTCCACATTTCTTTTCAAGATGACTTTTTCATAGTTTCGAGTTCGAATGACACGGTCTTGGATAGAGATTATAAAACCTTCTGTTTCAGCGTGAAGCTGCCTTTTCTCTAACCAATTCAGTGACATTTCTCTATCTATGAGTGGATTTTGGAGTGCAGTAGGGTATTTGCCGTGTAGAGCTTTTTCTTGCCAAGTTACAAGCTGTTGGCTTGGCGGCGCGCGGATGATGTTAGGTAATCCGTTTTGCTTTAAGTTAAGGGCTGTATATCCAGCATCTGCTGCTACCACTTTTTTAAGAATTTCCCCATTCGATTCTTGGAAGTATTTTCTCATAGAGGTCTCTTGCGACTTGCACAAGTTATATATATTAATGAGACCTCTTCCTCCCTCCTTTCGTTTTAGGTAGATTCTTTCAAGTGCAGAGCGTGGGTGGTGGAATCTGAATTTTGTTAGCAGCCTGCGCGTAAGCCTATCTAGTTCGTGCAAATCCGTGTCTGAATACTTAAGGATTCCGAATGAGTAGGTAAGTATTGGTATTGCCCAGGTGTTGATGGCAGTAGTAAGGTTACCAGCATTCAGGTGAGTATTAAAAAGCTTTGTTAGTCTGCTTTTGTATTTGTTTTTAAACTCCCTTTTTAGGCTTGTGTGGTTTATTTGTTGGTTTTGGGAGATGCCTAAGTATTTATATGTTTTGTCCTCATCTAGTATATCTATGCCTTCAAGCAGTCCACGATTTTGTTCAGTCTTTCCGCGTACGACATTCAAGATTGCGCACTTGTCTAAGCCAAACGACATTTTGATGTCATCGCTAAATGTCTTGGTTATTTGAATTAGGGACTGTAGGTGAGTTTTGCTTTCAGCGTAGAGTTTGATATCGTCCATAAATAGAAGGTGGTTTATTCTAAAATTCTCAGTTAAGTTGGGACGATATCCGTAGGATGTTGATTTTAGTAGTGAGGACAGTGGGTTCATGGCCAAAATGAACCAGAGGGGGCTTAAAGAGTCGCCTTGAAATATACCTTTTGATATATTTATATTGCCAAGCTTCTCTTGTCCAATATGGAGATTGGTATTCCATTGCTCCATTAGGGTGCCTAACATGTTGCGTATTAGGGGGTGTACTTTGTATATTTGCAATATCTTCTTTAGCCAGTCGTGAGGAACAGAATCGAATGCTTTACTATAATCTATGTAGCACATATTTAGATTTCGCCTTTTAACTTCTGCCTGTTTTATAATAACGGCATCGATTGTAAGCTGTTCCTTGCAACCCAAAGCTTTCCTAATACAGCCCTTTTGCTCATCAGCTACCAGGTTGTTGTTTATGCAGTGTGTGTATATTTTTGAATACATGACTGATGTTAAAAGTTTATACACCACTGACAGACAGGTGATCGGTCTGTAATTTTTTGGGTCGTTTACCTGCCCTTTTTTAAATAAAAGTAAGGTATTGCCACTGGCAAGATGAGCTGGGAAGTGCTCGGGGTTTAGGAGAGCCTTGCTAAAGCAGTTTGCGATAACAGGGTGTAGGGTGGTGAAAGTTTTGAGCCAGAAATTATGAATTTGGTCAGGTCCCGGTGATTTCCAGTTAGCCAAGTTCTTAGTGGCATCCCTTATATCACTGGATGTTACTTGCGGCTCAGGCATTTCTTGCAAAGTTTCAGCCTTAGCTTCAACTTTTTCGAGCCAGCTTGCTTTTTCGTCGAAATGGGACGCGTCGGACCAAATAGTACTCCAAAATGCATTAAATTGGTCTTTATTTATGTCATTAGTTGGAGTAACATCGTTTTCTTCCTGGCTCAATGTCCTATAGAAGGTTTTTTGGTTCGTGGTGAACTGTTGGTTTTGTACCTTCCTCTTTGTAGCTTTATTGTATCGCCTTAGACGGGCGCCTTTAGCCTTACATTTTTGTCTAATGTTGTCTCTTACGATTGTTAGCAACCGTTTTACATCGGGACTGTCTAAAGGAATACTCTCTGCTTTCAGTATATCTTTAACCTTTTTAGCAACCTTGCTGCTAGAGTTTCCATTTAGATGTTCTCCAATGATATCACTTTGTGCTCGTAACTGGCTTATTTGTTTTTCTAGTCTCATTTTCCAAGCGGGTACCACTTGCTTCTTGGTAATTTTCTTTTCAGTTCTCTGATATAATGCCTGACCATTGAGTTCAATTACAGTTGCTGCTGCAGCATATAACCCACTATGTAATGTCTCGAGGTCCTCAGTTCTATTTAAGGACGTCCCTGCTGCTAAATTTACTCTCGCTAGTATTTCGTGGGTTCCTTTCTTGAATCTCAGCTTAGGGATACTCGGCCTCAAGGTCGGGTCACTATTTTCGAATAAGGACAAATTTTCCAAATATTTTTGGTTTGTATTGTCCGTATCAGCCTGTATAGTTTGATCTTGTTCGTTTCTTACTTCCTGCTGTGCTGTTAGCTCTTCCCCTTGCTGAAGGTTGTGCAATGTTCTGCCAACTTCACGCCGGATTTGGTCTATTTCAGCTTGGGGTAGCAGGCGGTTAGCATAGATAGCTCTTTGACGGCACGCTACATTTTGTTCGGACAGTTTTAATTCCGGATATATTTGGCTTATTTCTCGGTGGAGTTTTATTCTCCAGCCAGGGCGGGGGTTATCTTCACAGTCGTTAATCAAGAGGAATGTTTTGATAAATGTTCTATTCATGTCACGAGTCCACTTGATTCGACCGGTTTCTGTTCTTCTGGGTAGACCAGCGGCAGTTCTATCGACTCCAGGGTCGGGCTGCAAGCTAGTCTCCATTGGGATGTGTTCCTCGCCGGTGTTCTGTTGATTAATAGTGCGGTTGTCGGCAGGGGCTTGTCTTAGCATCCTGCCGTTAGAATTATTCGTACTAGTCGGATTTATGCCTCCCCCAGAATCCGTGAGGCTATTATTATTATTATTATTATTATTATTATTATTATTATTATTATTATTATTATTATTATTATTATTATTATTATTATTATTATTATTATTATTATTATTATTATTATTATTATTATTATTATTATTATTATTATTATTATTATTATTATTATTATTATTATTATTATTATTATTACATTATATTATATTAGTACTTATTTCTCGGTTGGATTTTATCTATTCAAACGGGTATTGGGTACCAAGTTTAAATAGTAGTTACTATTGTCTCAAGAATAATCTAACAATTTTACATTATTTGTTCAGGATAATTGTCTTTTGAACTTGTTGAAGTATAATTTTCTCTAAATTTAAATCTTTGAGATGTTCTTCAAACATCAGCTGGTATCGATATGTCAATAATATAGGTTCGTTTTTGTTTTTATCTACTTATTATATTATACTATACGTAAATTGTGATATCATAGTATAACTTGTAGTTTTCAGTGATGCTTTCAGCTGTATAATGATAGTATGGTTTGGGTATTGCTATTATGTTGTATGTTAGAGCTATCGCCTGATGTATTATTTTGTTGCTATGTTGTGTCTTTCTGTATATGCGGTACCTGCTAACATTTTACATCCTGCTGTGACTCCTGCCTGACTTGATCTTGTCTAGCGAGTAAAATCCTTCAGTCTGGGGGAAAAGTTCTCCTTTTTGCAACCATTTATATGTATTCTGTTTATCTATGTTCTCGTTTTTGATTATATTCGGATGCTTTCCTTGTTATGTCTTTTGTGACCATTGTTTATGTTTCCCTTCCTTATATGTTTCTTCGCATAATGGTTGGTGTTCTTTGCATGTAGGTTTAGTGGTGTGTATTCTTTATCTGATAATATATATTCATATAGTGAATATGATTTAGTACAAAAGTAGTTTCTTAAGGTTTGTATTTGCATGGCATGCAGCAAGGTTTCTTTGACGTCAATGGCATGCAGTAGGTAGATGAATATCTATAATAATTCCTCTTCCTTCATCTTTTCTTTTTATTGTAAGTCTTTCTTTACAGGCATTAGGATGATGTATTCTGTTTTTCGTTTATATACTATTTGTATCCTGGTGAATTTTGTCGTCAGTCGGTTTTTGTCCATTTTATTATACCAAAAGAATATGTGAGGAGGGGTATTTATTACCTATAGTAAACGTGTTTATTGCTTTAAACATGTTTTGTGCATTTAATTTTGATTTAAGAACGAGTTTCAAAAGAGAGGTGTATGGTTGAGTTATTTGTGAATAACTGCCCCAAGAACCACAAAATCTTTATTTCCTGAATATAAGCCTAAAGCTTTTTGCAATAAAGCACCCATTTTAAGTAATAGAATTATATAGGCGGGTTGGGAGGGTCGGCCTGGCTTTACAGTCCTGGTACGTGGGAGGAAGGAGGGTTAAAAAATTGTAATTTTTTAAGTTGTATAATATTCCATCGCGTCAAACCTCCCAAAGTAACCCCATGAAACGGTTTTTAATAAATAAATGATGTTATAATAAAAAATATATTTTGTATTTAAGCACGCAGAGTATTTATTTATATCCTACCTTTAAAAAGGGTGATTATTAATACAAATGTGCTCTTTTCCAGAAGCATATATTCTCGTTTTTATTATGATGGAAACGAGCCCGGCTTATCTGAAATCACAGTGATCTACCGCTAATATGCCCGAAGTAAAAATGTATGTATGCCATTATAATGTATGTGAATTTAGAGGTTTAGCTGAGTTGGGAGGGGGTTGAATTCCAACTCGCATAACGAATGATATCATTTCGAGGGAGGCTTCTTTATTAGATTTATTTTGGCCCCGCAAAAGCTTAATTTAAAAGCACATTTAAATATACTTGACATTTTTATAGCATTTTCACCTTGCCCTTTATCCTTTTGTGGGTAATTTTATTTAAATGTATAATTTAATTTAATTTACTTTAAAAGCATGTTATTTATAATATTTATATGCCTAAGTTAAAATAATAAACACAAAAAAAAAATATAATAAAATATCAGTGTACCGTACCGGGTGGCCAAATAGGAATGGACGCAGGTCATATCTCAAGAACCGTTTGTCGCAACGTGTTGAAATTTAAAAAATCATTAAAAAATTGATTAAGAAAAATTGTGAAAAATGATTTTAAATTTCCTACATTTTCCACTAGAGGGAGTTTAGCATATGACGAAGTAGATTATAGGATTTTATCGATAATATGCCAAATAAATGTATGTCATAACTTTGAAATTTACACAGGGGCGGTTCTACGGGGGGGCCTGGGGGGGCCCAGGACCCCCCAACATTTCTGAAAAAACTATAAAATGCATGCCACTGATAAAAAGATATTCCGGGTGCTTTATTATTTACATAATTTGATACAATTTGAGCATGACCCTAAAAAATTTTGGGCTGTGGCGTTATTTGCTTGCGAAGGCTACCAAAAATTGTGGCTGTGCCCAGTGGCGTATATAAGGGGTTGGGAGGGGGGGGGGGGCTGCCGGGCTGCATTTTCATCTCAGGCATGGACTCTTAATTTAAATCTTTAAATATAGTATTCTTGGCTTAGATTACAAAGGTCTTGTAGGAAACGTTTAGATTTTAAACTTTTCCTTCTAAAAGTCCCCTTTTATATAGAGATTAAGGTTTCACACGCATATCGTTTTAGTTATTGATTTTTGATGCAATTTTAAAGGAAAACGAGTAAAAAGAATAATATTTTATAGAATTTTTCTATTATATACGTTTACCCTTTTTTAGAGCTATTTTTTACACAAAAACAATTAGATATTTATTTCTTAAGAGAAAAATTAAGGTAAACATTTCAATTGAAACATTTTTTATGGAAGAAGTGTGATAATTTATAATAAAAAAAATAGTGCGGGATGAAATGAGAATGCTTTATTAGGAATATAAATATACGGCACTTAAGAAGGAGTATTTCCAAATCTAAGCATTTGCACCAAAAATTGCTCTTAGATCTACGCTCCTAAAATACATGATTTCTGAAAAATTACTTTTTTTTAATCATGAAAAACCGAGCCCAGAAAACGCTGTTTAGAGTCATACATACGTCTTATGTTAAAATTTTGGATTGACACCAATATTCATATTTTCCACAATTATAAAAAATGTTTTTTTTTTTAAATAAAGAGCCAGCTAGGAATATCAAAAAAAAAACATTAAAAAAAAATGTAATCCAACCATGCAAAGGGGGAGAGGTAATAATTTAATTTTCGAAATTTGATAGTAGTTAGGTGAATTTTAAACGAACTTTGGACGTTGCCCCGAAAATTTTTCGCCTGCGGCGCTTTTCCGCCTTCTTCGCTAGGTACAATACCATGGAATACATATTGTCCCGACTATCCCTCTCTTCAGAAAAAAAAATGTCCTACTTACGCCCACCCAGCCCCCTCCCCCGAGCATATTTTCTGGCTACGCCAATGTGGTGCCCCCCCCCCCAATATTTTGGGTCTAGAACCGCCCCTGAATATACAGCATAACTTTGCCTTAATACATTTTAATCTAGTTAACAAAATATACTGAGGGGAGGAGGGGGGAACCTCTTTTGAAAGAAATACTTATAACTCTGGTTTGTCTTAACCAAATTTAACACATTTGGTCTCATTCGAAAGAGCTTATCCTATAGTAACGTTTAAAATTTAGTATGACTATAACGGGAACGGCCCACCCTAGAAATATGAGTGCCCACCCTGGTGCCCCCCCAAAATTGATTGATTCGGTTTTGTAATGGAATATTCGGCAGGGGGATGGGGAACTCTTGGCTATGAAAGCTTTGAAGAGAAAAGAGTGGTGCTGTATGTTAGGTTTCAAGAGATTAACTTTTTTTTTCGAAGCCACTTTTGATTGATTTGGTAGTGCCCACTCAAAAATCATGGGGCCCACTTGTGCCCACCCATCCCAAAAATCCTGGCGCCGCCACTGTATACTTGGCTGCACCGAACCGATATTTTCATAAAATAGGTAGGTATCGTTGTTGTCACATATGATTTAGAAAGGTTTAAATAAAGTACTTTATGGGTATTATTATTACCTTAATTGACCGCTAGGAAGAATATTTTTAAAAAATAAACTGAACACCCTACTTCTAACTCATTTAACTCTTGATCAAGTACCTATGTGGTATGTGGGAAGTGGTATGGTATGGTCAAGTTAGGGAGATTTTACAAATAGTAATAAATAATCAAGAAAATCTTACTTTTTACAAAGTAGGCTTTGAAACAAAGATACAAAAAGCTGTACCAGAGGAAAACAAATGAAACCCTTTATCCATAGAATTAGTTGGGTAAAAGTTTATAGCATATGAAAAATTTATCGAGTTTTTTAATGCTATTTCTGCGCAAAAATGCTAATAATTCTAAAGGGCGAAGCATTTGATATACTGTCAGTATATTTTGAATGCTTTCAAAATGCAACAATTGCCGACAGAGAGCGTATTAAATAATGGAGCAGTTAATCATCATTAATAAAAATCATCATATAAAATAAAAATATACAGGGTGTTCCATTTAAAATAAGAAAGTTTTTAATGTTACAAGCCCTTAATTGTGAATTCCCTGTATATTTTATGCCATGTTTAATTATCTTTTGAGATTTGTTTATTCCTTAACTATACAATAATAATAAAATAGTCCAGGAGCTAAGGTAAAGAATATATACGGAAAATCCCATCGCTATGCAGTTACGAAATAATTACAAAATATGCAGATATTTTAGAAATTAGTAAACTTAGGTAAAAAACGTGTTCCATAATATTTACAAAAATATTATAATTTATTGTATTTAAAAAATTAAAGTTGAAGCTACTTCCGGTATAACCGGAAGTGACAGGAACAGGTTAATATTTTAGTTTATCAGCATATCGATAAACTTAAACCTACAGATTTTCAAAAAAATATTTTCAGTAGTTTCCTCAAAAGTTTTAATGCAAGCTCGTCGTGAATCACCCAGTATATTATGTCTTACTCACTCCTCCCCAAATACCACAAGGTCTTTGAGCCAAACAATTAATTTCAAATATACTATCGATCGTACAAAAACCTAAATATAAAAAGTAGCTGTTTTATCGCTTTAGTTTTGGCCTCTGCTTAGCTTTGTCCCCTGATGCCAATAAATTAATTAACTATGACAAGCCACCACTAAATGGCCGTCTGTGCCGGCTTCCAATTCCACTTTTTCAATATTTCCGTCATACGTGTAGTTTTATGCCATCACCATCAACTTTGGGTTTTTGTATTCGCATTGCACCTTTTATAGAAAATAATATTATTACCTTGAAATATAAAATAAGTTCTTAATTACTATGTATATTCAAATTACTCTTATGGGTAGTCACAAGAATTTTAGCCAAAATGGATCAGTGACAATTAAAAAAATTAATTCTGGATTAGAGTCTGCAAGGCGAATTTATAGATTGTGTAAAATAGTTTTCTGAATGTGGTAACGAAACAAAATTACGATAAAAATGTGTCGTACTTGAGCAAATTAATTTGTCATTTTCGCAACAAGCAATTTTCTGTCAACTAAATTAAAGTGCCTTAAGCTTTTGGATGTTACCGTAAGATAATGTTAAAATTATACCTTGAATAATAAACATATCAAAACATAAAGTTATATAAATAATATTTTAACGTTGCGGAAGAGACATAAATGTTGCAGAAATGATTAAAATACTGTTTAGATAGTAAAAACTTTAATTAAAACTTGAACCAGATTAGTTAAATATATAATATAAATATATAGGTAATTAATAAAAAAAGCAATAACTTTTAATTACAACCCATTGCAGGATTGACATATAATAAAAAAAAATCTTCATCACACTTTTTTGTTATAATTTAAAAAATACTACCTACATCAAATTAAAATGTGCTTTACGGGAACTTGTACAAAACAATTAAGACTAACTCATTGCGCGCAAAATCTACTTTTGTCAAGGCAATTAAATATTCATGGATATGACATAGGAATGACATCAAAAGTGAGTACAAACTTTATTGACGTGGTATTTGTATGTCTCAAGTAATAAGTAATTATTATATTTGTGCCACAAAAATATCACATTTATACTTTTAACATATTAAAATTCAAACATGTTAAAAAGTTACACCTTTAAATTTGCTTTGGGAACATGTTGCGAAAATGACATTTGTATTGTACTATAGATATTTCTGGAAATCTTCCTTTGTTAAATAAAGGCAATATAAAATATTTTATTAGTAATAATAAACAATCATATAAATCCAGAGGTGAACATGTTTTGGCAAAAATTTACCCTTATCCAGCCGCATAAAATAGTTGGAAATACATATATTATGAATATAAATTTAAAGAGATAGGCCATACTTGAAGTGGAGTGGAACTTGAAATGGAAAAAAATAAGAAACTCTACGTCTTCTTCGACCGTTATATTAGATTAGATTCTAGCATCTACCCAATTTTTTAAACATGTCAGCACAAAAATACTTTTAAAGTTTTTTTATTTATTTCCATTTAATGCAATTTAGGGCCATGTGGGTTTAGGTAGTGAAAACAGGGAATGTCCTCAAGACAAATATTAGAGTAAATTCAATTTTTAAGTTTAGAAACTCACAGTTCTAATTTTTTTTAACGCAATAAAAGCATGTTTCTTAACGAATAACTTATATATATTGAACGATCAAAATACAATCCATCTTGAACTCAAAAGTTGAAATATCCATTAAAAATAGCCATAATATCTAGGTAACGTCTCTCTATTTTGGTTGAAAACGGGGACTGTCCTGTCATATGAAGCTATGAAAAGAAAAAAATCGTAGAAAAAAAGCTTTTCTCTAATTGTTTTAATTTTACCTAAGTAAGCAGCATTTTTTAATTGATGACAGTCTTCTTGGTTGTAGTTTTACTAAATTTTGAGGATTTAAGTTTCTTTCCGGTACCAACCGAACCCTGTTCATTGGAGGGACCTGCACGATCGATATCTGTATTTGTACGTTTCTGGTTTGAATTTTCAGCATGTGGAAGACTGGCATAATGTCGTTTAACTTCTTCACTCTCGCAAAATTTTAATAACGACATGAGATCTTTGTCTTTCTTTGTATCTATAGGAATTAGCTCGAAATAAGACTGGGAAAGCAATTCAAAGATAAAGCCTCTGCTGCTAGGGATGCTTTCACTTGAGAGAAATCTTTTACACTGATCTGTAGAGAGGAGGGGGAATTCCAACATCAATCCATTGTAGGAATCACGATGCAATATAAGTCGAACATGTCCATTAGTCACTCTGAACTCTTTCATTTTTTGAATTGGGAATGGACACTTTTTTGCATATTTTGTAGAGAAAAACTCAGTCCACTTTCTAACATAGCTCTGATCAACAGAAACTACACTAAATGGTGTTGGTTTTAGTCTAGAAATTTAAATAGTATGCTGCCAATCTCTAGAAGACTCCATTCTTAATTTTGTATTAATTATTTCCATGTTTTCTGGTCGCACTCTAAATACGAGTGCCCGCCCCGCGAACTAGATATGTATGTTATTATTGTATTTGAAAGCAAAATAACCAGATTTCACTGGACATTCCCGGTTTATTACGTTTTAGGTTGGACATTTCCTGTTTTCTCCGTACATAGCATTTTAAAACAAAGGTGTAGAATGCGACACCCCACGTTTTCTCCTGTTCTGTACAATGCATGAGATAATACATTATTTTTGCCAATAGATGGCACTTCTAGCGCATTTTGAACAAAAATGGACATTCTCTGTTTTCGCCTGACACCCTTTAAATGTTAAAATTAACCATTCATTTCAATAATACATGAAAATTTGGAATTACAAAATATACACTAATGGAAAAAAGTATATGTATATAACGGCCGTCTAAAAAGTTAGGCAAATACCCCTAAAATCATACAACGGACCCTACATATGGGAAATTGCTCACCGTTTAAAATACACAGTGTCGTATATCTATTACTTCTTATATCTAATATATCCGGGTTAGTTCTACATATAAAAAAATACTGAAATTATAATAGGATAGGAAGAATTTTACATAATCCCAGTCAACTACAGTAGCAATAAAACCTTAAAATACGTTTACATTACTTTATTTTACATGATTTAAGGACAAAAAGCTTTATTATCATTCGTCAACAATGATCATTAAAATCCTAACCAAGATGGACTTCTAGGACCTTTTGAATCAAGGCACATTTAAAAGGAAAAACTAAAGCATAGAAAAAAATGTGTAAGTAGGTAATTAGGTAAAAAATCAATAAAAATTATTATTAAACATGTGTTGGCTATTAATGTTTCTATATATCGGCATTTTATTAACTTTTTACTTCCTGATCGGTAAGATTTATCAAGTCTTAATTTATACACATAGGTAACTTACAGATAATTAAATTAGTAAAAAATAATTAAATTACCCTAACAACCGAAACTGTAGGCTTACCTATAAACATCTCAAGATGTGTTAAAAATAAGGTCTAGTGACGCATTCGCCATTTCATTTTTTGATTTTACTATCTCGTTACTTCTTTTTCTATCCAAAAATCGGCTCAATACGCACATTTGAAGCATAATTACCTACAATTTAAAGTTAAACAAGTTTGAATTTTTAAAGTAATAAAAGCAGAAAAATGGACAAATTTTCGTTTTTTGCTCAAAATTTCTTTAGTTTAAGACTGTAGGTAGGGTAAGGTTGCCTATATTGTACCACTTTTTGGTTTTAATTTTTTTTCTTATAAACTGATAAATGAAATAGGTATATATTTTTTGGTTTAAAACAATAGATCGGTCTATTGGACACCCAACTGCAATTTTTTAAATATTATTTTTTATTTAATTTATAAAAAACAGCTGTTTTTGTAAGGAATAGCAAATGGTACGATTTAAGAAACTGGTTTCCTAAATCGTACTAGTGGGTTCCTAAATCGTACCACAGTGTTCTTTTGGGGTATATTAAATAAAAATGAGTAGAGTTTGTTGTAAAGACAACAAATTACACAAAATTATTGTTTATATTAAGTATTTTACAAAAAAAAACATAAAAAGAATCTATCACACCTTTGAAAATAATTTTAAATGTACCTACAAACAAAAGTCGCACATGTAGTCCTTATTAAGAGGTCTCACGTTGGAACACTATTCATGTGCGTGTGTGGTACGATTTAGGAAACTGTCAATCAAAATAATAAATAATACAATTCTAACCCCAATTTAGATCTAATATTAAATTCAATTTTTTACAAGAACTTCCCAGGCTATGCTATACTAAAAAAAAATATCTGTATAAATACTACTTACCAATGAGATATAGCCTTGCAAAAAATCAACAAAATTAACATGAAATTAACCGAATTCTTTTAACTTGCTTTTCCCGCTTAGCGAAACACAACCGGTGCAAAACGATTATACTATGCAACTGGCACTAGTTAGACACTATAACAACGTCCGATGGATGTCGTAAAATTTATCGTCTAATATGAAAACTTGTAGTGGTAGGATTTAGGCAACGGTACGATTTTGGCGACTTTACCCTAATTACTACTTAAGGACGGGTATTTGGTCCCGTTTTGAATAAAGCGAGTAGGATAAGAAATGGCGAATGCATCACTAGACATGAATGTGTTTATTAAAAATATTACAATACATTTACTTTTTTTAAAACCTCTACCTATTTTCAACTTCATGAAGCTTGGCTCAAAAGCTAATAAAACCGTGTCTACCTGAAAGGTGTATAAGTCGAAATATAACATTGGCGAATACGTTGCTAGAAAACACCGTTATAAATAATATTATTACCTTGAAATATAAAATAAGTTCTTAATTACTATGTATATTCAAATTACTCTTATGGGTAGTCACAAGAATTTTAGCCAAAATGGATCAGTGACAATTAAAAAAATTAATTCTGGATTAGAGTCTGCAAGGCGAATTTATAGATTGTGTAAAATAGTTTTCTGAATGTGGTAACGAAACAAAATTACGATAAAAATGTGTCGTACTTGAGCAAATTAATTTGTCATTTTCGCAACAAGCAATTTTCTGTCAACTAAATTAAAGTGCCTTAAGCTTTTGGATGTTACCGTAAGATAATGTTAAAATTATACCTTGAATAATAAACATATCAAAACATAAAGTTATATAAATAATATTTTAACGTTGCGGAAGAGACATAAATGTTGCAGAAATGATTAAAATACTGTTTAGATAGTAAAAACTTTAATTAAAACTTGAACCAGATTAGTTAAATATATAATATAAATATATAGGTAATTAATAAAAAAAGCAATAACTTTTAATTACAACCCATTGCAGGATTGACATATAATAAAAAAAAATCTTCATCACACTTTTTTGTTATAATTTAAAAAATACTACCTACATCAAATTAAAATGTGCTTTACGGGAACTTGTACAAAACAATTAAGACTAACTCATTGCGCGCAAAATCTACTTTTGTCAAGGCAATTAAATATTCATGGATATGACATAGGAATGACATCAAAAGTGAGTACAAACTTTATTGACGTGGTATTTGTATGTCTCAAGTAATAAGTAATTATTATATTTGTGCCACAAAAATATCACATTTATACTTTTAACATATTAAAATTCAAACATGTTAAAAAGTTACACCTTTAAATTTGCTTTGGGAACATGTTGCGAAAATGACATTTGTATTGTACTATAGATATTTCTGGAAATCTTCCTTTGTTAAATAAAGGCAATATAAAATATTTTATTAGTAATAATAAACAATCATATAAATCCAGAGGTGAACATGTTTTGGCAAAAATTTACCCTTATCCAGCCGCATAAAATAGTTGGAAATACATATATTATGAATATAAATTTAAAGAGATAGGCCATACTTGAAGTGGAGTGGAACTTGAAATGGAAAAAAATAAGAAACTCTACGTCTTCTTCGACCGTTATATTAGATTAGATTCTAGCATCTACCCAATTTTTTAAACATGTCAGCACAAAAATACTTTTAAAGTTTTTTTATTTATTTCCATTTAATGCAATTTAGGGCCATGTGGGTTTAGGTAGTGAAAACAGGGAATGTCCTCAAGACAAATATTAGAGTAAATTCAATTTTTAAGTTTAGAAACTCACAGTTCTAATTTTTTTTAACGCAATAAAAGCATGTTTCTTAACGAATAACTTATATATATTGAACGATCAAAATACAATCCATCTTGAACTCAAAAGTTGAAATATCCATTAAAAATAGCCATAATATCTAGGTAACGTCTCTCTATTTTGGTTGAAAACGGGGACTGTCCTGTCATATGAAGCTATGAAAAGAAAAAAATCGTAGAAAAAAAGCTTTTCTCTAATTGTTTTAATTTTACCTAAGTAAGCAGCATTTTTTAATTGATGACAGTCTTCTTGGTTGTAGTTTTACTAAATTTTGAGGATTTAAGTTTCTTTCCGGTACCAACCGAACCCTGTTCATTGGAGGGACCTGCACGATCGATATCTGTATTTGTACGTTTCTGGTTTGAATTTTCAGCATGTGGAAGACTGGCATAATGTCGTTTAACTTCTTCACTCTCGCAAAATTTTAATAACGACATGAGATCTTTGTCTTTCTTTGTATCTATAGGAATTAGCTCGAAATAAGACTGGGAAAGCAATTCAAAGATAAAGCCTCTGCTGCTAGGGATGCTTTCACTTGAGAGAAATCTTTTACACTGATCTGTAGAGAGGAGGGGGAATTCCAACATCAATCCATTGTAGGAATCACGATGCAATATAAGTCGAACATGTCCATTAGTCACTCTGAACTCTTTCATTTTTTGAATTGGGAATGGACACTTTTTTGCATATTTTGTAGAGAAAAACTCAGTCCACTTTCTAACATAGCTCTGATCAACAGAAACTACACTAAATGGTGTTGGTTTTAGTCTAGAAATTTAAATAGTATGCTGCCAATCTCTAGAAGACTCCATTCTTAATTTTGTATTAATTATTTCCATGTTTTCTGGTCGCACTCTAAATACGAGTGCCCGCCCCGCGAACTAGATATGTATGTTATTATTGTATTTGAAAGCAAAATAACCAGATTTCACTGGACATTCCCGGTTTATTACGTTTTAGGTTGGACATTTCCTGTTTTCTCCGTACATAGCATTTTAAAACAAAGGTGTAGAATGCGACACCCCACGTTTTCTCCTGTTCTGTACAATGCATGAGATAATACATTATTTTTGCCAATAGATGGCACTTCTAGCGCATTTTGAACAAAAATGGACATTCTCTGTTTTCGCCTGACACCCTTTAAATGTTAAAATTAACCATTCATTTCAATAATACATGAAAATTTGGAATTACAAAATATACACTAATGGAAAAAAGTATATGTATATAACGGCCGTCTAAAAAGTTAGGCAAATACCCCTAAAATCATACAACGGACCCTACATATGGGAAATTGCTCACCGTTTAAAATACACAGTGTCGTATATCTATTACTTCTTATACTGTATACTTCACATACTGTAACAAACTACTTTAACCTTAACGATTCTATGGGTGCATCAAAAGAGTGGGAACCATTGCAGTTCCGACTAGTGGGCGAGGCTGAGGTGTTGTCATCCCTTGCTGACATTAAGAGCAATGCAATTGGGGTGGATGGTATCTCTGCTAGGATGTTAAAAATGTGCTTACCTTATTGCCTACTACCACTTACAAATTTAATAAATTTCTCTCTTGAATCAGGTACTATTCCGGACATATGGAAAAAATCTCTTATAACCCCTGTCCCCAAAGTTGAAAATCCCACTTTGAATGATCTTAGGCCTATCAGTATTCTACCTGCTGCATCTAAGGTGCTTGAAAAAATCATTAAATACCAACTCAATGAGTTTGTCACATTACATAATATTTTACCCAAATATCAATCTGGGTTTAGGCCTAGTTATAGCTGCACAACGGCGCTACTAAAAATTACAAGTGACATCACTCAATTTTTGGACCGAGGAAACTATTGTCCCCTAGTTTTAATAGATATGACCAAGGCATTTGATTCCATTAATTATGAATTGTTATTATCTAAGTTGGCTTTCTATAAAATAGATTGTAATGGTTGGTTCCGGAGCTATCTATTGGGCAGAGAGCAGGCTGTTAGGATAAGCAGGGAAGGTGAGATGGAGACATCAAGCTGGAAAGAAGTGCAGTCTGGGGTCCCACAAGGGTCAATCCTCGGACCAATCCTTTTTGCCATTTTTATCTCAGATTTAATTAGTGTCATAAAATACTGTTTACATCACATCTACGCGGATGACTTACAAATTTACTTAGACGCATCCCCAGAAAATATTTTGAATTGCATCTTAGCCATAAATGATGACTTGGTTAATATATCGCGCTGGGCAGCAAAAAAACTCTCTTGTAATTAACCCTAATAAGACTCAAGGTATATTGTTTTCTAAGACTGATGTTAATGTTGACAATTTACATATTTTCTTAAACAATGTCAAAATACAGTGGAAAGATGAAGTGAGAAATTTAGGACTCACGATGGATAAAAAATTAACCTTCAATAAACACGTCAATCAGATATCCCAGAGGTCTTACCTGAGACTTAAATCATTGTATGAATTTAGGGACTTATTGCCCACCACTGCTAAAACAACCCTGACTGAATCACTAGTGCTTTCCATTCCTGGTTACTTAGATATAGTATATGGACCTTATCTAACAAATTTCCATAAATACAGAATTCAAAAAATCCAGAACTCTTGTGTGAGATTTGTACATAACTTATCGCGTAGAGATCATGTCAGTCAACATGTTGTTAATACATTTAAGTTTAGTATGGGCCAAAGAAGGTTTATACACATGAGCTGTTTAATTCATAAAGTCATATCCCATAAATCTCCATCCTATCTATGTGATTTAATGATCAGGCGCGAGGAGATCCACCAGGTAAACACACGTAATAAGCAAATACTGGATATTCCTAAACACCGTACCGAATTCTTTAAATCTTGTTTTTTATATATTTTTGCTCATGTGTTTAACCTTTTTCCCGCTTATTTTGATTTTAGCAGCATTAACTTTAAAAATAAGATCAAGAAATACATACTAGACACCCAGTCTTCATTATAAATATTCTTAATTATTGTATAAGTAACTAGGTATACTTATACTCATATTTACTACAGGTGGTTACTAATACACGCTGTGCGGTCTAACCACCTTTTGTTAGTACAAGTATTTGTTCTTTCAATAAAATTATTTTATTTATTTATTTTATTTTTATATCTAATATATCCGGGTTAGTTCTACATATAAAAAAATACTGAAATTATAATAGGATAGGAAGAATTTTACATAATCCCAGTCAACTACAGTAGCAATAAAACCTTAAAATACGTTTACATTACTTTATTTTACATGATTTAAGGACAAAAAGCTTTATTACATTCGTCAACAATGATCATTAAAATCCTAACCAAGATGGACTTCTAGGACCTTTTGAATCAAGGCACATTTAAAAGGAAAAACTAAAGCATAGAAAAAAATGTGTAAGTAGGTAATTAGGTAAAAAATCAATAAAAATTATTATTAAACATGTGTTGGCTATTAATGTTTCTATATATCGGCATTTTATTAACTTTTTACTTCCTGATCGGTAAGATTTATCAAGTCTTAATTTATACACATAGGTAACTTACAGATAATTAAATTAGTAAAAAATAATTAAATTACCCTAACAACCGAAACTGTAGGCTTACCTATAAACATCTCAAGATGTGTTAAAAATAAGGTCTAGTGACGCATTCGCCATTTCATTTTTTGATTTTACTATCTCGTTACTTCTTTTTCTATCCAAAAATCGGCTCAATACGCACATTTGAAGCATAATTACCTACAATTTAAAGTTAAACAAGTTTGAATTTTTAAAGTAATAAAAGCAGAAAAATGGACAAATTTTCGTTTTTTGCTCAAAATTTCTTTAGTTTAAGACTGTAGGTAGGGTAAGGTTGCCTATATTGTACCACTTTTTGGTTTTAATTTTTTTTCTTATAAACTGATAAATGAAATAGGTATATATTTTTTGGTTTAAAACAATAGATCGGTCTATTGGACACCCAACTGCAATTTTTTAAATATTATTTTTTATTTAATTTATAAAAAACAGCTGTTTTTGTAAGGAATAGCAAATGGTACGATTTAAGAAACTGGTTTCCTAAATCGTACTAGTGGGTTCCTAAATCGTACCACAGTGTTCTTTTGGGGTATATTAAATAAAAATGAGTAGAGTTTGTTGTAAAGACAACAAATTACACAAAATTATTGTTTATATTAAGTATTTTACAAAAAAAAACATAAAAAGAATCTATCACACCTTTGAAAATAATTTTAAATGTACCTACAAACAAAAGTCGCACATGTAGTCCTTATTAAGAGGTCTCACGTTGGAACACTATTCATGTGCGTGTGTGGTACGATTTAGGAAACTGTCAATCAAAATAATAAATAATACAATTCTAACCCCAATTTAGATCTAATATTAAATTCAATTTTTTACAAGAACTTCCCAGGCTATGCTATACTAAAAAAAAATATCTGTATAAATACTACTTACCAATGAGATATAGCCTTGCAAAAAATCAACAAAATTAACATGAAATTAACCGAATTCTTTTAACTTGCTTTTCCCGCTTAGCGAAACACAACCGGTGCAAAACGATTATACTATGCAACTGGCACTAGTTAGACACTATAACAACGTCCGATGGATGTCGTAAAATTTATCGTCTAATATGAAAACTTGTAGTGGTAGGATTTAGGCAACGGTACGATTTTGGCGACTTTACCCTAATTACTACTTAAGGACGGGTATTTGGTCCCGTTTTGAATAAAGCGAGTAGGATAAGAAATGGCGAATGCATCACTAGACATGAATGTGTTTATTAAAAATATTACAATACATTTACTTTTTTTAAAACCTCTACCTATTTTCAACTTCATGAAGCTTGGCTCAAAAGCTAATAAAACCGTGTCTACCTGAAAGGTGTATAAGTCGAAATATAACATTGGCGAATACGTTGCTAGAAAACACCGTTATAAATCGAAAAGCTTTTTGCTCGTAAATCTCTATAGATTATCTAGGTGTTTGACTGGTCACTGGAAATGCACCAATGTATTGACAAACAGAATTTCTCCAGCCGCAGAGAGCTTGTCGTCCACATTCATAAAAATGAGAAATTCCTAAACAAGATCTTTTCATCGCATATTGTGATATTAGTTTTTTCACATCGGCATAGGTGGAACTGACCAATCACTTGCCCAGTAGCTACCCTTTTTGAGATTAGTTAAATTAAAACTTTTTTAGGGCCTACATACCTACAGGGTTTTATGATGGAATTGACGTATTATATCTAAATGGGAGACTTCTTGGGTATCTTAGAGAAACACTCCCTACTTTACCTTTTTATAACGACCGTCTATAAAGTTGGGTAAATACCCCTAAAACCAGACGACGGTCGCTAATGGGGAAAACAATTTTATACAATCGACCTGTCGCTACAGGTAGGTACCTTGACGAAACCGGATTTGAAGAGGACAAACGACGCGACACCTCGAATCGCGAATCAAATCTAATAATGGCGTCGTTCGGTTCGCTTGTTTAGCTTTACACTATTTAAATATTTGTGTACTACATGGCACAGGTATGTTTTATGTTTATAATATGTGTTGTGATATAAAACTGAATTTATGACCATTGTTTTTATTATAGTTGTGTCAGTCTTGGATTTATGTGGAGGTTAATTTAATTTATATTTCATAACGCTGAACAGGTAATCACAGGTCACTGACCTCTATAAATTGACATTTTAAATAAAAACAAAATTTTTTCACTCTGGCCTTGTCACTCTTTTCTTTTCACTCTTGTCTTGTTACTCTTCTCTTGCCACTCTTGTCTTTGCACTCTTCTCTTGCCACTCTTGTCTCGTCACTCTTGTCTTGTCATTTTTATCTTGTCATTTTTGTCTTGGTACTCTTGTCTTGTTACTCTTGTCTTGACACTCTTGTCTTGTCACGATTGTCTTGTCACTCTTGTCTTGTCACGATTGTCTTGTCACTCTTGTCTTGTTACTCTTGTCTTGTCACTCTTGTATTGTCTTGTTATTCTTGTCTTGTCACTCTTGTCTTGTCCCTCTTGTATTGTCACTCTTTAGAACTGGCGAAGTGGTCAAACCATAATTAAAAAAAAAGCGACATTTCAAATTATTTTTTCTTCGAATGTTGGCCTATGAGATGTACGGATTTAAGTATATTGCGGCAATTCCGTATAATATCCTGTATATTATGTAATGCAATAAATTGTCATATTATACTAAATGATCAATAAAAAGTTAATCCATCTTGCACAATCACTCAGATGCCATTTAAAACCCATTTTTGTCATGTTATTGTTTGTCCCTTTAGACGTTCTCTTTTTTGATCATTTGCAGTATGGCATGGCCTCTTCGCCCCCTAAGTAAAAAACTCTGTAATAGTTGGAGGGCGTTTCGAAGCAATTGTTTTGGTTATTTACTGCATATGTGGTCTTAGCTTGTCACTTGAAATGTATGCTCTTGGAAAAGAGTGTAAATTTATGTACTTCAACCGGTCATTATAAAAATAGAGAAAGAAATAATACTTTAAATCATCTTCTACTATTATATTAAGGAAATTATTCAGTTCGAAACGTTCGTCATCATCAGGAGAAAAATGGAATTAGTAAAAGATATTCTAATATAACTTTTAAAAAACCCGTAGTGACGAGAAAGAAACATATACCACCAGATGCTAAAGGGCAAAGTCAAAGTAGTGTAATTTTATTATTATGTAGGATGGAACATACCTAGCGCCTCCAGCAAACTTATAAAAAGAACTAAGTGCTAAGAGAAGCAACCTGTAAAGACACAATTATAGAAGTTTCGCTAGGCAGCGATAATCTCTATCTGTTTATGAAAACCACTGTTTTCCAACTTCGACACTGTTGGCGCGGCAGGCTCCATTCTACACAATTTTTAAGTCTGAAATATATGTGATATAGTTGCGTGCTCGATTATTTTCTTTTGTCAGAGAACAAATTTATGAATCCAAAATTTCCTTAATATACAGTACCTACCGGGTGATTCATTGAGGGTGACGAGCGGCCATATCTCGGAAACTACTGGGCATAGAAATTCATACTAAATTATAACTAAAGTGGCCATTAGAAAATCCTGGAAATAATTTTTAGGAATAAAGTAGAGAGTTTAGCGTCCGTATAAGTAAATAGAAAAAAGTTTTTTAGCGGCAGGCGGACAAAGTGGTGCATCTATCTTTTGCATTAAAGTACACAGGGACGCCAAAGGTAATGGGTTCCCTGGGGCACAGGTAGACAATGATAGGCTGTTTCGTTCTTATAAGAACTCATCAGAAAGCCATAACCTGTAAGCAACTCCAAGTACAGCGAGAGAGTTCTTTCGAGGCATTTTTAAGAAATAAAAACGCGATGAAAACCCAGTAACGCCATCAGTAGAAATCAACTCAATGCAAAAGATATAGCCATCTAACGTGAAAACATAGAACTAATAAACTAAAGTAGGGTGGCCAACAAACACCAATATAGGAAACTTTTACGCATCACTAAATTTTTTCTACGGGTTTGTAGATTCAAATATAGATCGCGCCGTGTATCCCACTGGCGGTGCCCATCCATTCCGTGTTTTTGTTTTTACCTTTTAAAAGACATTTGAAATACATTGTATTTTTGTAACGTACTTCTCGAATTTTCCGCATTGACCAATACAAGTACCGAGCGACTTTAGTCACATCTACCAAAAATTTTTGTTTTTAGAAAAATTTTTAGACATGGAAAATATGGGGCAAAGATTGCGAGAAAAACAACGCATAGTCAAAAATAATACGTCATTTTAGCTTTATTATAAATACACCCAACGAACCATTTTCAAGTACAGAGAGTTGTTTAGAAGTAGAGTCCTTACAGTCTTATGTTGGGTTGCACTAAGATGTTTAACTACAAATAACTAACCAACAAGTTTGACTGTGACATAAGTGACATTGAAAGGCAATCAAAGGTGCCTAATTAGTAAATTAAAAATTAAGGTAACCAAGCCGGTATAATGGTGAGAAAATTATTTCTGCCAATGTCATGTATGTCACAGTCAAACTTAATGGTTAATTAATTATGGTTAAAAAATTTTATGCAACCCAACAGTAATAAAGTCGGTACCGTGGCCAACTGTAATTTTCACGACCTATGACTAAAAATGAACTAAATCTGACGTCAGGGTTGGTGCAACTTTGGGTAATACAGTTACTTAAGCTGTCAAGTTAGTATTTATCGGCTAAACTACGTCGTGTAAACGTCACTGAGTTTCTTTCGGATTGAGGTAGCAAATATAGTCATTGACTCTTACGTCGTTTAAACGTGTTAATCTGACCTTAATAGCCGAGGTAGTATCTGTGATGCTAAAAGTAGTCACACAGACGTCGCACTATGACTCATTTCTGAATGTCCTTGAGGGACTACATTTAACGTCGGCAGAACGTAAAAATATTACTAAGAGTATACAGAAAGTAATTTTCTTGACTTGAAGTAATAATAAGTTAAAAGTTTTGCACTTTAATTACCTATGCACGTTTTAAGTATACCTACTTTAACTAAATCTGTCTATACGTAATTTATTTTCGACTAATTCTTCCCTAAAGCGTGCTTTAAACCCTTTTAGGTAACTACGTGACTCCGCTATATTTTGACAGGAGCCAATTTTAAGGTTTCGTTTTTCACAAGATAATTTCGAAAAACATAAAACCAAATACTAGAAACTACCCCTATTTGATCTATAATAATCTACTTTACGAGTATTGAGATGCTAATTTAATTTATGTAAGTTCTCTCCTTTACCCAAGATATTTTTATTATTATTTCAATTTTAAGCCATCAAAACATTCTAACAAAAGTTTATTCTAGTAAGAGTAAGCTATTATAGCAGTCATTACTTATATTGTATGGAAGAACCCACAAAATATCAGTTGGTCATATTTGTTAGTGGTCTAGTATGTTTACCCGTGCAGAAGTCAAATAAAGATATTTTTAAAACTTCCCGACATTTTAGGTGGAGGATAAGTTACTTATAATGTGCAGAAGTCATATACTGACGTCCTTATAACCTTATTTTGTTCACCAAATTGGTGCAAATTCGAGTCTTCTCGACGTCAGATCGACGTAAGTTTCCAACGTCAGGTTGAAAAATATAACGTCGGTACGACGTAAAAATGCTAGTTGGGTGGAGTAAGTTAAATCGTTTTCGCACTGGGTGGTGTAATCCTCTGTAGCCACCCTGAGCGGACAAAATGTATAGTAAAAAGTAAAGAGTAAGTAATAAAATAAAAAAAAGTGAATGTTTTGTTGTGTGAATATTATTATGTTATAAAAATTCTCCAATAACCAACATATTGTAAAATAAAAATAAACATTTTGTGTGAATATATAATCAAAAGGAAATACAGTGTGTTTTACTAGGAGAAAAGTATATATCAATAATAAAATATAAGGTAAAGAAAATTTAGGCCAACTTGATCTGTGGTGTTTTGCCTGGCATCGATGTACCTTTTACGCCATAGAATAGTGCCCGAAAGACGTTGATGGGTTATGTTTTTATTCGCCTTTATTATTATAATAAATAAAGGTGGGGAGTTAAATAACCCCTGTGAATACTGTGTATCGGTTTTAAGTGTTTATCAATATGAACCCCAAATATAATAGAAAAACATAGATATACCACGAAATGGTCTACCTATTTGATTTCCGTGAACTAATTTATAAAAATCTGATTACTTTCTCAATTATCCGCTAATAGAGATATCCAAACGAATTAGATTTAACCACTAAATAAAGACTGGTAAAATCAAGTAAGTCATTATAGGGGTCCTGACAATAATAGTAGCCCTCGCAATCCCCGGTGGCCGATGTCGAGTCATTCATAATAGACGTAATGTACTCACTAAAAGAAAGATCACCAAAGAGCCGACAGATTAATATGTGCTTTTCTATTAAAAGCCTCAGTGAGCGCATATGCACCCTCTCTTGGATTAACCCTCGGGTTAGTTCGAAAAGTACGGGGGAGGTTTTTCGATAATCTTTTTGCAACTATTGAAGCAGTTAAGTGGTAAAATAAATAATTATTTTATGAGTCTTGATTAGAAATTTAGGAAACATTATACAGTATCTGTGGAAAAGTTTGAACCATATAGGGTAAGGTTGCCTACAACGTACCACTTTTTGGTTTTAATTTTTTTTCTTATAAACTGATAAATGAAATGTATATTTTTTGGTTTAAAACAATAGATCGGTCTATTGGACACCTAACTGCAATTTTTAAAATATTATTTTTTATTTAATTTATAAAAATCAGCTGTTTTTGTAAGGGATAGCAAATGGTACGATTTAAGAAACTGGTTTCCCAAATCGTACTATAGTGGGTTCCTAAATCATACCACAGTGTTCTTTTGGGGTATATTAAATAAAAATGAGTAGAGTTTGTTGTAAAGACAACAAATTACACAAAATTATTGTTTATATTAAGTATTTTACAAAAAAAAACATTAAAAATATCTGTCACACCTTCGAAAATAATTTTAAATAGAAAAGAAGGTTTTTTAGCGGCAGGCGGACAAAGTAGTGCATCTATCTTTTGCATTGAATACACAGGGACGCCAAATGCAATGGGTTCCCTGGGGCACAGGTAGACAATAACAGGCTGTTTCGTTCTTATTAGAACTCATCAGAAAGTCATAACTTGTAAGCGACCCCCAGTACCAGCGAGACAATGCTTTCAAGGCATTTTTAAGAAATAAAAATGCGTTGAAAACCCAGTAACGCCATCTATAGGAATCAACTCAATGCAAAAGATAGTCGTCGACGAAGCAACAAATAAACCAAATACGTTAGGCCAACACACAAGTATAGGAAATCTTTTTTCGCATCCCCAAAACTTTTTCTACGGATTTGTAGATTCAAATCTAGATCGCGCTGCAGTAACCCACTAGGCGCTGCCATCCGTAATACAATGCCATGTTTTAAAAATAAAGTAATAGAGTTTAGTGTCCGTATAAGTAAATAGAAAAAAAGGTTTTTTATATATAATTTTAATGTACCTACAAACAAAAGTCGCACATGTAGTCCTTATTAAGACGTGTCACGTTGGAACACTATTCATGTGCGTGTGTGGTACGATTTAGGAAACTGTCAATCAAAATAATAAATAATACAATTCTAAACCCAATATAGATCTAAAATTAAATTCAATTTTTGCAAAATTACAAGAACTTTCCAGGCTATGCAACTAAAAAAAATATCTGTATAAATACTACTTACTTACCAATGAGATATAGCTTTGCAAAAAATCAACAAAATTAACATGAAAATAGCCGAATTCTTTTAACTTGCTTTTCCCGCTTAGCGAAACACAACCGGTGTAAAACGATTATACTATGCAACTGGCACTAGTTAGACAATACAACAACGTCCGATAGATGTCGTATAATTTATCGTCTAATATGAAAACTTGTAGTGGTACGATTTAGGCAACGGTACGATTTTGGCGACTTTGCCCTATGGGAAACTTTTTTATACATTTGTTTTTTAAAAATATATTGTCCCTTTATAGGGCAAAACAAACAACTTTGGTTTCTCAAGTTCAAGAGGCTTACTGGGGCCGAAATAACCTCCTCCATCTTCCCTCTGACTCCGCGCTTGATTGTATAAGGAATCATCACTCATCAGGTTATTAGAGAATTACTTTACTTAGTAGTTTATAGTAAAATTACTAATAAATACAGAAAGTAGCGAGACCTAAGTATAAAATTGAAACGGAAGTAAAAGTAAATCTATTCACAAAACAAAACATTTTTAAATCACAACGTTTCAACTGGTAGGAATCTCCATATAATATATACTATTCACCTGACGACTGGGTATTCTTACCAGTTAAAACGTTGTAATATAAAACAAATAAATAAGACAATGCAAGTCCAAAACTCTACGATCATTTAAAATAAAATTTTTGGTAGAAATGTTGACACACCTCATTTTTAAAACAGGTAAAGTTCCCCAGTCATTAAAATCTTCAATTGTCACTCCTGTATATAAAGCCGGAGATAGAACTAACGTTTCAAATTATCGACCTATAAGTATAATTAACAATTTCTCTAAAATATTTGAAAGGTGTCTAAAGGACAGAATTATAGACTATTTTCGATGTAACGACATTTTATCGACCAACCATTTTGGCTTCAGAAATGGTTTAAGCACTGAAAACGCAATTTACGAACTTGTTAAGGAAATTACATCTCACTTGGATAATAATAATAAAAAATGTTTGGCGGTCTTCCTGGACCTTGCGAGGGCATTTGACACAGTGCCCCATCATTTGCTTCTAAGTGTTCTTAACACCTATGGGGTGAGGGGGGCTGTGTTGGATGTCTTCAAGAGTTATCTGAGCGACCGGCAGCAAATAGTGAAGATGGGAAAAATAATGAGCGAGTCACTACATATAAAAATTGTTATTCCTTAAGGTACCGTACTAGGTCCTGTACTTTTTATTATTTATATTAACTCGCTTGTGGGCATGTAACTATTTGGTGGCTCACTTATTTCCTATGCTGATGACACAGTGGCAATATTTTCTGGAGATATATGGGCTCAGGTTGAGAAGAGGACTGTTAATAAGGTATGGAATAATTGTATAGGGAGGCCTGTACAAGAACTCTCTTTACCTCCTTAAAACATTATATACAGAAAAACATATTATATACAGAAAAAACAAAAGATAGGGGAGAGTCGGATAATCGTTCGCATGTCTTTATTTCCATAACCGGCGTATATACTTCGAAATCCATATTCAGGTGCCATCCCTTGCCAAGCCTGTATACTATGACATATGAGTCAGGTGGATCGTTTTACTTTACTTATCCAAAATGGTCGCTTCGTTGTTTACGTATGTCGTGTACTAGTAAATGCTTCGAAAAAAATAAGCCGTAAGTATTTCCATTTTTTGATAATCTTGTGCGTTAATACATTGCTTAATGAGTCCTCTTGACACTGATATATATAATTCAGGCAAAAAAATGTTTTATATTGTTTTAAAGAATTTAAAACCGAATCTGCCACTTTCGGTTAATCGGGCGCAGTGCGCTTCAATAAATTATTTTATTCGTTTCCCTTTTCAATGCGCACGATTATCCTATCCATGCGCACCATTAGCCGCATACGTCGGGTAATTGTGCGCAGTGTCACTTTTTAAAATTTCGAATTTTAAAGTCACAATGTGCATTTTTATTTAAAATTAATTACAGAATATTAAAGCCAAATCGTTAAAGAATCTTGATAGCGAACCTATAGAAGTCCAATCTTTTGTCATTTTGAAAATATTACAATTTTGACTTAGGTGCGCACCAATACCCGACTCTCCCCTACTCTACCCAGTTACTGTTCTCTGAAATTTTCAATGTTCGATCCCTTTTTGTTCATTCGGTGTTCATTCATTGTTCACAAGAATGTCAAAATACGGCAATATATTACCCATTTTCATGAGACAAGGACCAGAGTCAACAATCACTTAGTGATTCTTAGTAATACCAATGCTAACTTAAGATCATTTATTTATCTATTTCCAAAAATTTATAATATTCTGCCAGCCGAGATGAGAATCATGACACATTTTAAAAAGTTTCTCCACAGCTATAAAATGTTTATTTCAGATAACTACCAAAAATTTAACACATTGTTTTAGATTTTTACCCTATTTTTATTATTGTAATGTTTGAGAAAGTGATTGTAATTAGAGCTAACTTACAAATTTAGACTTTATTATGAACATACAGGGGTTCAGTTTCCTAGATACAAGTTACTAATAAGGTACATGTATCAAATAAGGCCACATTAAGCTTTAACTGACTGTATCCTAGTAACTATGTAACAATAATTTATAAAAATTTGCATACATAAAGTTTGGCTTTATAAGAGTGATTTTAGAGATTCGTAACTAAGTGGTATTTTTCGGTCCTTGGTATTTTTGGGAAATAAAAAAAATGTCAAATGGCTTCATTAGGAAAACCAGCTCCTAATAAGGCCATACACCAAATGTGAGAAATAAATGTATTTCTTTAATAGTTTAATATTTTTGTTATGTGTTCCTAATAAGGCCAGCGTTCAAAATGTGGGCATTTCATAATTTTTGCTTATGGCCTTATTATGAACACATAACTTCAAATATAGAAAAAGCTATTTCCAGAAATTATCCAAATAATTGAATCTGTACTTACTCACATTGTTTTCTGTACAGCTTTCACTAACTTTTTGTACCATAGACTTTTCAAAATAATTAATTTTTCAGGGAAAAATTGTTAATTTTAAATCGGTTAAAAATTATAACGCGGAGTTCCGCGTGGAGCATCTGATTTTAGCGTCATCATGCGTAGGACTTAGAAGCTACAAAATTTGTAGTGTGTTGAGGCATTATATTCCTAAACTATTTAAAATATCAATACACTTTTGACGTCATGCTAAGCGTATCTACAGAATAGGCACATGGCCTTATTATGACCGTGGCCTTATTTGTTACATGTACCTTACTTATAAAGACTTATTGTATTTAACATATAAAGGAATGTATTGTAAACCTTAAACTGAAAATATATTTGATTTTATTTGATAATGGTATTGATGGTAATTTTTAACCATCCATGCATAGGGCAGCAAAGGCCCCCTTCGGACGTGTGGTTATGTTATGACGTATCTAAATCTTAGATACCTAGGTCCAAACCAAATCCCAAAAAAAAAATTAATAAAATAAATAATCATAATGTCTAAACTCAATTGTTTTTAAAGGATTGATGTTTAAAATATGACATTTTCAGAGTTTGACAATCTGTATATTATCTATGTATAACATTGGAACGGTTTATCTTAGAGAAAAATTGTTTTCACCTCCCTGCTTTTTATTCTCTATCCAAAAGTTCTTTCCGTTTAACTTAAACCAAAAATACGGTTTAACGGTTAAAATGTTAAACTAGCAGTTGTAACTTTTAAATTGAATTTTTTGAATAAGTGTAGAATTCTGTGGGTAATTAGAAAATTTGATGTATTCCATTCACATATTCATTTCATACACTATATTGCCAATACAAGCAGCCGCACGAAGCAAGAATACACCCATCGTGCGATTCAAAATAACCTGAGTTGGGGGCCGTCGCGCTTGCGCAGTAGGGAAAAAATTAGGCAACCCACACGATTTCTAACAGAACGTAAACAGAATCCAAGGTCTCTTGAACAGAACCGGCTCGCCGTTATATTCTTATTTGTCGTTATATTTTGTATCGTTCATTCGTGTGTTGTTATAATTTCCAAGTTTTGGGTGTTAATATTTATAAAACTTTACTTTAGACATTTTTTTTTTGTTAGTTTGTAAGTTATAATCGTTTCCATCTTTTTTTACGTTGTATTCGTTCGGATGTTTCGTGTGTGATTGTGGATATTATTTTCAAGTTTTGGGTGCGAATTTAGGTATAAAACTTTACCAGACATTTTGTTATTGTTAGCGACTTGTGTCTCAAGATGGGTAGAAAAAAGTGCATGATCCTTTTTTGCACGAATCGCGGTTCAATACCAGGAATAAGGTATTTCAGGTATGTAAAATATTGGTTACTTAGTTTTATTTGACCATAAACTGTACACACCCAAACTAACGGGTAAATTTAAATAAAAGCTTATAAAAATATTTTGAAAGTCGGTCCTGTCAAATGTTTACATCAAGAAGCAAATTTCCGAGCTGCGCAAACTCAACGGACCCTGATCATCTGCTTACAGTGGTGTCATCATTAAATTATGGTATTAGCAATAATATAGTGTATGAAATGTGGTTCCATTATAAAAAGTTTGTTGGATATACCCTGACTATTTAGGACACCCTACATAATTTAAAATAATTTTGGAATGTAGAACTATATATGCCTTCCTGTAATTATGTCTTTGAAAAATATTTAAAAGTTACGTAGTTGAGATGCTATGAAACTCTGTGTTGAGAGAGGGTCTGTATAAAGGAACAAAAAATAAATGTGTTTGTATTTTTTGATATTCTTAAACATCACTGAAAAAATCTGTAAAAACTATTGGAACAAAAACACAGATTTTATCGAATCTACGTCATGTGCATCTTGACAATGTTGCTAATATTTTGTAAAATTGTTACAATATAATCAACAATGACAACGTCTGAAAAATTATCCAATAGAAATAATTGTTTAAACAGTCCAAAACGGACTTATGCGAAAAAATAAAATAATCACCCTATTATTTCCCAATTGTTATGTAGGTATATTTTGTCATACTTTAAATAAAATAATAAAGTTAAGAACAAAATATATTATTTAATTATGGCATACATTTTTCACATGTGGTAACGCCGAAATTATTAACAGAAGACCGAATCCGTGTTACCGATCTGTTGCAATTGTAACAGATCTGTTACATTTTTAAACGATCTGTTACGCTGTTACGCCTTTAAGCAATCTGTTTTTTGAGCGGTGATTTTTTTTTGGGTAGGAGGACAGAGGACCTTTTTTTGTTTTGTTTTTTAATCATCACTTTTGTTTGGGTTGGCCCTTTGCGTAGTTTGGGTAGTTTAGGTTTGTCGGGTTCGCCCTTTGCGTATAGCTTGGATAGTGGTGTTTATCTTTTTTTTAGAAGTCACGATGGGGATAGAAGTCGATTGGGAGAAGAGATAATCTATAAAGCTGTTACACACTGGACCGAATGCATTACAGTTGAAAAAAATTAACTTAAATTATTTATAGATCTTTCAATGGTTTGTTGGTATTTCTTAAAATTAATTTAAAAATATAAATTCATATTAAAGAAGAGTATCTACCAAGACACTTATTGTGTGTGTTAAGTTCTGTTCAAATATCCTCAGAGTTCCAAACAAAATGTTTATATCCTTCCAGGATAAAAGTCGCAGCTTGTCAGACAAAAACAGTGTTGGAAAGTTTTAGGACTTTACCATGAGCAAATAAATATAAAGCATGTTAAACAAAAATACATCGAGATTCCATAATAATTCGGATGTAAACAAAAACATTAACATGACATAGTGACAAGATCGGTAACGATACTATCACTATAAATTTTTATCCAGTCGGCGTCATCGACTCATCGCCCAGTTTTGCTATTTTAAAATTGGTTAAATTTGTGCAGGTTTTCACAAAATGAGCTGAAAAAAATTAATAGTATGACCTAATAGCAGTTTTATAGATGATAAACATTTATAGCACCGACTTAACAATTTAAATGGTAAATAAACTATCAAATATGTGAATTTACTGCCAAAAATTTCACCTAATTGTAAGTGGATATTATAACAAAGTAAAACACAAAAGCTGCTAAATTGTACATTGTTGAAAGTTTCGCATTTAAATAGGTAGTAAAAGGCAGCGCAGCTAGCGGAAAAGTTATCAACGTTAAAACACACGCTCGTTGAAATCTGAACTGCGAATAATATGGTGGTGTTTATTCCAGCTCTCCTGGGGGCCATTCCAGTACGGACTCGTAATGCATTTTCCTTATATGGCGTTTTTTATTATGTCTATCGCTTCGCTCCGAAAATGAAGACAATCTCAGATATTGTTCGTGAGGGACTGACTGTCCTTGAAGATATAATACCTAGGTAAACTGCCTTTTACGAAAACACCGTCATAAATATATTTAGGGATGTTAAAGTAGTAAATTTTTTCTTTGCCTGTCACGTTATAGGAAATGGAAAGTTAAATAAAAAGTTATAGTTTAATTTATTTTTTAAATCAAATAAAGATTTTTCTTTTTTTCGTCAAATCCAACCCTAGACGCGTTTCGCCATATCATGGATCATCAGTAAAGCTGGAATCCAATTAACTCAAAACTGAATATAATTTAAGCAATGAAGGTTTTTTGTTATCACAAGTTTCAGTATCCCAACTAAAGCCACTTATATAAAAAAAATGTTTAAAAAAGGTTGAAAAAATTAATGATTCTTTGTCCATGGAGTTGATGCATTAAAAAAATACGTACCTGTAATACCACGTGTTGACCTCTTGTACTAAAAAATTCAAGCTATATACCTTATTTGCCTAGCTGTTAACTGACAACTGAGCTAACGTTCTTCCCTCACTCCGAATAAAAACGAGTCACGTTTGCTAAATTTTTTTTTTAGAAGTGAAATCAATGAGGTCCATGGAAATGATGATCTATGGTGTGACACAATTTAAACTTAGAATTTTGGAATTATCGGAACAGATTAAAATAATTTAATACCAGAATATTGATTATTATCCTAAAGTGTTATAGAAACAAAATAACCTCTTCTGAGTATTTCTCATTGAAAAATAATATTTTACCCCTAGGTATCGATTTAATGTTCGAAAAACTAACATCGATTGAAATAAAAAATTTCCTTTAATTGCGTCAGATTCTTCCCTAAGCGTGTTTCGCCATATCATGGCTCATCGGTAGAGCTAGAATCCGACGAAATAGTATAACATAATATATTTTTAAGTGTATTTCGTTAAGCGTTATACTTTTTTTTTCGAGAGGTAAAAAAATCTTTAAAGACACCCTCAAGCCTATGGTCTTCTAGTGGCTGGGTAGTGTCGGATTCGGTGCACAAGGCAATCGCCTCTTTTTCGTCTGGCTCGCCACACCGGTATCCGTTCTCGCATTGCTTCAGTGTGGGTAGCTGTCTTTTATATTCGTATCTTTTTTAAATTCTGCTTTCTATTTCCTTTGTTATACTGCTGATATACTTTTTAATGTTCCATACTAAAATTAGAAAACCACAAAACTTTCTATAAGTTAACTATTAACTATCGATATCCAGAGCTGCGGCACTGAACTACTTAATCCTAATAAGCATATAAAATATATAAATTTTTCTCAGGCAGTGCTTGGGTAAAGGTAAAAAGGCGTGAAACCCCCCATGAAGGACGTAGTAGTCCACAGACACATGGAGGGACTGCTTTGAAGCCAACCCTATAAAAAGTAAAGTATTACAAAAGGGTAGTGGAGAGAAGAATCTTAGAATAACTGCACATATGATCTTTCTTATATGAAGATTCTTTTTGGGAGCAAACTGCAAATTGTGGAGGGTGCGGGGTGCCGTGTAACGCAGAAAGAAAAGGACATACGCAAAAGACTCCCCCAGTTTCTCGAAACTTCACAACCTCATGTGCACCTCGAGTATTTGGCGGATGCCATTATAAAACACGGAAACGTACGTTGGATCATCGCATAAATTACGTTGAAAATAAAATTGAAGATAGGTATGGTAATTTCCTGACGTATCCAGTTTCTACAGAAGTAAGCAAAAGCTTCCAAAAAATTTTGAAAATTATGTTTACTGTAGATCTCAACATTTTTTGATATGCTATGTTGACATACATATATAGTGAAACAAAACCTTATTATAGACCGAGATCGTAAGGCCCTTTTTGACTTTTTATTCAGAAAATATATACCAGTACGTCCATGGTAATGACGTCCATGGTAATGACAAAATGTTAAATTTTGCTACTTTTTACCTGAATATACTTAAGGCAAAATGAAGGTTTTTATCACAAGTTTCAGTACCCCAACTAAAGTCACACGGCAAGTGGGAAAAATCCAAAAAAAAACACCATAAATCCCCGTTTTGCCTACCTACGTTCCTACGTATATTTGAAGTTTGAACCATTCCAATTCCCAAAATTAATTTCCTTTGTTTTGCCTTATTTTTTAAGCAATTCCGCGACAAAGCATGCCGAACAAAGCCGGCACCGGTGTTTTTTTTTTGTCATGGCGGCGTCGCAGCAAAGGGCAAGCCGGCGAGCGGCGAGGAATAGACATATATTTTGCTGTTATGTGGTAGGTATAAAACGAAGAAGGGATGAAAAAGGCGGCAATTTTATGTTTTGCCCAGGGCGGCGTTATTACTAGAGCGGGTCCTGTCCATGGTAATGATTTTTGGGATATATTTGTTAAGAAAACTATCATTAAAAAAATATATTGATTTAATTAAAGAGTTGGACATAATAGTAGGATAACTTTTAATGTATACTCACTATAACAATATACAATTATACTATTTTATTCATTTCGAACTTATTATATAACCTTCCTTTTGCCTGTTTCTGTAGAATCACCCATCCACGTACAGTTAGCTTTTATCTTTAAAACAAGACAGAATTAAAAGTTTTAAGCAAGGTAGATATACAGCGTGATCAGTTAAGGATGCGGAACGGCCATATGTCGGAAACTACTGGGCATACAAATTCAGGAAAAAAAATTGTAACTAAAGTGTCCATGAGAAAATCCTGGAAATAATTTTTAAGTTCCGCATTTTGCCGCAAGAGGGCGTAATTGAGAAGTAAATTTTAAAATTTTACATATCTCCGAAAATCCCACATTAAGGTATCTTTGATAACACCATTAAAAATTTTGGACAATTATCCATCATTTTAATCCTATGCTCATTGGCGTACCGGCTTTAATAAGAAGGGGGGAAGCTGTTGAAAGTGTAATCATTTAAATCGCTGTAAGTTATAAACGACTTATCCGATTTTAGCAAACTAAAGACTGGTTGGAAGAGAAATGTATGCACTTTCATCAATCGTATTTAGTTGTCCATAATAGTTCTCCAAAAAAAAATGCTAGAGGGCGGAATTTGTAATGATAACACATTTTTTTATTTTACTCTGAAAAAATAAATCATATGGTATAATTATGATGATACCATAATCAAAAAGTAGATGAAATTTGCTAGAAAAAATATTAAAACCGCAGCTCGATATCTCCGTTCGTTTCAGCGTTATTGCCAATAGAATAATTTTTAAAACTTTAAATGAATAGAAGCAAGTGGGACCCCAGTGATATTTTTCCATGTGGATATTATTTCTGAGTAGCCTGGTCAATTCTGCATAAAAATGGTTTCTTGCGTTTTTCTCCTCAGGCACACCGTTCTAAATAATTTCTTAAATTTATCTAAACTAAAAATATCTATGTCAGGAGTTATTAAAGTCAGTACGCCAATGAGTATAGGACCAAAATGATGAATAATTGTCCAAGCTTTTTAATGGTGTTATCAAAGATACCTATACCCTAATGTGGGATTTTCGGATATATGTAAAATTTTAAAATTTACTTCTCAATTACGCCCTCTTGCGGCAAAATGCGGAACTTAAAAATTATTTCCAGGATTTTCTCATGGCCACTTTAGTTATCATTTTTTTTTTCCTGAATTTCTATGCCCAGTAGTTTCCGATATATGGCCGCTCCGTACCCTTAACTGATCGCGCTGTATACAGGATCCTGCAATAATGCGTCAGGCTTCTATACGAATTAGGTTAGGAATTAATTCATATACATAGTTATATGGATCTTAGGGTGTAGTTCAGGAAAATATGTTTCCATATACAGGGTGGCCCAAAAAAGTATGATAACAAATTAAAGTTTATATTTTCTTAAATGGAACACCCAGTATTTTATTGCTTATTTTAGTTCATATTAAAGTTTTCTATAGTTGTCCAAAATTGAATTTAATTTGCTTTGGTAATTTAAGAACAATAAATTAAAAAATTAGTTTTACGGTCCTGGAAAAAAAATTAAAAAAACATCTAATTCAATTTGTAAACCATGGCATTGGGTGAAATTTATGAAAAGGGGTCTAGAAATAATATAAATCTAATTGTGTGTAAATCTATATCACCGTTAACGGTGTTGATCACGCGGTCTGCTCTTTTGGCGGGAAACATGGAAACCCCTACAAAAAATAGTGCTAACAAGCGAAAAAAAGTACAGGGCCTTTTATGAAATTGCGGGTCAGTGGAAAGCATATAAAACTGAATCATTAAGTATACATATAGCCTTTTCAAATGTTGCCTTATAGGCACTTATCCTGTTCTATAGTGACTAAGAACTTTAAAAATTTTTATTTTTAAGATAATCGTATAAGCTGGATTTCTAAATTTTGTCATAACACTAAAACATATATGAAAAAAGAAATAAAACTTTACTAGCGTTTATATTGAGTCTCACAAATAGTTTTTCTTACTAGTTTAAAACTAAACTTTTGGCACTTAGCCGACTTATCCATTCCACTCTTCAATTTGACAAAAGTTGGTATTTAGCGGGTTGGTAAAGGGCGAATCCGTTACTGAACTCACTCTTTAATATTAATCTCTTTTCGACTTATTGAAAAAAAGACCTGTTTTAAGGCCCAATAAAGTTCTTTTAAACCTAGGTTTAAAGCGAAGAATAATTCTAAAACCGTAGAAATGTCAGAAATGGTCAATTTATATTGTGGGATTGACAACAAAGTTTAATCAGTGGCGGCTCGCGGTCTTAAAAAATGGTGAAGAGCTATATATAATAGTGCGGGTACTTAAACAAACATTGACCAAAATCCCGTGTAACCAAACGTCTCTCTTATCCTCATCTGTCCAACGCGACTGAATGGAGTTTCCAACAAATTACAAACTATGTCATTAAATGGGTTCATTTTTAAAACACACAACTAAGTAGGTACATACACTATACTGAATTAACTGAAAAATAAAAACAAAAATTTTTAATCACATAGTAAATCACGTAAACACGATGTCTATAACCGTAAGTTCCGCGAAGCTTCATAGGCGAACCAATGCTAAAACAATGGTGCATACGACTAATCTATTTTTAAATTTCCCTTTATCATAATCGTGACTGACGTCACGTAACCACAGAAACGGTGAATATTAAAGCCATATTGGGCGTTGAGTATTCACTTGCTTTGACCTAACGGACATGGTCGCTGGGGCGCACCAAAATGCACGAGTGTTTATAATTATTGTCCATCGGAGTTAACCGTGGCCCTATTATGCATAGCTACATTCGGATTAAATTAATTTTATTAATTCGAACATAATTATTTTTCAGGGGCTAAAATGGCAGCTGTATTGGTACATTAATATTTAGTATTCGAAAAACTTTCCTCCTGGTTTTATTTTATTTTTTGGTGAAGAGCCCCTTCACCTACTTCACCTGACGAGCCGCCACTGAGTTTAATTTAGGAATAATCAACCTGGTCATAACTTGTTATGTTATATAATATTAGGTTATGATCTGGCCATAACTTGATATTATGTTAGCACATTTGTTTCTTGGCAATATAATTTTATTATGAAATACTGAATATTTTATGGCAAGCTGTAGTAATTTTTAAATTTAAATTAAAGTAAAAGTTTAGAACCAGTAAATTAGTATTTGAAAATAAAATAAAATCGCACAAAATATTGTTGTGTTTGGATATAGATAATGAAAATTATTTTAATTTGAGAAAATCGATAATATAAAATACAAAAAATGTTTAGCCTTTAAATACTAATAAAAATTTATCATGCTAATGAAAGAACTTTATTTCAATTTTTTCAATCATCTTAACCGTGATCCTAATCATATTCATATTGAACTAGAGAGAAAAGAAGATTGTCAGACTAGAAAATCCTTCGAGTTGTTATTTTTTTGCCAATTCTTTTTCCAGGGCAAGTTTCCTTCATTAACTCTTATTCTTCACAAAATGGTGAAGGGCGTTTAATTATGTATTAGTCAGAAATTAAATTATAAATTAAAAACCTAAAAAACAAGCTTTTATGAGCCGCACGCTAAATAGTTTTAAATAATTTGAAGAAATAGTCTATACTTAAAGTGGAGTGGAAATTTAGAAGGTAAGAAATAAGAACACGAAGTCTTCCTCCATCACTGTTATATTATAGAAATATTTTAAGCAACTTCCCTACATGTTTCGAACGCAAAAGCATTCATCTTCAGGAGAATAAATAAAAGAAGAACAACCTGTAGATATCACCCTAATAACTGAGCAACACAATTATTGTATAGGTTCGATGTAAAAATGAGTAGAACGGTGAGAAAACAGGTACACGCGTTGCATTGTGAGAAAGAAAAATATGTGGGTTTTAGGCTTAAGAAACTATAAAAAATTTAATGGTAGAATGAAAGGTTTGACATCTTTGTGTGAAAAAGCTGTCGAAAGATGAAACTGAAGTGAATGGGAATAATCATATAAGCAAAAGAAAATTGTTCTAGTCATTTGAGAAAATATGGAGAAGTTGATGTATATAAGTTTGATGACTATTAAAAATTTATTAAAATATTATCCTAACTGGATGGAAGCCTCATATTGGTTGAGTCAGTCATCTTCCTCACACTTATATACATCCACTTCTTCTCCATATTTTCTCAAATGACTAGCCAACAATTTTCTTTTGCTTAAATGATTATTCCCATTCACTTCAGTTTCATTCCCATATCATTCATTCGACAGTTTTTTCACACAAAGATGTCAAACTTTTCATTCTACCTTTAAACTTCTTATAGTGCCTTAAGCCTCAAACCCACATATTTTTCTTTCTCACAATGCAACGTGTGTACCTGTTTTCTCACCGGTCTACTCATTTTTACATCGAACCAACAATTGTGTTGCTCAGTTAGGGTGATATCTACTGGTCTTTCTTCTTTTATTTATTCTCCTGAAGATGAATGCTTCTGCGTTCGAAACATGTAGAAAAGTTGCTTAAAATATTTCTATAATATAACAGTGGAGGAAGACTTTGTGTTATTATTTCTTACCTTCCTTTTAAATAAATATTTTCCATTAATAGCTATAGCTCGTGGTCAAAGCTCGCAGTGTACGCCTGAACGCGTCAGGCGCATTGAGCCTACATGTCATCAGCGCGCCTCTTGCTCGTTTCTTGTTCTTGTATTTTAATGAACTAGTATTAAAAGTCGGCACTACAAATACACTGTTTGGCGTAGAATTGGAGATAAGTAAGGAACCTTCCTACTGTACCCATATTACGCTGATCTTCAAGACGTTATAAATTGAAGAGACCAAATCATCCCTAAGATGCGCTAAGGATCTGAATAAGCAGTTGACTAGGTAAACTGTGGTACCGGCTGAAAATATAGCTAGAGGTAAAATTGAAACTATCAAACAACAATGCTCTATTCCATAACGAGAGTGACACCACCTCAACAGGCAGCTGCCCAAACATCACAAATTGTACCACCTTGGTTGCCTACGAACCGTAAATATAAAAATAAAATAGATCCTAAGTACAAATTACTTGGTAAACCCTAGACCCCAAGTAAGCTTATGCATGAATATTAAAAAATAGCCACACATGCACTAACTTAAATAATTTTAATGTCAGAAAACCCTCCCAATCCACAATTTAATCCTGGTGAAATCCATGTACGCTATTGGACACACCACAGAAGATTCCGTTCCGTTTATGTTTACGGTAATAGCAAGCAGAAAAGATTGGTACACCCAGACTGCACTTTATTCTGGAGAATGGAAAGTAGTATCAGCAAGCTGGCTTAATATTGGAAACGACAAGTGGCCACTCGTAATCTAAAAACTACGGCATAACCTAACAAAAAAAATTCGAGAAAAAAAAACTACATCATAGTATTTTGTGTACATAATTTTTAAAATGTTTACCAAAGCTTTATTGAGAAAGGTAGGAATAACGGAACCATTAAAATTTTAAAATAAATATTAATACCTTAGATAGTAGATGTTCATGTGATTACACCTAGGTTTGGTTCATAAATAATGCAAAATGCGGAACTTATAAAAAAATACAAACTTTCATAATTAACGATAATACATAATCTTTTTAACATAATGGACAACAATATTCTTTATCTAATGTGGCACGAGTAAGAAAAATATTTACATTTTCGAGAACAAAAGATAAATCTATACCTACATCTAAATCTATTTTTTGCCCTCTGCTGTAACTGAACTTCTCCAAGTTGGGACATAGGATAGGTTTAGGTACTAACTTGCAAAAAAAAGTCATTGACAATATTAACCTATACAGGATTTTTGTTTTATTTTGTATAATTAAATGCAGTGGCTTTTATTAATAAAATATTTGATTTTCCTTACTTGCGACACAACACCCAATTTATTTTTCTAGTTTGTTTTTAAGGACATACAATTTTTTGTTCTGTTGAAATTCCATCAAAGAATAGTTACCTAATAGTAAATATGCACCAAATGCCGCCTCTTTGCAAATAGGAAGTGATAGACTTATTGGATTATTATATTATTACTTCGATCTTCGTAAGGCATTTGATCTGATTGATCATGAAATTCTTTTGAAGAAGTTGGATGGGTTTGGCATCCGTGGCAATGCTAATAATTTGTTCAGGCCTTATTTGTCAAATAGAAAATTTGCTGTGACATTAACTTCGAGATCAGGCGTCCGTGCATCTTCAGAAATCAAGGACATTTCAAGAGGTGTACCCCAAGGCTCAATTCTGGGACCAATACTGTTTCTTATCTTTGCAAATGACATGAATCAATACATTAACTTACACTCTTTGTATCAGTTTGCCGATGACACGTCCTGTATTGTTGCATGCTCTGGCACTTTTGATCTATCACGAATGCCAATGGAAGTTGCACAACGCATGTTGGAATGGTGTAATCTTAATAATTTAATACTAAATAGAAGCAATACATTATTAATTAGATTTAAGGGCAGTTGTATCGAGTCGCTTTATGCACCATTAAATGGTTCAAGTATAGGACAGGTAACCTCTACAAAGTTCTTGGGCGTAATACTTGACGAGAATCTACAGTGGGACGAGCAGATTGATTGTATTGTTTCAAGGGTTAATTCGACCACCTTTGCGATTAGGTATTTAAGGGACCAGGTTAATGTCAGCACTCTCAGAGTTTTTTACTTTGCAGGTATACAGTCAATAATATCGTATAGTATAATGTTTTGGTTTAGACGCTCAGTTCTGAATTCGTATGGGCTGTCGCGAATCTTGCCGGGGTCGGTTTAGACAATTAAATATTCTCACAGTTCCTTTTCTCTCTATTTATAATTGTGCCATGTTTGTCAGAAACAACCCTCATTTATTTAGGTCAGATGCTTCTTTTTCTGACAGCATGCAAACAAGAGGAGGAAGTGACTTGGCTGTACCGGTTCATAATACTTCATTGTTCAGTAAAAGTCCATTGATGAATTGCATTAAAGTTTTTAACGCTTTGCCAGCTGACATAAGGAGGATGGATAATCAAACTTCCTTCACAAATCAGTTAAAAAAGTGTTTAATTAAAAAATAGTTTTATTCGCTGGAGTAGTTTATGTGATCTATCATCTTTATTATCACTGAGGTTTTATTACTAAGTTTGTTTTATGTCATGTATTTATACTTAGATGTTTTGAGGGTATGTTTTTTTTTATACTTTTTTATTTAATAATGTTTGTCTTTGTACATTTTAAATTGACATTGTCAATGTCCAATAGGATTTTGTATGAAAATAAATGATTTGATTTGATTTATAGTAATTTAACCAACAAGTACATTAATAATGGCGATTAATGATCGAAATATTTTAACGCGTGAGCGTAGCGAACGCGTTAATGTTCGAGATCATTAATCGCATTTTAATGTAAGAGTTGGTTACAATGTTTTTTCGTCGACCGTATTTTTTACTAAAGTGAAGAAAAACAGTTAACAACTTTTATTTTACAATCCAGATTTCACAATTCTACAAATACTAATGACAGCGGACGACATTTTGGATTGACGTTTTATTATTTTGTTGATTTGTTTGCATGGCTGCCTTTAATTTTAATTACCAAAATCGTGCATTTACAGAAAATCATGCATTAATAGGGGTCATTAATGAATGATTTTGGGAAATCGTGCATTTACAGAAAATCATGCATTAATAGGGGTCATTAATGAATGATTTTGGGAACGTTAATATCGGATGTAAATACACGGTCGACGGAAAATTATATTAAGTATAATATACAGCTATAATCATAATATCGGGTGATTCACGACGAGCTTGAGAACTTTTGAGGAAGTTACTAAAAATATTTTTTTAAAAATCTGTAGGTTTAAGTTTTTCGATTTGCTCTCTTAAACTAAAATATTAACATGGTATCATTATTATTATGATGTTATTTATCATCATATAAAATAAAAATATACAGGGTGTTCTATTTAAAATAAGAAAGTTTTTAATGTTTAAAGTTTTTTACAATGAGTCTTTATTTGTGTCCTCCCTGTATATTTTATGCCAAGTTTAATTATTTTTTGAGATTTTTTGATTATTTAACTAAGTATACACTAACAAAAAAAATTTAGTCCAGGAGTTAAGGTAAAAAATATATAAATATCTCAGAAATTAGTAGACTTAGGTAGGTAGGTATCAAAAATATAGTAAATGCTATATTGTATTTAAAAAATGAAAGTTGAAGCTACTTCCAGTATAACCGAAAGTGACAGAAACATGTTAATATTTTAGTTTAAGAGACCATATCGATAAATTTGCACCTACCTACAGATTTTTGAAAAAATATTTTTAGTAGTTTCCTCAAAAATTCTAATGTAAGCTTCTTCGTGAATCACCTGGTATAATTGTTATATACGAAAATGTAAACAATAATGTTGTATTTGTGGGTTACTTTACCTATATCTGTATATTATGTAATTAAACAAATATTTGCCTATACTCGCATAGTTTTATATCCAATTTTTTAAAGAAAATATTTTTAGGTACCACAGTTTATGAAGGCAAGCAAAACTTATTGCAAACCAGATAATTTTATCAGAACTATTACATCATGTAAGGACATAATTTATTATTTGTAATATACTACACTGTTTGATATTCACAGCTTATATTATCATGTCATGTATTTTTAGCAAATCCAAACTATGGTCCTCGAGTACAACAGCCAGCACCAAATTTTTCTGGCATCGCAGTAATTAATTCCGATTTTAAAACAATTGAGCTTAAGGACTATAAAGGAAAATATGTTGTATTAGTTTTTTATCCTCTTGATTTGTAAGTATTTTTTTTCCTTTACTCTAACTATAGGAATTTAAAGCTAGGTATATTATTTTTTTTACATACTGCTAAAATAGTAGCAGTTTTAATTCAAGAAGCAAAAAGGTTATAATTTATATTGGTCTGCTCTAAACCAGCAAATTGGTAGGTATTTGTAATTAAAACTAGCTTTTCTTTTATTTTTAAAAATGTTATGGACGAAATGATTAAATATTTCTGAAATATTATTCTTAATAAATACATAATCATAGCTACATAGCTAATAGAGGTAGAACAGCTCAAGTAACAATACAATCAAGTAAATTTTAATGAGGAATTTCCTGAATTACAAAACGAACAGTCCATATTTCTTAAACCGTGCACAGAAGCTGAACTAAGGCAAGTTATACAAGAATTAAATTCAAGAGCAGCTCCTGGTCCGGACAATATTACTACTGCAGATGTACGAAATTTACAATCTCTCTTGATACCAATATTAACAAAACTAATCAATGAAATATTTCCAAAGAGTCAATATCCGAAATGTCTTAAGCAAACTAAAATTGTTCCAGTTCACAAAACTGGCAATCAGCATGATACCGGCAACAAAAGACCTATTGGTCTTATATCAACGTTATCTAAAATAGTAGAAAAAGTAATAAAGGCAAAATTATGTGACTTTATTGATAAAACTTTTAAGTTTGATAAACAGCAATATGGATTTCAGAAAGCCCATAACACACAAATAGCTGTGGTTGACCTTATTCAATATATCACACACAGTCTGGTTAGAGGCAAGTACGTGATAGCAGTTTTTGTGGACCTCCAGAAGGCATTTGATACCGTTAATACTTCTACAGAAATTGTAGGAATGGGAATTAGGGGACTGGCACATGATCTAATTAAAACATATCTCTCTGATAGGCAACAATACACTACAGTCAACCAAAAAGACAGTAAATTACTAGTTCCAAATACAGGTGTACCGCAAGGCTCGGTCCTTGGCCCCCTACTCTATTTACTATATGTGCATAGTTTATCTAAAGCTAAACTGCAAGCTAAATATATAACATTTGCAGATGACATAGTGTTACTTTTTGTGGGTGATAATATACCTTAGAACACTCAACTAACCAATCATTAATCACCTACTACAAATGGCTACTTAAAAATAATTTAAAAACAATTGTTTAATAATAAATAATTTTTATAAGACTGTGAATATGACATTCAAACAAAAAACATAAAAATCAACAATAATTCCCTAAAACCGTCGACATTACAAATATCTAGGACTTATAATTGACAAAGACTTAACTTTTAAAAAACATATCAACATGATAAGGAAAAACTATCCAGTGCTTGTGGTGCCATAAAAAGATGTGTAAAAAATCTCCCAAACTGTATGAAAACTGTAATATATGAAGCCATCTTTAAATCACATCAACAGTATATGTGCACTGTTTGGGCATCTGCTGCAAAAACCCTAATTCAAAAAATGCAAAGGTTACAAAATAGATTTATTAAATACCTATACCAACTCCCTAGACTATTTCCAACAGTTGATATTTATAAAAACTATAAGTTCTTAAAGATTGAGTAAATTATTTACTTAGAAGAAAGCAAGCGCATGCAAAAAATTATACATAACCAAATTAAAACTAATATTAAACCAATAAAGAATAATGATATCCATTTACATTACACCAGGCAACGTCAAAATCTATATTTATCTTCAACAAGAACAAATATAAAAAAGAAAAGTGTCATCAATAAAGCCTCGATGACGTACAACATCATTCCCGAAAGCATTCGAAGAACACAAAACCCATTCAAATTTGGAAAGGAGGTCAAAAAGTATTTACTAACACGAAACTTCAACTGGATAATATTGTATTGCAACTTAGGAATATGTGTATATTGATGTATTTAAGAACATAGTGTGTATACATATTCATATAAAAAATAATATATTCTTATATAACATATTTTAGTTACTAGCTGATAGGACTCGGTACCAGTCATGTAAATGTACTGTTTTGAGTTCATAAATAAAGTTTTGTTAAAAAAAATTGTTCCATTGCAAAGGTGCGCAATGGGATAAGAAATGATTTTATTTAGAAGTTGTAAGTATATTATGTTGATATTCAAAGGAAGTTGTAAATGGGAATAAATAAAAAACATGAAGTCTTCTTTTATTTATTCCCATAAATTAACTCCACTTTAAGAATGGACTACTTCTTCGAAGTTGTAAATGTTTTAATAAATAAACTTTAATCCATAAAATTTGACTCACATGTGACAGCAGCAAATATTACAAGTTTGATTGTAAGTAAACAATGCCATTTATGTCACAGTCAATTTTGCTGGTTGGTTAATTCTGGTTAAAAATCTTTGTGGAACCCAACATACAAGGTGTGTTTAATTCGCACATAGAAAATAATTAACAATAATAATAAACAAATGGTAAAATGGCAGTTAAGCAGCTAGTTCTAAAAAGACCAAAGCTTTTTTACCTTAATTGTAGATTTATTTTTACTTTTTTTTTAATCATTTAAATAAAATTGCAACTAAACAAACCATAGGCAACAAAAAAAGCACGCAAAGTTTATAAATACGACCGGCCCCTTATATTTATACTAACCTATGAAACGTAATTTTCGTCGTTTTCTTCTTATCCACAGTATTTCTGCTGGAAGAACTTCGCACCGCACTAAAAACAATTAATATCTATCACACAGTATCAAAAGTTTTACACAAAAATTGAAAAACTTCTCATAAAATCTAAAACCACCTCGATTATGATAGATTGAACATCTGACTACATGAATGACATAAGTGTCGTATCAATATGGCGCAGGTAGGGTCACTTTTAGTCACGTGATGTCGCCTCCTGTTTATTTTATCTCGATTTAAACCGAGGTTCGCTGTGAATCGAAGAAATGTCAAAATTGGTAATTTTGTAATGTGGGATTGATAGCAAAGTTTAAGTTACAAGTGATTTACCTGGTCATAACGTAATATAATGTAACATAACAAGTTATGACCAGGTTGTTTACTCTTAAATTGAACTTTGCTCTCAATCCTACATTATAAATAGACCATTTCTGACATTTCTACGATTATAGAATTATTCCTCGGTTTTAACCTAAATTTAAATTTGGGTTTAAGAGGATTGTATAAAATTGGGCCTTAAGAGCAAAGACTACCCTAGAAGGATATCATGATTGACTGCATCGGCCTCTCTCGGTCAAAAATGTAAGCTAATGGAAATAATACTTTACGCCAAATCTGGCAACAACGCCGACGACCTTCCTAATAATTATATTTTATTTTAATTTTTAAATTCAAGACAAGCCGGTACGAAGAGATTAGTCACCATCATCCAGGTAAGAAAATGGTCTATGGAGGTATAAAATATACGAGGCGCAGAGTTATTAAATTGGGCTTTTCATGTTTTGCACACTTTACCAGTATCTTAGGACGCGTTTCCAAAAATGTTTTTTGATTATACAGGGTGTCCCAAAAAGTGTGACGTAATGATATACCTATTTTTTAAAATTACATATATATATTTTCTTGCTACTTTGGACACTTTATTTATTATTATATATATATCCACATTAAACAAGTATTTTATAGAAGTCGGTTCAGTGATATCAGCGAAAAGAAAAGAAAAAATAGATCAGAACCAGAAGAATGTCATCATGATCGAGTTAAGATAATGGTCTATAGAGGTATAAAATATCTGGGAAAAGGCGCAGATGTTATTAAGTTAGGCTTTTCATGTTTTGCAGACTCTACTAGTATCCTAGGAAGCGTTTCCAAAAAATATTTTTGATTATACAGGGTATCCCAAAAAGTGTGACGTCATGATATATTTTTTTAAATTACATGTCATATATTTTCTTGCTAATTTGGACACTTTATTTATTATTATATATTTACCCACATATAACAAGTATTTTATAGAAATCGGTTCAGTGATATCAGCGAAAATAAAATAAAAAAGAACCACTGGTTTTAAAAATTATTGAAAAATAGAAATAAAGCTCCATTAGGAAAATTCTACAAGGTACTTAATAAATAAGGTCTAACTGCTTAATCAACAAAGTTTGATTAATACGAATTATACAGAGTGTTCAAAATTAAGTGTTAAACTTTTACATCAATTTTTTTTTTAATTTTCAATTGGAGCCCGGTATATTTATATGTCATTCGATGCGGAATAACAAAAGTACCTTTGCGTGGTTAAGATTTTCTAATACCCGAGTTTGACTTTATTAAGGGGCGTTCATAGGACGTTGTTATAACGTTCTGTTTTTGCCCATCCTAAAAAACGTTTTATAGACGCCCTTGATAACTTCCACTGTTTTCAATTATTTTTCTTATAATTTATTAGGAATCTATGTTTGAAAGGATTTATGCTGGCTATATCAACTTAACATGTTTTTTTATTTTTTGTAATTTTTTTATTCTAATGACGAGCGAAAACAGCATTTAAAAAATTTATATTCTCTTCTAGGTACCCATTTAAATTTTTAAGGCATCAATAAGTAAAATGTTTTTACCTCTAACCTCAAAAACAACATATTTAACTATGATAACTATTTCATAGGTACACATCAAAAATAGACGGGCGAAGCAAAATATATTTATTTATGACTAAAAAGTTCAAGTTAACTGGTGTGAAGTTGGCAGAAAAAGTAGGCAGCCAAAATAACGAACATTGTCGAATGGGCAGTGGCGTCGGACTATTGAAATGAGGTATATGCAAATACAAAACACCAAGATTTGAAATGAATTCCATTTTCGGCTTATAACTCCCACTGATGGAAAACTGTAGCACTAGTAGCACCCTACTTACAGTGGCGTAGCCAGCCTTTGGGGGCGGGAGGGGCAAACATATGATGGGGCGCTCCCCTCTTCATAAAAAGTGACTTCTAAAAAATAGGAGGTCGACACCTCCACCACGAACTTCCTCTTGCAAAAATGGACCTATATCAAATAATAAGGTTTATTATGATGTAGACTAGTAGACGGGCACCAAGCGCAAGGGGGGCGCCTGGCCCTCACCTGGCTACGCCATTGCCTACTTACCCTGTAAATATAAATAAGTTGCTATGTTTAGATTTCGAATTATTAATTATAATAAGACAGCAGTCAAAAATGGAAAACTTGAAACTGCTTGCGAGTGAACGCCACTGAATTTAATCTTTAGTGCTATTAGTGCTCAATTAGTCAATAGTTCGACGCCACTGATGCCCATGCGACAATGTTCGATATTTTGGCTTCTATCTTTTTCTGCAAACTTCACATCAGTTTCAAGTTAATTATTTTTTAGTTGCTTGAGTGGAGTTTGTTATAAACTACTATTATTTTTCCATAAATTCGTATTATGTCTGCCCACCCAATCGTACCTAGGTACTTACTTTACTGTACGACAGATTTGAAAAGAAAAATGCCTCGAACTTCTACACATGTCGCTCGAATTTCATTCAATATGTAGATACTCAGCTTGACATTTGATAAATATATATTCCCTCTTACCCGCATCCTTTTCATTTTCTTTATACTGGGTATATCAAACTATTTTATTGGTCCTTTTTAACCACAAACTCTAAAACGACAACCGAATTTTTTTTCAAAACTTCTATTTAGACTTTATATTGTATTATAAAATAATTGTTTAGTATAATTCTTGCTAAGAATAACAAAAAATGATATTTTTCTCTTAAAGCATGTTTTCCTAATTTATTAACACCCTGTACATCTTTTTTATAACTTTTACATGGCATTTTCTTATCAAGCAGACATTTTTATAAATAATTGAATCTTTAATATTCATTTTAAGACCAAAAATAATTAAAAAAAAATTTATTGTCAATTCCATCCAACATTTTGACATTTTTTTCTGAACAACATTTTATTCTCTCTCACCCTTTTACTTCTAAGAAATAGTAGCCCCTAGCCTATTTGTACCATATAAACAAACACTAGAACGGCAGCAGAGTTTTGGTTTGTCTTTATTTTATTTATTAAATAAAGACAATGCAAGTCCAAAACTCTACTGCCGTTAAAGAAAAGTAAACAAACGAAGACTACTTATTCACAATCTATTTTAAAAGTTCTCCCTTATGATGAAAACATTTTATACTATTATGTTGAATTAGCAATCAATGTAATCAAATCAATCATCGTAATATTCAAAATGAACCTCATAAAAATAACAAACCACAACAAATTATATGATATATCATAATATTATAAAACGAGAAATGTTCAAATGCTCAAATGTTGCATCCTTCATCCTTCTGAAAAACCTATCCGACTCGACGTATTTAAATTGCCACGTTGCCAAGTTTTTGCAACATGGAAATGGCGCTAACAGAAACACAATAAGCTTCAATTTCATTTTATTAAAAAAATAATGGATTATTGGTAGAATAGAAGGTACAGAAGTAATAGTTATATATAAAAATATAGTGCTATTTCCAGTTCTTAATTTTTTTGCCTATAACATGGCCTAAATCGACTATTAAATAAAAAAAATACGATAACTAACACACGGTTTTGAATCTCGTAATGTGAAGCAAATACCATGGAGAAATATACAATTTTACAACTTTCAGCCAGAAAAAATATAACAAATAATTTAACGTAATTCTTACAAATCAAATAATCTATCTGCCATAAGGTTTACACGGGAAATTGTTAAGCTGATAGAATGGCGAAGGTAAATTAATTATTTGTCTAGTCTTCGGTCTTAAGGTTACAATCCTAAAGTAGGAAAACTTGACCATGGCAATTTTTCAATCCTGATGAAATATTTTTGTAAACTGTCAAACGGGAAAATTCGACGTGTCGTCGAACGGAGAATTTCGACATGTCATCAAAGGGATTGCCAGGTGATCGGGCGACACCGAGACTAGTATTTTATAAAGAGTTTGATTTTATTTTTTACAATTGTATTTTAAACATAAATTTTATAATTTTAGCACATTTGTCTGCCCAACCGAATTAATTGCCTTAAATGAACAAATAAATGATTTTAAAAAATTGAACGCTGAAGTTATTGGTTGCTCAATTGATTCACAATTTTCACACTTAGGATGGATGAATACTGAGAGATCGGTAAGTGACTTAGGAACTTAGAGGACTTGATAAAAGGTCCATGAAAGGCCAATAAAATCCTTATATTTCATTGGCCTTAAAAAAGTCATAAACTGTTATGTCCTGAGCGACGGAAATTGGGTGCCACTGACGTATTTTTCGGTCCCTTTACGACTCGTTCATAAATTCTAAAAAGTATTTTTGTAGTTCTTAGTCATTTGAAAGGGCCTTATGTAAATGTAATTTTGAAACCTCTGAAGTCGCTGTAAAATAAAGCAATAGAAAATATAGGTATTTAAAAAAAAAACGCGGCAGTGGCTCAAAGGTGAGGTACTGGCATTCGACCGTGGCGGTCCGGGTTTGATCCCTGGAGTTGACATACACATAATAAAAAAAGTATGTCCGAAATTTAGTGGATAAAAGAATGAAGTATATGCTAAGAAGGGCGTCAAGGACCTCTGGGGGCGTAAAAAGTATAACTATTACATACACGTGATTCGGGTTTGTTTTTAATTAATATTGTAATTCTTTGCCAGGACCGAACTGACAAGAAGTGTAAAAAATATGAATTTAAAAAAATAAGGAAGGACAATTCCTCATTATGAGAAAGTAATATCGCCATTACATTTTGAAGGTAGGAGGGTTTAAAAATCGGTTAAAAAAAATCCAGGTCCGTATTAAAAAAAGTAAAGTTGGTGATGGCCGCTCAGAGACGAAACGGCGGATCTTTAGTTTAGTTACGTCATTTTGTAGAGGAGAAAAAGTGGCAATGACAAAGTTTCATTTATTTTTAAATAGCTAATCTAATGAGCTCAAAATAAAATAAAAACGATTTTGCAAAATTTCTGTTTTTTTCAAATAAAATCGGAAGTATTCGGAATTTGAAAATTTTTGAAGCGGCATTATAATCAGCACCGAATTGCACAACTTTGCCCCCATTTAACCGTTTCTTTAACCCCTATGGTTTCCGAGATTCCAATGCTAGTATGTCGAATTTGTAATACCCTGTATAAGCCCAATTTTTTTTTTCAGAAAGGAGGTTTGGGTCCCTTACATTACCCTTTACTCTCAGATATTAATAAACAAATAGCAAGAGATTATGATGTTCTGTTGGAAAATGAAGGTATCGCGTTAAGAGGATTATTCATTATTGACCCTAATGGCATTTTACGACACATAACTGTCAATGACTTACCAATTGGAAGATCAGTTGATGAAGCTCTACGTGTTATTGAAGCGCTTAGGTTTGTCGAAGAACATGGCGAAGGTAAGAACTTCTATCGAATTTTTACTGAATCTATCCATATGCAGGTCTGGCGGTATCGTTCGTGTGGGAATTTGCTTGCGTAGAAACAAATAACGGGTTCTATTGTCTTGTTACTAGATAGTGGTGATATTTTGCAAACCAACATAATCCCTCTAAACGCTATTTTAAACGTGATTTTCTCGGAATCGACACAAACAATTTTGTAAAAACCTGTTTCATATTCAGCCGCAAATATAATTCTTTTCAGCGAATCGAGAATTCGGTTTCAGGTATCAGTCAGTGCAAAGATTTTACGGCCTGAAAAATCAATTAGCGGGATTTTGTTGGCTTGCAAAATGTCATTGTTTGCTTTTTACTCTTTAATGACTTATACCTTAAATAAATGTTACCGCCATATTTATTTAAAAGTAATTATCAAATTCCTGATGTAAAGATAACATCAAAATGTCTTAAAATTATTAGATGTGATACATGGTTAAATTAAGGGCTCAAAGAAATTTCATAAAATAAAATAAAAAATGGAGGTCCGTATTTAAAAAATTAATATTGATTAATTGGTAACAGTTCCACAAAAACGAAACGTTATACTGGAATTCTTAAAACACAATAAACAACGTTTGGGGTGACTCCAGTCGTTTTTTCCCAAATTAAGGGCTCAATGCTCAATTTGGAAGAAAATGTGAAATTAGAATGTAATTATGAATATTATAATGATGAATATTTATAACAAAAATTAACTTAATAATAAACATTGATTTGGACGACACACATTTGTGTGGACGGACCAACGTTAAACAGAAATCTCAGGTTTTTTTTATGATATTACTGGGCACAAAATTCCGCAACTTTGCCACCTTTGATTGATGCTGTATCTCTTATAGTTTCCGAAATATAGTTTGTCCAATTACTGGCTGGATGCACTTCACAACTCGCAAATATACAGGGTAATTTCTAAGTTGATACTTCTTTTATAGCTGTGTATAGAAGGCATTAAAATAAACAAAATTTTCAAATACCTTTTTTCAAAAAACCTAAAAATAGGCGAGATACAGAAGTAAAAAATCTAAGTGCGGGCCTGGTCATCAAAACGTAGCCTGCTATACTTTATGTTGTTTGTCTTATTTTTCATTAGTCATGCAATTTACGGGTCGGTGGTCAGTTATTTATTTGGCAATCTGCTTCGGTGTGTTTTTCTGAAGCAAGTTAATTTTAAATTGGTGAAACGTAAAAAGTGGTAAAGTTTAAAAATAATGAACTAGTAGATATGATGCTAATTTACGGTGCGTCTCGTCAAAGTGCGGCTGCTACTTCGAGATTATACGCAGAACGCTTTCCCTTGCGGGCTCATCCTACACCCAGAAGTTTTCTTAATGTTATTCAACGGGCAAGTTAGGCAAGACCGTATTTGATCCATAGTGTAACAAATGAATGTAGGTATTTTATTTTTGAGTTTTTTGAAAATAGGTATTTGAAAATGTTGTTTATTTTAATGCCTTCTATGCACAGCTAAAAAAGAAGCATCAACTTAGGAATCACCCTGTATAATCACAACAGAAACAAAAAATAAAGTAAGTCTGTTATTAGTTATAGGGTGCTATCAGTTGACATTGATAAATTAATAAAATCGTTTTGACAACCATTGTCACTTCGAAGAACTTTAATTTTACGTGTTAAAATTTAAAGTGAAAAATAATTAGTTGATACATATTTTTAAAACATGTATCATTATTCAGCAAAAGAAGAAATGCCCATTTTCAAGTTTATTTTAGTCCTGACAGAATATAAAAAAATACTATTTAATCAACGACATGAATCAAATCAAAAATTACGTCGAAGCTGTGACGTGCATCCAACCAGTAATTTTACGGACTTTACCCATGATCGCATCGAATTTGGGACACCCTGTACATACTTTATCGAGTGTACAACTAAAAAGGGACGCCGGTTGTATCTTGGAACCATTAGTACAGCTTTCGGGAAAAAAAATCTATGTGGAAAGTGACCAAGAGAAATGGCTAGAAATTATTCTTAAGTGTCTCAGATGGCCACTAGAGGGCGTAATACTAGTGCTCAACTAAGAAAACGAAGGCTTCTTCCTAATAACTTTATTTAAAAAAATAAAGAAAAAAAAACTAAGAATAATAGTCTAAACCGCACTCTTCTATCGCAAATAATAGCGGAGATATGCCTATACAAGGATGTGATATTTCAGCGCGTGACGTCACAGGAGCTTGGCCGCTGCATAATCAAAAAATCAAAAATTCTTTAAGCAAAAAAATTGATAACATTTTACAAAAAATGCAGCACCAATTGGTTGATTTGGAGTCAATAATAATACACAACAAACTTATATAATAAAGATAAACAATAATTAAAATTTTGTATATACAACACTGTTTAGATACACATTAAAAACATTCACCTAGGTGCTATTAAAATATATATTCTAGAAATTCGTTTATACTGTAGGGTTCAATTTTTACAATAGAGACAAACAGAGCTCTCTTATACCTTTTAAAATTCCTTTCACTCTTAATATGCGCAGGCAATTTGTTAAAAACCCTTATAGATGAATAGGTAGGACCCCTTTCAGTGGATGTGAGCCTGTGCATAGGAACATTGTAACCAATAGTTCTGGTATTAAATGGATGGTGTATCTCATGCTGCCGAAATTTATCTTTGTTCTTAAACAGAAAAATCAAACACTCATAAACATACAGACCTGGCAGAGTCAATACATTTAGATCCCTAAACTTTCCTCTACATGACTCCCTCCATGACAACCCCAAAAGAATCCTAATTGCCCTTTTCTGTGTTATAAATACCCTATCAGCGTCAATGCTACCACCCCAGAATATAACCCCAAAATGTATGTTTGCCCCAGATTGTATGTTTGCAAAGTATACAATTCTTAGTGTGCTGCCGTCAAGATATTTAGCCATCACTCTGAGAGAGTAGCATGCAGCATTTAGCTTGTTGCAAACATGTGTTACCTGAGACACCCAATCCAAATTCTGGTCAATGTAGATTCCCAAGAACTTGGTGTCCGTGGCTAAAGTTACACCCCGGGAGCAGAGCACGACACGGTGACAACATCTTTACATCAAAATGAAGTTTGAGCTTGGTTCAACGCTGAACTAAGTTCAAGTCGTAATTGTACAACCGGGCCTAAATAACCCCTCGGAGTACAAAAAACTAAACAATCTAGAGCACATTGCCATTTCGAAGATCTTTGAGAATGAAGGTAATATACTAATTGGCATGTAGTTCTCCAAAGAAGCAGGGTCACCTTTCTTATACAGAGGTTTAACAATTGCCAATTTTAGATTAGTAGGAAAGATACCATACTTAAAAGACTTATTTATAATATGAAAAATTGGAATTGCCAACTCCTCTGCACACTGTTTTATTAAGCCACTTGAAATCTCATCATGACCCGAACTGAATTTATTTTAGGGTTTATTTATTAGGGCTAGCGTCTCATTTATAGATAAGGGAGTTAAATAAATATAGTGCATGGAATTTACGTAAGTTTTAGCGCTTAGTATTCGTCTGGTTGTTAAAAATAATTTGATAAAAACCTTACTGCCTGAGGAAAAAATAGTTTGGAGATTAAAAAAAATGTACAGAGGGTCGCTAGCCAGGCTTTCCTGACGTCACGCAAACTTTAACCCGCTATTTCTCAGCAATGGTTAGTCGTAGAATGACGAGGTTTGAACCGTTATTCTTAAATTTTTTTGTACTAAAACTTTAATTTTTCCCGCACACCCCCTTTAAGCCTTATTTAAAATGTATGTTTGTGTTGTAATCTTGAAAAACTTGTGAGCAACTTTATCGCTCCAGCTCTTCAAAAATAAATGGGTGGGGAAAAATCTTTTTGGGAAAAAAATTAGCAATTTCAATTTAAGTCAAGGGAAATTATCAAACTTGGTCTAATTTAAAAGAGATTCAACTGTTTTTATCATTTGCATTGTTATATTTGTATTTTTGATTTCTACCGGTGGTCACTAGAGGGCACCGTTTGGAACATCATTGAAATGTTCGGTTTAATTTTTAAATAAAACTATATATCGGATGTTACATAGTTAAAAGGACAAGTAAAATTGGAAGTGCTCAGTGAAAACCCCAATTTTTTTTTTTTCAAACAAATTTATTTCTGACCTTTAAACAGTTATAAAACTGATAACAAGGCCTAAACTTTAAGTTAATACCTCTCTCGTAAAGCTATTCTGAAAATAGAAAAATTTGAATACCGGTATTTAAAGTATTGGTACCGAAATCTTGTAACTGTAAAATTTCTTAATTTTGACATACCATCTTTTACATGTGGCACCCTTTAATTAGTATTACGTCATGTACGAGGATATCTAGAAACTTAAAAACAATTTCCAAGAATTTGATGAATATACTGTTGGTTGGTTAGAGAACTAAAAAACTAAATATTTAAACTAATTTAAAAAATCAATTACATTACCAATCCAATAATTTTTTTAGTTTGTCCTGCAAACTGGAAGAAAGGTAAAAAAACCATAAAGCCAGACCCCAAAGGATCCCAAGAATATTTTGCCGCAGCCAATAAGTAAATAATTATGATGTAAGAATATTTTCTTTGGTTATGTTGGTTTAACAAAACACAATGCAGCTTTAAAGAAATGTTAAATTTTTGGTGTTGTTACGTTTGTCTACTTTAATTTTACTTCTACAAAGTTCTATATCATAAATGAAACTTTTATCGATTAAACTTTGTTTCATCTTTAATAAATCACGTTTCTTTTATTTTTTATATTGTAACATTTCTCCAAATCGTATTATCGAACAATAAAAATGTGCCTACATAGAACATCCAAGATCTACAGTGGCGTGTATGTGGCAAAAAAGCATTGCCTACCCTGGGAACAATGAAACAAACTCCAATCAAAAGTATTTCTTTATATTTAAATTTTTATCCGTGTAATATCCGACAATATTTCTGTGTATGTAGGGGACCGGGACCGAAAAGTTAATCGTATATCATTGAAGATCATTTCCACTAATGCATTTGTTGTCGATTAAGCGTAAATTGTATCGCTGTATAAGCATCCCGTATGACCGTCCGAAAAGCAGATATTTTACATTAGATGAGCCCCTTATGGGATAGCAAAAACACTGCGTTTATACGAATGGAAGCGAGCGAGATAGGCGGTAGGTAGTAAGCTAGATAGAGATGCAACAAATACACGTGATTCGAGACATGAGCCTCCGTCAGCAATCCGCCCGCATTTGTTAAGTGCATTGGTGTCAATCTTCAAGTTTTGTCGTAGTTTCAAAAAATACTAGGCGTTCTCGATATAAAACATGTCCCTACATAGGTTAATAATTACGTTAGTTAAAATCTTAATTAGTAACGTAAAATAAGAAGTACTTTTATGACGATTTAAGATAATTTTTGGTAATAAGTATTTTATATTATATATTTTACATAATAATTTACTTCTTTTTTAGCAATATATGGGTTCAATTAAAACCCGAATATAAAACGCATGTGGATAAAATGTAATCATAATAATATTAGCCTTTTCGTCCTTTGCTTTTGCTATAAATGTCGCGCGTGGCCGTCGGTTGTCGGAAAAAAAATGGAGAAGTGGGGATGTCCACGTACACGTAATTTAAGTGTAGTAGCTATGTCAACTACTGTATTGAAAATTATTAGTCAATTGTTTGGAAATTAAATTTTTGCCTACCCTGTTTTAAACGGCTTTGCACGCCCCTGCAAGATTATCTGTGTTTTTAGCATATTTAAAAAAATACCATTATTGTTATACCTTAAAAAAAATCACTTAAGTATGGGCTCTAAAACAAAACAAAAGAATACGTCGATAGCTCAACTTATTTTTGAGTTATATACGACCTTAAAAAGTGAAAATTTTACAGTTTTTAAAAAGAAAAATTTGTCGTGACCGTTTTGAGTTTTTATCTATATAATAATGTCTACACTACCCATTTGCTTTGATCTAGTTCTAAACTAATTAAAAACGACAACGATACACTTTACCTATTATTTAGTTAGCTGTTGACATTTATCTTCGTGCAATAAGTGTGTATTTTTGTGTTTGTTTTATAGATCTAGACTGTAAAAATTTAAAAACTGAAATGTGTAGTGGTCAATTTTCAGTCTTTTTATTCTATGGCAGCCTTCTTGTTAAAGTTATATGATCTTAGTACATGCGCAGATGTATTTTTCAGCTAAGACAAACTCAATAAATTAGCTTACGGGCATGATTTAAAATACTAAATAGGAAAATATAGATTTGGCAACAGCGTTAATGATATTTTTTATTATGTCACAATTATAAACATTCAATTCTTAAATATAACAAATAAATATTGGGTACAACCGAGGGTATAACAGTTTTTAAACCAAAGTAAGAGCAGCTATTGACAAGCATAAACAATGCATTAGCGGGCATAAATAATGCATAAAGTTAGTTCTTAAAATTTTAAGTGGGAAAGGGTGAAAAGTGTGATTCACCTTGGGTGGCGAGCGGCTGTATCTTCAAAACCATACATGTTACAACTTGAGGAAAAAATGTATTAAGAAATACGACCAAAAACGTTTACTGAATAGTAGATTCTGTAACGAGGTTGGAATGAAAATTTGATCCGAGTGGAAGATTCCGAACGCGAGCGTGAGGAGCCACGAGTATCGAATTTTCATTCTAACCGAGTAGCAGACTATATTTCTTCACGACCAAAAATACTATTCGCAATATTTGTAATTTCAGGTGGAGTATTATTCAGTTCCATATCTGATTCATCCGATATTTCACTCATATTTTGACTTGCACTAAAATTTGTCTGCTGACATTGACAACCTATATGTCGTTTAGATCAATTACAGAATATTCATTCCGTATCTTGTTATGGAATGAAAATACACGCAAAACGCATAAGAAGCAAGTGTTTCAGAATGAATATTCCAACTCAAGAGCGAGAATTTTTAAATTCTATTATCAAAAATGATTTTGGAATTATTGTAATCAGTAATGGTCGTGGAGAAAAATAGTTTCCAAAATTCCACCGCTAGGAGCCTAGTTGTATGATACAAAATCCTTAATTTTCACTAATATCTTTAACGTACTGTAGATCAGAATCCAACCTTTCTGTAATGTTCTCTTTACATAGTAATAATATTTTTTTCGTAGTGAGAAACTGGGAAAGGGTAACAATACTATCACCGTTACCATGGTAACCATGAAATATTGTTATCACCGTGGCTATCTACGATATACGTAGAGACAAACACAGAATTGTCAGGCCATAGCAAGGGGTATTAGCGGGATGGTTGAGGGGCTGAGTGACGTCCAGGGTTTGTTAATCAGTCAAAGTGACCAGTCATAGATATAGGTTTGTTTATTAATAAAAAAATGGTTAAAAGTTCGTGAAGCTCCGTAGTTTTAGGAAAGGATATATTCGGATTTAATTAAAACGATGTAATTTTAATATTAAATTTCAACTATTAAACATTTTTTAAAGTAAACTTACTATATTATATAAATGAGTGGAATTTAGTGTCCGTTAAAATATATAGAACGAAGTTTAGCGGACAGAGTAGTGCGTCTATCTTTTGCATTAAAGTACACAGGGACGCCAAAGGTAATGGAATCCCTGGGGCACAGGTAGACAATGACAGGCTGTGTCTTCTTTATTGGGGCTCATCAGAAGGCCATTTTTATATTTCTATGTTTTCACGTTAGACGGCTATCTTTTGCATTGAGTTGGTTCCATAACATATTTTCGCTGTAGTGGGAATTGCTTACAGGTTATGGCTTTTTAATAAGTCCCGATAAGGACGAAACAGCCTGTCATTGTCTACCTGTGCCCTAAGGAACCCATTACCCATGGCGTCTCTGTGTACTTTAATGCAAAAGATAGACACACTACTCTGTCCGCTTGCCGCTAAGCTTCTTTCTATGTAAACATACTATTGTCAATTTAACACGCGAATCCCGAACATTTCTTAACCTCGCCGATCGGAAATTCATCAAAGCGCCATTTTATGGCCAGTTATCAGTCTTTTTCTAGTCAAGATACTAGAGGGCCATGATTATTACAAAATTTTTAGAGGATTGTACCGAGATTATAAAAAGTTATTTTTAAACATTAAAGATATTGTGGAAAGTAATAATTTGGTATCATAGCATAGCAACTACGCCCTCTAGTGGTTGAATTAAATTAGAGGAACTTAAAAATATTTTTCTGTGAATTTTTTTCTTAATACATTTTTTAGTCCAACGTTGTAGAATGTATAATGTAGATATGGTTTTATAGAGATACAGCCGCTCGCCACCCTTAGTGGAACCACCCTGTATACATTTGCCGTATTTGATTATAGTTTAGTTACGTTTAGTAAATATCTTACCAAGTCCATCTTTAATGTATGTTATTTTACGATTACATTCTGAAACACAGTATTAAATTATACCGCGATTAAATTTCCGAGTGTCCACTAGCCTAGAATATCACAGATAATATGTACCTATTATTAATTAATGCAAATAATTTACACCGTTTGCCTTGCTGTTCTAGGGCTACATGAACTGAGGTTTTTTGATATAAGTTTTTTATGATGATCAGTGGTCTTAACAGGTTTTTTCTTTTTTCTAAAATAACACAACCACACAACAATAGGAGCAAAAATAAGTGCAAAAGGTATTAAAAACAATAATGAAAACGAACTATTAGTATCTTTTTTTAAATTTGCATTAGGAACACTTATCGTCACTTTTTTGTAGTCTTTCCCGTACTCTGTAACAGCTAAACAAGCGTATAATCCACTATCTATTTCTCTGGCATTAAAAATGTTTATTTTACTTATGTAAATGTTGCCAAGATTGTACACTGAGGTAGTCACATTGAGATGGCAGTAACAAATACTATCATATTTTATATCACATTTTAATCCATAGCATTTCTTAAACCAAATAACTGTGGGAGGTATTATGCTAGTGATGTTACACTGAATGGTGAACTCCATATTTAACTGACCAGTTATGTTAGAAGTTCTCAGCGATGCTACAGATGGAGGAGGACCCTCATAATTTCCAGCACCTAAAATAGTATTTACACAACTAGTGAAAAGGTTTAAGTGTAGAAAACCACTTAGAATTATTATTTTATTCTGAAATCATTTTAGAATTGAAATAAGTAGGGGATGAAGGTATTGTGTATATATATGTATCACCTCCGTTATCATCAACTGATTATGGAGGTGGTATAACGGAGTTAACAGCATTACATTATTTTTAGATTTAAAAATATTAAATAAATATAGCTTATCATGATATTGAAAGTTCTTTATATATTTACCAAATAATGTTGATAACGGTGGTGACCAACAAACGGTTAAAATATAAATTGTCAATATTTGGCGACATGCATAAATCTTAAACTAAATTAACTAAACCATTAAAAATATTATTCTAAGGTTAAAGATGGACCGAGGAATATGTAATAGAAATTAAAAATTTAAGTGAGCGGTGATTAAATGATAGATGTTCTTTTGCCCAATTTTATAAAGTCGATATAAACCGAGGTCTAGTTTAAATCGAAGAAATGTCAAAAATGGTCATTTTATAATGTGAGATTGACAGCAAAGTTCGAGTTCAAAGTGATTTACTTAGTCATACCTTAAAATAATGTACCTACAAGTTATGACCCGATTGATTACTCTTAAATTGAACTTTGCTGTCAATTCTACATTATAAATTGACCCATTCTAACATTTCTACGATTTTAGAATTATTATTCGGTTTAAACTTAGGTTTAAGAGGACTATTGGGTCAAAGCGGTATATTTTTAAATTTACATTACATACAGTCTAGTAATTTATCGGTTCAAAAATTTTAAGTTCGCGTTGTAACCGAGATAACGTCTAAGTCTTGCGATGTGTAAATCTAAAGTGACCACAAACAGGGATAAAAGTTGTATCCTTATTGAATAAAATGAACGTAGTCATTGTGCTGACAACATAATTGCCGTTAGACGAAAAGATTTGTCCAAAAAGAAATAGCCAAATTAATCAAAAACGAAAGAGAAGCTGCTTCAATTTATGAAGAAAATATATTAGGACAAATTGGATTTATACATAAGAATGGGCAAGGGCCTGTCGACATATTAAGCACCGGTTCCCGCAGATCACCGAAGTTAAGCTGTGTCGAGCGCGGTTAGTACTTGGGCGGGTGACCGCTTGGGAACACGGCGTGCTCTTGCCTCAGGGAAAAGTGTAAAATGAATCGACACCTAGCCATCCTATTCACGCCGGACAGGCCGGATGAGATCGGATATCTCGTAGGATGAAGGTGCCGTTTCGCACTCCCCAGTCGGTAGATCACATTTGTGGTCGATGACCGGTTCAAGATGGCCTACGTAGTCGGCGAACCGTTAAAAAAAACAAAAAAAAACATCAAAATGTAAGTAAATATATCGAGTACTTCGTAAAGTTCGTAAGATATGTAATTCAATAAACTTATCTTTACAGTGTTCTCTATACCCTAAGTTGCAAATGACACTAACACTTTCTTTAAATGGAGAACACTTTTGAGGCATGCAGCGAATGTCCAGCAAAGTTCTACGTATGAATGGGTTACTGGAACTGTCCGATATGACTTAAACAAAAAGTCATTTAAACTTACCAAGGGCCAACAACAGCCCAATGCTTGTCCTGGTCAGCCGCCAGCGTTCTAATAAAAAGTATATTTGTGTATTTGTAGTGTGTGGCATTATATAATACCTTAATATATATATATATAATATAATGTATAGAATACCTACTTAGACGTAGGATTAAATGACATATGAAACATTCTTAATAAATAAAGATATTTTGAAATAAAAATGACTGCGTATGAGATATGTGAATGAAAATACCCATAATAACAATTCAGTAAAACGTCCCGCGAAACTATATCCCTTAGATTTCTAAGCAGAAAAATCACTATATTTAACCTCCTGACCAGATGCAAAACATGTTCTTCCCATGTCAATCCACCCAGAAACTTTGTGGGATCACTCGATACACGTGGTTCGGATCCCACGCTAAGCTCTATGTCCCGTCTAGCTGACATTACCCAGACATAAGAGGATATAATGGGCCTGTCAGGCATAAGTACACTGACTTTTTCGCCAACCCCTCCTTACAACAACAAAATGTACGATGTTGGAATCAGTGGCGGCTAGTCAGGGGAGGCAGTGTCTCCCCTGAAAATATTAATGAATATTCCTATACCTATAATTATACCATTAAAACACCTTTAAAACATATTTTTTAATATTAACACAATTATATAATAGTTCCTCTATAAATTTTGCGAAATCTCTTTAATAAATTTGTACTTTCTGAAAGTCTCATTAGAGACTTGACTCATTGAATATTAATTCAATTATTAATTTTAACGTCTGGACCATTGTCCAGTGACCGAGCAACAGCGTCCTTATCCGTTTCATTGTTATTACATCTTGTCTCGCTCTTCACTGATGGATTACAGTTTATCGGAAGCGTGCGGATGCAATCCGAAAAATGTTTCCTCTGTAGTCAATGTTTTTGGGAAAGACAATAGTAAAAATACAAATAATTATATGTTTCAGGAATCGTAGTACCTATGCTCTTTCGCATGACGCAAAACGCGGTTAGGAGGCAGGCACGCCTCCTGCACTTTAACCAATAAGATTTTAGGAATTTCGAATTAGGTTCTGTAGTTGATGGGTCGTTACACCTGTAACCGTTATGTTAGTGTAGGTTATGGATTTTTAATTTCTTTAATAATTCTTTATTCCTGTGATTTTGCGATACGTGGTGTTAACGAAGGCGGGAGGGTAAGTTTTTAAAATTTAATTCACTAATTTCATTATCAAAAATGGAAATAAATGAAGGATCTGTAAGAAACACCAAGGATATTGTATAATTTATTTTTAAATTTAACTTAAGCAGACGTCGTATGAAAATACGGCGACAAATTATTTGCTGAACAATAACATATTTTTAATGCAAAGCTACCTACTATATAAAATGTTTTATTGACCAACTAGAGGTCCTTTTAATATCCTAATAAATAATCGGTTTTGCTGTAAGAAACATATTTTGCCTACCTCCTCTAAAAAAATTACCATTAAACACAATATTTTTAGCGTCGCAAAATTTGGCGGCTTTTCGAGATCACGATTAAAAAAACGAATCACGGTAACTATTACAAGGAGTCACTTTGTTTGGCAAGTTTGACTTAAATTTTAACAATAATGTTTTAATAAATATAGATATATCTAATACCTCTTTCGGGCCCTCTAAAATAATCATTTTAATAATAATTTAATTAAATCTAATTAAGTATATTGTTTTAAAACATCATAAATACCTACCCATAAAAAGAACTTACGAAACTAATTTAATTTGCGAAATTTGGTAGCACTTATAATTGAGTGAATTATTGAGGAATTATGGGCGTGGCTCCGATATTTTTTCGCCTGCGGCGCTTTTTCGCCTTGATGCCTAATTTTGCCACCCCATTTAACTTAGCCACGAGCCGCCACTGGTTGGAATTGAGCGTCGAAAATGTTATTATATTCATACCAATGACAAAATACTCACCAACTACTTCCACTATTATTGTTTTTTTGACTACTCCTTTCTCTAGACATCTATAAAGCCCACTGTGAGTCTTGTTTGATGAATCAATTTCAAATCTTTCTTTCATACGCAGTCGTTTCCAGGGCTCTGTACTGTCAGTTTTAGTAATATCTTGAGTATTGCAGATAATTCCTTTGTAGGTTGGTTCGCATTGCTAAAATAACATAGATATCTATATTTTCTAGAAAATACATAAATCAAGTTTCAGGTAAATTCTAAAGACACAATCCTTATTTTTAAATTAGTGACCATATACACAGGGGCGTATCCAGGAAAAAATTCTGGGGGGGGGGGGGGGCACACGCATAGCCAAAGACTAAAGGGTAATTTTTACTTGTTTAATTAATAAATAAGTAGTTTTACAAAAAAAATAATATAGGATCAGAAAATATGCTGGGGGGGGGGGGGGGGGGGCTCAGTAAGCGTAAGTAGGAATTTTTTTTTTCTGGAGAGAGGGACAGTCGGGACTACATGTAATTCACGATATTGTACCTAGTAAAGAAGGCAGAAAATTTTTGGGGCCACGCTCACACTTCGGTTAAAATACACCTAACTACTTACAAATTTCAAAAATTAAATTATTTCCTCTCCCCCTCGGCATGGTTGGATTAAATTTATTTTTGTAAATATTTTTTTTTAACTTTTTTTTTTGATATTCCTAGCTGGCTCTTTATTTAAAAAAAAAAAACATTTTTTATATTTGTGACTCTAATCACGCCAAAATTGATTATTTTTTCGGAAATCATGTATTTTAGGAGCGTAGATCTAAGAGCAGTTTTTGGTACAAATACTCCTTCTTAAGTGCCGTTTAAGCCCGGCAGCCCCCCCCCCCCCCTAAATACGTCACTGCATAGGATGTATAATACGAAAAAAAGTTTTGTTAAAAGTAGTGTACGAAAAACTTAATTATGCCATAGGCAACCGAACTCAGTTAAATATCATAGTATGTAAAATAAAATAAACCGTTTTGTTAAAACTACTTTATTACAAAAAAAAACCCAAAACAGTATTACAATTTTAATTTATAGGGCAAAACGCCTGGGCTCTGGGGGGGGGGGGGCGTGCCCGAGTGTCCCCCCCCCCTGGATACGCCCCTGCATATACAGTAGGTATTTGTTTTAAGCTGGTCGACAATGTAAAATTATAAAATCTTGACTGATTTCCAAGACAAAATAACAGTTTTGAAGTAATATGTTTGGTGGTAGTGACGTGAGCTATTCTTGTTAAAGAAAACTAGAAAATGAAAGAAAAAAAGATCCGTTCCAAATAAAGCAAAGAATTTAAAGAGGTCACAAAATTTTCATCTCCTACTAAAATACCGTTGCGGTGTTGACATTTACTAAAAAAAAACTTTGCTTTTATTCCCATTTATTTAATTTTATTTAAAAAATTGTCTAAATTTTTTACTTGCTTTTTTTTAGATGCCAGATAAATCTTTTGAATATGTTATTTTTATTACAAAGCAAAATGTTAAAATATGTGTTCACTATTTTGAATGAACAAATTCCTTTTTCAAAAAGGTGCCTCAAGTGCTATTGTCTAATTTGAAAAGAAAAAGTTGAGGTCTGCGTCCCCCTTTGGGGTCCCAATTTTTTTTACATGACAAAAGCGGGGCCCATAAAAAATATTTGAGGACGTATTTTTGGATTTTAGATAAATCTTATTCCCAGAACCGCTATAAGCAGCGTTTTATTTAAAATCTTCACCATACACACACAGGGTCCTGCAATAGTGCATCAGGCTTCTACAGGGTGTTACAAATTCGACATACCAGCATTGGAATCTCGGAAACCATACGAGTTAGAGAAACGGTTAAATGGGTGCAAAGTTGTACAATTCGGTGCTGATTATAATGCCGCTTTAAAAGTTTTCAAATTCCAAATACTTCCGATTTTATTCGAAAAAAAAACGAAATTTTGCAAAATCGTTTTTTTTTTCCTGAGCTCATTTGACTAGCTATTTAAAAATAAATGACACTTTGTTATTGCCACTTTTTCTCCTCTACAAAATGACGTTACTAAACTAAAGATCCGCCGTTTCGTCTCTGAGCGGCCATCACCAACTTTACTTTTTTAAATACGGACCTGGATTTTTTTTTAACCGATTTTTAAACCCTCCTACCCTCAAAATGTAATGGCGATATTACTTTCTCATAATGATGAATTGTTCTTGCTTCTTTTTTTTAATTCATATTTTTTACACTTCTTGTCAGTCCAGTCCTGGCAAGATATTTCACCGCTGGATTTCTTTTTATGGGGGGCTTTAAAAAATGTTATTTATAAAAATGACGTAGATACCATGGAAGAACTCGAAGAACGCATAGAGGTTGCATTTGGTAGGATAAGGAGAAGATCGGTTGAAAGGGCTGTCGCCAAAATTGGAAGAAAAATCGATCGTTGTACTGAGCAAAACGGCAATCTCTTTGAACATTTAGAAAATTAGGATTTATAATTAGTAAATTTAGCATTAAGTATTAGAATATTCTTATAAAATAAATGATATTACTTATGTATGAATGTTTTAAATAAAATAAAGTTTTTATTTAATATTGTGATTCGTTGCCAGGACCGGACTGACAAGAAGTGTAAAAAATATGAATTTAAAAAAATAGGCAATTCATCATTATAAGAAAATATGATCGCCATTACATTTTGAGGGTAGGAGGGTTTAAAAATCGGTTTAAAAAAATCCAGGTCCGTATTTAAAAAAGTAAAGTTGTTGTTGGCCGCTCGGAGACGAAACGGCGGATCTTTGGTTTAGTAACGTCAGTTTGTAGAGGAGAAAAAGTGGCAATGACAAAGTGTTATTTATTTTTAAATAGCTAGTCAAATGAGCCCAGGAAAAAAATAAAAACGATTTTGCAAAATTTCGGTTTTTTTCGAATAAAATCGGAAGTATTCGAAATAAGAAAACTTTTAACGCGGCATTATAATCAGCACCGAATTACACAACTTTGCCCCCATTTAACAGTTTCTCTAACTCTTATGGTTTCCGAGATTCCAATGCTGGTATGTCGAATTTGTAACACCCTGTATGTGTTCTGAACTGATTCGGAACCATTCGCATGCGCAGTTTGGATAATTCACATGTGCAGTTAAATAATTTTATGATCTGCGCACGTCATTATACAAACTGTACATGCGAATAGTCCCGAATCGGTTCAGAATTCTCACCGTGAATAAAGCTAATGCTACAAGTTTGTAAATTCCAAGTAAAAAAGTCTAACAAAATATCTGGTTATTGGTGTTTTAGCAATGTAGGTATTGGTATAATGACAAGACAAATAAACAATTATTTAGAAGCTATCGCAAGAATCTTCTAAAGATGTGTATTTTGTAAGAACGACACAAAGCTTCGGACTCAAATTTTTAAGGCCGAGACTTTGTGTCTTTTTTCTTACCAAATCAGGTCTCTTTGAGTAAAAATGGACAATTTCTTCGAATTTCTAAAGGTGTAGTTTTGAAAAAAATACCCAGATATTATAATGCCGGCTCTAATTTCTAGACACTATAAATATATTTAACTTTTAAATATTTTACATATAGCTAGACAACTACAATCACCTTATATTCCCAAATCCCTCGCTGGAGACATTTTAATGTTATTGGAGTTCCCACTTTTACTCTGATGCTTTCTATTTTAGGTTCTACAATATATGGTGAATCATTCGAAAAGCCTGAAATAAAAAGATACAGTCGTTTAATGAACACTTAAAGCGATCAGATCAGACTTCCTGCAATATGTAGGACCGTCAAGTATTTAGGGTAGTTGTCCAGCACTACAAAGCGCTATGCGACATAATAATAATAATAATAATAATAATAATAATAATAATAAAGTTTATTTACCAATCAAAAATAAAATGGTTACAATAATTCACAAAAATTAATTACATAGCAAATAAACTACAAGAACCTGCAGGAGCTGATGCTGTACGCAGGTCTTTATTAATTACAATTCAAGTAAATAGTTATAATAATATTATACAATAGAAAACTACACTACACACTACAAAACATATCTTATAAGACCTTATATACCTTTTAATAAAGTTAAGCTAAGAAACTCAAGCAAAAAGCTCAAGCAAAAAACAAGCAAAGACAAAAGAAGTGATAAAATTACAAGATGATTAGATCTTATCACTCAATCAAAGTTAATCAGAAAATAAATCCCCACCCACAATCACCATCCCAAAACAACCATAAAAGTATGCAGGGAGCACTAATTCTTTACACTGACTATACCATCAATGATCGATCTTTCCACGGTAAGCAGAAACAACTTTATTTTTTTTTTAAGTAAGGGTTTACAATTAAATGACTGGACAAGGGTTTTTAATTCTCTTGGTAAAAAGTTGTACACTCTGGTTCCTAAATAAAGGTAACTTTTTTGCCCTATGGTCTTTTTTGTTACAGTAGTTTTTGCATTATTTTTTGCTCTGGTTCTGGTGTTGTATGCATGATCAATTAATGTTATAAGGGCCTTGTTGCTATAAAGGTGCATGCATATGTTGTAAAAATACATTTGCCTTATATCAAAAAATCCTGTTTCCACATACAACTGGTTACTGTGATAAATATTTGGTTTCCTATAAATGATTTTAATAATTCGCTTTTGAAGTACTTCCAAACTCATTGCATATCTATCCGAGACTCCTCCCCATCCCAATATACCATAACAAAGTCTGGACTCAACGAGAGCAAAATACATAATTCTCAAATGATCGGTTTTCAAAAAGGAAGATAACATCTTAAATTTATAAACAAGAGTTCTGAGGGTATTCTTTACGTTTTGAATATGTTTATCCCATCGTAGGTAAGAGTCGATTGTAATACCCAGATACTTTATATCAGATGTGGACATAATATTAATGAAAGAATTGTTATAATTTACTCTTATTGTGTTATAATTTGGTTGACTGTTCTGATAAGATGTAAACGTTATGAATTTAGTTTTTTCAAAGTTTATTGTAAGTATTTTGTTTGAAAACCAATTAAATATATGCTCAAGGTCACTTTCCACTTTCTGACGTAGGGAATCCCAACTATTCGCCGTATAAAACAGGACGGTATCATCAGCGAAACTAATAATATCGCAGGCAGCGTCAAGATTAAGTAAGTTATTTAAATATACGGAGAACAGCACTGGACCCAATACAGTACCCTGAGGCACTCCACACTCTACAACTCTTTCCGTACTGAATGAGTCACCCACTCTGACCAGTTGTTTTCGATTGCTTAAGTAATCCTTAAACAGTTGAAGGGGAATTCCTCTTATTCCTGTGTTTTCCAAGTCTTTCAAAAGTAGAGAATGGTTAACCGTATCGAAAGCTTTAGAAAGATCAAGGAACACGCACAGTGCAGGTTGCTTATTATCAACGGCGGTATACATTTTGTTAATTAAATTACCAATAGCATCCTGAGTACCCTTTCCCTCTCTAAAGCCGTACTGTTTGGATGACAATAGTTCATACTTTTCTAAAAAGTTGGTTAGTCTTGTCTTCACCACCCTTTCGAAAATTTTCGATATTGTGGTAACCAAGGAAATAGGTCGGTAGCTTATAGGCAACGTTGGATCACCGCTTTTATATAGAGGTTTTACTACAGCAATCTTAAATTCGTGGGGTACTACACCAGAATGAATAATTAGGTTTATGATGTATGTAAGTTGTTCAGAAATGTCACATTTAAGTTCTTTAAGCAACTCAGCTGTTATGAGATCATAGCCCGGTGCTTTGTGGGATTTAAGTGAGTCTATTATTTTTTCAATTTCGTTCTTATCTGTATCTTCGAGGTACATCGAATGTTGTATAGGTATCATCTGTTGGAGGCCTTCTTGAGGTGGTGCTATTTGTGCGGCTAGTTTCTTGCCAACATTTATGTAATGGTCGTTTAATATATTAGCCATTCTCTGTTTATCGCCTGTTAAGGAACCATCTAAGTCCTGTATTTCACTTATCGTGTTAGTTTTATTTACGCCGGAAATATTCTTTATGGTATTCCACAACTTTCTAGAGTCATTTTTATTTTCCTCTACCCTATCTCGAAAATATTTTATTTTAGCTTCTTTAATTAATCTGTTTAAACGATTCTTGTAGAATGTATACTCGGCCCTATATAACTCTTGACTTTGTTTAAATTTCCTATACAGTTTGTCCTTTGTTTTTATTGACCTTAAAATTCCAGTGGTTATCCATGACTTTCTGGGTTGGTCCTCTCTTTTTTGTTTTACAATGGTCGTATTTTTGTCTATAGTCTGACGCAATACATCAACAAAATATGTTGTGCAATCCTGTACTTCCTCCATACTATAAAAAGACATCCAATGATAAGATTTGATATCATTTTTTATTTTCTTAAAATCAATAAACTTTTTCTCATATTTTCTTGGAATATTAAATAGAATGGTATCAGTTATATGCACAACAGTAGTATAATGGTCAGTGATATCACTTTTAATAATACTGGGTGTGAAATGATCTTTTAATTTTAACTTGGTCCTGACAAAAAAATGGTCTATACAGCTACTTGATTGATTTTGGACTCTAGTATAGCAGTTTACTAGAGAAATAAAATTATATTCGCTTAATAAGTTGAGATAATTATCGACCATAATGTCATTTTCTTTTTTTATATTTATATTAATGTCGCCCACGATTGCATGAGTTTGTAATAATGGTATGTTTTTTGTTTCTTCGAGGTATGTAGAGAGATTCACAATGAAATTTTCTGGACATGTAGCTGGGGGTCTATAAATGCCAGTAAGAAGAAACTGTTTACTGTTTTTGGTTTTAATTCTTAGCTCCAATGCTTTACATTCACCAATTTCGACTATTCTACTTGTATAATTAAAAATATCTTTTACAAATACTACGATGCCATCATTCTGGTTTACATTTCCGCCACTATAGACTGCCCTATACCCGTCAATATGAAAGAAGTTTATGTCCTGCAATTGCCATGTCTCGGTAAGCACGATACAATGAATGTCGCTCTTAATATGTTTTAGTAGAACACAGAAATAATCAAAGTTCTTCGATATACTTCTGATATTCTGATGAAGAACATTAAAATTAGTTTCTGCATTCCCAAAGGTATCATTGTAATCATCAAAACCCTCAACTTCCACGGTTGTTACGGGAGTGTAATTATGGTCTCTTATATATTGATCCATCCCTTCAATTAAATAAAAATGTGTCTTATTTATTATAATCAAAATACCCAATTAATCTACTGATTACCCAACATCCAAGACTATCAAATGAGGTCATAAGAAAAGTAAAAAATTCAAGAGACACTAATATGACAAACAAATATAATCTCAAATATTATTAAACCTATATATCAAACATTAACAGAACGAAAAATAAAAACATTCAACAAAATTACTCATTTAAAATAAAATATTCACAGTTCAGTCTTAAAATTGCATTTGATTCACTGTCATGATTATTAGGAACTGTAATCAGGGTTATCTAAAGTGTTTTTATTTGGAATCATTAGTCTCTTTTGTGCTTGCAGAGCGTGTAATTATTTTGGCTGTCTTCAGTGCAGGTTCCCCGTTTTTTTTAGTGATATGTTTTCTTTTTTTCGTTGATTCTGGCGGAGGCAAGTAAGATACTTCCTTAAGTTCTTCCAGTGTTAATTGCTTTGTTGGGGTAGCTGGGGCACTATTATTCTGCCTAGTTGACAGAATGCTTTTATTCAGGAGGTCTAAATCATTTGATTTCTGTCCATTTTCGAAAACTTCTTCAGAGTCTGTATCTTCCTCTTGATCTGCAAGTTCTTTTGCACTATAAGCCTGACCGTTTATGAAAAGCGTATTGCCCTTTAAAAAAGCGTTTAATTTGTCAGCACGAGCTTTTTTCAGGTGTTGCAGTAATATTTTCTTTTCCTTTCTTTCATTCAGTGAAAGTTGTTCAGTAATACTGATTTGTGTATTTTTTAATTTTTTGCAGTTTCTCAAAACTTCTTGTTTCTTCAAATATGAGGTGAATTTAATAATAACCGGTCGATTGTTAGTCTGTTTACCTATAGTAAAAATGTCATTTACTTCTGTTTTCTGCAAGTCGAGCTCAAGGTGTTGGTTTAATTTGGTTATGACAAATTCGCATAAGTTTTCTTTGGGCGGTTCCAATCCAAAAACAATTATATTATTTTTGCGAAGTTCCTTCTCCAGTCTGTCACATTGGGTCTTTAAATTCACATATTTCTGTTCAAGTTCTGTGGTTTTTTTAGTTATTTCGGCTTCCAAATTAGTTCGGAGGTTATTAATTTCTGTATTTATATACGTCTTTATATCTTTCGTTTGCTTACTATTTGCTTCCTCAAGAGCTTTTTTGTTGCTCAATTCCAATGTATGCACCAGTTTATCGAAGAACTCCTGAGACATTCCTATTTAATATTTTCGCGTAATTACAGTGATTTCTACAGCATTCCCAGATACAGTACCCACCAGCAGCAATGTTTCGTACTGATTTTAGGCGATCGCGTGATGGTTTGAATGTTTATATTGTAGGTAAAATTGATGCATCGGTAGGCGTGTCTATCAGTAGCTAGATACCATGCGAATGTAGTCTCTATTTATGTTTGCCGTAAGGACATGTTCGGCTTTTTTTCTGCGCTAAAAAAAAATTTAAAAAACTTTAAAATATTGACACAATATTTCAAAGTCATTTTCCTTTTTCATGCTTTCACATTCAGCATTCACCTGAAGACGACAGGAGATACTTACCAGTTGAAACGTTGTGATGCAAAACAAATACAGTGTAAAAGAAGTCCAAAACTATTCTATCATTCAAGAAACATCATTGTCTCCAACTTTTTTGTGTGTTGTGTTTGCCAGTTGTGGGCACCACATGGCTAAAAATGGGTCAGCTAAAAATCATTTCGGGCCATCTATGAATTTTACTCCTGTAATAATTTAGATCTTGAACTTAGTATGAATGAGTTCCCGAAGTTATAGAGTACTAGCGATGAAAAAGAAGGACTAGAATGGAACAAATATTTAAAAAAAAACGAATCCTCACCGGAAAGATAAAATAACGAGGAACTAGTAGCAAAGAAACAAGATGAATGCTCTGAACCAGAGAAAAATAAGGAAACAAGAAAAGCAATGAAGAAAAGAATAAAGAACTCTCCGACATGGAAAGGAGGAAAAGATAGCAGCTAAAAAAAAAAGAATACCCTGAAGTAGGTATCAGAGAAAAAAAAAGAGCATCCTGAAATAGAACATAATGAGGAAAAGAGGTAAAGAAAGAAGATATGCCCCGACGACAGAAGACGAATAATGAAGTTAAAGAAATCAAAATTAATAAAGAGAATGTCAATTCAGATTTTTTAAAAAGAGAGAGAGACCTAATTTGCACAGAAGGCACCTTTAATACTTTAAGTAAAAGAAAAAGATTGCCTATCTTCAGTCATGACGCATAATAGACGGATTGAGCTGATGGAGGCCAAAGAGAAAAAACCAAAGAATTAGAAAAGAAAAAAAAAGAAAACGACCAAAGAGAAAAAGAATACAAGGAAACGCAGAGATGTGAAACTGCTGCAAGTTCATCTTCAACATTCACTAACGCAGCCATTAAATATTTTATTGCCCAATCAATAGGCACATTTGGTATTTTGGAATACGATAAAGAATTTTATCCTGTAAAAATCGTCCAAATAGTAAACAATGATAATATTTGTTGATGTGGCCCAAAAAATGACAAACTCTGGTAACTAAATTAAAGAGCTAAAGTAAATAAACTCAAGGGGAATATACATAGGTGGTTTCTAAATTATTAATGTTTGTTTTAACGGATTGCTTTTTTAAATGTTATATTCTGTATTTAGGTTCCAAAATAGTTGTTGTAGAACTTTTTGATAACTTTTGTTCTATTTTAATATTATAAATTGGTTATGTAGGAATATTTGTTTTATTTTCAGGTACGTAGGTAGTACCTGTTTTGTGTCAGGTGACCAAAACTGGCAAAATGTGGCCACAAATGGTGAAAATTGATTTAGAGGAAAAAATATGAAATATTTAATAAATGCAAGTCTGCATTCCCAAATATAAAGTATTTAATAAGATAAATATCGTAAAATGGTACCTGCATAATTTAAATCAATAACTGGCATATAAGTATGTAGTTTTCACAGTTTCCAAAGTGTTTAAACTGCTAAAAGTAGCCACAATTGATGCTTCTACCCTATTTATATTTATTTACTTTTGTCTCCTAGTAGTTTGTTGGCGTTATCAAAATAAATAAGTCGTAAATTCTAAATTTACGACTATTATATTTACTTGTCGGATAGTAAACTTGCTAATTTAAGAAAACATGGAATCCGTATAAAAAGCAAGCGTTTAGAAAGTTATTAATTTAATAGCCTACCTTCGTTGTCTGTTAAATCTTGACACTGATACGAGGCCAATAAAAAATAAATAAAACAATAAACAATCATGTTTTCATGTCCCAAGTTTTACGTCGCGTCGCGCACTTTATGGCAGGTCTATAAAGTATTTTTCTTACTTTGAAACTTTACATTAAACTAATCTAATCCAATACTGTTTAGAAGTAAAATAATCGATTTATTTAAAATTTCGAAGTCTGTTTTCAATCAAACCATCCAAACATTTACTTAAACGTCACAACAAACACCGGGAGCACGCTTTTATAACAAGGAATATGTTCAGTAATACCGCACTGTGTGCGTGTATGTTTATAGAAAGACTCAATATTATAACAAATCGACATTGAAATAAATGATGTTTTAAATTCGCGCTGCTATTTTACAAACCGGGAACGTTATATGGAACAATTATTATGCTTCCACATTTTCTATCTAATCTATTTTTGTAATCCGAAGTACTGTGATTTTTAAGTGTCTAACACGCAAATTCTTTACTCTGGTATGATCGTATTGCTCGAAAGGGCGCTCATAACTACTGTTTTTAGATACGCGTGAAGGTTATACAAATAAAATGGTAGGTAAACGCTATTGGGAGATAAGGTTATATTAAAATGATAACGGATAATCGATTAAAGCTATCTGTTAAAATAATACTAATCTACTTATATAAATAATTTTACTACTGTTACTGATGCTATTGTTTTATCGAGTTTTTCTCGTATGAAGTGGTTTGTAAAATAGAAATTTAAGTATTTAAATATACAGGGTCCTAGGGTTGCCAACCCTCCAGGTTTGGTGTGGAGGCTCCAGGTCGAAACCCTTTGACTCCAGGTTACGGGTATCGGGGAGAAGGGTTACATAAACATTTTTTTTAGAAGTCACTTTTGATTGTTAAGAGAGATGAGAATGTGGGAGGGGGGCGACCTTTTTTTTTTTTAAGAAATCACTTTTGATCGGAGAAAGTATAAAACTCCAGGTCAACAACTTTCAAAAGTTGGCAACCCTACAGGGTCCTGCAATAGTGCGTCAGGCTTCTATACAAATTAAGTTAGGAATTTCATTTATATGCAGACTTTAACTGTGTCATAGGGTGTATTTCAGGAAAATATTTTTCTACATACACGGTTGCCTAAAAAAGGGTGATAACATATATAAAGTTGTATGTTTTGGTAAGAGTAATAAATTAAAAACTAAAAAAATAAAGCCTGTCCGGTCCTGGAAATAAAATCAAAAAAACCATCTAAATTAATTTTTTAAACCATGGAATTAGGTGAGAATTATGACAAGGGGTATAGAGATATTATGAATCTCACCCAATCACATGATTTAAAAAAGAAATTTAGATGGTTTTTTGATTTTTTTTCCAGGACTGTAAAACCTTAGTTTTTAATTTATTACTCTTACTACCAAAATAAAATTTTCATTTTTTCATAAAAAAAATATATTGGCAATGGTTTTATATTAAATCTCACACTAATTTGTAATGAAAGGGGATTTTTTAAAGAACTTGCAAATCAATCCCCACATTTGGCTCGTTGTATCTCAGAAATTATTGAAAGTAGGCAAAAAATGCATATAAAGGAAAATATTGGCAATTTAATGATCTATATTGGTGAATAACAACTTTTTCCCCTAGAAGCAACGAAAACGGCACAATTTTAAAAAACCGTAGCGGTGCATAGTTTACTACCTCGAGCGGCACTCCCCTATACAAGGTCGCAAACTTGGATGTAGTAGTTTAGGACCGAGGTCTACTACCCTGCCAAATTTCATCAACTCTTTTACCTTTTACGAGACGACCCCTTAGTTTTGTACCGCCTGGCCTACTGCTAGTTGTGCCGTTTTTAACTAAACTGCTGGACAATTGCTTTCGAGCAAGAAAAATTTCGCCTAAATTTAACAGTTAATATTTTTTGAACCAGATATGATATCGACCTACAGTTTTGAATGGTTGATAGATCTATCCCTTGGGAAACAATTGTCAATGTTGGATTTTCTTTAACTGTCAGAAAATTTTATATACAGGGTGTTAAAGAAGACGATGATTTTTGCTCCAATTTTAATGGCGTGTAACTTTCACAATAATATTTTTAAATTTTATCACTCTACGTCAATTGAATCACTGGTTCATAGCAAAGAAAGTAAGTTGTCAAATTTTTTATATCTGCTATATTTTAAGAAATACCAATTTTTTTGGAAAACCTTGCTTTATTTCAACTTATTGGTAGCTAGATATCACTGTGCGTTGTATCGTGCAAACTTTGCGAGTAATTATTATACCTTATGAAAAGCTTGATTATGTTCAGTAACAATAGTTGTACCTAAATGTTATGATGTACAGTGACGTACTTATAAACACCTATATGTCTATGATTAGAAAGTTAGAAATTAATAAATACATTTTTTCCAAAAATTAAATTTAAAAAATTATCTTTGTTAAAATGTGTACACATACTGTATAATATACCTGTAGTGCGATATAAAAAACTAAAAAATAAGAAAAAATTTACCTAATCTAGGGGCGAGTACTTTCCAATATAAAACAATTTTTGGAAAAAATGTATTTATTAATTCTAACCATAGACATATAGGTGTTTATAAGTACGCCACTATACATCATAACATTTAGGTACAACTATTGTTACCGAACATAATCAAGCTTTTCATAAGGCATAATAATCACTCGCAAAGTTTGCACGATACAACGCACAGTGATATCTAGCTACCAATAAGTTGAAATAAAGCAAGGTTTTCCAAAAAAATCACTATTTCCTAAAATAAAGCAGATATAAAAAATTTGACAAATTACTTTCTTTGCTATGAACCAGTGATTCAACTGACGTAGAGTGATACAATTTAAAAATATTATTGTGAAAGTTAGACACCATTAAAATTGGAGCTAAAATCATCGTCTTCTTTAACACCCTGTATATAAAATTTTCTGACAGTTAAAGAAAATTCAACATAGACAATTGTTTTCCAATGGATGAATCTATCAACTATTCAAAACCGTAGGTCGATAATCTGGTCCAGAAAATATTAACTGTTAAATTTAGGCGAAATTTTTCTTGCTCGAAAGCAATTGTCCATCAGTTTATATGGAAGTTACAATTTTCTAAAAATTATATTAGTTTTGAAAAATATGTAATTATCCAGCTCTACTTGACATCCTGTATAATCTATACTATCTAATACTCGTATTTATGAAATACAATATTCTGACTAACATGACATCATTGCCGAGCCAAAACCGCTGAAGCTATAATTATGAAACTTAGTCAGTACCTACATCAGTAGTTTTATTTCATAATGTAAAAATGCAATCCCTAAAGAGGTCATAACGAGTTTCAAAGTTTATATGAAGAAACGTTAAAACTTGGTAAAAGTAAACCAAAACAAATAATTAACATCAGACACCACATTTTTAATAAATTTTGTTAAGATAAGTGATTAAATCCCTAGATCCGTTTAACCGCGCTTAAGTTTTTATCCTCCTTGTTCCCTTATTGGTTTCTGTTTTGTCGTTTTTTATTAATTCTTACAATTCTTGGCAACAGTTTCTAAAAAAACATTTTAATCGTTTGAATGACCTTATTGATTTTTATTAGTAAAATCGAAAATTAATTTATAAAGGTTTCCGACATCAAACAGCTTAACCGGCATCTAGCGGGGCAAGCTAAAAAAATTGGTTTTCTACACGAAAATTCTGTGATCGAAAGGTCAGAAAATACGTTAAATGTATATTTTGGCGCTCGTGTAAAAATGTCTATATATATGTATAGAAGAAGTATATACTTAATATTTTTTTCCGGTCGACACGCGTCTAAACATGAGGCCGAATCAGCGGGTGTGGATATTTAGAGGAAAATGTTTTAATTTTTTTCTGGTTTTTATGCGGCTTCATCAACAAAAATACATTTTCGATGGCCCCTTGTATACCACTCAACTTATAAATTGATTAAACTATCCAAATAGTTTTTGCTTAATTGTGCTTTTGGCAAATGCACAATAGTTTTAAAATAAAAACCCTCGACCGCATTACGGTCTCAGGTTTTTATTACACTAGTTTTCATGCAAAATCATGCTCAAAATATGTTGGATAGTTTAATGGATTAAAGGACCCCGCACAAAGCTTATGGGAAATGGCTTTCGGCTAATTTTTCTGAATTTTTAGTATTTCCTAGATCTTGACGTCCTGATTAAAAGTGTCTATGGCCGTAATCCAATCCTATGACTAGTTTTTGAGTTATGGCCTTTTAAAGTTGACAATTTCTTACTTTGAGATTTTATGCATTGTCTGAAGTTTTCACTTGTTTCTTAAAAACTATCAACTTTTTTATATTTTTTTATTGATGAAAAAGTAGGCCTTAAGTTTTCTTTTACTTATATAGAAATAAAATATGTACAGGATGTTGAATAATTTATAGGCGGATTAAATAAATACTACTATTTAAAAATTATGAAAATCCAAAAAAAAAATTTTACTCATTTTTTGAATTTTGAAAACAAACGGCTAGATTTTGTTTATATTTTAATATCTTATAGCACCAAGCTGTGGATGAAAAAAAGGGGTACCTATAGATTGACGTAGAATATATTGCCGGGTATTTTATTTTTCAAAAAAAAAATTGAAAATTCACCTGAAAACGTAATAAACAACTTTTAATTGATTCATTTAATTATTATGCCAATCTGGGCAATCTGTAACAATTTTTTTTTACAATAATTATTCTCTAACACATTTTTATCTAAGATATACAGGGTGAACCAGTTACAATGATTTACACAAGTGAAAATGTTTAAATATAGGAAAATTAAATATATAAATTATGAAAAAAACATTTTGGTATGACTCTAAAATAAGCTGATCATGTATAAGAGCCAAGGTATTTTACGAAAAAAAAATATTTTATAATTTAACAATAATATTTTGTCATTTGATAAAAAAAAACATTTTTTAACTTTCTTATATTTAAAAATTTTCACTTATGTAAATCATTGTAACTGGTTCACTCTGTATATCTTAGTTACGAATGTGTTAGAGAATAATTATTGTAAGAAACAATTGTTACAGATTGCCCAGATTGGCATAATAATTAAATGAATCAATTAAAAGTCGTTTATTACGTTATCCGTGAATTTTAAATTTTTTTTTGAAAAATAAAATACCCGGCAATATATTCTACGTCGACCTATATCCATTTTTTTTCATCCACAGCTTGGTGCTATAAGATATTAAAATATGAACAAAATCTAGCAGTTTGTTTTCAAAATTCAAAAAATGAGTAAATTTTTTTTTTTGGATTTTCATAATTTTTAAATAGTAGTATTTATTTAATCCGCCTATAAATTATTCAACATCCTGTACATATTTTATTTTTATATAAGTGAAAGCAAACTTAAGGCCTACTTTTCCATCAATAAAAAAATATAAAAAAGTTGATAGTTTTTAAGAAACAAGTGAAAACTCCAGACAATGCATAAAATCTCAAAGTAAGAAATTGCCAACTTTAAAAGGCCACAACTCAAAAACTAGTCATAGGATTGGATTACGGCCATGGACACTTAATCAGGACGTCAAGATCTAGAAAATACTAAAAATTCAGAAAAATTAGCCGAAAGCCATTTCTCATAAGCTTTGGTCGGGGTCCTTTATAGGTCTTATAATACAGGGTTAGGAAAACTACCAGAACGGTCGATTATTTTAAAAGATACATGAGTTAGCAAAAAATGTATCATATAGAAGTTTTAAGGCTTTTAAAAATCTTATATGACTCGCGTCTATATCCCAACCTAATGGCAGACATACTGCGCATGTCAGGCGGATAGCGGGCCATCTAAAATATAAGTAGCAATGGATTTAATTATTTTTTTTACGTCCGTCGAGGTATTAAGTTCTCTTACAAGAACAGTTTGCCAGTTTGTTAAAATATGGCCTTGTGGGGCATAATTAAAATAAAGGGGCAGGTTATTAATCAGTAAGTTTTGTTATGGCTGCGGCTGTCACAAAATACTAAATATTTTGTGGCGGCTGTCAAGCCCCTGTAAAGTAAAAACCGAACCGTAATTTTTTAAATTATAGAACAGTTTATGTGTGCACAGACTGGGATGAAATATAGTACAAAAACAAATATTAAACACAAAGTCTTCAAACGATCACCTTTAAAGACATGCCATGCATAACTGGTATTAATGCGCTAAAGTGTTTGATTTAAAAATATAAATGGAATACCGTAATATTAAAAATGTATTTAATTAATCGCTATATCAATCATATTTTACTTGTAATAATTAAATCCATTTCTATCTATATTTTAAATATCCCGCCATCACGCTATCCGCCTGACGTGCGCAGTGTGCCTGCCATTAGGTTGGGATATAGACGTGAGTCATATGCTCAATAGATTCGCCCAAAAAGTAGTGTAGAATTAAAATTATATTTTTTTTTAAATAGAACTCCCCAGTGGCAGCTCCTGGCTAATTTATATGAATAGGTAAAATGAAGCACTAAGGTGGAAAAGCGCCGCAGGTGAAAAATTTTCGGAGCCACGCCCATAATTCGTCAATAATGCACTCAATTATAGGGACTATCAAATTTCGTAAATTAAATTATTTCCGCAAATTCTTTTTATAGTTATTTATGATATTTGAAAACAATATAATTAAATCATTTTTAAGGCCCGAAAGAGGTATTAAGTAGGTAGGTACATATATTGATTCAAAAATTAGTTAAAGTTTAAGTCAAACTTGCCAAATTACGTAGCTCCTTGTAATAATTGCCGTGATTAAGTGCTTCGTTTTTTAATTCTGACCCCGGAAGGCCGACAAATTTTGCGAAGCTAAAAATATTGTGTAGGGTTGGGAACAGAAAGCCCTATCATCCTTCTTACAAAAAATATTTTATTAATTACAACCTACGCGTTTCGGCCTACAAGGCCATCATCAGGGCGTAAAGTAATAAAGTCAACACATATAGACCACAAGCAGGACGCACCCTAGTCAACAAATCAATTAATTTGTTGACTTCGATATTGTGTTTAACGGCAATTTTTTTAGAGGAGGCGGGCAAAATATTTTTCTTACAACGAAACCGATTATTTATTAGGATATTGAAAGGACCTCTACTTGGTCAATAAAATATTTTATATAGGTAGGTATGCATAAAAATATGTTATTGTTCAGCAAACCCAACGGGAAGGTGTAGAGTTTCCATTAAATTATTTTATTGCCAAGAATTTTGCTCAAAACTGGACGAAGAATTCCTAACTCTTTCACGAATAATTTGTTGTCGTATAAAAGTCTGCTAAAGTTAAATTTAATAAGAAATTCTACGATATCCTTGGTGTTTCTTACAGATCTTTCATTTATTTCCATTTTAAACAATAAAATTAGTAAATTAAATTTTTAAAACTTACCCTCTCACCTTCGATAACACCTTCACGTATCATAAAATCACAAGAATGAAAGAAATTAGAAAACCATAACCTACACTAACATACCGGTAACAGGTGTAACGATCCAACTTCAGAACCTAATTCGAAATTACTAAAATATTATTGGTTTAAAGCGCAATAGGCGTGCTTGCCTCCTAACCGCGCTTTGCGTCATGCAAAAAAACTTACTAGGTTTCCTAAAATATATAATTATTTTTATTTTTACTATTGTCTTTCCCAAAAACATTGACTACAGAGGAAACATTTTTCGAATTGCCTCCGCACGCTTTCGTTTTTTTTTATTAACCATACGTTATGTCTAAATTCATTAGTTTCCTAGATATAATGACATTTTGAGTTGCAAAACACAAAATAAATTTCAATGAACAATTTAATAAGGTAAATTGTCTTTTAGATGCCAAATTATTATTTTCAAAGGCCATACCTTATTTATTTCACAGGTAAGTACGACTAACGACTACATGTTAACTTCTAAAGTTCTAAACAAGAAAATATGTTAGACATAGTGAGGTGTACCAAATATCCTACACTTAGATAATAACAGTCACCTCTGCGCTTATGGAAGAAGAACAAAGGCTAAGTAAGCAACAATATTGTTTTATTAATAAGCATATGACACTTACATACGTACTCACTAAAGGGGTTTAAATTTAGACCATCGAATTATTCAGACCTTATAGTTTCCCAGTTGTGTTTTCGTCGTGGCATTATTGTGATATGCCATATGATGCTTTTGTGTTAAATAAGTTAAATTGCTTTTTTTGTAATTAAATCGTTTTACCTATAAATAATTTTACCGGGATATAGCTTCAAATATATTTTTAGTTCTATTAAAGAACACACACAGTGCGTGCTAAAATACGTTTTTCTTTATAAATTTAAAGAAAAATCATAAAAATTATATAAAAAACAAAACCTAATCGACTGATTCTGACACTTGTCATTTTAAGCCTAGAACTGTCAATTTAGGACGGTTTTAAATTTAGATCCCTTTAGTGTATACGGCTGTAAAAGTTTAAAATTGCAGCTCTCAGATATTTTCCCTCCCAGAAAAAATTGGAATAATCAAGCACTCTCATCTACCATAGTTTCATAAATTCTCTAAACTGCAGTGTGTCTACGGTAACGGAAATTATGAATCTAATTTTTGTGTAAATTTGAAGAAGTAGTTTTGTGTAAATGTTTGGACCTATCTTTGGCAAATTGTTAATAATTTGTTTTACATCCTTGATAGAGCCTGGTGAATCGAAGTTTAAAAGTTGGTTGACTGTAATGTGGCAAACTCCGTGTTAACTTAAAAATATCCACTAACATTAGGTTGATTAGTTGTTAAATGGCAGGTATTCTAAATTAGTCAATAACAGGGTTCAGGTAGGTAGGTATTTGTGGGTTTAGGACAATAAAAAACAATTCCTCTAAATTAAAAAATTGCCGACGTTTCGACCTTTATTAGGTCTTTCTCAAGGCTACAACAAAACATCAATATTAGGGAATACAATGATAAAAGACCTTTTCTTTTCACTCTGTATATATACATATATAGGAAAAATTAAATTTATGAAATTATTAAATTATTTTAAAATAAATCTTACACACAACTCTTTTTTAATTACTACATAATTTTTTTTTATATAACTTTTTGTAAATTTTTCCCTATCTAAAATCAGAACAATGCTTATAAAATACATTGAGTGTTCTATAAACTAAGAAAAGGGTTTTAAAAAATATATATTTATATAAATCAATATATTATGAAAAAATAAGTTATTTAATTATTTGTGGGAATAAAGAAAGCCAAACAAGACACACACGAGAAGCCCAATGATAATGTAACATGTACAAATGTGTAGTTAATCATAGAATATTTACCTATTTCACAAAGTCGAGGAACATAAGTCGAAAACAATTGTTAAAATCATCTCCAGACGGGAACACACATTACAAACTGACATGGAACAAATATTCTGTAAAAATAACGAACCACACCACAACGAGTACTGTTAATATCTGAATAAAGGAATGTGCATTACGCTCTAGCAAACTCGTATATCTTTTTTTTTAACCTTATTTTTTTACCGTTCGTCTTTTTTTTCCCTTTGAGAGAAAACATTATACACATTCGATTTCAATCAATCATGATTATTCACTATACTAAGACAAAGAATTTTTATATAAATTCAGTAAATAATTATATTGTATATTAAGTCCTTGGGTGTCCGTTCTACAATTAACTGTGTTATTAAGAGTTATGTAAATCATTTCACTCAAAACCCTTTTATGGTAGTTACTCTCTCTGTCCAGGATAGAGACACCATTAAAATCAAAATTGTGGTCCAGATTAAAGTGGTGTTGTGATAATGCTGTTTTTTCTGGTTTATTACGATTTAACTCTCTACAGTCATATTTATGTTGATAGATCCTACTTTTTAAATATTGTTTCGTCATGCCTACGTAACACTTTACGCAACCAGAGCAAGGGATTTTATAAACAATATTAGAACATAGATTTAATGGTATAGGATCTTTTAATTTTGTAAAAATGGAGCCCACAAGCTTAGTGTTATAAAAGGCAAGTTTACACTTAGGATTTTTTTTTGTTATGTGCGCTTCTATCCTTTCAGAGAGGCCCTTTATGTAAGGAAACTTATAATATCTTATATTATCTCTATTCTTGTTTGATTTGTTTTCATTCATTCTATGCATATATTGATTAAATACTCTATTGATTAAAGATATAGGGTAGTTATTATTTTTTAAAATATTTTTAATTATATTCTCATTTTGAGTATGATATTTTGGACTACTCAATTGATGGGAACGATATAACAAATTCTTCACTATACCAATTTTTTGATTAGTAGAGTGTGACGATAAATAATTTATTACTCGTCCAGACGATGTAGGCTTAACATACCAGTTAGTTGACAAAGTACCATCTGTATTTCGAATTATTACGGTATCCAAAAAAGGGATTTTACCGTCCATCTCACCTTCCATAGTAAATTTAATTTTCGGGTGAAAATTATTAAAGTAATCCAAAAGGTCAACTACTTTATTCTGTGGACACGCCAAGATTGTATCATCCACATAAAGTTTAAGGAATGACAGCTTGAAAGGGAGTGTATTGATAACCTTTGTTATGAGTTCATTCATAATTAAATTAGCTATTGCAGGACTCGCTGGGTTACCCATTGCTGAGCCATCCAGTTGTTGAAAAAATTTACCATTAAAGGCGAAATAACTAGTATTAAAAAGATGTTCTATAATTCGACAGAAGAAATCGCAGGGCATCTCAGTGTATGCTGAGATAAAACGCCACCTCCTCTTTACGATATTAATAACCAAAAGTTTAGGAATGTTAGTAAAAAGTGATATGACGTCAAGGGAGACAAGGACATAATCTTTAGGTAATGTGACATTCTTAGTGAATTCAACAAATTCAAATGAGTTTTTTACATTATATTCAAAGGTGGTAGTAGTTTGAATTAGTATTTCGTGGACGAAAACCGCCAAGTTATAAGAAGGTGAGTTGATACAGCTGACAACAGGTCTCAAACTAAGATTCTGTTTATGTGTTTTCCGGAGTCCATATAATTTTGGGGCGATACTGTTATTAGTTTTCATCTTTTTTGATCGGTCATCATCAATGTATTTTTCGAGACAAAGTTTTTTAACAATATCATTAGTTTGTGATTGGAATTTTGCTGTCGGATCCGCATTCAGACATGCATATGTTGTCACGTCGTTCAACATGGCAGTCATTCCCTCAATATATTCATCTTTCAGCATCAAAACAGTCGAGTTACCTTTATCAGAGCGCATAACCACCAGTTCAGGGTGTGATTTAAGAAACGATTTACATATTGCAAATTCCTTGTTCATGACATTGGAGTTATTTTTATTTATCTGTTTATTACGTATTACATAATTGGTTAACGTGTTTACACAAGAGGCTCTAAGGTTATTTTTTTCCTCGTCATTAATTGTTTGCAGATGGATACAGTACTCGAGATCTTTAATTATGTTTGGGATTGGGATTTGAAATAGGACGCTAATTTCATAACATAAATAACAGGGTTGCCAATTTGACAGGAATTATATGTATTGCCAGTGATTATGCTAGGAACGACTTGGTGTCGGGAATTTACAAGGAATGGCAGATGGGATTCCTTCCCTGATCCGGTATATTAAAGATAGGATATATTTTGAAAAAGGAAGACTGTTTATTTTTACATTTTTTAAAAAATTATTTTAGAGTATGTATTGGGGTTTAGGGGAATGGGTATCGATACTATACTATGACGTCAAAAAGATTTTCAGTGATGTATCAATTACATCAGCAACATTTTGATAGCGTGGCTCTTAATTTTAGTGTAATGTGTAGTCAAATTGAAATAATTTTTGAATTTAAGGTATCAGTAAAAATGTTATAAAAATTCCAGAAAAAATAACTGGCTCTTTGTAAACAAGAAGCGGTGGTTTGTCGAATCTTTATATTTCGTACAGCTAATAAATTAAGTAATGATTTCGTAATTTATAATTGCTTTGTAATACTTTGGAGTTTTTTAACGCCATCTGAATGTTACCACCTTATCTATTAATTCATTGTGTTCAAATTTTAAAATTTTCACGTATCCATAATTTAAAATTAACTTGCTTTAGAAAAACACACCGTACCGGATTGTTCAACACTGCCCGTATGACTAATACTAATAAGAGATAAGAAATACAACAGAAACTATAGCGGGGTATGTTTTGATGCCAGGCCCACACTTAGATTTTTTACTTCTCTATCTCGCCTATTTTTGAGTTTTTTGAAAAAAGGTATTTGAAAAAGTTGTTTATTTTAATGCCTTCTATACACAGCTAAAAAAGAAGTGTCAACTTAGAAATCACCCTGTATTTTGCTCATTGAATTTTTAAAAGCTTTTATTTAACTTGCAATGTTAGTGGAAGTGTGTGTTAGGGTCAAATTTTGCAAGCTGAATTAGAATCACTTCCTTTTATCCTAAGGGGGTTGAAATGTTACAAGGTGATTCAGTTCCGTTGACAATGCATTTTTATATTTTTTTAAAAACCGAAGAAACCTGAACCCCGTCCTCTAATCCTACGAAGTTGAAATTTTACATGTTGATTCACTTTCGATGACAATGAATTTTTTTGTTAACCAACCCCGAACCACTTCCTTTTATCCTACGAAGTTAAAATTTTTATGATAAGTATGACCTGATTCTACACCCAGAATATACAGGTGCTTGATTAAGTATGCAACAAATGGAAACATTTTTGATTAGTTGCACAAGCAAAGTTTAAATATCGTCAAAAGTTATTGCATGTCCGATAATCATTTCAAATGTACTTAGAATGGCTTTAAGTTAAATAGTATACAAGGTAGGGCAAAAAATATGAAAAAATTTAGAACCACTTCCTCTTATGCTACGGAGTTAAAATTTTACATGTTAATTGAGTTTCGATGACAATGCAAGCGACCGTGCAACAATGAAGCTTTAATTGAAATGAATATACTAAGAAAAATATACAACGAAAACTAAAAAAGAACTAATATTAAAAAAGCTTTTATTTGAATGTGCTAAAAAGAAGAAACTAAACTTTAAAGTAAATCAAACCCATCTTTTTGTTACATTATAAAATTTTATGATATAAAAGCTGGCCCCCAAGCAATGCAACATTTCACGTTCCTGAAAGTATTAGGAAATCCAACGATGTGTCAAAATGGCGGCTGGATGGCAAATACTGCTTTGTAATTGGTACACGTGACCATAAAAATAATGTTGCTGGTGGCACTTAATGGGTGACTAAATGCTTTTTGCCATCCAACCGCCATATTGAATCACGTGGTTTGGATTCCCTAATTATCAATTTTAGCGTGGTAAGGGCTGTATAATAGATATTTACCAAAAATATATTTTATTGGGTTATGTATGGGAAAAACTTTTATCCAAAGGATAAGATGCAGTTCTTTAACGATATTTTTGTTTTAAAATTAAAATTTGGTCACAATCAATCTCTGGGGATACTAGTTGTCCATCTTTGGGGATACGAAAAAAAAATTTCCAACCCCCCATAAAAAATATAGGTTCATAAAAGAGTTTAGAAATTCCCAAAATGTGTCTTAAGAGTTTGGAGTAGAAAATTGTTTCTTATTTTTAAAGATCAATATTCCCGTGGGTTGATTTCAAATTTTTATTTCAGAACGGAAATATCGTTAAAAAACTGAATTAATATGCCCCGAGGGCATGTAGGTGATAGATTGCCCTTAACTTTAAGCACATTCAAAGTAAACTGTTTAACATGTAGTGCCATTTTATCACCCCCTTACACTGGTCTGAAGAAAAACAAAAAAATGTTTATATTAAATTTTTTTTATTAAATATTGCCAATTATTATAAATAATCATGTCGGGGCGTTTAAATTCTATAGAGTCATAGCCAACTAGGAGTAACTGAACTTAAAATCCACTGCAAAATCGCCATATAAAAATATAAATTGGCAATATTTCGAAACCTACAAAAATTTTTGGAGTAGACAACCTTACACGAGGTTACCTTTATTTTTAATGTTAAATAAGAAATAATTATAAAATTTGTGTGTTTCCATTTGAAAATCTAGACTTTTTGCAGATCTTTCAATTTCATTTTTATTCTTATTGATTAAACACCCTGTATTAATAGTTATCAAAACATTATAAAAATCTATTCAAACAGGTTGTTTATAACAAGAAATATCACGTAAATTAAATAAATAAGGCTTCTTTATAGAAAAAAATTATAATTATTTTAAAGCTTGCAATTTTTTACATAAAAATCTAAATAATTATGTCAAAAACTATTAGCTCTAGGTATAGGACATGGTATACAAAATCTGCCTAGAATTTTGCGTAGAATGAAAAAATTTATTAATATATACTGTGTTCTATTTAAAATAAGCAAGTTGACACTTACTTCCGGTATAACCGGAAGTGAAACTATTATGAAAATATTTTAGCCCGGTCGCCCAGCGTTGGCACACTGTTAAATTTTCAAAATTTTCCTATGTATAGTTTTCCATATATGGATCAAAGCGGTTCCCGGTGGGACACCCTGTATATAACCTTACTTTTCTGTTTATTTTTATGTAGTATGTGATGTTTGTCCCCATCACTTCCCTTATCGGGAATACCGATTTCTCTCTCTGTGACACTAAAACCGGGAAGCGAATGATCATTTTAGGATTGGATCGATCTAATGAGAAGGCTGTTCCTCAATTTCGAGAATTCGGCCCCTGATGATTTATAAATGGTTACGCTTATTTAAACCAAGCAGGGAATACTTAGAAGACTATAACAGACCAAATGATGTGTGACACAAGATCTTCTTCTTGAACAGCTTGGAATTCCTAAGATCAGCGCGAAATCAGTTCCCTTCATCAAAAATAATGCCACGTTGATTATTGTAAGCAATTTCTAGAGCTCTGTAGTAAAAAGCGACAGTTGTTGTCAACAGGATTGTGTCTGGAAATAAAACGTGGGTTTATTTTTATGGTCTTGAATTAAAAGAATAGTCGACCAATCGAAATCGGCTCGAAAAGTGAAGGCGACAATTTTTTGAGAAAGGTAATTAAAAAAAAAAGACGAGGAAAGTTGAGAAAAAACGTTCTCCTGTTTCCCAACCTAAAAAAGAACCTTCGTAAAAAGGGTTTTGGGAGAGAAATGCCGTAAATGAATATTTTAAGAGCAAAGAGAATAAGCTGCCGAGTGATAAAAAAACAGTAAAAAGAAAATGTCCCTGAGTACGTGTAAAGGAAAGTATTTGTGAATTATTTTTAAGAACGATACGGCAACACTTATTAAAACTGTTTATTTCTTTTGTTTTCATCATTAAACAAAATTAATAATAACAAATCACTTCTAACTTATACTTTACTGTAACCAGGTGTCTGTTGATTTTTTCTTTCCATAGCAATTTGTTTTATCCTAGCATATGCTGCGCTGCCCAATAAAATTATTATATTTGAAAACCACCACATCACACTCTTTGTTTCTTGGTACCAGTACGTAGCTAATATTGTTTGTGCACAAGCCTTGGCAGTTCCTGATATATTATGTGTTAACGCAGAAGTATACTAAAAAAGAAAAACTGGTCAAGACTGTGTGAAAACAGGATTCCGTACCCCTATGAACATGATTTTTTAAATTTTTAAAACACTTTTTGAGAGGGGTGTTCCAAATTTTATTTTTTTCCCTGGAGGCGTTATTTTGAGGGTAATTTTTTTTTATTTACCGCTTTACAGTTTGCAATTTTTCTTTAACGCAAGAAAAGATTGCCTGCAAATAGTACGCATACGCGCAGAACGAGGCTAGTGATCAGCTGGCGCAATTTATATTGCTTGCCCGAAAAATAACTCCGACCCTATTTTTATTGCAATTGCAAGCGCAATTCTGGGGATTTTTTGGTGATTTATGAGACACCAACCTAAATGAAAATTCTTGAATTTGTTTATGTTCTTTCTAACCTATAGTGGGTACGTTTTGTTTTCGTTGGTTTGCTTTTGTGTCCTGTAATGCTGTTATGTTAAAATTAATGAACAAAAAGCGCCGGTAAGTCTTAACCTAAAGTATTTTTATTTTAAAGTTCGGCAAGTGGTACATCACCTACGACCTTGGCAAGTCATTGCACGCTGTAAAACGACTTGAAATTTTTATTGCCCCTCGACCCTCTTTTAAGGGTGCTAGCCCCCTAAAGAAGCATATCTGGGGGTAGGTTTATAGAACATTTTTATCATATTTTTGAATGTTCTTTACGAGCTAGATATATTGCACTCTAATTTCGGGACAGGCTGTATATTCTACTGTGAGGTTCATCAGTACAAGTTCTACGAATTTTATTATAAACTATAAAAAACTAGAAATTATTAAAACTATTAGAAATTAGAGATGTCAAGAAAAAAACATCTGAAGGATTTTTAAAACAAGCAGCTGAAACATTCGCGCCAAACTTAAACTTCTGCAAAGGTAAAAAAATTGTATTGGTACCCGTTTCAAACGATGATTACGTGAATCGGAATTAAAGTTAGATGCACTATATAGAACATTTATATTGGGTTGCATAATGATATTTAACAATAAGTAATTAGTCAGGGACTTTGACTGTAACATAAAGGACATTGGCAGGCATTATTTACTTACAATGAAAGTGGACTGATTAGAGTAAGTTAATAATTAAGCTAACCGGGACGCTTTTATTGTGAGGAAATTATTTTTGCCAATGTCATGTATGTCACTGTCATAGTTACTGGTTAGTTAATTACTGTTAAAAACCAACCAACCCGACATTTGCTTGCTAGAGTAAATTGATAAAAATAAAAAACTTAACTCCTTATAGTGTAGGCTCCCATGACAAAAAGGTACCCCATAGAACACCTCAAAATTATAAAATGAAAATGATTTAAAAACATGTAAGAAACATGTTACGCCCGTCAGACTAGTAAAAATTTGTTAATTGTAATTTTTTATGAATTTTTGAATTTTGCTAAAAAAAATTTTTTTTTTCAAAACACCTGCTTGAAATTTATACAATTTGTAGAAAATAATGTACCATTTTTGAAAAAATTTGTCTGGCTGACAATTTTTGTTACTTAATTAACTTCTGACAGACCTTTTGTTATAAATAATTTTTTTTATGAAAATGCACGTCATAAGAACAAAAGGTCTGTCAGAAATTAATTAACAAATATTGCCAGCCAGACAAATTTTTTCAAAAATGGTACAATTATTATCTACAAAATGCAAGCAGGAGTTTGGAAAAAAAAAAATAATTTTTTTTTAGCAAAATTCAAAAATTCATCAAAAATAACAATTAACAAATTTTTACTAGTCTGGCGGGCGTAACATGTTTCTTACATTTTTTTCAGTCATTTTCATTTTGTAATTTTGAGGTGTTCTATGGGGTACCTTTTTTGTCATGGGAGCTTAGACTATTATTTCTCCGCAAACAAAATGAATTAAATAATCTAATGTTTCGAATATCCAAGCACCTATCAAGAAGCGGGATTAAACGTAACTACGCATTACTAAGATGAATCCTGTAAAATTTACTTACTTTTATTTGTAATGACGTAAAAAATCCTATTAAAAATCCACAAATTCCTCCTCCAATTAAAATTATCCAAAAATACATGTCAGTTAAACGAGGATAATTTATAACGGTGGTAAATTCTCCACTTAGTAACATTATTGGTAGAAACATAAGGGAAGCGTATACATTATTTGCATACTGTAACACCCAAATTTCGCCGTTAACTTTCGGTAAAGCCCTTTTGGTCCAAATTGAAAACATTGATAATGATAGGGAACCCAATATCCCAAAAATAGTACCACTCACAGAAAGACTACCTAAAAGATTAATAAACAGTTAAGGTTATTTTATTACAGACCATCAAGGTATTAAAATTCCGTTTCTTTTTACGAAATTTCTGTTCTAATAAAAATTTGGCCACAATCCATCTCTGCTGCTGCCAGTCCACGTCTGGAGATAAGAAAATTTCCAACCATTATAGAAAAATTTCGGCTTCAAAAAAGTATTTACCTTCAAAGATGGATTAGTAGCCCCAGAGATTGATGGTGGTAAAATTTTAATTTTAGAGCATCGTCATTGTAAAAAAATTGCATTTTTGTGCTCTTTATTTTTACATTTTTTAGCACAAAACAATGCATTTATATTTTTATTGGTCGACTAATTGACGAACAAATCATATTATATAAATAAAAGTAATAATAAAAGCTATTTTTGTATGAAAAAGTGGGGTAAAAACTGAATCGACGCCCAAAATACATGTTTCCTGAAAAACCATCAATTTGGGGCGGTGTAGCTCTAACAGATAATTAACAAATATTTTTTTAAGAGTGAAGTCTAATGACGCACTCACTATTTCGTTTTTTATCATTATCTCGTTACTTTTTCCTTTTATCCAAAATAAGGCCAAATACCCATATTTGAAGCATAATTACTTACAATTTAAAGTTAAACAAGTTTGAATTTATAAAGTAATACAAGCAGAAAAAGAAAAATGGACAAATTTCACAAATTTTCGTCTTTTACTTTTATTAATTACAAACTTTTATTAATTCATTGATGAAAATTTCTTTAGTTCAAAATTGTAGATATTTGCTACTCAAGGACGGATATTTAGCCCCTTTTTGAATAAAGCGAAAAGGATAATAAATATTGACTACACTCTTGACAAAAAAAGAATATTTTAATTCTAATAAAATACTTGATCACATTTAAATTAGGAATAATGAGTTGAACTCGAGGCAATGCATTGCGTCCGTTAATTACGGAATATGTAAAAAAGTACTTCTCATATTTACGCCGTTTGAGCGTTTTAAATTAATATACTTTTTTACCTATTCCATAATTAAGGGGCGCAGTGAATTTAAATAATCTAGACTACTGGATATTTTTGAAAAATATAGATATGTAAAATACAGAAAAATATAACACCTCTTTTAAATATAATAGTTCAATAATATATAATAATACAGGGTGATTCCTAAGTTGATACTTCTTTTTTAGCTGTATATAGAAGGCATTAAAATAAACAACATTGTCAAATACCTTTTTTCAAAAAACTTAACGAGGCGTGATACAGAAGTTAAAAATCTAAATGCGGGCCTGATCATCAAAACGTAGCCAATTTTAAATTGGTGACACGTGAAAATGGTAAAATTTGAAAACAATGAACTAGTAGATATGGTGCTAATTTACGGTGAGTGTCGTCAAAGTACGGCTGCTGCGTCGAGATTCTACGCAGAACGCTTTCCCTTGCGGGCTCATCCTACACCTAGAAGTTTTCTTAATGTTATTCAACCGGCAAGGTAGGCAGGACCGTATTTGATCCATAGTGTAATAAATGAATGTAAGTACCTTATTTTTGAGTTTTTTGAAAAAGGTATTAGAAAATGTTGTTTATTTTAATGCCTTCTATACACAGCTAAAAAAGAAGTATCAACTTAGGAATCATCCTGTATACAATCTGGTATAAAAAAATGAAACTATTCTTTTAAAAATCATTTTAAATAACATTTTCTTAGGGTCTGATTGGAAGACTGAATAATTACTAATCAACATCCTACCTTTTGTGCCAACTGGTATGTTACTGTCACCAAGGTTTACTTATTTACTTAAAATATAATTTTTACAAATTCATTTTATTACATATAATTTATTGTTGTTGTGCTTTGACACAAATTAATATCTTTATAATTATTTTACGTAAGTTTTCTTAAAATATTCTTCTTTTATTCATTAGCCCGTATTATAGGCTAAAATTCTGCATATTGAGGAACATTCTGCAAATATGGCATAATTGCTACAATGCATAAATTATTATTCTTTGAATATCGGACGCCCTCATGGCCAAATGTAAATAGTTTTGTCTAAGGTAAATTGGTCTGAATGCCTACCAATGCCATTATCTTACAGTTAAAGATGCTGGTTAGTTAATTATTGTTAAAAATATGCAACCTAACATAAAACATATAAATATATTGTTGGCCTAAATTTAACTATATTTAGTTAACAAGGGAGTAAACGTTTTAGATTTACATGTCTTTAAGTAGTTAAGTAGTACAGGGCGAGTCAACGATAGAGTAAAGTCCATTTTCTCCTTTTCTTAAGGATAACATAAACATTCGAAATACAAAAGTTGTAGAGATCATTGAGGTGCACATATTAAATAATGCTGGAGTATACGGGGTGGCCCAAAAAAACGTGGCGAATATAACTTGGACTTTTTTTAATGGAACACCCTATATATTGTATTATTTTCTGATTCCCCACAAAATTCTACGCTTATTTTGTAATTGTCATATGTCTAAATTTAAGAGTTTTTGAGATATTGACGTTTAAAACATGGCATTTTCAGACTTTGACAGGCTGTAACATCGGAACGGTTCATCTCAGAAAAATGGTTCTCACCTTTCTATCTTAATTTTTTATTCTCTATCTAAAGTTACAACATCCAGTTTAACATGTTAAATCGTTAAAACCGGTTTTTTGGTTTAACATGATAAACCGGAAGTTGAAACTTTTAGATAGAGAATAAAATATTAAGATGGGAGGTGAAAACCATATTTCTTTAGGATGAACCGATCCAATGTTACAGCCAGTCAAAGTCTGAAAATGCCATATTTTAAACTTCAATATCTCAAAAACTATTGAATATAGAGACATATGACATTTACAAAATAAGCGTAGAATTTTGTGTGGAATCAGAAAATAATACAATATATAGGGTGTCCCATTTAAAAAATGTACCTGTAATGTAATACAATAAATAGGGTGTTCCGTTTAAAAAAAACCCAAGTTATATTCGACACGTTTTTTTGGGCCACCGCGAATACTCCAGCATAATTTTAAAATGTGCACTTCAATGGTCACTACAACTTTTGTATTTCAAATTTTTATCTAATTTTTAAGATAAAGGCGAAAATGAATTTTACTCTATCGTTGACTCACCCGTTACAATACACTACACATTACTGCTGGCTTTAAGATGATGATTGTGTACCATCGCAAACTGCTGAATTTATTTGACGATAGGTATCTATAGAAATTCTGAGGAATTTTTTTTACATTTAACTTTTTTTGCTATTAATGAAAGGCAAGATAAATATTTCAAAAATACATGCAAGTACCAGTAAAATGAAATCAATTTGGTAGCAGTGGATAGCTAAAGAAGTTTAGTTAGAAGTTAGATCTTTCATTGGGAGAAAGTAATTCCTAAATGTCAACAAGTTATACTAGAATAAGTTAATGTTTATTTCGAAAATGAAAGAATCTCAAGATCAACTACATAACAAGAGTATTTTAATATTTTTAAACTGAAGTTAATCGTATGTTCTAGTTTGGAGAAATTTGGTGATGGCAAAAGAATGGGTCTAATTTACATGAGGTGACCAATATTGTTAAAAAAGCTAGATAGAGCTGGCATAAGGGGTAAGGCGTTGGAGTGGTTCACCAGTTATTTACATAAAAGGCTCCAATGTGTCTCGCTTGGTACAGAGGCCAAAAGCTCTCTTAGGGAGGTAAAATGTGGGGTACCCCAAGGATCAATACTTGGGCCAACATTTTTCTTAGTTTACATTAACTCAATTTCCAAACTAAACCTTAAAGGCACTTTCCAACTATATGCTGATGACACTGTCCTTCTGTATTATGGTGAGACATATCAAATTATTAGGGAAAATATAAAAAGTGATCTGGAAACTCTGTTTGTGTGGTTACGAGCACATAAATTAGTACTCAATTTAGAGAAATCGTCATTCATGCATATTGCTAAACAAAAACTGGACAGAACTCCAGATCACATAACTGTCAATAATCAAATATTAAAATATTCTCAAATCACAAAATACTTGGGCCTGTATTTGGATGAGACTCTGTCCTGGGAATACCACATTGATGTAATTAGAAAAAAAATAGCTGCTCCAATTGGCATACTCAGACGTTTAAGTTACATTGTACCAAAGAAATTGCTAAGACCCGTGTATTATTGTCTGATCCACAGCCATCTGCAATACTTAACAGCTTTGTGGTATCCCTCAGGCCAGAGAGTTAACAGATTAAAAATATTACAGAATAAAGCAATAAGAAACCTTTATTTATTGGATTATAGATATAGTACCACTTCTCTGTATAAAAATTTTAATATATTATCCATAGAACAAGTATATAAACTTCAAGTGTGTGTCTTTGTTCATCAAGTATTGTGTAAGTCTAGATTGTCAAATGTATCATTCACTTATAGATATGAAACACACTCACTTAATACTAGATATAAAAATAATTTTAATATTCCTCAGTTCAATTCGAAAATGTCAAGTGTGTCACTGTACGTAAAGGGTGCAACATTGTATAATGGTCTCCCACAAGATGTAAGAGCTTTGGATAGCAGAAGATTTAAACTATACTTAAAGCGTCATATCAGACAGATGTGATTTCTTGTAATCTCTGTTTTACAGCATTTCCATATTACGTACTACTTATTAGATGTCTATAAATTTTTTAACAATGTTCCTATCATTTAATTAACTGTAACATTTCTTACTATCTCTGTTTCTTTTCTTTTTATCTTTTTCGTTCTTTGCATTGTGATAAGCTATTAGTTGGTCAACTGTTTACTGTTATTTGTTGTTTTTTATCTAAGTATGAAAATTTGTTATTAGTGCTATGTATTTGAGAGGATGAATCTTTACAAAAATGTATTATATATTTTTTTTGATTCAATAAATGCATTTAAAGTTAAGTTAATTAATGTATTGGTGTACAAAAAACCCTAAAAGTTTAACAGATACAAAAATATCTGGACATAATCCATCTAACCTTATTAATTAATTAGTTGTTTACCGCCAATAATACTTCAAGAAAGTAATTTATTTACCAGCAAAATGTTCTTGATCCACACCCAGCCAGAAACCAAGTATAATAACACCACAACAAACCATGCATTTCTTCGGCGTTTTTTCTCCCAAAATAATGTAAGTGAGTAGTACATTAAATATAGTTGTTAAGGATCGACCAATATAATAGAATGCCACAGAAACATATTTTAAGCACAAATTGTTAGTTGCTATCATAGATGTGAACATAATTGATACAGGCAGTATCTAAAACCAAAATAAATGGATGAAATGTTTAGGGTTCTCTACGTATAATAGTAACGTAAAACAAATTATTTGTTTAATTAACGTATTTTATGGATTTACCATGACATATTTTAAGTCCTGGGTAAAATTAAGCATTATTGTACGGGTTGTCCCAAATTCGATGCTCAACATGGGTATCTCGGAAACTATAAGAGATACAGCATTGGTCAAACGGTGACAAAGTTGCGGAATATCGTTAAAAAATTTGATATTTCTTTTTACTTTTTGAAATATTCGAAAAACACTAAAATTTATAGTTTTTGTTTTTTGAATTTATCTGACTTATTTTAACCGCTACAGAAAAACAAATACAACTTTGTGAAAGCAACTTTTTCAGCTTTAAACTACCATGTTTTTAGAATTCCGGTACAACATTTGTTTTGTGAAACTGTTATCAACTTTATGTTTTTAAATACGGACCTGCACTTTTTATTTTATTTTTAAAAATCTCTTTAAGCCCTAAATTCAATCATGATTGAGACCATGACTTTGTGATTTTTGTCTTCCTATTTATGTTGTTACTTTGGTCTCTTTGAAAAAATGGACGATTTTTTCGAATTATAATATAAGGTTGACAGAATTTGGAAAGAGCTTTCACAATCCCAAATTTTGAGATTTCTGAAATTGTGAACACTTTTTCAAAACTCGGTGCTGCATGCCAACCTTATTACATCATAAAGATGGGAGTCTGTAAAAGTTTGTTTCTGTACACATTTTTTGCGTATTTCATTCGCCAAAACGACGATTCGCAAACGTATGTAGATCCAAAAAGTGTTAATATAGTTTTGGCACTTTTTGAATAGTTTTATATTTTTGCGGGACAATGCTCCAAAACTCCACGTATTCCCCCTTTTTCTTTAAACAGAACTTCTGGGTTGGTATCGTTTTTGAAATCGATGAAACCATCGAACAACTCTGCATAGTTACAATTTAAAACTGAAGCTAGCTTCTACAAGCAATACACATTTTTTTGTTTTTCTTAAATCTTGAAACCTTTTTTGAAATTCGTCTGACAGTGCATTTATATATAAGTTAAAATTCTTAAACAGTTTTCCTCGGAAATATCAATACGGTCCTCAGTAGCCTTTATCATAGTCGGAAAATTGGTGGGCCACTCACAAGAGCTCGGCAGGCCTCATGCGGCCCGCGGGCCGCAGGTTGAGTATGACTGGTTTAAGGTATAATTGCATACAGCAGGATATGGGTAATACAGGGTGATTCCTAAGTTTTTACTTCTTTTTTAGCTGTGTATAGAAGGCATTAAAATAAACAACATTTTCAAATACCTTTTTTCAAAAAAGTTGAAACTAGGCGAGATTCAGAAGCAAAAAGTCTAAGTGCAGGCCTAGTCATCAAAACGTAGCCTGCTATACTTTATGTTGTTTGTCTTATTAGTCATGCAATTTACGGGTCGGTGGTCAGTTTTTTGGCAATCCGCTGTGGTGTGTTTTTCTGAAGCAAGTTAATTTTAAATTGGTGACATGTGAAAATGGTAAAGTTTGAAAACGATGAACTAGTAGATATAATAATTTACGGTGAGTGTCATCAAAGTGCGGCTGCTGCTTCGAGATTATACGCAGAGCGCTTTCCCTTGCGGGTCCATCCTACACCCAGAAGTTTACTTAATGTTATTTAACGGGCAAGTTAGGCACGACCGTATTTGATTCATAGTATAATAAATGAATATAAGTACCTTATTTTTGAGTTTTTTGAAAAAAGCTATTTAAAAATGTTGTTTATTTTAATGCTTTGCCTTCTATACACAGCTAAAAAACAAGTATCAACTTAGGAATCACCCTGTATATTATGTAGGAAACAAATTAAAAGAAAAAAGACCAGCAACAAATACAAAAAGTAAAAAACTTCTTTATATTAGGTGATTAAACAAGTGTCCTTTCTGACGAATGCATTTCTGAGTAAGCCTCCGCTATTTAAATATTGCCAGTGACTACTAACTATATGGGTATTTATATTTTAACTTTAAACTACACCAACAAAAAAACATGAAAGTATATTTGTACGAATATTCACTTGGTTAAGTCGTTGAACATTTTATTTTACCCTCTAATTAGTGAAAACAATGATGAAAGTCGGGTTCGTTAAGCATTTTTATAAGCAAAGCAAGGACAAAATCCTTAGGGGCACTAAAAATGTAATCCCTGCCACTTACACAATGTTCAGATTTTTTGAATACCAAACTACTGGAACACATACATCTATATGTTTTTTGTTAAAGATGTTTATCATATAGAACTTTTATTATAATTTTAAGAAATTGAACTAAAATATTTTAAAATAATCATAAAATTTGGTAGTTTTATTAATATTTTTAATTCTGGTAGAGTTGTTTTGTTTTTATTGAAATGATATAAGTATAATCTTATGACAGTTAACTTTATAATGTGTGTATGTTTTATGGCACTGGTTTAAACCAAATGGCCAGCATCTCTCTTTTTTCCAATTTTTCAAAATTTGACTTATGTATTATGTACCAGCATTAATATACCAATAACAATCTAACTTACAACTGTCTACTTAAATGCTAATTAATTGTAACAAAACTAATTTATTTATTTTTTCCTATTGTTTTCTACTTTTTTTAAAATTTAATTTTAGAATTTTTTGTATTGTGTTTTTTTGTCTTTTTTTTAAATTATGTTTTTTTTTTTTTTTATTATTACCTCTTTTTTTATTAACTCTGACAAAATAGGAAAGTTTTACTAGTGTGGACAAGCGACAGAAGTGACAATTTGACTTTTGCCATTTTATTTAAACTGTAACCATTTTAGAAATTTATGATTTTAATATTGTTCTAAATAGCAACAAGTGTTTTATGTTAAAAAGTAAACTGAAATTAAATAATAAACCTCAGGGAAAAAAATATTAATGGGGCATGGTTTTTTAAAGTTATGGAAAATACCCATATCTGTAACATAATTTTTATTTGTTTTCTGAATTATCTGCTTTAGATATAGGTATTATTATCAAAAATTACAACTATTTAATTTTTGGTTAATAGTTCGATAGCCCTTTAATCTACGCATCGGTAATCTAAGTAATAAAATTGGCTTGAAACAGATATAAATACTCAAATATTTATTTCATAAATTAAAAAATACAGTGTAGTTTACCATTTTTTCTCCGTTATCTTATAATAAAAATACTTAACAATACTTAATAACTCGTTCAGGTTAAGTATAATTATTTGTTAATTAATAACGTATCTACAATTAATGCGTAAGATGTAGTTCTGTTTATTATGATATATCCAAACCAAGGACTCAGCCGCAACCCAGTGAATAGAAGAATAGAATAGATATTATATACATAGTTAAATTCATTCTATAACTGTTAAATTCTGCATTCCTTTTTCATGTTATATTTGGTAAAAATTGTTAAGCAACTGAAATCAGGACCGCATTTATTTAAAAGTAATTATCAAATTCCTGATGATGTAAAGATAAGATTAAAAAATCAAAACTTATTAAGTAATATATATGGCTAAAATGAGAGATTTCAAAAAAGAAAAGAAAAAATGCAGGTCCGTATTTATAAAATTAAAGTCGATAACAGTTCCACAAAAACGAAACGTTGTACCGAAATTCTAAAAACACGGTAGTATAAAGCTAAAAAAGTTGCTTTTACAAAGTAGAATTTGTTTCTCTGTAGAAGTTAAAATAAGCCATATAAATTTTAAAAAAAACTCAAAATTTTGGTTTTTTTCGAATATTTCAAAAAGTAAAAAAGAAAGCTCACATTTTCTTTTGCGATATTACTGGGCACAAAATTCCACAACTTTGCCACCATTTGACCGATGCTGTCTGTATCTCTTATAGTTTTCGACATGGTTGCGACGATTTAAATCAACCAATTTTTTAAATTTTAATCGTGATTTAAATCAAATTATAAATTGGAAATTAAATTTAAAAAAAAGGAAGATAGTTTATTTAAAACGACGTGTTTTGATACATTATGTAAGTGTAAAAACATAACTAATTGTCATCAGTCCAGCGTAAAAAATATTCAAAAATTATGCTGCACGCTACCAAAAATTTTCATGTTATTTTGTATGTCGCCGAGGAGATTTTCTAACTGTAAATCTAGACAACAAATATTTTTGGACGAATAGAGACAAAATAATGAAAATAAGTGATTTAAGTTCATTAATGCCATATTTAAGGAAAAAATCAGTATAAATTGATAAGATAGATTTATTGATTTTTTCAAAAAAATCGTTATTTATTGCAACCCTGGTTTCCGAGATACCCATGAGGGGCATCGAATTTGGGACACCCTGTACTTGTCGCAAATATAAATTATTATAAAATATATTAAAGTACCGTGCACATGCATAGATGCATGCATGGTTTGTGACATATTAAAGACTAGCTTCGCCTAACACTGAAGTCTTTGTTAAAATTCGTCAGGTTAGCAAAAAGGGTTGGCAGGATCAAGAGTGAAAGGAAAATTGGAAGAGACACAAAATTAAGTGTTATAAAAGGATCCTAAGATACCACGCGTGCATTTGATCAAACTATTCGACATTAATGGGATTAGTGCAATTTTTCTACAAGCGGTCCACTCTCAAGGCAAGTTCATAGCATCTAAACTACTTAACTTTTTAATATTTTTCAAAAACAGAGTTATAAGGAGGTCATAGTTCTACAATATAAAATTATTTTGAACTGTATGGTGTACAGGGGCCTCAAACAGTCGGGGCATATCCAACATACTTTTTTTTAAATAAAACACCCTATAGGTATATTATATTATTTTAAAATTCCCCAAAAAATTCTATTCGTATTTTGTATAAAATGTCATGTCTAAATTAAATTGTTTTTAAGATATTGAGAGTTAAAATATGGCATTTTCAGATTTTGAAGGGCTGTAACATTAAAACGGTTCATCTTAGAGAAAAATGGTAAAGTCACAGTCACAGCTTCTGACGTAATTTTTGATTCGAGTCATGTCATTGATTGAATCGGATATTTTTTCAATCCTGTCAGGATTTAATAAGCTTCAAAATGAGCATTTCTTTTTTTGTTGAATAATGAGATATATTTTCAGAATATGTTTCAACTAAGTATTTTTCGCTTTTAAATATCTTTTAATACATACAATTAAACTTCTTCGAAATGACAAAGGTGGTCAAAACGAATTTTATGTCAATTGACGGAACCCTTTAATTAATAAACCTACCATATTTTTTTATTTGTGTTATGATTATGTATTTGCGAGTTGTGACGTGCATCCAGCCAGTAATTATACGGACCATATATACCTACCTATTTAAGTTCTTTTTTCTATACTTAAAAGTTACAACTTCCAGTTTAACATGTGAAACCGTAAATTCGTTTTTTGGATTTCAAATTAATTTAATTCATAAGTACCTAAATAAAATATTTTTTTAAATCTTCATTTTTCTTTTAATAATCAATTATTTTTTTTAATTTCCCAACATTTTCGCTATATAGGAATAATAAAATGTTGGTGGTGTAAATGATATGTTACTGACTACACGGTGTCTATTAATTATGAAATAGTTAAAAAATTACTTGAATTTCAAAAGCCGATATTTTCATCAAAATTCAATCAATTTAATTATCAGATTATTGGGTTTCAAAATTTCTTTATTTATTAAAATAAGGTGTACATGTCTCTTGGACCACTAAGTACAATATGGGTGACTTCACTTTATGTCTTTTTTATACAGGGTGATGGTTAAAATATCAAGCTATGAAAAATCTATTTTAAAATTGATATTTCTAAAACGCTATGAAAATTGAGTTTTATTATTGTGTTGGTTGGAGCTTTATGTTAAGTACTTACTGTTGAAAAGGTCAAACAACATTTTAAATTTATTTTATAACACACTACTTATATAAAAACGCAGGTAAGTAAAAATTATGTTTTTAAATTTTTATTGTTGATACCTACTCTCTGCAGCACTGCCTCTTTAACATTCAAGAGCTGCCACTCATTGAACCCCATTGTAGAAAAAGAGAAGACAGGTAGTTCAAAGAAAGATTCCCAATCCAATCAACTTTCGAAAAGATTCTAAAACTGCACTAATATCCCACTAATTCAAACTTTTACTGTTTTTTTTTTTTCAAGGTTAATTTACTAGAAGCATTTTGTAGAACTTCGGAGCAAAGTAAGTGACTATTCGTTGGGTATGATATTTATTATATAATGGAGTTTTGATGGGGGTAAAAGATCGTATGTAATATTTAGTTTCAGTTTTTGGAAGTATATCTTTAATTTTAAATAAATAATTTAATCAGCTATGTATAAAGAGCGCCCTGAGTGGTAGGATATCAGATTCCCTGTAGAAAATATCAGTAGAATATCAATCAGTTTGTGCAATGCATTTGTAAAGGCCCCTCCCCAGATAATTAAGAGTGGAGAGTCAGGATGGATTTAATCAAGAAGGTATATATTATTTTTATAAGCTTGTTAGTAAGTATTTCCCTAAGTTGATAGAATCTATAGTAAAGTTTATTTTTATTTTTGTGGAGATGTAGTGACAATGATTTTCCCATCTCAGAGGCTGATCCAACATTAAGTACACCTAAATATTTAATTTTATGAATATTACCTATTTTAACATGGTCAGAAAGAGAACAAATATGCCTTTACAAAACATATATGCTCTCATATATGTAAATGCTAACATATGCAATCAGAAAGAGGTTGAAATAAATAAGCAATACTCAAAAAAATATATTATTTGATTGATTTGTTTCTACTTATCAAAACAAATTTTTTGTTGCTTATTGCTTATCACCTAATGCTTAGTTTTTAATTGCCTAGGCCTTTACTCTTGAGCACAATAACTGATTTTAAATCAATTACACTGAAATAAGTGTCAGCTTTGCCTTTACACCTTCAAAGGTAGTGAAATATTTATTGTGTGCATTTGTTACCTTTATTTTTGGATAAAACCTTACCTCTTTCACTATATGGGGATCCCAAATATTTGTGTCAGGAAACTTAAACCTATTAGGGAAAATTGTACTTAACATTTTCTTACTGTAACATATAAGAGCAGTTACCACTGTTTGGCTTAGGTTGATAAAAATTGGAGCATCTAGTTCTAAATGGCTTAGGAGTGTTTTATTAACAAAAACAGTGGTTATCGACACCATCCTAAAATTGAAACCATCTATGAACATAAAATGTAAGTTGTTAAGCAAGACATGAGTTACTTACCAATACCCACATACAACAAAAAATATAGTAAGGTATGTCCCAAATAAACTTTTGTGGGTATTCATACTGAACTTCCAGTTCAAGCTGATCTTGGTTAAAATACTTATAATTAGAATTTAACACCTAAAAATTGTGGAAACTTAAAATTTAGATCTTTTTGCTGTTTATATAAATGACTACATTTTATATGCATGATACACTTAGATGATACATGACTGTTTTTGTGGTTTTTGTACAACCAACGTACAAGTACAACACAACAACCTCATTCTTCTCTGTTTCATGTTGGAGGATGTCAGATGTCACCACAGAAGAAAAAAAGGTATGCCGGGTTTGTTAGTAATTAACGATTGGGGAGTGCGTACCTTCTTCTGCACCCCACAAAATGTCCGATCTCAACCGGCCCTGGTTACCGAAATTATGTGGTCACTTTCCCTATCAACACTATGGAGCCCCATTGAAACTTTCTTATCTCATCCTATTTAACACGTAAAGTGCCGTAGGTAGTGGGTATAAGCTACCCACCAATTTTGGACATCTTAATTTGTCTTATTGGCGTTGGTGGATCAACTTGGGGCACCACACCTTGATTCGTTTGGAGCCACCGTGGTTTACTATAATCCACCAGATTAATGTAAATTATAACGGCCGGTATTATAGGTTAAGTTTAAACTCGAATCCGAGTTTAAACGAATGTTGAGGCTCTTCTCCCGTTTTATACCTTTTGATTAACTACAATATTCTAAGTTTAAGCTAACGGACAGATTGGGTATGGTTTAAGGTGGTTTAACTCCTTTTAAGAGACATTTTGTAATTTTTTTGAATAAAAATAAAACATTTCATCACATTTATCTCTTTGAAATCCCATCTTATTGTGTTTTGTGCAATATTGTTTTAATTAAAAGTGTGTGAAATGGAGAAAATAATTGAAGTGATTCAAGACATTATATCGAACGATGAAATGAATGATTCTGTAGCAATTGTAGAGGCACCTAGACGTCCACGAATATTTAGAGGAAGGACAGATCATCTAAATAATTGGAATGACCAAGAATTTTTGCACAGATTTCGATTGTCAAAGCATAGTGTGAATCATTCGCTTGTACAAATTCGAGAGCGTTTGCAAAGACCTACAAACCAGTAAGTATAAGAATCTACTCCTCGTTTCATTTTCTAAAAACATATTTTTTCTTACAGAAATCACGCTGTTTCTGCATTATTAGTTCAACTTTTGGTAACATTGCGTTATTATGCCACCGGCAGCATGTTGATAGTAGCTGGAGACTCTTGTGGGATACACAAAAGTACCACATCACAACTTGTTAGAAATGTCTCCCGTGCAATAGTTTCATTGTCTCCCAATTTATAACCACACTTTACCACACACAATATAGGCATAATATAAATATTAGATATTTTTACACTATTAGTTCCTTTTTAGATGATTTGACCGCCAGTAATGAGTTAATAATACCGTTATATGTTAAAACAAAATTATTATTTTTATTACCAGTAAGTTATATATACATAATAATAGGGATTTCCTGGGCTTTCGGAGAAAGTTGTGAATAAATAAAAATGTTATGTTATGGGATGATATGGGTAATTATAGTAAAATGCTGAAACGCAATAATAATCGAATAGTAATAGATTTGGTGAGTAAGGTAAAACCGTAATAGAATTGTGAAAATAGTAATAGATCTATTACAATTGTAATAGACTGGCAACGCTGCACATAAACCCTCGTCTATATAACCTGAAAATCATAGATCAGACCGCAGTGAAGCTAGGTGCACAACAATAATGTATAAAACGCTTATTTTTCAAAACAAGATTAGAATTTAGTTTAGGTTAGTTTAAACCTGCTAAAGTTTAAAATAGAATTTAAACTCGACGTATAATACCGGCCGTAATAAGGGAGGTGTTTGTAATATAGTTTAGCAACATTTTATGCAATTTGGCCTGTGTGTAGTGGACTTATGTAACCCACAACGCCAAAAAAATTTTGGTATTAAGAAAATTAGTAATTATTATTCAAAAAAAGGTTTATTTCCCAATAACTCTCTTAACTTTTTCGCTGTTTTTGGTTTGGTTAATAGGAAAAAGGCAAGGTAAAAGTTGAGTAAGAACAATTATTCTGGATGATCCTGTATGCAAACCTCCTAAATCTGTATGCTCGAAAGCTCAGTCTGTTAACTCCGTTTTTCGAGTTTATGAAGTTTTAAAATTTGTATAAATTTTTTGGAGTGGGTACCGGCCAACTGTGTCTATGATCGTACGAATCTGTCGTAAAAAATACCCAAACACCTGAATCCACAAATAAATTTGTAAATCGTCCTATGTATCGAAAGTGATAAATAGGCCAACATAGACAAAATTAGTTAAGTTTTACTAATCTGATGACATCGATCGTTACAAATGCCTTCATGCCTGCATTCATTGGTCAAAAACCTGCACAGTTACATGTCATAAATCGATGGATCAGAAATGAACATAAAGTCTAATGGAACAACAGGCCAGGATTACACGCAGCAAATGTTTTATTGGAGAACCAGACCCGATACTAACTAAACAGCTGCTTTAAATGAATAGGAATCAGCTGAGAATTATTACAGGAATTCTGACAGGACATATTGCTGTCAAGAATCAACTGTGCATAGAACGCAGCCTTATAAAACGAGACGATTATGCAGAAAAGTCAGTGTTTGCAGTCGCAGATCAGAAGAGGATAGCAAATACTCGTACAACCAAAACTGGCACCAGAGGACATTCTGACCCTCTCCCCAGTTGACCTATACAAGGAGGAACTGGAATCACTGAGTGGGTGTAACAATCAAACAGGGTAAGCACAATGGACTAAACCTGGTCTAGGTGCATTCAGCATATAGACGGGCCCTCGGAAAAAAAACATAAAATTATTTAGTTCTAGCCACTGACCGTTAGATATCCCTCATAGACGCTCCCGAACACTGAAGAAATTATGTCTCACTTTCTTTTTAAATTAAGAGAAGGCTATGGTTGGGAGAATTTGAAGAATATGAAAATAGTTTCTCTGTGGATTCGTCCTGCTACGGCTGTTACCTAGTTGGTGTTGATCGCTGACGAGTTGTCATAGAAAACCAAGTTACCAAGTTATTCTTGTTTCTAAAATTGTAATTTAATTTAAAATTTGCTCGTTCATTTGCCCATTTCAATTTAGTAGACAAAAAATGTTTTAAAATCTTTTTAGGTTTTGTAACTTTTGTACTTTATTGATAGACCTATTTTACGTTCTACATTAATACAATACAAATAATAAACATCAGTTAAAAACGAATCATTTAATTTAAATTTTTCTACAATGTCTGCGAAGTCTAAACAAGAACCCATTGTCGCTTATAGCGAATCTGCTATTCGAAACAACCTATCAATTGTTGAATACTGTAGGACATCTATGGCAGCCCTATCAGGATGCACAGCAGGTAAATTCAATAATATATATAGTACAGTAATGGAGAAAATATATAGACAAATTATTGGTTTTACAGCATGACAATCTACGTAAAGACAAAATAGTTATTTACACTACAAGGGAGGTAGGTAGCACTGGTCAAGAGCACTACTTTCTGAGTTGTGTAGATATTATATCTTTTCTACTTCAGTTCAATGTTCAAAAAAAGAGTTTTAGTGTGATGAGCGACATCCAGGGTTATTTAATAAAAGTCAAACTCTCAATAACAAAATTAGTTCAATAACCTTTAAGACAAAAATTAATTGTTTCAACTAACATGATTATTGTCTTAAAATGTTATTAGTCTTGAATAAAGATTTTCGATGTGGAAAAACATGAAAAATACCTATATGTTGTGTCCCTCTAACTGAAATATTTGCGTTTTTATAATCATTTCTGGTTATAGTAGAATGTCAACTTTGCTACTTACTGAATTTAAATATAATATTTTTTATTATATTCTTGGGTTTTTCTCAAGATTCTTATAACGTTCAATCATACATCTAAAATGGGCATCCCATCCGTTATGGGAAAAAACAGAAAAGCATCAAAAACTTGAAATTTTTAAATTACCTTGTATTTTTTAAATAAAACACCCCATATGTTATTTTTCCAAATGCTAGAGATGCATTTCCTTAAACTTTTTACCAAATAACACATTACTTTAAATAAAGTTCTTTCTTTATTTTAAATTACGCTAGCGGCCTCCTGAATCCTTTGCAACAGTTGGTCGTGTGTCTGGATCTCTACTTTATACACAAAAGATTTGATATAACCACAGAAGAAAATATCTAAGGTGTTAAGGTCAGGTCTAAGGGCCATCGAAAATGGCTACCACAGCCAAGCCATGTATTAGAAAACCGTTGGTTAAGATAATAATTTAGAACTGTAAGTGGAAAATGAGGCGCGTACACCATCGTGCCTAAAACACATAAAAATAAGAGCTTGTATTAAATTTAAAGGAATATTTTCCAATTAAAGTTCATAATTGTCTTAACCAGCGGTTTCCTATTAGATGGTTTGACCATGGTACCAATTTTCCATGGCCATCCTGTAACTGTAACTATTTTTTGTTAAAACTGAATAATTATTTTTTGTTGAAAATAAAAACTTCCATGCAATGTTCTTAAAAAAATGTAGTTAAGTCGGAAATGGATTGTTTAAATAAAGTATCAAATCAAATCAAATGAAATCATATATTACGGTTATGAATTTTTACAAAAAATTTTACCGACGTCAATAAAGATAATCTATCAAAATTAAAATTTCTATTAAAAAGAAAAAATGTTTTTTTTATGCCCACTGAGAATCTTAATGTTAAGTCACAACACATTAAAATTACTAATTAAAATTTTACATATCAAACAAAAGAAAATAAAATGAAATCACACTGCATCTGTCCTACGCGAAATCATGTTCTAAGAATTCAGTACTATTATAAAAGGCATTTTGCAACAAAAGCCTCTTTACAGTATTCTTAAACTGCCTCTCTGGCATATCCCTGTAGTGTGCAGGAAGTTTGTTGTAGAAAGTTGGAGAGTAATAATTTGATGAGATGCGTGACTTTTCCAATCTTAAATATTCCGGTCTTAGTGCGGCCAACTAACGTCTCGAATCCCCCCGGCCCCTTATAGGTATAGTTTGTCTCCACCCATGTGACTTATAAAAAAAAATAACGGTTTTTATTTCTTTTTATTCTTATTTAGTTAAATTAAAGGCTCATTCACACTGCAATTTTGTGCTCAACCGAAATTACCCAACAAAAATGCCTGAAAGTCATGTTGTACCATATAGTGCTAGATTTCTGTCAAGCATCAAAGTTGTGCAACAAATTTGCACAAGTTGTGCGGATCGGCCTTTAAGACGAATAAAACCACAATTATGTAAATTATTGTCTTTTTGAAAGAAAATATGTAATTGTAGAAGTTTGGATACAACTGTTATTGCATCACAAAATGTCTGCTCTTTGCAAATTACATTACTCCCTACTTTATTTTGCAGGGTTACTGGGATTAACTAGTCTACATGGAGCTCTTTTCTACATTTGTGCTGTGACAAGTTTGTGGTTAATGATATTATATAAGGCAGGATTTTCTACTTGGAATAAATACTTTATATCCAGAAAATCACTATTAACAAGTGGATTCTTTGGACAATTATTTACCTATATTTTGTGTTGGACTTTTATATATGGAATGGTGCATGTTTACTAATATTATGTTACTTTAAAATATATTAATTTCTAGGGCATGGCGGTTTAAATGCTAACAGTTACCTAGTAAAATGACCTTGGAAATATTGTGTTAAATCTTAATTTATTAAAATATATTGTATTTATAGAAGTAATAGCAATCAATTGTTTTTGTGTTGTTAATATCAATGTTTTTTGAATAGTTTAGTTGGTAGGAGGATTATTTAAAAATTAAATAATTTTTTAACCTTATTAAAACAGTCAAATGGACCTGGTCACTCGTTTTTTTTTTAAATTCTACCACATACAGTGTGTTATGGAATAATTGACCCATTATTTAAACCCGTAAATCCTGATATGACGACATTCGAGGAAAAAATATTTTTTAATGTCATACTTATCACTATTATAAATAAGAAAATTGCCACTTGTTTTTTTGGTGCTTGGTTTGACCACGTCGCCACTGGACGAGTTCTAAAGAAAGAGTAATAAGACAAGACGTTTGTTTTCATTTGATATGACAATTAATTGAGGGCAGAGGCCCGTGATTACCTAATCTAAGTTAAGAAAAAAAATTAAGCCTACCACTTTAAAAAATCCAAAACCATAATAAAACTTTACTATATCACAGCACAAAATACAACTGTGCCCACAGGCTTTATAACATGTTTTTAGTGTAAAACTAAAAAATCGAACGAAGATGCAGTGATACCACTGTGGCCTGTCTGCACTGGTTGGCACGTAGACTCCACTGGAAACGTACATTGTTTTGTTGGATACGTTAAACACGTGGCCCACAGTCTGTCATTTAGATCCGCCCAATTCGGTATTTAAAAGTTAGTATTTTATCTAACTAATCTGTACAATTTAATTACAGAAACTATATGGATTTGCCAATTTTGAATTTATTTAAAAACTATATTCAGTAGTTTTTGAAATATTTGCAATATTCCAGAATTTTTTGACATCCTGATACCTACCTACATTTGACAACCTGATTTTCCAAACAAATGAAAATGATGAAAAAATAGTTTGGAAATTAAAAAAATGTACAGAGCGCCTGTAGCCGAAGCTTTCGTGACGTCACGCAAACTTCAACCCCATATTACTTATCAATGGTTGGTCGTAGAATGACGAGGTTTGAACAGTTATTCTTAGATTTTTTTGTACAAAACTTTAATTTTTGGCGCACACCCCCTTTAAGATCATGTGTCCCAAATTTTACAATTATATCAAAGCTATATTGGTTGAATGGCTATAAGTAATATATGTTTTACATTAGTCATTGTAAATTTTGTACCATGTAAAACATTGTTTAGAAGGAGGGGGCTATCTTTTCAACGCCTTCCCTTACTCAGGTCAGCTGACGATGGTTTAAAAAAATGGAAACGAGGCGCGAGTTGTGTTGTAGAAAAAATATATTGTAAAACTCTTATGGATTGTCTATATCCAGTACATATTAGGAAACTACAATAATATTAACTTTAAACTCTGTAATTTTTAATAAAATTATTTCCATCTGAACAACTATATTTTCAGGTCTACTGTTTGAAATGTCTGATGAACACTTTCATTATCATAACTTAAATATATTCTGGTTTTAAAAGAATTGTTTTGGTCACAATGACTTTCTTCATTCTTCTTTATCACATTAAATAGGCAATTTAAGGAAGTTTTTCCATAAACCAGCCTTGATTTTATATAATATGCTCCATATTCAGTGGCATAAATATCTTAGTTAGCTTTAGGCTTATCATGCACCGTCAGTGGGCTTCCGTAATGCTGCCACATATCGACAGCCTTATTGACAATAACATCAGCAGTTTCTTCGGGAATCTAAAAAAACAAATCAAAGCGGATGAGTAAAAGATATAAATTTGTAAATAGGTGTATCGTGGTGTAAGGGTATATATGTGAAATGTAACTGCTTCTGCTTACTAAGTTCTAAATTTATATTTTTTCGATCACACTTTTTGCAACACTGTGTGATCTAATTATCTATATAAGTTGTGATGAATAAAACATATTCAGTGATTAGTGAATTTAAAAATGAAGAAGTGACAATTTTATTCAAAATTTTAATTTGAGGGTAGAAGTTGGTTAAAAACAAAAATCTACATTTTTAGAAAAAAAAATCGACGTAGCCTAATTTCTGTATTATTAGCTTTTGTATGTTATTTAAGAATTACGATGATGGACTAAATCCTTAAACAGGTTTATTGGGGCTCCACGTCACTCAATCTATATACATATATAAAACAGTCTTTTACATTCCATCCATTGTATTTATATTTATAACTTATAACCAGTTTTTAAACCACAGTGCGCAGCCAAAAAAAAAATATAAAATACTTTACCTACATTTTGAATGTACAGGGCAATATTTTCAACATCATTTAACTTCACAATCCTATGTTTTAAAGTAATCAACAAGGCGGTCACCAGAAATGCTAAGATTTTATATGAGCCACCACAAATTTTATCCCATATCCTAAAATTTCAGTTAATAGTTTCAATTCCAGTTCCACTTTATTATCTACGAAATAGTGTTGCTTTCTTATAAAATTTAATCTATATAACTACCAATAAAGAACTTTGTGTTTACGTTTATTTTTGTATACCAATAGTGTTGTTCATACACATAAACATAAAAAAAATTTTTAATTATAGGGTTACCTGTTTATTAACTAAGTTTACTAGAACAAGACATGTCGGGTTACACACAGAACTTTAATAATAATTAACTAACCAGCAAGTTTGACTGTGACATACATGACATTGGCAGAAATAATTTTCTCGCAATCATACTGGCCCGGTTACCTTAATTTTTAATTTACTAATCAGGCACCTTTGCTTGTGAGTACATAATACCTGTCAATGTTTATTTCACAGTCAAACTTGCTAGTAGTTAATTCTGGGGAAAAATCTTTCTGCAACCGAACATAAATGTGTGCTCAATGCGGGTAAATAAGTATTAAAACTGATTTCTATTGTTTATTTTACTGTACTAATATAATTTTTGCTCCAAACCTTAACGTACGTATTTTAGTACGTACTGTATTCTTTAATAGAGTTAAAACCGTATTTGCAACAACTTCCCGGCCAAATTACTTATCGGTAGGACGACGTAATTACAAAAAACCTCAAATTAAATCAAAAGCGTCATATGACATAATATAACATAATGCCACGATGAAAACAACTGTGAGACTATTGGATCTAAATATTTTGATGGTTAAATTTTAAACCCATATATTGAAACGTGTGAATGTATATATGTATACTGGGTAGTGCATCGTGGTTGGAAACATAGGAAATCCCATGCAAGTTTTAGAGTGTCCAAATATTTGCTTTCCCGTTGACATTAGAGCGGGGTTGTAAACACTTTTTAGGGTCTCTGTTGTGTGGAAAATGCATATGCGGAGTTTGAGCAATTTTGGACAACCTGATCTTAACGTATTTAAATAGAATTGCGATTGGTTTTTCATTGGAATTTAACAGGCGATGCTGCGGACCCACCATTGGACTTGTCAACCTGTGATTTGTCATTGTCAAATATAACTTTCAAACGAAGGGCTTCTTAAAAATCTTTTAACAGATACATTTTACACTCGATTTAACTAATCTCTAATCTTATCGATAACTCTGAGGTACAGATATATTTATAAGAATAGTACATTGCCCTACAAAAATAATTATTATATTTTTCTACATTATTTAAAATGTACGTTATGTACAGTGGCGGCTCGTGGCTAATTTAAATGGGGAGGCAAAATTAAATGCTGAGCGGCACCACGTCGGAAATGCACCGTAGGCCACGCCATTTGAATTATTTTTGAGGGACCGAAATAGGCAGGTATTTATTATATTTCCTAAAACATTATTACTAAAAATTAAGTTAAAATGTCCAAACAAAGTAGATAGTAACTCCTTGTAATCATTACTGTGATTAGATTAATTGCCTCGTTTGTTTTATGGTGATCTCGGAAAGCCAAATTTTGTGACGCTAAAAATATTGTTCTATTTTTTTTAGGGGAGGTAGGTAGGCAAAATATTTTTTAACAACAAAACAGATCACATTAGGAAATCGGCAGAACCTCTATATACTTGTTCAAAAAAATATTTTAGATATGCTTTAAAAAATGTGTTATTATTCAGCAAAACCAACGGGAGGTGTAGTTTCCATTAAATTATTTTATTGTCATAAAATATATATTTATTTATTACAAGTTTAGGATGCTACAGAACCCAGTTCCAAAAAAAGAATCCTTTGTTTATGCTTATAATAATACAATATGGATTTTTGGACCAATTTAACAAAATGTAGAATTTAGAAATTATTCAGTTAATAATTACATTTAAAATACATGTGCGAAAAATAATTGCTTTAAATTACGACTTGAATGTTGTAATTTTTAAGCCAGGCATCAGAATCCCGGCTACTTAAAAATAAAAGCGAATAAGAGACATGGCATACAATTTTTTTTTAGAGTTTGACTAATTAACCATTTACATTTTTCATATCAAGCCAAGTCTTGACAAAACTGCGATGCGGTTTACCCTGACTAATTACTATTTTGGTCAAATCTGAACGGGGAATCCCTAAATCTCTCACGAATAATTTGTCGTCATCGTCATATGAAACGTTTACTAAAATTAAATGTTATAAGAAATTCTACGATATCGTTGGTGTTTCATACAGGTCATTTATTTACTTGCATTTTTAAAAATCAATTTGGTAAAGTAAGTTTAGAAAATTTCCCCTCTAGATAACGCCTTTACTCTTCACTTATCAAAAGAATTTTAAAAGAAATTGGAAATCCATTACCACTACCAACATAAAGGAAACAGATGTAACGACCCAATTACAGAATCTAATTCGAAATTTCTAAAATCTTATTGGTTTAGACGCCGAAGGCGTGCCTGCCTCCGAGTCCGCTTTTCAACGTGCGAAAGAGCTTATTACGCTTCCTGAAACATATAATTCTGTATTTTTATTGTATTTGTACTATTGTCTTTGCCAAAAACATTGACTTCAGGGAAAACATTTTTCAGCGTGCCTTCCCAAGGTTCACTGAAGAGCGAGACAATGAAATGGATAAGAACTATTCTATTATTGTGTTTATATTAAAACACATTTATGTTTCAAAGATGTTTTAGTGGTAGTATTAATTAATTAAAAATATTTATAAAATAATACTACAATATTATATTATTTCATTTTATAGCAAAGGAGGCACTGCCTCCCCAGACAAGCCGCCACTGGTTATGTATGTAATGAGCGGAGCATCGCACTTAAATAAATGTTTTTGGAATAAATAAAAACTCGATAAATACAAGAAAAGTTTAAATAAATGAACAGTGTAAACTGCTACGATCAAGGGGGAGGGAGCAATTGCCCTCTTGCTCCAAAATATCAACCCATATAAGAATGCTAGAAAAATATATTAATAGTGATACTTCTCTCTTACTTTACTATGCAGTTCTCGTTAAATATTCCTGCAAAACAGCAATCAAACCATTTGTTTAGTGGCAAATTCTCAAGTATGCCATTTTGCATAAGAGTTTTGTAAAACTCAGGATCTTCTTTTTCCAAAAGGTTATAGGTGCACTCCAATAACTTAGGTACATCACTTTGTATCTTAATCATATTATCATAAAATTTTCTAGCGATCCAAAAAATATCGGTGTCATCGTCACAAAAATGTAATAAACATTTTACGATGGCCATAAAACTAGCAGAATTAAAATGTTTTTCTTGTGCAGGATTTAAATCAAAAGTAAAATTGCCAGTCTGCACTAACCACATCGACAGGAAAACTTGCGACTGTGGTGTTTTCTCATCAATAATTTTTGTTACTAGTAATGTATGATACAAATCATTATACTCTTGTTTTCTCTGATCCATTACAAAACCATGACAGTCCACTTGCATAGGGGTTACTCCTTAAAATACGAAATATGTAAGAATAAATACTAAAAGTGGCCAAGATAAATTGCTGAAAACTATTTAAAGTTACTAAGCAGGCCGCTAGAGGGCGTAACACCAGAGCTGGATAAATTACTTTTAATACGGAATCATTTACCCATGTTTTCAGAAAAAGTAATGGAATTACTTTAAATTACATTACCATGGAATAAAAAGTCATTCAATTACTTATTAGGTACTTAATTATATTTTTAATTACTTTTAAATTGTAGAAGAAAATGAAAACACCATAATATAAATATATTTGGCTGGGGGTTCTGCAATAGTGCATCGGGCTTCCATAAGTTGTTATACCAAGTAAGTTAGGAATTTCATTTATATGCTGGCTTATACTGTATCATATGGTGTACTTCAGGAAAATAGTTTCCCATATAGCATATAGGTACAGGGCGGCCCAAAAAAGCGTGTTAACAAAAAGTTGTATTTTCTTTTTAAATGGAACACCCAGTATTTATTGCATATTTAGGTTTTTATTAGTGCCCTTTATAATTGCTCAAAATTTTGTGTAAATTGCTATATTAGTTTAAGAGCAATAAATAAAAAAACTTGCAGTCCTGGAAAAAAATGAAAAAACCATCTAAAATCATGTTCTAACCGATGATATTTATAACAAAGAGTCTAGAGATACTATGAATCCAATAGTGTTTATATATTTTATACAGGGTGCTCATAAAAAGTTTTTAAAGGCGACACATTTTAAAATATTTTTTTCCTCAAATGAAACACTGTATATTTTAAATATATAATTTAAATATTTTAAAATGTGTTGTTTTAAAAACCTTATTTATTATGAACTATGAATTATTCAAAAAATCAAAATACAAAAATCTTATTTAATGCTATTTATTTAAAATGATTTTAATTGCTTTTTTTCCCAGGACTGCAAAACTTTTTTTTAGTTTTTAATTTATTGCTCTTAAAATGCTATACTTACATAACCTATCCCAGGCGCAGTGGCGGCGCCAGGATTTTTGGGATGATGGAACAAGTGGGCCCGATAATTTTAGGGTGGGCACTACCTAAATCAAAAATGACTTCTAAAAAAAAAAGATCGTCGCCTCCCCCACGCTCTATAATAACGCCATAAATGGGGTAAACAAAACTCCCCTCTTGTCAAACTGACGAATTATCGTATTTCCGTAACGGCTGGTAATAAAATATCGACGTCCATAAATATTTTTTTATATACTGAACTTTAGTGAACTTTACTGAGCTTTACTGAAATTTACTACCACTCCCTTCTCATCAAAAATGTCATAGTCCTAGCCCCCTTCCCCAACGAAAATTCCTCAATTTTGGGTGAGCACCCATATTTTTAGGGTGGGCTAGCGCCCACCCTGCCCTTCCCCCCTGGCGCCGCCGCTGCCGAGGAGGTAACCAATCGATATGTAGTAGGTAATTAATTACAATAGCCCACAAATTTACATATTATGGTAATACATATTAGGTTACAAATAATATAAAATAAGATTAGGTTTAGGTTTTCACAATGTCTGCTATGGTTTTAGTCCAGACTCCAGAGACCCTCAGGCTGCGTTTCTTCATCTAACCAAATATCACATAACTAACATTAGTGACATTAAATCGGATCTCGGCATAATAGTCAATGGTTTTCCTGTATTATATTAGCATTTTAGGAAAAAAATGCCTTACATTTCTGGTTTTAATAAAGTTCCGGATCATCCACGTTAACATCGAATTACCAGATAAAAATTTCCCAAAAATGTCGAGTGATATGTAATTTTATAGATTATTAGGGTCAGAAAAGAGATAATAAAATAAAATAATTAACACTTGTTTAAAAAAAGGTAAAGTGCTGCCAGAGCATACAGCGATGTAGATCATTAATTTAAGTAGTTATTATTAAGAGTAAATGAGATGAATGTCATTTTTGGGGTTATTGTGGTAAAAAAAGCTAATTTTGACACACTTATCTGTCAAAAATATTGAGCGTTGTTTTCAGGGTTATCGCGGGCGATAAAATTTGAAAATTAAGCAGGCGAAATTTAATATTATCGCCCTATTACCATCGACTCTGCTGTCTCTAAGATTTTTGTATTATTATTATTATTATTATTATTATTATTATTTTTTATTTCAGCAATATATTTCAGGTACAAATAATACAATTTATTCTAAATAATAGAAAAACTACTCCACTATTGCTAAAATTTAAGATGCACAATGATATTTAAAACTGTGTGCATATTTGATACTGATGTTTGATCTAGATTTGGTTAGATAGATTTTGTTTAGAAATCAAGAGAACACTAGATCCAATGAAGTGTTTAATTAGAGTTTAAGTGTTAAGTGTAAGAACACTGTGACGCATACAGCTATTTAATTAGCTATGCGTTGTCTATTTGGTATATTTTGACTATATAATAAAGTATATGTAAAAAAAAATTATTAAATCATTGTAAATAAATTTAGATTTTCCCAAGATAAATATGTTCAAAACCTCGTCAATTTATCAGATGTATAACTTGTTTAATAAGTACGCATCTGACATTGACATAGGATCCTACTAGTTTGGATATTATTATTAATTTAAGAAATTATTGGACAACAGGCTAACTGTTAGATAGTATAGTTTGATTAATGTATACCTGTATAGCAATGCAATGTTGATACGCAATCCCATTTTAATCTGTTTGAATATGTTGTTTTTCTGTATCTCAATGTTTTTAACTAGAATAGATCTTAATAAGAATTTTTTTTTAAATTGATATATTGTAAATATCTTAAGTTTGTTTTACTGTAAAAATATCTACATTGTATGATATCTGATTACCATGACGATGCTTTGTTATATCTAATAATTTTGTTGGCATTAAAGATATTATTATTATTATTATTATTATTATTATTATTATTATTATTATTATTATTAAATAAATAATATAAAATTCGCTTTTACAATACGGTTTTCTAAAATGACTATTTAGAAAAAATGACAAACCGGTCATAATCCATAGTTTGGTACATTTTTCCCCTATTTTTCGTTCTATACGCTCTTTTTAACTAAAATATAACCCTCGTTTCCTCCAACGCAACAAAATTATTATGCATAGTACCTACGCTACAACAAACTTTTTTTTTTTTAATCTTTATTTAGAGCACCTATTGGTAATTACAATGTTACATTCTGTTTGAATTCCTTAATCAGTGCGTGGAGCACTGGTCTTAGGAATAGTAACTACATATTTGGCAACAGCATTAGCTTAATAATTATAATACAAATAATAGTTCATCATACTTAAATATACCATCAAAAATAAAGAAATCTACAAATTGCAAACAAAAAAAAAGAGTTAGTTTAGTTATCACTTCCCTTACATGTTAAAGTGCGCTTTTAAGGCTCTTACAAATTTATAATCAGTTTTACTATTTTTAATATTCTCAGGTAACTTGTTATATATGCTTTCGAAATTGGATTACAAATGCCTACATTAGTTCGTATATTTTCCAGGTATATATTATCACAGAACCTTGTATTATGGACGTGAATATTATTGTGAAAAATAATTTCAACAATCGATTTTTCTGTCTTATTTGTTATTCTATAGATCAATTTACATTGCTCAATTTCTAAAAGTTTTTTTATTCTACATACTTTGACCTCCCCATAGAGTTGCTCAGTGTGGGTCATATGATTATACCTACTGAAATAAAAAATTTTATATTTTATTTTGTAAAGTTTGAATAGTATTTAAATCTCCGACGCCACACGTTCCCCACACTGGGATCAGATATCTAAAGTGAGACAAGTAGTAAGTGTTGTAGATACTCATTTTTGTAGTTTTGTTAATATAACCTCTAATTCTATAAACCACAGTTATATGTGCTAAATAGAATTTTTTAAAATTTAATACTTATAGACATTTTGGGTTGCATAAAGATTTGTATTAATTATTAACTAACCAGCAACTTTGACTATAACACTGACAGGCATTATTTACTCACAATCAAAGTTGTCCGGTTAGTAAATTAAAAATTAAGATAGCCAGGCCACTATGATTTTGAGAACATTTTAATAATTTAATTATGTCTGCCAATGTCATGTATGTCACCATATAAATTGTTGGTTAGTCAATAGAGAACTTGCATGAAAATTAAATTTGAAAGATTTGTAGTTTACGCCCCAAAATACATCTTTCCTGGTAAAATCATAAATTTTGGTGTAGTAGTATCTATACCTACCTTATAATATAATACATACTTATTAGATCATTATTTTTTATCTGAATAGGTACTAGGTACATCAAGAATGGATACCTGGTAAGACTAACCAATCTAATTTAGAGCAGCATACATAATATTTACCTAACAACAGTTTCCATAATAAACTTCTGTAAGCCTGGGGCACAGTAAATCGTAAACAAAATTGTTTAAGTTTCCCTGGGTCAAGGGGCTTTTCCTTAAGTAACATTTCCAATGATTTTTTTTCCTCGACACTCTTAAATCCTACTTTTTCATAATAAATTGATCTAAAATTACGTTCATCGGTAGTCATATTTTTTAAATTTTTGTTGAAAAGAGAAGCGAAGATGTAATTTTAAACAAGAAGTGACAGGTATCTTTTTAAGGTTAGTTATAGGAAATAAGGATGGCGGTTTGAAACAGGATCGGTTTTTTTTCGAAATAGGATCTTATTTGGAACAGGTATGCCGATGCATGAGTACATCCAGACTACGGTTCCGTTATGGAACTTAAACAAACTAGCCAATTAAAAGTAGAGGTGAGATTACCGGTGACTTTCAAGTAACCGGTATACCGGTGACAGCGACTTTAAGGTCACCGGTATTTTTAACAGCGACTTCAGACCCGGTGACTTTCATAAAAATCTCTACCTTTAGATGAAAATATTTTTAAGAGGAAAAACTATAGAGATAATAATATTATTATTATTATTATTATTATTATTATTTTGTAAATAATTTACAAATGGCGAAGTTGAAGCAAGCTCCCTCACTTAACCACTAGGTATTTGGATTTTAAAATATTTTAGAGCTTGTTCTTACTGTTTGATGATTCAATCACTGCGTGTAACCCTTTTAAAATCATTTAAAATTTATATAAAAAATATATTTGCATACCTTAATATTATTTAAAAAATCTTTTAAAAAAAATAGTTTTTAACAAATCAACTTTTCACACAAGCTCTCATAAAAACTAAACATTAAATATCACTAATCTATAAACACAACTTTCAAAAATAAAAATATACGGTGACAGTGAAATAAAAACCAAAACGTAACCTAAATCCTATAATCCTCTCAAACCACGTCAATCCGTGGCATCACCCTGCAAGTTATGCAAATACTACCTTCTCGAGCTTGACCAACCACAAGCAGAAATAAATTTTATTATTTTAATATTGTTTCCGCTGTGTTCAGCAACCAGTCATACAGGTCGCTGCACAGCCCGGCGCCTCGATGAGAATCGAAAATCCAATCGCGCTGTTATCTGTACTCGCAGGTCACTGTTTAGGTCGCTGGTCGCTGTTTAGCTCGCTGGTCGCTGTTTAGCTCGCTGGTCGCTGTTTAATATTCGCATTTCGAGCAGTTACCAGTGACTTGATCTGATCGGTCACCGGGTAAGCCCGATACTTGGAGCGGCGACCTGGGTGTGGTACGGTAGGTCGCGGTGACCTGGGCAATTTGGTCACCGCTAATACCGGTGACCAGATAGGTCGCCGGTATAAGTCACCGGTACAAAAATATCGCTCATCTCTAATTAAAAGTGCTTCTAGGCCCAATATATCAATCCCTTGGCAACTTTATCAGCCAGATAATTTCAATGGAAACCATTGTTGAGACAATTGTTTCTATGGAAATTATCTGGCTGGTAAAGTTACCAAGAAATTGATATAGCGGGCCCTAGTCATGCGCGTGGGCTGGGTAGTGAGATCTCAGAGTGAGTTTCAGAGTTGCTTTGGTAATTTGCTTCTCTATATTCTAAAATTGTTGGGTTAATGTTAAGCCGAAATTATTTCTATTTTAGTTGTATTTGAATAATGGGAAATATTATATCCATAGTTGTTTAGGCATGTTTGCCACCTAGTCGGTAAACAAACTACCACTAAAAAAATATTAGAAAGATTCCAATGTACAATTAAAGTTTTTTATTTAATGCGCCAACAAAGAAGAGTTTGCGTAGAGGGTTTGAAAATTTGACAATTGCATCAAATTGTCGGATATGGATTGGTACCCTTAAGGATGAATTAATCGTTTCATACTTCGCTGTAGTGCTAAGGACCTTTGGACCGGCCAAGTTGTCGAGGAAGAGTTGCAAACAATGTTGCCAGGTCAAAAAATTAAAAATCACCAGACCCTTGCTTTAAAAGTTGCCAGAAATCACCAGATTCTTAATTTCTCGCATTATCACATACAACACCATATAATTAATGTAAAATCAAATATATTGCTGTGATTTCTAAAAAAAAAAAAAAAGGTCATACCTCGAAAATAACATAAGTCAAATTTTTTTAAGAAAACGCCAAGTCACTTGTCATTTATGGCACCCTGTTGACGTCTGGTCTATTTTACGTTTAGAGGTTGGCTAAATAGACAGGACCGGACTATTTTTTATGTTCCATTAACAAACAAAAAAATATTTAAATATTAAGTTCCTTATCTCCCATTTTAATTTATCAAAGAAGACTTTACAAATTTTTCTATTTAAATCGTCGTTCTTAACTAAAGTTGTCAAGAAACTTTTGGAGATGTTATCCAAATTGGAACAAAAGTCAAGAACCTATTAGGTATCCACTGAATACTACCTAGATATTGTGATAGGAATTACTTACAAATAAAGTAATGTACCTACTAGTAACATAAATATTATCGACAAAGCTTTTAAAAAATTTAACTTATCGACACACTACTCTCCTTTGCTCGTGAATATTAAAGAATGTAATAAATGCCGGTAATACTGCACCAGCTAGGTAGAATACGTAAAACATGGTATATATGGTTAAATTATTGGTATACAAAACAATCACTATTCTTCATTTTAGTTATGACTCTAACTTTCAATCAGAAAACTCTATATACACTATATAAAAAACAGCCACAAAAATACTAAAAAACAACGAAAATAATAGGACGCGAACTGACATGTGAACTTGTTACGGTCCACACTAAATCTAGTAACTTTTCTGCGGAACTAGAATCAGCTGTGAATGTCATCTGTGGCTTTCAACTGTCGAAACGCCGTTTTCTATCGCGATATGATCACCTCTCATTTAAGCTTTTGACGCCAGGGTGGGCACTCATGTTGTTTAAGCTATAAACATGAGTGCGCACCTTAAATCAGATGTATGTTATTTCCGAGGTACGACCTTTTTTTTTTTTTAGAAATCACTATATAAAAAACAGTATATATAAAACAGTAACAGATACAAATTCTGTAAATCCCCCGCTACTAAGAAATATTCGGCACAGAGAAGTAGAGAGTTTCCAGCCAAAGACAAACGCTTTTCGCTTTTGAAACCAATAAGTTTTTGCATCGATGTCACCATTTTTAACAAAGAAGAATAAAACACAATCAAGCCATTTTTCTCTCTTTTTTTAAGATATAAGCTTATCATCAGTGTCGAAAAATCACCAGAAATTAGACTTTTTTAAAAGTTTTCACCAGATCACCAGATGGGGTTCAAAATCACCAAATCTGGTGAAAAATTACCAGACCTGGCAACATTGGTTGCAAAAACATGACACTCTAACGACCAGTGTTGCCAATACATTTAGGAAAAATGTTCGGATATAAGATAGTATGATTACCGACTGTCCTTAAAAATTACCCATTTTTTTAGACTTAAAAGCAAAACTGTATCATTTATTAAATGATTTTTGTTCCGATGTAACAGTCTACTCCTCTCCACTAGTCTGTTGCGCTATAACAGTCTGCTCCGCTGTAATAATCTGTTCCGTTAACAGGCTGAACAGCTGAAATGGATAGCGATCGCTACTAACTGTTTCATTACCTTCGATTTTGCAAAATGGGTCAGAAAAACCCATAACCTTCTTAATGTTTAAAGAAGAAAATGTCTCTGTGCTTTCTTTTGTCCTCGCGTTTACAGAAAAGGCAATGGGAAAACCTATATTGGCATAACAATAGTATATCCAGGCCGCGATTTTGTTATGGGTCTAAACTAAACCAGCCAATTGCAGTGCTTTATGCCGTGGTTGAGGTAGGAGTTTTTGTTAGGTGCGTTTATTTTGAGAATGTGGCATATTTTATCCAGATGACGGAAACGGTAGATTATTTCTTAAAGGAAGATGGCTATAGAAAAATGATAAATAGGAAAGTTTCTTGTTTTGTTTTTCATAGACACAGACATAAGTTTTTAGGCAGTCTCAATAATATTATTGTACGTATACATTTTATACTAACTTTTGACATATATAGTGTTTTTGTAATCATATTACCTTAGTCCTTATAGTCGTTGTTTGAATTTTACTAGTGAACCATCCTCAATGTCAATACACTAATTGATGGTATATTGTCGCGTATCAAAATTATAGACGAAGGGAACGTAAGCGAATAAGCAAAGCATTTACACTTGAAAATGTTAATCAACTCCACTAAGTAAGTGTCTGTTTGAGTTTTTACAATGTTTTGTAACCATTAACATGGGAGAAGGGGTTCCTTTTTGCTCAGTCAGCAATTTATTAAAAGAGGGGATTTCCCAGGATGGACTATTTAAAATGGAACCCTTTATACCAACCAATTCAAACAATTATGTTTATCAACTTTCGTCTACAAACTCCTCCTACAAAACTAGAAATGTCCTTGTTCTACCTACACACTATCTTTCCACTATGCCTATTCTTATCAGCAGACTCAACATCTAATTAGATAAGGACCTTGGTATAGCGTATAGTTACGACCTATCATTCCTCTGTGGTATAGCCCTAGCAGCTCAGGCCACCCAGCAAGTTTGACGGCAATATCAATTCCTCGACAACCCATTTTTTTTCTGTGCGTGTACATAACCTCAATTAAACCCATTTTTCTTCTGTGCTTAAACCTATAAAAAATCTTATTCCAAAAATGCTATCTCGTTTCTTCAAATCGAAATTATTTAAAAGTAAATAATATAAAAAAGTAAATAAAGTTTCATTACAACTTTTCCATGTTTTAGGTGCAGCCCCTGTTATTAACAGATGCTTATTAAACACTTACATAGAAACTCCTACGAGATCTCTTCCAATAGTAGAACATAACAATTCCTGGATTTATAAGGAGAACTATAAAATAAACACTCCTCGATTAGATAATAGAGTAATTCTCCCTAATATTCTGACTCGTATATATCCATTTGATGAAACACCCAAACTTACCAATGATATCATAGCTCCTCCATCAAATGCTAATTGTCCTAAGGAAGCTGCAAGGTTAATAGTTATCAGAAGAAAAAAAATGAAGAAGCATAAGCTAAGAAAATTAAGAAAACGAATGAAATTTGAATGGGGAAAAGTAAGTTTTCCGAGTTTCATAAAGTCTTGTTTATGATTGTATGAAAGGTATCGTAACCTTTAATTATTAAGTAAATTAGTTCATACCGGTTAGGTTATTATAATCAAAGCTGCTCATAGGTTTATTAGGCAATCCAACGATGTGTCCAAATGGCGGCTGGCTGGCAAATACTGCTTTGTAATTGGTGCGCGTGACCATAAAAATAATGTTGCTGGTGGCATTTAACTGGTGACTCAATGCTTTTTACCAGCCAACCGCCATATTGAATCACGTGGTTTGGATTCCCTAATTGAAAAAAAGTCAAGTTGTCAAAACTTGTTAACAGTTGTTATTGGTGTTATTTTAATTAATTTATAATTTTATTTTAGTTACGACAAAGAAGAGAATTTAAAAAAGAAAAAGAATTTCAAGCAGTACTTATTCAAAAATGTAAAGAAGCAGATGCTTTCTCAGCAGAAAATTATGTGGAGGAAAAATTAGGTAAATTACATGAAGTAGTCATACCTAGATATTGGAAAGGAAAAAGAATGCCTGAATTTTTAATTCGAGAAAAAATGGGGCTACCACCCAAATAGGTCTATGTAAATTGTCTAGTGAAACATGTTTTAATATTGCATAATATATCTTTATTTCATTCTTACTACATTCAGTTATTTTTGGAATTACCTTGCACCAGCAGTGAAAAGTTGCAATAATTGTGGATGATCTTTCATTAAATTTATAAGAGAGTGGATTCGAGTTTCTGTAAACTCATGATTTGATTGTTCTCCTTCCTTAGCATGTTGATCTCCCGCTACTTTTAACTGGAAGACGCCACTTTTAGAAGTTTTTTTGCATTTTTCTACAAAATATTGAAACTACTATTATTATTTACTCAGAGCACTAATGTTAGAAAATATAAAATATGTTCAGTATTTCGCCACTGATAAGGAATATAACATTTTGTTATTGTAGGAATACATTATTTATTTATTTATTTATTATTAATCCTTAAATACTCTACGGAATAAAATATTCCAATTGGTACATCTAAATATAAGATACAATTACAGCAGAAAAAAACAATACGTAGTACAAAACAAACAACAGAGTTATTGAGCCAAAACAGATTAAAATAGTACAAGTCATTACAGGTTTTTTAGTGAATAAAGACTAATCCTAAACAAATCGCAATCCTGAAAATAAGTATTATAATTCTTCAGTAGTCTTGAAATAAAGGCATTTTGTCCGTAATTGGTTCTATGAGTAACTTCAAAGAAAAGTTGCGTCTGCCTCGTGCGCCTTGGTGGAACCAAAATGTATTTCTAATGCATTTAAATATACAGGGTGTTACAAATTTGACACTCACCATTGGGATCTCATAAACGGTAAGAGATACAGGGAAGATGGAATTGGGATAAAGTTGCGCAATTTAAAGACGGCTAATAAACCATTGATTAATTTGTAAAACTCCTAGTACTTCCGAAGATATTCGTAAAAAATCGAAAATTCTCATTTCTGTTTTTATCTTCTACCTTTATTTATAGAGATGGCTAGAAACTAATATTCATTTTTACCTTTTATTTTCTGTAACTTGCTGAAACTGATTATAACTTTTCATTTTTCGGGTAAGTAGAGATCTCACGATTTTTTTTTGGTGGGGTTGGTGGAAGAGCCAGTATACTTATTTATTTATTTTATTTATTTATTTATAAACAAAAACATTTTACATAAAAACATAGTATCTTCATTCTAAAATTAACACAAATGGAAAATAACATATCAAAATAATTTATAACACCTAGGTGTGGAACACCTGTATGTGCGTAATTTACATTAAATATACGTATTTATATAATGTATTTAACAGTATGCACATTCAGAAAAAAAATAATACATTTCTAATATCTAGTATCACTTTTTAGTGCAAAAACCGAAAGAAAGTAGAAGAAGAGCTAAAACAATTCTAGAAAGCTAACAATATTATTAAAAATATAGTTGTTCAGTTGTTTTTTAAATTGCCTTTTGTCAGTTAAGGTTCTAATATTTTTTGGTATTAAGTTATATAGTTTTGGACCATAGTATGTTACAAAGTGTTGCATCATTGTTGTTCTAGTTTTATAAATATTTATTAGTTTATTTGTGTTTCCTCTGGTCTGATGATCATGTGACACCTGCGATCTTTTGAAATCATTATTAAAGTGCAAAAATTGACATACCGTGATAATTTACAAAGTTCTAATGTTACAGAGTTCTCTGGAATAAAGTTGATTTGTAGGAAAAAGCTTAGGTTTCTTAAGACTAATTTTTACAATGGAATTTTGCACAATTCGAAGTTGCTCAAGATTTCAGTTGTACATTCCTCCCCAGACCAGTATACCATATTTTAGAAGGGGTTCAACAAGCGCCTTATAGACCATAATGATAAGCTTTCTGTTAAGAAATTCTCTTAAAATGTAAAACTTGTGAATTAAGCATCTGACTTTTTTATGCAAATATAAAACATGTTGGTCCCACTTAAGGTTCTTGTCAATGACAATGCCCAAATATTTAAGATTAGTAACTTCCATAAGTGGCTCATCAATACCTGAAATCACAATTTGATTAAAGTTAGGTCTATTTACAGTATTTAATGAGAAGGCGATGTAATGCGACTTTTTGATATTTAAAGTTAATTTGCGGCTGTCTAGAAAACTCTGTATTTTAAGAAAATTTAATATAATTTTTTCTTTTAACAATGACCAACTTTCATCACTAAAAATGACAGCCGTGTCATCCGCATATGCCACCACCTTTCCACCCACGCCAAGATTGCAGATGTTATCTATGTACAAATTAAATAGAATCGGTCCCATCACAGTACCCTGAGGTACACCATGGCCCACAATTTTGGGAGAACTAAGCACATCCCCAATCCTGACATGCTGGACCCGTCCACTTAAATAGTTCTTGAAGACCCTCCACACGATCCCCCTAACACCACTACACTCGAGAGTATCAAGCAATATGGAGTGAGATACCGTGTCGAAAGCCTTCGCCAAGTCCAGAAATAGGGCAATACATTTTTTTCCCTCATCCAAGTTCTGTACCACTTCTTGTGTCAGTTCAAACATAGCATCAGCCGTACTACAGCCCTCAACGAAACCGAATTGGTTCTTAGAAAGCAAACCGTTGGCATTCAAAAATTTGACAAGTCTATACTTCAGGCATTTTTCAAAATTTTTTGCGATATTCGAGATAACGCTTATAGGTCTATAGTTGTTTATATCGTCTTTACTGCCTGATTTATGAATTGGAGTGACAATTGAAATTTTAAACGCGTCTTAAAAATTAAATTTACTATATGTACTATAGGATTAGTTAGTTTCGCATGCAGAAATTTAAGTACTCCAGAGGATACGCCATCAGAACCTGAGGAACAATGGTTCTTTAAGCTGTTTATGTGTTTGTTAATTTCATTGTTGTTGGTTGGGTATAAAAACATCGATGCATGATTGTTATTTTGTGAATGTTGCTCTTGGTTTGAAGTTTTAATTTTGTCCTTAGGCCTATATAAGGCCTTTTGTATCCCCTATAGTCTGGGTAATATCAGCCAGACGGGACCTACAGCTTAACGTGAAATCCGAATCACTTGTATGCACTAGTTATCCTTTTTACGCCCCCCCCCCCAGAGGTCCAAAACGCCACTCACGGTCCCGATATTAGGAATCGCTAGTAACTGCACTCTTAAATCCACAAAATTTTGGATATTAATATCGGCAGTTGTTGCCGATTATCGGTATCGTTTCGGCAGGAAAAGGGGCAATATAGGTATCTGCAAACTTAGAATGAAGAATTTTTGGTTTTTATTGCATATACCCACCAAAGATAATACTCGCAAATATAATAAAATAAAATGCATTTTTATGTAGAAGAGTAACATTGTTATTTTAACAAAGCTCAAAACTATTAGTAATAAATATAAAACTATACGAGACTTCTTAAATGCTGTGGCCAGTAGATTATGAATCACACTGGAAAAACTATTTTATTCGGTGTATACGAAAGGGTACAGAAAATATATTCTCTCTAATAATACATTAATACTTAATCCTAATTTTTTAATATAATGATGTAAAAACAGCAATATTTCAGCTCTATCTGAATTTAGTCTATTTCTTTTAGGCTCGTAGATATTGGTGATATTACCTTACTCACTAATGAGTTGTTCGCTTGACACATTGACAGCCGGCGCTGAAATATAGGATAATTCTATGCTGTATTGAGTGTATTGTATAGACTAGGATATTTCTCTTTTTCGACTTGCCACCATTCAAAGGGAGATTTATCTTTTAATAAAGCTGGAGTCGCTAAATATAATGTTTGTTATTTCCTCTTTCCATTTTTGGGTAATTTTTTTCGCAGTCCTGGTTTGGGATTTTTCACAGAACTCGAACAAAGAGAAACGTTATTAACGTGTTAAATGATAGATGCCGCTGTGACTTTTAAATGACGGTAATGGCGATTGCTGACAGCGCCAAGTGTAGTGCGTTTAAACTAATGCGGGGGTAGGGGAAGCCATTATTTTTTTGAAGGTCAAAATTATTATTTTGAAATTTAAAATTTGTAGTAAATATTTTTATTAATTACGTTTTTGTTACTAATAAATACAATTTGCACTGCACGATTTGTAACAACAACGTATTTTTAATAAAAATTATTTAACACAAATTTTAAATCTCAAAATATTAATTTACCTTGATGACAAATATATTTGGTTTATCTTTAGTAAAACAATCAATAATACAACTTTTTTATTGCACAAAATCATTCAATTTATATAAAATGAAGTCTTGAAGGATTCCTTAACCCACACAAAAGCAGAGGCCGAGGATTAACCCTCCTTAAAAATGTTCTCAAACTACTACATATCACCCTCTACAAACCTCGGCAGCATAAATAAATGTATAAAGAAAATAAATAACTGAGATCACACATCTATTGTAACGCCCTCACTATGTTTGTCTAAGTTTTACTTACTTTTTCGTCCTTCTCTTAGGCGTCGTTACAATTCTCTGATGGTAGGTTCGTAGTACTAGTGTGTTATACCACGGTTTCTCCTTGAATTCCTTGGAAATAGTTAAGGGAGCACTTTTCTTATTTTTTTAAGGAGCGAACCCCTTTTACTTTAAGCTTTTTGTACTTAGTTTCGATAATTCTGTTTTTTTCTAAGGGAGCTTTTATCGAAAGTTAAACTCGATTAATTTTTAACACTATTTTTATTAATTAAAAATAATTGATTAGTTAAGGAGAGCCTCCGTTTACATGAAATTTAAATTCTTTAAACAATTCTTTTTCCGACACTTACTTTTCACTTAAGTTGCGAGAGTAGTTTTTCCGAACCGAATCTGTTAGTTTAACACCGATGGTAAACTAAAATTTATTTAAAAACAATAATTTCAGTCACTGATATGTTACTAAAGGTCAATGCACTATCATTAATTGAACCACAATTAAAACCCAAAATTGGCAGAGTAACTAGTAGACAACTAACTTTCACTAAGACTTTTCCACAGTACTTCACGACTAACTTTCGGCAAGACGACTTTTAAACAATGCAAGACACTTTTTCAGACTGACTTTTCTACTAAAATTTGTTCGTAGTTATAGGGAAAATATGCATTAATTATGTCAAAAAGAACATATTTATGAGACGTTTAAAAAAATTTATTAGTCATAAATTTCGATGCGTGAACCTACTTTTCTGGAATACCCTTGTCGGTAGCCGCAGAAGCAGCATATTACATTTTTTTAGTAGCTGTAAATATATCAAAATTTAGATTAATGAGACAGTTCAACCGAATTTAACAGAAACAGGTGTTCCAGCTTAAATGATTAATTTTTTTTATCTATAAATTCTATTTTCTTTAAGATTTGCTTCAGTTGCCGTCGTGCGTTTTGTGTGAAACAGTCGAAAATTCCGCGAGTCACTGAAAAGTGAAAAGAAGTTAGAAATAATAATAAAAATAATTTCTTTAAATTTAGTTTGTGATGTTGCGGAAAATTTTTCTATTTGTTTGCATATTTTACACCGATCGACTGATAGAAAATATTTGGATTAAGTGAGTTTAAAAAAATTAAAAGTTATCCCGATTCCTGATATTTTAACAAAAAAAGGTGTTTCTTTAATCAAGCAAATTTAGTATTTTATAATTAAAATAAATTATTATTTAAACAGTTTTTAATAATTCATTGACCTATATCTATTTTTTTTTCTTGAATAAAATTTTGTAGTTAACTAGATTATCAATCAAATTCAGTTTTTAAATAATCCTTTAAATTTTTATTTAAAAATAACAGTTAAATAAATAACTTATTTATTTTTATTTTATTTTTAACATGTTTTAAAAAAGGTTGAAACGAGAATAGTAATTAAACTTAATAAAAATAACATCCTGCCAAATAATTTTTAAGTGATTTAAAAGTAATTATTAAATTTGAAAAGTTTTTATTTATTTAAAAATTCCTGCCCATTACACTATGTACACAAATAAGTTTAGGGTCATAATCATACATCGAGATCCAGTACCAGTAGAGATCAATAAATCAGTTCGAGGTGTCATTTTATTACAGTGAAGGTCAGTATCGGTGAAGGGCATCATCAAGTTCAGGTCTAAATCCAGTGTCAGTTGGTAAACATCATGTTCATCAACATCCTGAAGGATTTATCATGAAACGAGAACAGCGACAAAATCTTATATTGGCAAATTACGTCTCTTACCACTAGTTATCACACATATCAGATACAAAGGGCAAAGAAAGAACAATTTAAGTAACTTTAGGATTTTATTGTTTATTTTGCTTTTACAAAAACTTTTGTATATTTAAAGTGACTAGAACTTATTAACTTGGTAATTTTATTCACTTAAATTCTTGTAAACCCTTAAATAGACAGTCAACTTGATGATAATATTAGTAGTTATATCTTATATCATGTTGCAAAACAAAAATTAGGTAATGTACTACCTACCCGGAATATGTTCAATAACATCGAGCCTTTATTTTTAAACAACCTCGGTAAGAAACTGACTGAAGTTTTCAATAAAAAATATCATATTGTGAAAATAGAGACTTTTTTTTAAATCGCTTAATCAACAAATACATACCAAGATACTTGAATTATTTCTGGCAGAAAAGTAAAAAATTGTTTTAAAATTTAGGGTCATCGACCCTCACCGCTAGAAAATAATTTGAACTCTGTTTTCAAATTTTTTTCTTAAATATATTAATGTAGCGCCCTCACTTTAATGGCGTAAATGTTACTTACTTATTTTCGACGTTTTCCTGGAGGCACGTACAATTTTTACTTTGTAGGTTCGCAGCACCAGTGTGTTACACCCACGAACCTTTTATTTGTAAGGTTCGTGGTTACACCAAACAATTCTAAATCTATCGATACTAGATGCTTGAATGTTAATAATTAATGGCTCTATGTTTTCTGTAAATTTTCTAGGGAACTTAACTAAGTCAAATTAAACGACGGTTCACTTTTTAACACTAAGTTTATTGTAAGGTAAAATTCGAAACCACCATGTACAGGGACATTATTTTAAGTGTCTCACCCGATTGGCGACTTTGCTATCGACCACAATAGAAAAAAAATTATGTATTCCCTAACAGCTTTTAGTGAAGAAGCCAAATTTGATGTCAAAAAAAATCTATGTTTACAAATTTGACAGATACGACGCCATATTGGATTTTCTTCAATGGCAACCCTACCTTATAGTAAGCCAGCTGAAATCGCCTATTTGTTCCAACATTAAAAATGTATAATTATCAATATTTATTTTCAGCCGTTCCGGAGATACGAGGCTTCGAAATTGGTGATTTTGTTATCATCGAATTAACAGAAGCTTTGAGATTAGAAACTCAAATTTTTCTGGAGATACGCAATTTTTTATGGCGGAGCCACCCATGCTATTGCCATATATGTCAGATGTCAAAAAATGACAGATACGACGCCATTTTGAATTTTTTTAAATGGCAACCCACATTTATAACTACGTCAGTGTATTGCATTTCGCAGTCCGATTTTAAAAATATATAGTTGTCAATATTTATTTCTAACACTTACAGAAATACGACCGCATCGTACGATTATGTGTTTTAGGTGTAACAATCGTACGATGCAGTTATTGATACGGTCGTATTTCCGTAAGGGTTGGAAACAAATATCGACAATTATATATTTTTAAAATCGGACCGCGATATGCTCTATTTACTGACGTAGTTATAAATGTGGGTTGCCATTTAAAAAAATTCAAAATGGCGTCGTATCTGTCATTTTTTGACATCTGACATATATGGCATTAGCATCGGTGGCTCCGCCATAAAAAACTACGTATATCCAGAAAAAATTGATTTTTTAAATACAAAGCTTCTATTTTTTAATGGGGTGAGACACTTAAAACACATAATCGTATGATGCAGTTTTTGATACGGTTGTATTTCCGTAAGGGTTGGAAATAAATATCGACAATTATATATTTTTGAAATTGGACCGCGATATGCTATTTACTGACGTAGTTATAAAAATGTGGGTTACCGTTAAAAAAAAATCAAAATGGCGTCGTATGTGTCATTTTTTGACATCTGACATATATAGCAATAGCATGGGTGACTCCGCCATAAAAAATTACGCATCTCCACAAAAAAATTGAGTTTCCAATCTCAAAGCTTCTGTTAATTCGATGATAACAAAATCACCAACTTCGAAGCCTCGTATCTCCGGAACGGCTGAAAATAAATATTAACAATTATACATTTTTAATGTTGGAACAAATAAGCGATTGCAGCTGGCTTACTATCAGGTAGGGTTGCCATTTAAGAAAATCCAATATGGCGTCGTATCTGTCAAATTTCTAAACATAGATTTTTTTTGACATCAAATTTGGCTTCTTCACTAAAAGCTATTAGGGAATACAAAATTGTGTTTTTTATTGTGGTCGATAGCAAAGTCGCCAATCGGGTGAGACACTTAAAATAATGTCCCTGTACAGTAAAACTTCACAATGATACAATGAACAATTCGACACTTACTTTTTGGTGACCGCGTAATACCGAGCCGAGTCAGTAAGTAAATAAATGAATCGTATGCGTCACTATCAACCGTAAACAAAACCCGTGCTTAAATCATTTTAACTTGGCAGACAACTTTTCACTAAGACGTTTCCACTTTTTCTACTAACTTCCGCTACTGACCTTTCCACAGTACTTCCGGCAAAACGACTTTTAAACAACGCGATACACTTTTTCAGACTGACTTTGCTACTGAGGTTCAGTTGCTTAAATACTTTACCGGACAATGGTGCTTAGCGCAAAATTCCACAGGAACCGCGAAAAATGTTAGTGCCGGGTGCAATGTTTTCTTTATTTGACATGACAAGCTATAAATTTATTCGGTTCTACACTGTAAGAAAAGGTGACATTTTTACATAAATTCCCTAGATCGAGACTTTCGAGGTTAATAATACCAAGTTGATATTTTCTTTCAGTGTATTAGGCTCCTGCAATAGCCTACTTTTAAATGACTGTAGTGTCGTGACGATAGACTTTATAGAGCAAGTACAAGTTTGTTATCACTAATGTCACTGGAACCAGGTCTCACTAAGGATTATAATTGGATAATCATTAATGGCAACACTTCTTTGCAAAGTAGGCAACTTGGTTCTCAAGCCTCTGACATTCTGGTAAAAAATTTCAGGGTATTGCGTGTGAATTTAAATGGAACATTTTCACCTTTGTCCTTGCGAGCCTTGAGCTCATTAGTTAATTTCTTATCTAACTCCCTTTGGTTTGATGTAAGATCGAAGTGTATGTAGATTTTTTTTTACCCTTGAATTTGTAACCATTCCTAAAAAATGTTCGGACGTCATCAGGCGAATTGAGCGTCACCTTTAAGGCTCGAACATTGTTGATATTGGGTTTCCCGACTCTACCGTTTTCGATACCAGTAACCAATTCTTAAGTGTTTTTATATTCAATTCTTTATTATTCCCTAAGACTTGCAATAACTTGGTTTGTTGACTTTTTGTATGACTAATGAAATATAATAGCCCATGATACAACTACAAGATGTATCATGATAATAGCCTGTAGGTGTAGCACTTTGGGCTCATACCTCTAAACTAAATGAAACAAAGGGCGTGGTTATGCATTTTACTAAGTCGAATCATAAATGACATTACCGTCTGTCTATTAAAATTTTTTATAGTATATCATCCTATTTGAGGCAGGCTAAATAAAATTTTTAAAAATCAAATTAATAGCGTAAATCCTGAAATTGTAAAAGTAAAAATCAAAATATCAAAAAGAGGTCGATAGACTTTGTTGTGGCAATGGATACTTTTGATCAGAACAACATTTTCTATCATCATACAAGAAATGTAGAAAATTATTTATTACTTGTAAAAGGTATATATAATTTAAATAAAATCATCTGTACTCAGAGCTGTGAAAGTTATTTCAGAAAAGTAACTAATTACTTTTTCGATACTTTTGCACAAATGTATCTAGATACTTATAAGGAATAGTTACTTTTACCTAAAAGTAACATAGTTCTTAGTTACTTAGTTAAAGTAAAGTAAGATACTTTTACAGTAACTAGTTACATTGATTGTAACTACGATAATTTAAAAGTAACTAAGATACTTTTAAAGTAACTAGTTACTTTGATTGTAACTAGTTACTAAAAGTAATTAAGATACTTTTGAGTAACTAGTTATTTTAATTGTAACTACGAAACTCTAAAAGTTATTAAGATGCTTTTGAACTAGATACCATAAATTTACCAGGTAGTGATAACTCATTTTCCTGTACACACTACCACTATTACCATCAGAAAACTAAACTAAGAAGTGTTAATTCGAACAACGAACAAGTAGAATAAAATGCTTTCCAAGAAATTTCGCGTTCCAACCAGTTTGCTGTTTGACGCTCGCGACTCGCCGCTCGTCCCTTCGTGAAATTCTGATTAACGGCGCCGATCGTCCCTTGGTCATCATCTGATGGACGGCACGTGTGCATAATTGGTATCCTAGAGGAACTTTAAAAGTTCCTAACTTAGTTACTTTAAAAGTAACTTAGTTACTTTAAAAGTATATAGTTACTTTTTAAGTGTATAGTTACTCCTAAAAAGTAACTAGATACAAGTTACTTTTCAAAAGTAACGAAGTTACAGTTACTTTTGGCATGATTCAAAAAAGAACTAAGTTACTAAGTATCTAGTTACTTTAAGTAACTAGATACTAAAAAGTATCTAGTTACTTAAGTTCCTCACAGCTCTGTCTGTACTTACGGTTTTGTAAAATTAATACTTACTATTTGTGGTTGTTTTCTTCGGTATTCTTTCTGCATTTGAATCCGTGGAAGTATCATATATTTTAGTCTCTGTATGAAACGACACAACCGATGGCGCGGTCATGTGTTCTTCCAAATTTATTACTTGAACTCGCGAAATTTTTACGGATTTTTCATCGGACATAGATTCACGTTTTAATACTTTCGGTTCCTCCGATTCATTAGATATAGACATATTAAAACTTTCTTTTCGCCTACAATGTCCGCAACATGTTTCTAAAAAGAAAAACAAAATTATAGTAAGCAAAATATTTATAGAAAAAGATAAATACTTTCTGAAAATGGTTTAAAATAAATAAACCGAAACGTCAAAATTAACGAAATAATTTTTTTGTAAATAAGTTACTGGTGACCGACAAATCCAAATAATACAAAACTAATTTAAAACAATAAATAAAGATTTTTCTTTCATCTCGTCAGATCGATCCAGTGTGCCATATTATTTTAATCGAAATCCTTCAAAACAGGTTTCAAAACCCTTCATAATCTTTTAAGGCTGTTTGTGATCAAAGAATATTTAAAAAACGTATGGACTTCCCTAAAATCTGTTTTCTAATCAAAAGTGACTTCTAAAAAAAAGTCCATTCCCCCATTAAACGTCTCTTTTCTTCAAAATTCTTGAGATTCCTCCAAAACTGACAACACTGGGAAAACCCTTCATATTAGGGTGTTTTTTGAGTAAAACCCTTCAATCCTGCACAATCCAAAAAATTACCCAAAAACCCTTCGTATTGAAGGAATGCCTTCAATTTTGGCAACACTGGATCCATCCCTAGATGCATTTTGCCATCTCATGGCTCATCAGTAGAGCTAGGAACCGACGAAAGAAAGTAATAACTTAAAACTGCTTATTTATGTGCTGTATTTGGTTGAACACACCAGCAAGATGTTGCACGGAGTGTGACATATGTCGTCGTTGTTAGGCACTCTGATTCTGAAGCTAATTTATTTTAGAAGTACAACCTTTTATTCAAAATTTGTTTAGAATCTTTAATATCTGTATAAACTGAAAATTACCCACCTCCAAAACTAAATATCGGGCTTAGAGAATTTTGTTGCTGCTGCTGTTTTCGTTGGCAGACCACGGATGGCTCCTTTAGTTTTATAAGCGATTCTTTTAAGATATCAATTGAATTTCTGGCCGAAATCAATTTCGATGGCTTAGTTTTAACCTCATATTCTTTATCCAAAGTATATTTAGCTACTTCAATAGAATCCCTGGGCGATACGTTAAATTCTCCCGATGATTGATATTTGGCTATTGATGATTTACGAAGAATAACTGAATCTCTCGTTTCCACTACTAGTTCTACATCTTTTTTTGGGGTACCTAAAAATAATTTATGTAAGGAATGTTACTTTGAACAGGGAGAATGGTATGGTTATAAAAACAAATTAAATTTGTTTGAATTTAGTGAGTAGTTTTTGAATGATTTTATTTTATGAATTATATTAGTCTTGCACTGATAAGTAAACAAAAATGCGTCGACTAATAAATAATTTGATCATCTAAGGTTTATCATTGACCAGTATCCAACAAACTCTACAAAGGTAAACTCAACTGTGCAAAATATACCAGACAAATTTTATTGTAATACGTACTTTATAACTAATTAATCTTTACGTTCTTGTGCTAAATATATTAAATTACAGTATATTTACATTCAACGTTAGAAATTTTGTCCTCAGCAGTTATAACGTGTGAATTAGTCTCTTCTTTGATGGCCTTTAAGGACACACTACTTTTTTGTTTCTTCTCACTAATTATTTCAAGAGAATCCTTGGCTGCCAAAATTTTGGTGGCCGATGGTTGTGCTGCCTAAAATAGAAAATTAATATAACTGATGTCCAAACGGTGAAGTGACACGAGTAGCGACATCTAGTCAATAGTAGACTTCGACAGCATATCTGCACCTCTAACCCGACTTATAGAAATAAGCAAAATCTTAAACTATCACTTGCAAAGACATTCGTCACAATAATTGCAAGTGTTACCGATAGGCAGCGCGTTATACGTAGTTGTCGGTACAAAGCTCCGAAGCAAATTCAGAATGAAAAGGGTTCTTTCGACAAACCCCATCTCTAGACGCGTTTCGCCATATCATAGCTCATCAGTAGAGCTAGAAGTCGACGAATGAAGGGAAACGGTCTCAAATCACTGTTCATAAACTAGGTATTGGATACTGATACGTAGAAAAGTTTCCACTGTGTAACAATGCCAATCTAGGATATATACCTAGTAGTGTTTAGATCATTTATACATTGGGGAAAAGAGTCTATCGAACCATATTATTGAGAAAATTGGTGCGATTGATGGTGGTTGTCAGTCATTAAGAAGGCTAACATAACATTAATTTATATAGTAGATCGCAATATGTTGCCAATATATTTGCTATCATTTTTAGAAAATAGATTTAATATGCTTTCATATGATAATCGTTCTAAACAGAACTTTAATGTCTCATCTGAACAACTATAGTCTTCAAAAAACCCTATTTTATGAGGTATCTGCCTCTTTAATGCTCTGCCTCTGCCTGATGACATCAAGAGTGCACCAAGTTTACGTTAAATTCTTTAACCTTAACCGACTGCTAATTAAATACCTACCTACCTAGTAGAAAGTAGCGATATTATATGATGTCACAAAATTCAATCATGTTTATTGTTCTGTAATTTTGTTTATAACTAACTAGCCAATAAGGGCTTAATAAATATCAATTATTATTATTAATTGCTCTTCTTTTTTCTAAAGGTATGAAATTATATCTAGGTATACTATATTTTATACGTTTCTCTTATCAAACGTGTTGGCCAACATGTGAGTAGTGGGAGATGATTCGTTCTGCATTAATTCCACAGGTCCTTCTGCGCATGCCCAGGTAGTGCGCAGGCGCGTGTCATCTGTCATACGTCAACTGTCATATGTCAAACGTCACACTGTTGGGTGTTAGCTACTTTGGCAGTAGCTACTTGGGCAATAGTATTCATTATAGGCCACGTGTTTAAGAGAACGTCATATTACGTCTAGGAAAAGATGGCAACAGTCACCTGTCAATTAAGATATGTCAAGGTCACCTGTCACTTGTCAAATGTTAAATTTGAAATCCAACACGTGGATCATGTTTAGGGTGACGTAACAAGACGTTTAGAGAAAACCCGAAGTTGATCGGTCAACTGGTTCGGAAGATATCGTTTTTTGCGATTAGTGCCCTTATGGCTAGTATCGAAGAGAGTAAATTCTGGTTATAAGTAGGGTTATATATCCTATCCACCAGTAAAAGAATTTTTCAAATATCTCAACTAATAACGGAGCTAGATGTATTAAACCATTAGGGTCTTAACACGATAAAGTCGTGCAAAGCACTGCCACTGTTTATTTCTTAGCGGATCAGCAAAATGAACCGTAGAACCACTAAATGAACCGTAGAACCACTAAATGAACCGTGGAACTACTAAATGAACCACTAAATAAACCGTGGATCAGGTTAATGAACAGCGGATCACTGCGAGTTCTTCCTATGGCAGCAGGAAAGAGGAAAATCAATGATAGACGATAATTTTAGTAAAAACCTTTATTTCCCACTAATATTACAATAACTAATATTACAATAACTAATATCTAACCTACCTAATATCTAACCTATTTAATATCTAAACTACTTATTTAAGAATAATCGGTCATATTAAATCACTGTCCTCGTCCGAATTATGAATGCCATTTTTACTGTATTCACCAAAATTCTCAATGCTACATTCTGCTAAACTTATTAGTTCCAACGCATCCGTTTGATTTTCAGGTACAAAATTTTTTAAAGATATCATCTGCTTAAAAAACTTATTATTTAAAAGTATTTCTAATAATTTGGGTAAATCTTTTCCTTTGTAATAATCTTTACACAACTTTGCACCTTGTGTATAATACATTATTTCATCATTATAATATCTAGCCCAAGATGAACTACTTGCCATAACATACTTTGTATTTAAATTAATTTCTTTATTAAATTCATTTTCAACAGCTCGTAATAAACTGTTCTGCCAATTTTCTGACGTTAGCTTTGATGCCATGATTGTTAGGCGTTTCTAATAAAAGTGAACGTTAATGAATCGCTTTCAGTCACTTTTAAACTCTATTCCTCCCCTCTACAGTAGTTAAGTGGTGAGAGGAAGAGGGAGTAAATAAGAATTATTATACTAACTAATAATATTTTTAATTATTCAATTGGATACTTTATTAAAAATTCTACAAACAGCACGGTAGAATTTGATTTGGTTGAAAATGATATTTTATCAGAAAATTTGAGTTTCTTAAGCAGTAACATCGTGTATGGTTTCTTGTTGATTGTAGTGCGTACATCTTGAGGATGAACATTTACATATTCAATAGTCCCACTTTTGAGAGGAAATTTGTAAAATGGCTGTCCATGTATCATACAATTACCCGATGAATCGACGTTACCAGACAAAGTTATATGCATAAAACCATACAACTGCTTTATTTGTACTTCTCGTACCACTTCTGGACTTTTCTTTAGCTTACTAGACAAGTGATACGGATGGGTTAGATTACGCCCGAATTTATCGATGTTCATCTTGAAACTAATAACATTTGCATACATCCAATATATTTATTCTATTATTCCAGCCTCTCTTAACTCTTCATCGATACTGATTATTTCGTTAATGTGAGAATTATTACCTACTTCAGAACTTGCTAATATTTTCCTAGGTCGATCAACTAGTTCATTTGGATCGTCCCAATACACGTAATCAGTTTTATTGTTGGAATATTCTTTAAAAGTATCAGATGTGTTGACCTTGGAATCACCTGAGAGCTGTTGGTTGAACCCATGCCCTTGATATTGCTGTTGCCTAACAATTCATAACTGCTTATCTCTTTCCTTTTGGCTAGCATCGCTGTCTTCTCGAACCTTTTCAAGGAGAGGTTTTATTGTATGAGTATATTTCTTTCACACCCTCATTTCCTGCCATCGGCAGATCAGGATTGAAATTTCTTTTATGGGCATTTGTAAGTAAAATTATTTTTGCAAAGACTCGCTCGTCTAAAGCAGTAAATTTATTCCTTAAAGGAACAGTTTTAAATATAAGCTCATAAAGACCAGGAGTTCCTTTGAAATTTTGTCCCTTGATAACAATATCTGGTCCTTTAAATTCAAGTTTGGAATCGCCAAAATATATATGATCCGTCTCAAAATCATGTTTTAGATAAGTACGATCATACTGATTATCTGTATCACGTATGAGTCCTCTCATAAATTCTCGAGGTAGTTCATCGTACTGTTCCATGTATTCTTCAAACGATTCTTCCGGAATTGCTTCGGCTTGAATGGGCTGGGTATTAGGAACTAGTCTAAAGTCATCGTCGTAAAAAAAGCTTTCGCGAGGATTATACTCAAATATGGTAGTGTTTGCATCGTCATTATCAAAGTTAATTGTTTGATTAAATGATTCAATATCTGGTATCTCAATAGTTTCTATCTCTATATCATCATCATGATCTTCTTCTTCTTCCTGTCTTTGCTCATCGTGGCGATCTTTTTCTTATTAGGAGTATTAAAAGTTAAAGGATATCGAGGTTTCTTAACCAATGTTCACTCTTTGGTCTTTTTAGTAAAGCATGGGTTTTGAAAGGCGTGAACAACTTGCCTGAAGTAGATTTTTTAATTGTAGTGGTTAGCATTTTAGCTAGAGGTCGATATGTATTTTCCAATGCACGAGCACTTTCGTAACGGTTTTCTTTTAGTGATTTATATAAATCTTTAACGGTTTGAGAATGCTTATCAATAAGTTTGATGATTTTAGGATCAGTTTGAACCGTACGTGCATTCTTAAGCTTCTATTCTCATCTTCCATCTGCTGATTATCATTTTCTCTCACTCGTTCTGCTTTGAGTTGCAGATATTTCTTTCTAATAGTTTTAGGAGCGTCCTTTATTCTTTTTTGAACATCAGGGTCCAAACCAGCAAGACTTGACGGCATTTTAACAGCAAAATGATTCAATGAACAGTAAAATAGCTGTTGCTTCCACAACTGCTACTGGATAACTGAACAGTATACTTAACCAACGTTCATTTATACATTTGCATTAATACCACCGCATTAGTGTTACTAAGGTTGTTGTACTGACTGGTCTACAATGCAGAAGTTTAAGATTAAAGTTGTAAAAAAAAATTACTAAAAGGGGCAAGGGGATTCCCTTTATATCCGCTTTAAACAGAGCACGAGAGGAAAGGAAAAACCCCAAGATCTTTTGTCAGCAGCACAAGTGGCTTTAAAATCATTTGCAGGAGTTGAAAAAGTACTTCCTACAGGAGTAATACCGATCCCAAAAACAGGAGGATTCCTACCTTTGATTCCTCTTTTTGCCGGCCTTAGCGCATTGGGAGCATTAAGTGGTGGAGCTGCTGGTATTGCAAAAGCTGTTAACGATGCAAAAAGTGCTCAACAAAAGTTAGAGGAAGACAAAAGACACAACGAAACTATGGAGTCTATAGCTTTGGGAAAAAGTGGCAGTGGTCTGTATTTAAAGAAATACAAGAGTGGATTGGGGCTCTTCATCACACCTTATAAATATCATAACAACTAAGTTAATGAATTAGTTGTCTTTAAAATCCTTCGAGATTAGTACTTTTTGCTTAAGTAGTAATAGTTCTGTCTTAAAAGCTTATTACTTCCCTCCATTGGATCTGAGAAATAATGACAGTGATTATGTAATGGGACTTATAAGTTTGGAGACTTTTAACGCCATCCCCAATATAGACGAAAATAACAATAAATTTTATGTGGGTGATGTTGTACTTGAAATTCCATTCGGATCGTATGAAATATCAGCTCTAAATGACTACCCATAAGAAGCAATTGAGCAGCAGAATAATATCGACCCAGATTTTAATTGCGGTCTAATCCTTAATGGAAATACGAGCACGCTAAAATGTGAGCTTAAATGTACTCATATCGTAGATTTCTCCAAGAAGGGTTCAATTGGAGACTTGTTAGGATTCCGCAATATGAAACTGCAGGCTGGTACTAAACATGTATCTCCTACACCTGTAAGTATCCTTAAAGTAAATGTTATTAAAGTAGAGTGTAATATTGTTACTGGAGCATATCACAATAGTAATCTAGTTCATACAATCCATGAATTTTCACCATCTGTTCCCGCAGGATTCCTCAAAACGTAATTTATATGCCAATTAACACCAGATTAATAAGTAATATTGAATTAAAGCTTGTTGATCAGGATGGTGATGCAATAAACCTTAGAGGCGAAGCACATGTTTTTAGTAGTTAAGTAAACGTTGTAGAGAATGGTTGTGAAATATAATTGTTACAAACTTATTAATTTCGAACAGCTTCTGAAGTCCTCTAAGGAAGTTAAAAAATTGTCAGCTGATAATAGCAAGTATCTCAAATCATTAGGATATACCCTAAAGGGAATACATAATGAGTATACTAAATGTATCTGAATCTCTTGTCTTTGACAATTTAATAGTAAAAATTGAAAGACACAGTCATCTGCCTTATTCCAACTCGTTTAACAACAATGATGAAATAAGGATTCCTGTTCAGCAAACTGATATATACACACTGCCTTATGCCAGTCATATATACCTGGAAGGAAGACTCTTGAAACAAGACGATGCAACTGTTTCAACTACAGCAAAATTTGTAAACAATTTCTTTTGTCACTTGTTTGAAGAATTCCGATTTGAGCTTGGGGGTAGAATCCTGGATTCAGTACGTAATCCTGGAATAGCCACCTCAATGAAGGGATATGTTTCGTATAATGCAAACGAACTTAAGAAATACAAGAACGCCGGATGGAGCATTGATGATAATTTTACTTGCGATGTGGTTCATAGAACTACCGGATCATTTAATGTTTGTGTTCCGCTACGCACGATTTTGGGATTTGCAGAGGATTTTCAGAAGATATTAATAAATGTGAAGCATGAATTGGTCTTATTAAGAAGTCATACTGATAAAAATGCAATTATCAACTCTAAGAGCGTTTTCACATGGCACCATATATCGCGCGCGATAAATGGTCGCAATATTGCTTTACACCAAATTATGTGTTCTCTAATATCGCTTGTGTGTGAAAATGGCTCATTAGAAAACACATAATTTGGTGTAAAAGCAATATTGCGACCATTTGTCGCGCGCGATATATGGTGCCGTGTGAAAATGTTCTAACGCAGCCGAGAAAATGGGGGTTACAATAGATAAAATTGTTTGGAAGCTGCCTCATATTTCGGTATCTGATATGGAACGATTGGATCTACTAAAGATTATTGAAACTGGCACCAAATTAGATGTTGGCTTTAGAAGTTGGGAGCTAGCTGAATATCCTACATTACAAACGGCTAAACAGCATACCTGGACTATAAAGAATGCTATTCAAGTAGAACGTCCCAGATGGGTAATTTAAGGATTTTCAACCGACAGAAAGGATAAGATAGCTAAAAACTGTAGTTTGTTTGATTATTGTAATGTATTTTTTAATGTTAAACTTTATTTAAATTCTGAAATGTATCCGTATGATAATTTAAATTTAGATGTTTCTAGAGGTCAAATTGCTTCTTTGTATGAAATGTACTCAGAGTTCCAAGAATGTTTTTACGAAAAATAAAATGAACCACTTTTCTCTCCAAAAGAGTTTTTAACAAATGCTCCTCTAATTGTGATTGATTGTTCCCGACAAAATGAAATATTAAATTCGGAGATTATTGATGTTAGGTTGGAGTTTGAAACGAAAGAAAATGTTCCAGCAAATACTACTGCATACTGTCTTAATATTCATGATAAGCTTATAAAGTACTCGCCATTAGTGGGAACTGTTCGAAAAGTTTAAATATTATACTTTAATCAATCTTTTGTGACGTCACTGTTCTTAAATAATTAGTTTAGATATTAAATAGGTTAGATATTAGATAGTTTAGATATTAATTAGGTTAGATATTAGCTATTATAATATTAGTTATTATAATATTAGTGGGAACTAAAGGTTTTTACTAAAATTATCGTCTATCATTGATTTTCCTCCTCCCCCCCTCTCCTTCCCTGCTGCCATAGGAAGAACTCGCAGTGATCCGCTGTTCATTAACCTGATCCACGGTTCATTTAGTGGTTCCACGGTTCATTTAGTGGTTCCACGGTTCATTTAGTGGTTCCACGGTTCATTTAGTGGTTCATTTAGTGGTTCATTTAGTGGTTCATTTAGTGGTTAATTTAGTGGTTCTACGGTTCATTTAGTGGTTCTACGGTTCATTTTGCTGATCCGCTAAGAAATTAACAGTGGCAGTGCTTTGCACGACTTTATCGTGTTAAGACCCTAATGGTTTAATACATCTAGCTCCGTTATTAGTTGAGATATTTGAAAAATTCTTTTACTGGTGGATAGGATACATATAACCCTACTTATAACCAGAATTTACTCTCTTCGATACTAGGCATAAGGGCACTAATCGCAAAAAACGATATCTTCCGAACCAGTTGACCGATCAACTTCGGGTTTTCTCTAAACGTCTTGTTACGTCACCCTGAACATGGCCCATGTGTTAGATTTCAAATTTAACATTTGACAAGTGACAGGTGACCTTGACATATCTTAATTGACAGGTGATAATCGTCATCTTTTCCTAGACGTAATATGACGTCATCCTTAACACGTGGCCTATAATGAATACTATTGCCCAAGTAGCTAACGCCCAAGTAGCTTATGCCAAAGTAACTAACGCCCAACAGTGTGACGTTTGACATATGACAGATGACGTATGACATATGACAGTTGACGTATGACAGATGACACGCGCCTGCGCACTACCTGGGCATGCGCGTAAGGACCTGTGGAATTGATGCAGAACGAATCATCTCCCTCTACTCATGTGATTTAAAAATTCCTTAATTCCGAACACAGCTTTTCCTCACGAACAAGTTGGGGGCTGTGGCGCTTGCGCAGTAGGGAAATAATTAGGCAACCCACACGATTTCTAACAGAACGTAAACAGAACCCAAGGTCTCTTGAACAGAACCGGCTCGCCGTTATATTCTTATTAGTCGCCATCTTTTGTTTCTTTCATTTGTGTGTTGTTATAATTTCCAAGTTTTGGGTGTTAATACTAATTTATAAAACTTTACTTAAGACATTTTTTTTTGTTAGTTTGTAAGTTATAGTCGTTTCCATCTTTTTTTACGTTGTATTCGTTCGGATGTTCCGTGTGTGATTGTGGATATTATTTTTAAATTTTGGGTGCGAATTTAGGTATAAAACTTTACCAGACATTTTGTTATTGTTAGCGACCTGTGTCTCAAGATGGGTAGAAAAAAGTGCATGATCCTTTTTTGCACGAATCGCGGTTCAATACCAGGAATAAGGTATTTCAGGTATGTAAAATATTGGTTACTTAGTTTTATTTGACCATAAACTGTACACTGTACACACCAGAACTAAACGGGTGAATTTAAATAAAAACTTGTAAAAATATTTTGAAAGTCGGCCCTGTCAAATGTTTACATCAACAAGCAAATTTCCGATCTGCGCAAACTCAACAGCCCCTGATCATCTGCTTACAGTGGTGTCATTATTGAATTATGGTATTAGCAATATAGTGTATGTATATATGTGATATTTACATGTACACAACAAAGATACACACTGAACACTCGAATCTGTTGACCTTCAATCAATCAGCTAAAACCCGTCAAGAGATTATTGTTACAGAACCTGATATCGATGCCTGTATCTTTTTCTAACGCTTTAACCCTCGCATATCTCTACACATACTTCAGCAACCCGCGTGCTTTCTTACAGTTTTTTCAAATAAACAGAACGGCATCGCGCGCCTGGCACCGCATCGTTTCATTCCATTTTGGTTTTGATTGTTCGCGTGTTGAATAAGTGCAGTGTTATTGTTGTTGTTTTTAGTATTTTTAGAGATCATTTTGCTATTATTTTGTAGACTTATTATGAAAAAGTAACGATAACAATATCGGTAATTTAAGACAAAATTTCTAAAAATAAAAAAATATTTTTTAGTGTGATTGCATATTAGAACATAGTTTTTCATACCGAACAACTTTTCATAATTACAGTTTTCGATATTGTCAAAAATTAAAGTACTTTACTCTTGGGCAATATTCATATTTTTTGACAAACCTCGTATACGACTGAAAAAATTTAACATCTGATGGTTGCATTTTAGGTTTTGGACTATGAAGAACTTTTTATGAGGAATAACCATTTTTTCGTAAAGTTAATAGGTAATAAAAAAGTTTCTTATATGCTGCCAACTTACATAGACACGCTGTACCTATACCTACTGTATACATTTTCTGAAAATATGTCTCATTATTAAACAAAAGTAGAAATAAAAACTTATTTTTAAGTTTATTTCAGTCCTGACATTGAAAAAATATACGATTTAATTAACGACATGAAAGATTACGTCAGAAGCTGTGACTTGCATCAAGCCAGTAATTAAACGGACTATACTAATATGTTGCCATCACCACTACCACAGCCCCCTAAGGTGAAGGGGGCAATGCCACTACCTACTAATGTCACATTATTCCAAATTTTTTTTATAGGTAAGTATGCAATGTTGGTGCTAACAAAACTTTATTTAGGGGTACTACAATTTTTATACATCCAGGATTTAGATCTGAATGCAAATCTAATTCTACTAACAGGTACAGAGTAAAATATACTTACAGGTTCAGCTTTATTTGATTCTAAATCTGGAAACGATGTCGGCTTCAGAGAACTTTTACGGCTTGGTTTTTTGGAGTCATCAACAGATTTTTGACAAGGTTCGACATCTGTTTCAATAAATTGTACAGTTGATTGTTTAGATCTACGCCTAAAAAGTGCAATTTTATAGATATTTTTTTATTTTATTCATTTAACGTACATACATATGTTTTTAATATTATTATTATTATTATTATTATTATTATTATTATTATTATTATTATTATTATTATTATTATTATTATTATTATTATTATTATAACTCGATTGATTCTAAATGGCCCTTTAAATTTTGGGAGCAACTTCCGACTACTACCTGTTGCCGGATTATCTGTTTTTAGTACCATAACTACATCTCCTTCATGATATTGTCTCGCCTTTGATCGAGTCTTATCAAACCTTTCTTTCTAAGCCAACTGCTCTGCTGATATTCTCTTACTAATCTCTGAGCGAAGTTGATGTATATCAATTCGGTCTAAGCTTTGATATTACTTAATAGATTTGATTCTGCAATTGTCCTTCCCTTGTACCCAGCTAGTACTTCCAAAGGGGAGTCGTAGTCTTGTTACTCGTACAGTTGAGTACACTTTGTATCTGCTTAACATAAGTGTCCCATAGTTTTTCTGGTTGTCCACCGGCGGTGGTCGCCAAACAATTTAAAACAGTTCTATTAACTCTTTCGCACTGCCCATTGGCCCTAGGAGTGGCTACTACATTAAGAACATGTTTAATGCCAAGGTATTTGAGGTAAAAGCCGAACCTCTATCAGTTATTAATCTTATAGGTACTCCAAATAAATACATAATATTAATCAGGGTTTTGGTGACATACCGAACCTTTGTGTTTTTTACAGGTTCTAAAAACACAAACTTTGAAAAACTATCTACTACTACCAAAATATATTGGTTTTGGTTATTACTAACTTCAACAGACCCAAATGCTGCCTAGTAACTCTAAAATTGCCATTTTTCAGTATGAACGTTGCAAATTATCAAAATTCATTTAAACATAACAACTCTTAGAACAAAGATGTAGATTTGAGAATTAACTTACATGTGTATTTTTTTATTCTTTTTACCAAAATTTTGTGGTAATTTGCTGAGACCGAGACTTTGTTGTCTTTCCTTTTTTCCTTTAAATCTATATCCGGTCTCTTTGAGAAATATGGACGATTTCTTCGATTATATATTTCAATGATAATAAAGTTTCTGTACCTTAATTTCAAATTAAAATAAAAATTTTTCAAAAATGCTTTCAAAATATATGTGTTAACTATCACCGAACACACAGAACTAAATTGAAAATTTTCCTTTTCTTGTTTTGATCGGTACACAAAAACATGTGATGTCATATTATAAAAAGATTCCATTTACGATTTTCTGCGTGTTTAATATAGAAAAGTTCTACAATATTTCTAGAACCAAAGTTTTCAAGACAGGTCTCACGTAGGCCGGGAACCTTGTTTAGGTTTTTGTATTTTTCCTAAAAACAATTTCAAGGCGACTTAGATCACCCGATAATGTTTTTGTTTTTAACCTTTGAAAGACATTCTATTTATTACGTTCTTCTCGAATTTTCTATATTGACCAAAACAAGTACCGAGCGACTTTAGTCACGTCTACTAAAAATGTTTTCGTGCTTAGGAAAGTTTTTAGACCCTGAAAAATATTGAGCAAAGATCGCGAGAGAAACAACGCATAGTCAAAAACAATACGTCACTTTCAGCTATGTTATAAATACAACCAACTAACCATTTTTGGGATAGTTCTTTAGATACAGAGTTCTTTAAGAAGAGTTCTTTAAAAAGTTACACGAGTTACACATGTAGTAGTTACTCAAGAAAGTTGATCAGTCTTCAGTGGTAAAAATTAGTTGAAAAGTAAATAGCAGAAAATAAATCAAAAAGTTCTAAAAAGTAAAGTCGTGAGGGGGCTCGGATCCCCCTCAATCGCAGTAAATAATAGTTATTTTAAAAAATCGTTTCGACAGCTAGTCCAGACTTAAGACATAAAATCTTAACAGTTTGTGTGCCAAGACAAATTAAATATTTTTATATAAATATGAAAGTGAGTGTTTAACCTTTGGCATTTGGTATGAAAAATCGTCATTGTCGAAAAGGTAACGACTTTTTAATAACTCCTGTAAATGTTAAGAAATTAATTTGTAACTGTTAGTGCTCGCTGTAAATTTAAAATGAATAAGAAATAGATAATGAGTTATAAGAAGTTAAATTAGAAGCTGTATAAATATGCTCCCTTTGAAAATTATGGATTTAAACCATTTTGAAGATTCAAACTTTAAAAACAGTAAATGCTCCCTTTGAATACTATGATTTAATTTACATAACCATGAGTTAGAAACAGTTGATGCTCCCTTAATGAAACTAAATTTTGGAACTGTTATAGTGCCAACCTTAAATGATTATTTTGAAGAAATGATTTTAAACATTTTAACATTATTTTGGAAAGCTGTATTTTAAAGAAGTTTAACATAGGATTTTGGATTAAGATTATATCGTTGACAAAATGTACTATACCGGGTCCGCCAACGTGGCGGGGATGGAAGATTAAATCATTATTGAGGAGCTTATCAAAAATACTAAACCAGTATAAGGTATCGACTTAAAAGCGGCATATTTTAAAACTATTTTACATTATACATGGTGGCTCAAAAAAGTGTGGCGGACTAAACTTGCATTTTTTTTAAATGGAACACCCTATATATTGTATTATTTTCTAATTCCCTATACAATTTCACGTATATTTTGTATAAAATGTCATATGTCTAAATTCAATTGTTTCTGAGTAATTGACGTTTAAAATATGGCATTTTTTGACTTTGACAGGCTGTAACAGGCTGAGAGACATCATTGCTAGGTTGGCCGGCGCGAAATATTTCTCAATTTTAGATGCAAGCGATGCATTTTGGCAGGTCAAACTTGACAATGAAAGTTCACTATTGTGTGTCTTTAATAGTCCATTTGGCAGATACAGATTTCTGAGAATGCCTTATGGCTTATCGTCTGCATCGGAAATTTTTAATAAAAAGATAAAAATGCTTTTTGAAAATATCGATGGGGTCGAGTCGTATATTGATGACTTTTTAATTTTTGCAAAAACAAAAGAAAAGCATGATTTGCGTTTAAAAAAAGTTTTAAAAAGGTGTCGAGAAGTTAACTTAAAATTAAACCTAAAGAAATGCAAATTTGGTATTAACAGTCTAAATTTTTTGGGACACCGCATTTCTGCTAAAGGCATAGAACCTGCAGAAGATAAGGTCGCTGCCATTAAATACTTTAAAAAACCTACTTGCAGAAAAGACGTCGAACGATTTTTAGGCATGATCACCTATGTTTCCAAGTTCATACCTAATGTATCTTTTGAGACAGAACATCTAAGAAATCTTTTAAAAAATGACGTATCCTGGCATTGGGAAAATCATCATGAAAAAAGTTTTGAAACCTTAAAAAATGTGCTGTGTTCTAAACCAATTTTACAATTTTTTGACATAAATAAAAATATAACCGTCTCAGTAGATGCATCACAAAATGCTGTAGGCGCTGTTTTACTCCAAAATAACCTTCCGGTTTACTATGCTTCAAAAGCTCTAACCGATACTCAAAAAGCTTATGCACCAATAGAACGCGAAATGTATGCTATTTGTTTTGGTCTTAATCGATTTCATCAGTTTGTTTATGGTAGAAAAAACGTTACGGTAGAAACAGATCATAAGCCATTGACAACGATAATGAAAAAACCCTTAAACGTTTGTCCTCCTCGGTTACAGCGTATGTTGATTCAAATTCAAAAATATGACATAAATTTAATCTATAAACCCGGGTCTAAAATGGCTATTTCAGATGCGTTGTCAAGAGCTCATGATTCAAGAATAAAAAAATTTGATTTTATCGATCCCGATTTTGACGTAAACTTGGAACAAAATTTAAAAGCTCAAGTTTGTTTGATTGTAGAAAATTTATCAGTTAGCGATCAAAAACTTGAAATCATAAAAACTGACTTGGAAATGAAGGAACTCATGCAAGCGGTAAAAACCGGGTGGCCAAAAAACAAATGAAAGTTAAACGACCTCATTAAGGTATATTTTGCATTCAGAGATGAAATTTTTTTTCATAGAGGACTACTTTTTAAAAATTCACGGCTAATTATTCCAAAAAATTTAAGAAAAGAAATGTTAAACAAATTACATTCTAGTCACTTGGGCAAAGAAAAAACAAAACTTCGCGCACGCGAAATACTTTACTGGCCTGGAATGTCACGTGACATTGACAACTTTATTGCTAATTGTCAAGCTTGTGCAACATACACAAGAGCAAATCAAAAAAAGAACCGCTTCAACAACATAAACTTCCAGACCGAGTATGGGAAAAACTGGGATTGGATTTGTTTGAATTTGATTCTAAGCACTATTTAATTTTAGTTGATTACTTTTCTAAATTTTTCGAAGTAGAGCGACTGGAAGACCAAACGTCAGAATATACAATTAATAAACTAAAGAAAATTTTTTCAAACAAAGGTATTCCAGACACTCTATTTTCAGATAATGGGCCACAGTTCTCTTCAAAATTATTCAAACAATTTTGTGAACAGTGGGCGATTACACATAAAACGTCAAGCCCTTATCATAGCCAATCTAACGGGTTAGTAGAACGCACTATACAAACAGTAAAAAATACTTTTAAAAAATGTAAACTGTCAAAAACAGACCCTTATTTTAGAATTAAGAAATACGCTGATAAGTGATAATATACCATCTGCAGCTCAACTATTATATAACCGACAATTAAAAAGTATTTTGCCTGTCACTAATGAAAAACGAATGCCCGTTAACATAAAAACACAAAAGGTTAAGAACATTTTCAAGCAAAGACAAAAACAACAAAAAACTTATTATGATAAACACGCAAAAAGTTTACCAGATTTCAAACCAGGTCAGTGTGTTTTTATGAGATCGGGAAATAAAAATATACCAGGTAAAATCTTAGGTAAAAATGTAAGACCCAGATCGTATAATATTCAAACAAGCTCCTCTCAAAAACCCATAGTTAGAAATAAAAAATTCATCATAAATAAACGCTCAGATTTAAATCAATTTAATTTTAATAGACTAGAATCAGATGATGAAGATTGGATTTCTGACAATGGAAATAAAAATTCTCCTGCATGCGAAACTAATACGAGCACACCATTGCAAACAAGATTTGGTAGAAATGTTAAACAACCTCAGCGACTTCAAATTAAGTGGTAGACGATGCTCTTGTTAGTTTCACTAGTAAGATAGTTAAGTATTTGGTAGATAGTTATAAGTATTTGGTAATTTAAATGCATTAATACTAAGTATAAAATATTTTTAGATTAAGCATTTTATAAGAAGGGAGATGTCATGGTTAACTTATATAGTTATCTCTAGGTTAACCTGAACTAGAAATACCCAACAAACAGGTATTAAAATAAAATAAACAATGTTTTTATAGACTTGCAAATCCATGCCTTCACAAACAATTTACAACAGAATAAATTCAGTTCTTAAAGATCACTCTGGTGTATCATTACTTCATCCCCTTTACACCCTTTACACCGCTTTTAAGTCGATACCTTATGCTGGTTTAGTATTTTTGATAAGCTCCTCGATAATGATTTAATCTTCCATCCCCGCCACGTTGGCGGACCCGGTATGTATGTGCCTGTGTTTAATTTGGACTATTGGAATCAAGATTGTAAAATTTCAATATTTTCTCAACTTACAATATATTTTTAAATCATCATTACAATAGTGTTTTACTGATAGTTAGTGCTCTAAGACCGACCCAGTTCCCATTCTCAGTCTGCAATGTTTCTGCCCTTGTAGTAGAGAGAACAAAATAAAAAAATGAGGTTAGGAAAAGGGCAGGGCATTACAATAGCACCGAATTTGAACTACTTGTAGAGAAAAGATTATGTGTATTCTATAAAATAAATAATACTGTCGGATATGGATTGGTACCCTTAAGGATAATTTAATCGGTTCATACTTCGCTGTGGTGCTAAGACGCTTAATAGGTGTTGAGTCTGCTGATAAGAATAGGTGTAGTGAAAAGATAGTGTGTGGAACAAGGACAAGGACATTCCTAGTTTTGTAGGAGGAGTTTGTAGACGAAAGTTGATAAACATAATTGTTTGAATTGGTTGGGATAAAGGGTTCCATTTTGAATAGTCCATCCAGGGAAATCCCCTCTTTTAATAAATTGCTGACATAACAAAAAGGAACCCCTTCTCCCATCTGGTAAGGGTTACAAAACATTATAAAAACTTAAACAGACACTTACTCAGTGGAGTTGTTTACCATTTTCAAGTGCAAGGGTAACCTCTGCCCATTTGGTCATTCAAGTAAAGATGTAGAAACAGAATCTCAGATCAGAACAGTTTCCAACCAGTGAGTAAGTGATCTTGATAATGTTTATTTAAATTGTTAAATTGTTTATTTCTATTTTGGCCTTAGTTGACTGTAAAGCGGAAGTTGTTTTTCTTGAACTTAGAACAAATAGCCTCGTATGTGGGTTTTACGGAAACAACTCTTCTTTACAGAAAACTCTTTAAATTTACTAATTTAAGAACTTTATTTTTATTTCTAAATACTTCTATTTTATTCATTATTATGTAATCGTCAATCGCTTTGCTTTGCTTCGCTTAAATAAAACTATTAAAAATCTTTGGTGTTTTAGTAACTAAATAGGGCACAACAAATTAAATAAATTAAAACGTAATTTTAAACTATCTAAGCTACACGTTCCCGTCGCCTATCATTTTGATACGCGACATTACAATATGTACGTATCCTCACTGTAATAATAAATAAGCCTGAGGAAATAATTTCTTACAGAATTATTATTTCTGAAAGCATATAATAACATTAACATTTACAAACTATTTATAAATATTTAAATACTACTGGTAAATTGTACATTTCCAAAATCTTTACATATGTAAATAACTTTACAAAACGGTATGCAAGAAAAGTAAAAACATATATTTAAAAATGTATGGTATTTCAGTACATGACTTTTCTAAATCTTCAGTGGTATCCGAGTTGGGCAAGTCGTGCCAGAAAATTAGTTTTCTTGGCGGCATATGGGATAAAAGCTCCTTTAAAATGGTACCTTTCTTTTGGGTATTCACTCCCCTATTAGTTGTTATCTTATTGGGCAATTCCAATTTAAACTTAAGTTTTAAAATGGATGCATCCTTAAAATCAGTTTCTTTTAGTTCTTCTTTGTGATACATTTTTTTAACCCTTTCTAAATTAAACAGACTTAATATCGGTAAGTTTTGGAAACAAATTTGAGCTGCTTTCTTTTTTTCGTTGAATGATCCATTTTCCAATTGCCTAAAATCTTCGGCCCTTAGCGTAATCACAACATTTAATTTATTTGAGGTTATAATTAACTGTTGTAAATCTTCCAAATAAATGATTTTTTTGGACTTTTTCCATTTTTTCCAATTTGCCCATGAACTGCATCTGCTTTCATAAAACTGTGTCCCGGTTCGAAGTATTTAAAAGTTATTGTTTTGGACCCAATTCTCGTTAACACATATAAGACAAGTCGTAAAAAGCACCCAGTTTTTATTTTGAGCAGTACAATTATCTGCCCAGAAAACATGTTTTGTTGCAGCTTCTAGTTTTATAATAGCATTATAGTAAGCTGAAGCAACATCTGCACCTTTCCTTCCCATTATTGCTTCATGCCAGAGTACGCATTTATTTAAGTTTTAAGTTTGCAAATGTTTCGTGGAAAACAATGAGCCGGCTGACAAAGAATGAAATCTTAATAGTCATTTTTGGTAGAAGCAATACCTTCTGCATGTCTACAGCATAAATTTCGGTATCGTTGTCACTGTTTTCAGACGTATCTTGATTATACATTTGCCGGGCAATGGTGTATCTTTTTTTGTGTATATTATATTTGGCACAGATGGTACATGAAGAAATATTTGGAGATGTTTGTTCTTTTTCCTCTAAAGAATCGTTTTCCTAAAAATGATTGTGTTGTTTATAGACAGAGCAAATAATACCACATTTATCTTGTGATGGTGTTGAAAATCCAATATTTTCATTTTCGAAGACTTTTCTATATGTCTCGTAGCATACAGACTTGTATTTGGAATTAAAATCTTAATGCATTTGATGTATAGTTATATCTGACCGAAGATATCTTCTATTAGGTACATGAGCCAGATTATAATGGCTAACCAAAGGATGATATAAGTCTATGTGTTTTTTAATTGTGTTCTGCAAGTTGCTTCATTTTATTAGCATGTTCTTTTCCCCGCTTATCGTTCAGAACTGGAAGATCATTAGAAATTCTTCTAAGAAAAGATGTTATTATTCCATCTGTTTTGTAGCCCAAAGTACGATGAAACATTGGTTTACAAACAACAGCACTAGTTTTACTTTGATCCGCAGAAGCCTCGATGGCTAAACTCTGAGGGCTAATGGGTAATCTGTATGAAACTGTAAACAGATTATTTAATTCAGTATCAACTTTTCGATATTTTACTTGGTTTTTCTGTATATACTTTTCTAAAAATGTTTGTCTGTTAGGAAAATCCAAATTATTAAAATTATCAAAAATAATTTTTCTTTGATTCTCAGAAATTTTTTCATAGCATTTTTTTCGGCAGGTTTTCTTGCAGGGCGATAGAAGCAGATTTTTCTTAACTTTCTTCGAGTTTTCTTTGACTCTTAAATTAGAATTTTTAATTTTATCTGATATAATGTTATTGGTATCATCCGTGATAAGTGTGCTTGGTATATTCTGCGAAGTAAATAAAAGCCTCCAGTTTTCGCTAGTGAGTTCCATATATATTGGCAAATCTCTCAATCCTTGAGTTTCCCATATTTCAGGACTAGGAAATATTTCTCCTTTCTCCTTATAATCAATTAGTTTTATTTGTTTGATATTATGTTCTTTATTGTCCGTTTTATTTTGAGTTGATATATCGAGACGAAAGTCTTTCTATGTAAAATATTTGGGTAAGGTTCTCTTTACAGAAAGGTCTGGGTTTTCGGGATCAAAGTCTGGATCTTTGTCAGAATCATCTGCGGGAGATTCTTGGTTATCCGATCCCACAGAAACATTTTGACTGCTGTAAAGAAACAAATATGTTTAAAATTAACTTAGAAACTTATAAACAAAAGAAATGCAAAGAAAGGACAGCAAACGATTTCTTAACATTTATTTATGTACCTTATTTGAAGAGCCATATCCACAAGACGTCTAATTCGGTTGGCCATTTTAGTTCTCTGGCGTAAAATAAACTGCTGGACGGGAAAAGCGTCACATTAACACTCTTTATTCATTGACTGTGCAGAGCGAACAGACTTGTTGTTTCTTACGCGATCTTACTAACAGGCCGGGTACTACCCCTACCTTGACCCCCACCAATGACATTTATATGTCTGTGTCTGTATTTGTATGCAACTAAACTTACTGTTAAATTGTTTTAATATAATCATAGGGTCAGTGGGGTTACTACATTATATTTTTGTAATTTTTAATAAATCGACGCTTAAAATCCGCTTAAATTGTTTAGGTATAATACTTTATGATGATGGGTGGAGTTACTAGGTTTTACTATAGCAAAATGAATTATTAAGTAAAAAAATTACAAAATGTTCAGGGTAACTAGACTTAAGGTTATAAAGAAAATCCTTTAAGTCAATATACTAAAACTGTATATTAAATAACTCAGAAATGGGTAGGCCGACAAGAATGTTTTAAGTAGCTACAGATAGAACTTGATTAGGAGAACCAGTAAATAACAACTATAATAAAACCTAGTAACTCGAGTTACTAGGTTTTACGAAATTACGGCAGAATGATCAAGATGGAGCGTGTGAAATGGTATTGGGGTCTTTTCAATTGGATGAAGCGTGCCTTCTTTTTTTCCTGCGGGATGTTTTTAGTATAGACAATTTAAACAAGCTTTAATATATTTGGAAACAAATTTTCCCATCTGAGGAAACCAATAACTATCTGTAAGGAAATCGGACATGATAAAGTGGGGTTAGACTGACAGGAAGATAGGGCTTTTTGTTCCTAACCCCACTTTAATAACTATCTGTTATTCGCTCCAACGTTTTTTCTAGCCCTAAATGTCCTGCCTCATCATGACACAACCTACAAATTTGCCATTTAGCATTTTTTGGAACTACCCATGCTAATTGTCCGTTCTTCAGTTTTCGATAAACCTTTCCATTTTTTAACAAATATTCTTGAAAATATTGCTTGGTGTTAGAACACTGCGTTTTATTTTCCAAAATTTCTCTAGTTTTAGCTATTTCTTCATCTTGCATTTGAGCTACTATTATTCAGTCAGTTTCCATCAGGTCTATTGCGTTAACCTCTACAGTTACTGCATTTCGACTCAAAGCATCAACATGTGCTATCCTATTACCTGGCCGATATTCAATTTGGAAATCATAATCTTGTACTTCCAACCACCATCTTCCTACTCTAGGGATCAAATCTTTTTTCTGAAAGTTGTCCTTCAAGCATTACAGTCAGAAACGACTTTGAACTGTATCCTAATTAGATATACTCGAAAACACTTAAGCGATAAATCCACTGCTAAAGTTTCTAACTCATAGGAATGATAGGACTTTTGTTCACTTGTTGTTTGTTTACTAAAATATCCTATCACCCTTACATCTCGACTACCAAACTTTTGCAACAAAATTCCACCAATTCCATTGGAACAAGCATCTGTATGAAGTTCTGTATGTAAATTTGGATCAAAAATTGCTAATATCGGTCTAGAAGAAAGAACAGTTTGTACTCTTTCTACTGCTTCTGTTTGCTCGATGGACCATTTCCACCTAACATCTTTTCGAGTAAGGAGTGTTAATGGTTGAACCATTTTAGCAAAATCCCGAACAAATTTCCGGAAGTATCCTGTTAAACCTAAAAACTGCCAAACTTGTTTAATATTCTTTGGCTCTGGCATACGTACTAATGCATCAATTTTTCCCGTACCTGGTCGAACACCCTCCTTACTGACTTCTCTTCCTAAATAGTCTATATTAGTTTTGAAAAACTCACATTTACTTAATTTCAACGTGAGATTATTTTTACGTAAAATTTCTAGCACTTTTTCCAGGCGAATTAGCTCCTCATCTACTGTCCTCGACATAATTATAATATCATCAATATATGGATATGCAATACCGTTTTTTAAATCTCCCAGAGCATTATTAACCAATCTTTGAAAAACGGCTAGCAAATTAGCTAGCCCAAAAAGCATTCGTAAAACCTCATAATGGCCTTTAGGAGTAATAAAAGCTGTTTTTTCAATAGAATCTTCTGCCATGGGCATCTGATGAAATCCTAAAGCCCATATCTAAATTTATAAAATAAGTATTGCCACCTAAACGATCCAGCTGGTCATCTATTAATGGTAAGGGATATTTTTCTTTCAATAACTTTGCATTTAATCGCCTATAATCGATTGCGAGGCGATAGTCCCCTGTTTTCTTTTTTACTAGAAGCACGGGACTTGCATAGGGGGAAACCGATTCTCTGATTATGTTATTATCCAACAATTCTTTAATAATTCCATTAAAAAATTTTTTTTCTGAGACTGACATCCGGTATGGATTATACACAACTGGTATATCACACTTTAATTTCAATGACATTTGAGTTGCATTAGTTTTACCCAAACCTTGTAATGAAAATGAAACACAATCCCGATAATTGTTCAACAAATCAAGTAATTTTATATTCTGCGTTTCACTATTTTCATGACCAAACTTTAGTGTTTCGGCCGTGATTGAGTCTTGAATAACCTCAGTAACCTCATAACCTTGTAGTTCATTTGCATGTAATGGTTCAAGTCTATGTAATATTACCGTGTCTTCAGCTTTTATCATAACTACATGATCTTGATTAATTAAATCTGTGCCTAATATTAGTTCGTGACTCATTTGGTGATCTTCTAATATCACCGCTGATACTTCTGCATTTACTTCTTTAATAGATATATTGATTCTAGCTAGCCTTGACGAATTCACTGTGTTTCCATTAAAAGATCGTAACATTTTCGGCTCTCCTACTATAGTATCTAGTTTTAAATTTTTTTGCAATTGACAAACGTAAAAAAATACAAGTACTACCTGAGTCTACTAAACATCGTACCCCGTGTCCATTAATGTGTGCCTTTTTTAAAAATAAGTGCTGTTTTTGGTTAAAAGGTATGTCGCAAGCGGCAACTATTTCATTATTCAAACCATGGGAATTTTTAAAACATTTTTCACTTGTATGATCCAATTTGTGACAGCGGGTACATTTTATTTTTGGTTTACGACACTGATTCAAAAAATGGTTCTCACCGCAATTATAACAACATATTTTCTTTTGAGAGTGACCTCGTAAATTGGTGCCAGTCAACGGACGAGGTTAAAAACGTTTTTCTTTATTTTTAAAATTATCCTTAGTAACATTTCTCTCACTACTTCTAAGATTACTTAAATAACTGGCCAATTCGCCAACTGACTGAAAATGGGCAGCTCGAGCTGCTAATGCTACATTTTTGTCTGTAATTCCCTCTATAACACTATCTATTAAAAATTCGTCATTAATAAACAATTGAAGTTTATTTATTTTTGCCACTTTGTCGTAACAATAATCCCCCAAGTTTTGTTTCGCCTGTGGCACGTAATTGGCAGCCTCAACTAATAATTTTCCAAATTTTATAGTTCCCAGAAAATTGTTTTTTAAGAGCTCCTTAAGAATGTCTAAATCTAAATTTAAAGTCTGGGCCATATCATACCATTTACGTGCGTTACCGCGTAACCGATGTGTCGCTAATTTTAATGTCAACAAATTGTCCCAACCGTATTGTACTGCCAAATCGTCTACTTTTGTAACCCATTGAGTAACAGTTAAATTTTCGACACTATATAGGATCAAATACTGGAATGACAGTTTCGTTTACAACTGAAGTCATTTGGTTATAATTCTTATTATTAACATTGTTCTTAATAAGGTAAGGTAACTTGTTCGGTGTTTCTTTTTAACTTTTTAATTTTTTTACTTTTCCGGTCATCGTCCGATGAAGAACTGGACGACCACTCTCGTTTTCTTAATTTTTGCCTTTTTGTCTTGCCCATTTTGGTATTACACAATTTAATTTGCACAGCACATTATAATTTTTCACTTATTTACACTAAAATAGTCTATTTTTGTTCTTTTTGGTCTATCCCACCGCTGCTCTGTAAGGAAAACACGACACTGGGACGATTAATATTATATTTTATTAAAATATTCTAAATCCTGAATAAGTTTATCTCGAAGTTTATTATACAAAAATATTAGTACTGACAATGGCAAAGCTTTATAAAAGACTGATCTCATAGATTTCTTTAACTCACCAACATACTCCACTTACTCAGCTTTTGTCAACGGGAAACCATTAATCATAATATAACAGAAATATCGCCTTACAATAATAGCCCAAACGTGCTTAATATTCAATAATCCTAAATAAAACAAAAGCGGAGATAAAAGCTAAATAAGATTAAAAGACAGGTCATTTTAATGTCTTAAAAGTTTCTAACGCCATCATGCAGTTTACATTAGCGCTATCCTGTTGATGTCTTCAAGATGGCGTGAAAAGTAGTATTTAATTGTTAAATATTTCCATAAAATATTACTTACATTGGAATGCAGCACTCGGTAATCACAGATTTAATCTGCCGAATAAACGAAATCCGTATGACATCCTGCTACACACAATGCAGAGTTGTCCATATGCAGTGGCGTATTTGGGGGGGGGGGGGGGGGGGGGGGGAGCCTAGGAGCTCGGGGTCTAAAAGTCTAATTGCAACCTAATTTTACGTCTCACGCTTGGACTCTTAATTTAAATTTTTAAATAATGTATTCTTGGCTTAGATTACAAAGGTCTTGTAGGAAACGTTTAGTTTTTAAACTTTTCCTTCTAAAAGTCCTGTTTTATATAAGTAGAGATTAAGGTTTCGGACGCATATCGTTTTAAGTATCGATTTATGATGAAATTTTATAGGAAACGATAAAAAATAATAATAATTTATAGTATTTTTCTGTTATGTACTTGTCTGTTCCGTTTTCCCTTTTTTAGAGCTATTTTACATCAAGAAAAATATAACCCGATGCAATAAAATATTTTTACAACAAAAACAAAAAACAATTACTTAGGTATTTATTTTTAAAGAGAAAAATTGAAGTAAACATTTTTATTGAAGAAGTGTGATAATTTATAATAAAAAAAAATAGTGCGGAAAGAAACGAGAATGCTTTATTATGAATATACAAAACGGCTCTTGAGAAGGAGTATTTCAAAACCTAAGCATTTGAACCAAAAACTGCACTTCTACTCTCCTAAAATACACGAGTTCTGAAAAAATCATCATTTTGGCGTGGTGAGCGATATTTACTTTATTTTTAATCATGAAAAACCGAGCCCGAAAAACATGGGTTAGAGTCATACATACGTCTTATGTTAAAATTTTGGATTGACACCAATATTAATATTTTTCACAAATATAAAAAAATGTTTTTTTTTAATATCAAAAAAAAAATTTCTAAAAACAAATTTTAATAATTTAATTTTCGAAATTAGATAGTAATGAGGTGAACTTTAAACGAACATTGGGCGTGGCTCCAAAAATTTATCGCCCCCGGCGCTTTTCCGTTTTCTTTCCTAGGTACAATATCATGAAATACATGTAGTCCCGACTGTCCCTTTCTCCAAAAAAAAAAATGTCCCACTTACGCCCCCAATGCCCCCCCCCCCCCCCGAGCATATGTAGATACCGCAACGATATTTTTGTAAAATATGATCATTTTTTAGCAGACGAGGGGTGTGCCCTTCGGACGCCCATGGAATACCTACCGCTCAGTGTTAGTTATACTAAAACAGTCGTCTCGATTTTTGTCGGGCGTCTGTTGACCGAAATCCCCAATGGAATCTCTGTCAAGTGATATAATTTTAACTGCTTCATGTGACGTTTTTCGCCAGTTTTCTACCAAGATTTCCACATCTCTACTCCATATTTCATCACTTGGTTTAATTTTTACTCCAGTTGACAATAGATCTCTAAAATCTTCTCTGACATACATCTGGTTCTTAAAATACATCGCTGGCAAATCTGCGTCTTCACCTAAAGATAACACAATATGATATTTTAGAAATTTTGAAATTCTTGACAACATCAAATTTATAAAAAAACATTTGAACATTAACAGGAGTGGATATGATGTCTATATCTTACGAGGAAGTAAATTGAACCCGAATCGATCTGCTCGAGTTGAACGGTATATTTTTTCTATAACTAAATTTACGACCCTTATGCTAAAATAAATTTAAAAAGTTTGCAGGCTACCGGGATTGAACTCATGACCATTGGATCCAAAATTCACCGTTTCGGCCATATGCTCATGTTAGAAATTATGGTAAAACCAACTCAATAATAATACTACATGATATTGATTTTCTATGCCACAATCATCAGGATGCATTATGTATAAAACTGTTGTAGATGCGTATATATTTTGTTATATTGAACAAATTAATAACATTATGTACCATATACAGGGTGTCTCTAAAAGGTGCGGAAAAACAAGTCCCTGAGGCGTAAATATGACGATCTAACCCGACTTACCTTAGTCCAAAAGTGGATGATTTCGAAGATACAGAGTGTCAAAAGTTCAATTTGGTTTTCATCTTTTATAAATAATTTTTTTAATAATTGGTGTATTGTCACGTCACAATATTTGGCTTGGGGGGGGGGGGGGGTTGTGCGGGGTAAGAAATTAGAATCTGCTCTCATTTTTATTGTAAAGTTTAGAGGGCGCCACCTGCGGTACTTTGCACACATTTAAAATTAAATAACCTTTTTGAGCCACGCTATATTTAACTTTTAAATAGAAATTCGGATTCTCCAACGTCTTTTATCTAAAAAAGGTATACGTGGTAAGTAAGAGTTGATTTGAGCAACTGTTTTTGAGATATTTGGATTTAAAAAATTCACTTCGTGTATGGCCAGGTCTAAATTATTGTAATAAATTGAATACATTTGAAGCGTAGGCGGTAAATTGAAATAACCACTAAAAAATGACTTGGGTAAACTATGGGGACACGTAAAGCAAATTGTTTATGAAGATAAGAATAAGCGACGCGTTTGCTAGTATTTCACCTGAGATTTTACGGAATGTGAACAGATCTTTTCAAGAACGTGTTGATGTGTGTACAGATCAAAATGGAAGGCATTTTGAACATTGACTGTAGTTTACAATATTACAATGATTATTCTAGTCGCCTATGCTTAATTTTATTAATAAATAATCCATTTAAACAACATAATTTATGAAATTTGCAATTATTTTGGAAACGGCTGGAATACTTACATGCTTAAATTACAAAAAAAATGGCTTTAGAACTCTACATCAAATAGCCAAATAATATACAGGGTGTTCCATTTAAAAAACTCGAGAAAAAATATTTTAAAATGTGTCGTTTTTGAAATCTTATTATGAACACCCTGTATAACATAAATAAACACTACTAGATTTTTAGTATTTCTAGACCCCTGGTCATAAATCCTACCTAATGCTATGGTTTTAAAAACGTTATTAGATTGTTTTATAAATTTTTTTTCTAGGACTGCAAAACTTTTTTTTTTAGTTTTTAATTTATTACTCTAAACTACCAGAGCAAATTAAATAAAATTTTGGAATATTATAAAGGACAGTAATACGAAACTAAATATGCATAAAAATACTGGACATTCCATTTAAAAAAATAAAAAATTTTGTGTCACACTTTCTTGGGACACCCTGTATATGAGAAAATATTTTTCTAAAATGCACCCATATAGTTTAAGTCAGCATATGAATGAAATTCCTAACTTAATTCGTATAGGAGCTATGGAAGCCTGACGCACTGTTGCAGGACCCTGTATATAATTCAGTGTCTTGAAAAAGAAGGCGGAGCCTTAGTAAATACAATAAACTGTGATTGGCCAGTACTTTATAAAGACGCCACAGATTTTTCTAATTTTTATAACAATGTTGTCAACTAATGGGAAATTTCCGGATTCGTGAGAAATAAAGATCCAAAACACAGAGAGAGGCCGCCGCTGTCTCCAAAAGAAAATTTGTATACACCTTATTATATATTCGTAGGATATTCTTTTGGATCACTTGTGGTTGTGATCTGCTAAAAAAACTTTTCAGTTTGTGTGCATTCGTGGAATTTTTCGAAAAATTTTATTTTTAAAGGACGCAACGCTGGACAGTACTGACAGTATTGAATACGAAACTTTACCATACAGTTAACTGGAACAGCCTAAGTGTAAATAAAACAGCAAATACTCGTGTGGGAGTAGAAAAATAGTTTAAAACATTTTCCCCCAATTTTAGATGTCTTTGATGGTCCCACTGGGCGATTATTTGTATTAGTTTTAAAATTAGAACGTTTTTACCCTTAATGACTCTTAAGCCTTAGAAATCTTATGTAATTAATAGGTTTTGTAAATTATATTATTGTTACCAAATTTTAATATTTCCATCCCCAATATTTCAAATTATTTTTTCTTGCCACTACGGATCTGGAAATTGCTTATTGGATAATTACGCAAAGATGTTTTTACAAAGTTTGTAAAAATTTGTGTCTCTTTTACCATTCTAATGAAATATAGGTAGCAATAATAATTGCTTAATATTACCTACAATAATTAAAAAATGTAACTGTCGCAGAGACATAATATTTTATGAAATTAGACATAACATGAAATACCATTGTTAGTATTTTAAAAGAGAATGGGTACCGGACCGCATATTAAACTCGTGCAATAACTTTTACGTTTGACAACTGCGTTTTATAAAGAGGATAATAATATCGTGTGAAGTATTATTTTGACATATTATAAGTATCCTTAACATTTTTAAAATGCGCATATTATGTTTATTATGGAAGGGACAAAAATCTAAATAGTTGTTTTTGTATCTAGGGTAGGAAATACTATTTTGGTGATCGAGAATAAAACAATTTTGACGAGGCGCAGCCAAGTCAAAAAATTGTTCCGAGTGTTCGAGATGATCAAAGAATTTTGCATACGAGTTACAAACAATATTTTTTCTACAAAGACATTTGATTTGATTAAAATAAAACCATAAAACGATATTTTTATCTAGATTTTTGTTTAATTCTTGTGTATCCAGTAAAACCATAATTAGTTAATTTTTCGCAATCAGTGCTTAAAGAAAGTTGCTCATAAGTTTTTCAAGATTAAAGCACATACATTTTTAATAAGGAAAGGATCCCCCCGATCCCCCAGACAACGTGGTGCGGCGGAACCGGAAACGGTGCCGATGGATACCAAGCGGTGTAGGTACACCACACGTACCTTCATTGTTGGCTATTCACACCGATGCGGTGCGATTTCTATTGTTCTGTGAATATAACCTGCAATAATACATATTATGTCAAAACAACGGCCAGCACAATAATGGAACAGGTAACACAAAAAACGTGGCTGATGTGCCGATTAGCAGCAAAAACAGTGCTGACAGCGTTGTCAAAATAAAACGCTGTGACAGCGACAAAGGCGAGTTCGGCACCACAGATGCGGGGATCGTGTCATTTACCGCTGTGTTCTATGGCACCGTGACGAAGCCGGCACGGCAACACCGAATTGGTTAGAGGGATTTTGAAACCTTCGTTTTCTTGATTGGTCATCTAAAAATAATTTCCATCGATTTCTTTGAAAAAAGTTTTCCGAAAGCTTTACGATTAATGGTTTCCAAGATACAGCCGGCATCCCTTTTTAGCTCTACACTTACCTATTTCCGATCCATTTCTTGGTGTGGGAGGATTTAGCTCATTAAGACAATTATGATTATCCGAGATTTCCAGATTGGACATAACTGATGGAGTTTTTATCTTAGAATTATGCTTCCATGGTATAACAAGTTGTTCCAACTGAGCGTTCGGAAACTCCGATTTTGCGATTTCGTTGGTTAAGTCAAAAACCATCATTTTTTCTATAGATAGTAAAAATTCTGCTTGAGTTGGCGCTGCCCTTAATGCAAAATTTATAAATTTTTGAAAATGTCTAATAACTTCTTGAATACACTTTTCTCGTAGTTTCACTTCCTGTATTTGATATTCTTTTTCCTTTGTTAGTTGTGCTATGTTATGATCTCTCTTAATTATTTTTTCTTCCAGTTCAATAATAATTTTTTGGTAACTACCCTCAATATATTTTTTACTCTCGCAGCACTTTCTTCTTTCTGTACAAAGAATGTACATCATGTTAACTAAATTTCTGCATTCTAAACTGTGCTTAAGCGTACGCAGCGCGTCATTCATTTTACACTTGTATAATTTGGCATCAAATTCGCGTAAAATTTCCTTTTTCCTGAAAATAATAAGATCTAAATTAGTTTTGTTGTAAACAATTTTTATTCAACGGACATGGTTCCAAGTATTCGGTGTCACCATTTTAGATTTTCCAAGGGGAAGCAATCTCACTCTTATTAAATGCAACTTGGTTACTTAGAAAAGGGCGAGAGAACAGTGATATAACCATAATTTAAGGACAGAGAGGGTAGATGAAAACTTACAAACATGTTAACCATGAGGTGACTGAAGGGCGGAAATGCTAGGGGGCCTACGTGCCGAAACTAATATTAAGCGTAAAAAAGAAATTTTTATGTGGTATACCTACTTAGACGGAGATACACAGAGTCTTTTATCGTATGGTTGATACTAAATGTACGCGTATTATACGTCATTAACGTAGTATACAGTATTTTAGCTTATTTATTAGATTCAACTCTGGAGTAACAAAAATAACGGTTTTAAGGAATTTTCTTGAAAAATCATAATTTTTCCCCGAAAAATTAAAATTGCTGTAACTTCTGATCCATTGTAGAAAAATTAATATACAGGGTGCTACAAATTCGTGTGCCTATAAGGGGATCTCGAAAACGGTAAGAGATAAGAAGATGGTTAAATTGAGGCAAAGTTAGGTATTTTATGGCTTAATAAAACTTGGTGAAAGAAAATTGTAAATATTCAGAATACTTTCGGAGATATCCGAAAGAAACCGAAATTTTTACTTTTGGTTTTTAATTTTTAATGCGTTTATTTTTGACGTGGGACAAAAACAAAAGCCGTTTTTTATGTTCTACAAGATGGCGTTATTAGTTTTTAAATTCGACGTTTTGTTCTTTAGATACCAATCTCAAGTCAATTTTTTTAAATACCTACATAGAATTTTTTAAACAGTTTTAAAGACATTTAAGCTTTAGAAATTTAATGCAATTTAAAATTTTTTTAAATTTTAACGTTTTGTCATCAAATAACACATTATTAGTATTTTAAATTATCCTTTCTTTACTATTACGGCCCTGGCAATTATTTTTTGGATTACTTAAATATTAAATTACATTAGGTACAGGGACATTATCTTAAGTGTCTCACCCGTTTGACGACTTTGCTATCAACCACAATAAAAAAAAACAATTATGTATTCCCTAACAGCTTTTAGTGAAGAAGCCAGATTTGATGTAAAAAAAAATCTATGTTTACAAGTTTGACAGATACGACGCCATATTGGATTTTCTTAAATGACAACCCTACCTTATAGTAAGCCAGCTGCATTCGCCTATTTGTTCCAACATTAAAAATGTATAATTGTCAATATTTATTTTCAGCCGTTCCGGAGATACGAGGCTTCGAAGTTGGTGATTTTGTTATCATCGAATTAACAGAAGCTTTGAGATTAGAAACTAATTTTTTTCTGTAGATACGCAATTTCTTATGGCGGAGCCACCCATGCTATTGTCATATATGTCAGATGTCGATCAGGTCTATGCCTGGATACACGGTCATCACATCAAGTGGACAGAAGCTTAAATACTTAAAACACATAATCATACGATGCAGTTTTTGATACGGTCGTATTTCGGTAAGGGTTGGAAATAAATACCGACAACTATATATTTTTAAAATCTGATCGCGAAATGTCATACACTGACGTAGTTATAAATGTGGGTTGCCATTTAAAAAAAATCAAAATGGCGTCGTAACTATCATTTTTTGACATCTGGCATATATGACAATAGCATGGGTGGCTCCGCCATAAGAAATTACGTATTTCCAGAAAAAATTGATTTTTTAATCACAAAGCTTCTATTTTTTAATGGGGTAAGGTACTTAAAACCCATAATCGTACGATGCAGTTTTTGATACGGTCGTATTTCGGTAAGGGCTGGAAATAAATACCGACAACTATATATTTTTGAAATCGGATCGCGAAATGCCATACACTGGCGTAGTTATAAATGTAGGTTGCCATTTAAAAAAATTCAAAATGGCGTCATAACTGTTATTTTCTGACATCTGACATATATGACAATAGCATGGGTGGCTCCGTCATAAGAAATTACGTATCTACCGAAAAAAATGAGTTTCTAATCTTAAAGCTTCTGTTAATTCGATGATAACAAAATCACCAACTTCGAGGCCTCGTATCTCCGGAACGGCTGAAAATAAATATTGACAATTATACATTTTTAATGTTGGAACAAATAGGCGAATGCAGCTGGCTTACTATAAGGTGGGGTTGCCATTTAAGAAAATTCAATATTGCGTTGTATCTGTCAAATTTGTAAACATAGATTTTTTTTTTCGTCAAATTTGGCTTTTTCACTAAAAGCTGTTAGGGAATACATAATTGTTTTTTTATTGTGGTCGATAGCAAAGTCGCCAATCGGGTGAGACACTTAAAATAATGTCCCTGTACAGGAAGTTATGGCATTATTTTAATAAAATTTACCTTAACAATACTCTAGGAAGTAAGTTTTTAAGGCATTCTATTGTGTAAAACAGAAAAAAATTAATGCCCCCGAGTGAAAAAAGGTAACTGGAGTGTTAGTTATGTTACTGTGATAAGCTTATCTTTGTTTCCAAAGCAATTTTATTTAATTTTTTTCTTTTTTTAAGGTCTGATGATGCTAGTTTCACGCGACACGTAACAAAAATAAATAGACAGAAGAATATTTGAGGCCGAGACTTTCATTCTTTTTTCTTACAAAATATCATCCTTTTTAAGTAAAAATGGACGGATTCTTCAAATTAAAAATCTTTTTGTTTTAGTTTGGCTCTGATTGTTTAGGGCAGTAATAAACCTTGAATTTAAAAACGCCATAATAGAAACATAGAAAACCGCTATCAAAAAGTGTTTTTTTGTTTTTTTCCCAGGTCAACAATAAAGGCGCAAAAAAATAAAAACCAAAACTAAAAATTTCGGTTTTTTTCGAATATCACAGAAAGTATTTGGAATATTTACAATTTTTTTTCACAAAATTATTAAGTCCCAAAATATGCAACTTTCCCTCAATTTAACCATCTTTGTATCTCTTACCGTTTTCGAGATCCCCTTTACGCACACGAATTTGTAGCACCCTGTATTACTGTATATTCCTAAAGCAAACGCCTTATAACATTCTCTAATTAAAGTTTTGTGTACCAGTATTACCAGTATCAGTAGATTTATTGCAAAAAATATATTTTTTTAAATTATTGACTTTTGAAAGGAAAACGGAACAATGGAGCGAAAAAATGTATAAAACTAATATTGTTGAATATTTAATAGGCCTTCATATTAATTAGTTTATATCTTTTAATACGACGCACCGATTTCCAGTTTCTAGCGAAAAACCAAAAAAAAAGACCTTTCTATCACCCACTCGTCCTGAAGCGGTCGGGCTAGACGCGGGAACTTTTAGTATGTTTACCTGCTAACTACCCTAAATCCGTTCCTGAAGTAAAAATATCCCCCCTTTCATGCACTCTACACCCACTTCGTTGCCTAGCCTAAGAGCCCATTTTGGCCATCTGAGCGCGTGGCCCTTAAGTAATGAACAAGTTTACACAAAATGATTGGCTACACCTTTACTTTTGTTAACTTACTTTAATTCCAATTCGAATGCTTTAGTTAATTTTTCTTCTTGTTCATCTATTTGTGCTAAAAATTCCTTTGTCATATTTTCCACTGTACGTGCTACTTCTTCGTTTAATTTTTGCTTCCATTCAAGATGTAATTGTTCCTCATTTTTAGTAAGTAGATTTTCGTATTGATCTCTGATTTTTTTTTCCAACAAATTTAATTCATCCCTAAGGACTATCTCAAATTCATGTAGTTGGTTTTCCTTTTCCATATGGCAATGGAGCCGTTCTCGAATTTCAACATCTTTTATTTCAGATTTCATTCTATCCTCAATTGTAGCGAGCAATTCTGCCTTATACTTTTCAAGTGTTTTTTGTTTGTCCAACTCCATTTCTTGTCTAAATCTTTTTTCTAGGTCCCCTCCAATTTCTAAAATACATTAACCAGGGTTTTAATAAACAATTTATAACTTTCTTTGTGTAAAATAAAATAAAACATAGCTATTGTGTGGATTTTTTTTCGCAATTGTTAGAACAACTGTTTGAATGTTAGGAAAATTAACTAACCAAAAACTTAACGAATAATATTTTTATTTTGAAATACATATTATTCTTTTTCATTATTACTATCGAATTAATTGTAAATGTACATTTATTTGTATTACTTAAATTTATAGCAGATGCTAGTTGGTTGGTTGCCCAATGGTAATCGTAAAGCTATTGAACTTGCCTGAAAAGAATTGACAGAAGCAATATTTTAAATATATGTATATTTAATTTTTTTCTATAATTATTAATACTGCGAAATAAGTATCTGTAAATGTGTTAGTAGTGAAAAAAAAATTATATTAACCATGGTTTAGACGGTTATACTTCGACGCTCGGGCAATAATGATAGCTGTCTTAACCTTGGTTAAATATATTATTATACGCTCACAAAATTGATGCTTTTTCAGAAATTATGTATATTTGGAGCGTTTTTGTTGTAATTGCTTAGGTTTTGAAATATTCCTTGTTTAAGTGCCGTTTTGTATAAATGTTAGGTTTTGGATTCATAATGAAGCGTTCTCGTTTCGTCCCGCACTATATTTTAATTGTAAATTATCACACTTCTTCAATAAAAAAGTAGAATTTTTTTGCTTTTAAGTAGTATACGTAATACGTGTTTTTTCCATTAAAATGTCTACTTTAATTTGTCTTAAAAAATAAAGAAAGAAGACTGATGATTGTCATTTGTTTTTGTTGTAAATATATTTTATTGCATTTGGTTATATTTTTGTTGATTTAAAATAGTTCTAGAAAAGGGGAAATGAATAGAAAAATACTATTTTTTTTTTCATTTTTCTTTAAAATTGCATTACAAACCAATAACTAAGACGGTATGCGTCCGAAACCTTAATCTCTATACAAAACATGACTTTTAGAAGGAAAATTTTAAAAACTAAATATTTCCGACAAAAACTGCTTCTGAATCAAAGACAAAAATAATATATAATAATAAATATTATTCTTTATAAAATCATCAATTTTGGCATGGAGAGCGTATGTACCAAAAGACAAAATTATTGATTTTGTGCTGTGTTGGTTTTACATTTTTTTAGTACATGTTTAAAGATTTAGATAAGGAGTCCAAGCATGAGACGAGAACTTAGGTTGTAATTAGACTTGCCAAACCCTAGCTCCTTCAGGGGGGGGGGGGGGGGGGCTGCAGCCCGGCAGGCTCCCTCCTTCGCTGTGCCACTGAGTGGCGAAAATAATAAGGATATTTTCGGAAATATTGACATTTGTGATAACATTTCTGAAAGAAAAAGTCAATATTTCCTTACACTTAGTCGTTGCTATGCAACGGAAAATAACTGTTAGGAAATATTGATTATTGTACTGTAAGGAAATATTATTTCTGTACGGCTACTTGTAAACTAAAATGTGTTAAGCTTGACAATTCAATATTACTGTATTTCCATAGTTACAACACAAATATTTATTGGCATCCTTTATTTGTGAATAAAGTTAATGATATTTATTTCAAAATTTTATGAAGTGGATTTTAGTAAGTTATGTCCTTTTAATAATTTTCGATTTACGGAAAAATAGTATGTATATCTCGTAGAAAAAGCCACATTCCAGGACTCCGTATTGTCAGTCTCGGCTTGCGCCTCGACATACAATCTTTACGGTCGTCCGGGAATGTTCAGCTTTTCCTACTAGGTATACAATGTACTATTGTTTCTCTTATATATACATATATTATTTTAATATTGGAAATTAGATTTAAAAATCCAGGGGGGCACCTCTCAGCATTGCCAGGAAATTTTTTCGTCCACACAAAAAAAATCTATACTCCAGTTGGATATAAAATAGTCAATTCAATCCTTCATATACTCCCTATTTAACCCACACGAAGTTGAATTGAATAATTTTTGTTACGTCGTATATTTTGGGTTAGTGTTATTTCGGTGTCAGATTGTAGTCTAATCGAATTGAAACCGCGAATTTGAAAAACGCTTTTTATATTTTTGAATTTGTTTGACAAAGTTTCGACAGTAACCATGCGAAACAGTAACTATGCGAAAGGTAACATAAAAAACTTGATTAGTAAACTTAATAGCAGGTTGAAGAAATAGTCCATACTTAAAGTGGAGTGGGAATATAGAAGGTAAAAATAAGAACACAAAGTCTTCCTCCACTGATATATTATAGAAATATTTTAATCAACTTCTCTACATGTTTCGAATGCAGAAGCATTCATATTCGGGAGAAAAATTAAAAGAAGAAAAGACCAGTAGATGTCACCCTAACTGAGCAACATAATTATAGGTTCGGTATAAAATGAGTGGAACGATGAGGAAACCGATACACACATTGCATTGTGAATAAGAAAAGTATATGGGTTTGAGGCTTAAGGCACTGTGAAAACTTTAAAGGTAGAATAAAAGATTTAACATCTTTGTGTGAAAGAACTGTCGAAAGATAAGATTGAGGTGAAAGGGAATGATCATTAAGCAAAAAAAAAAGACTAATAACTAGTTATTAGAGAAAAAATATGGAGAAGAAGTGAATGTAAGTGTGAGGAAAAAGACTATTAAAAAAATTTAGTAGAAATTAAAAATATCTCTTGGAATATAATTCAGCACTGGAATAGCGATAAGTTCCCGGTTTAGATCAGAATTTCGTCAAAGGAGAGGTTAGTGTTTTGACAGTTGATTATATCGATTCATTTTTATACTGTGTGTACCTACTAAGTGAAAAAAACTCCTATGATGAATTTCAAAATAAACTTTAATTTATTGATACCTGGGGACCAAAAAAAACTGCGAAATAAAAGTAAAAATAAAATGTCACAGGGATTATTGATGATTAGGTTCAATATTTAAAGAACGACGGATCAGTGCAAAAATGTGGCAAGCATTTTTGGAGACAAACTAATGTTTGTCTCCATTTTTGATCGATTTCAGACACAAAATATTGTATTATTTTACGCAATAAAAGACGGCGCGCTCCGAAGTCACGTCGGTTCTTACGTAGCGAATGAATCATAGTGCGCCTATCTATTCGGCTTTCTTTAAATGTTGAAATTCAAAGTTAGGTACAAATATTCAAAAAACAAGTTGATAACATAATCACCGAAAATTCGCCTCACCGCAACTTTACATCACTAGCCGCCATGCCCGAAAAGCCTAGCAGGCCCGGCTGATCCGAAAAACCTGGCGGGTCCGAAAAGCTCGGTTAGCTTAAAAATTCGATTGGCCCGAAAAGCCAAGCTCACTTGACAAGCCCTGCTGACCCGAGATAAAAACCCGACCCGTGAAGGCCTTTATCCAGAGATAAGGGTAATATGGATATGGTTCGGAAACGACTTTATTGTTTTATGTATTCCAAGGCTAAAGAACCGTAGACCATGTCAGTAACCATTGGCGGACTGGAGCGGGTGGCCGGGTGGCCATCGCCACCGGAACTAGAAGGCCTTTGGGGGCCAATTGGTCTAAACATTTAAACAACAATTTTTTTTTTTTTTAAAAGTTAAAACTTTAAGAAAAAGATGTACAAAAATGAACATTATTCTCCACCTATGCATAATACTAACATAAGCAGGAGCGGAGGAAACTAGATTAAGATCAACCCTTGAAGAAGAGCTGTTAGAATCGTTTATGTTGTTAAACGTGGAAAGAGATTTTGATTTTGATTACAATAAAATAATTGATGATGTTGCATCAGAATCGAAACATCTATCACCCTTATTGAGATTTTAATTTTGTTCACTGAGTTACGTTCATTTTTGTTGGGCATTGTTTTGTCTTTTCTATTTATTTAACTTTGAAATATTTTTCAATATTATAATTTCAAATGTTTTCCATAAATAAAGACATATTCTTCTATGTTGTTCATTACTGCCCTTTACCGTAGATACTCTATTACTACCTCTTTATTATATTAATTTAACCTAGATTTCAAATAAGCTTTAAAATTATTTTTGTATACGTTAATATTTATTCGCTATAAAATCCGCTAGCTGATGAAATGGCCATAATAGCAAAAATAATGAGGGTTGAGGCCATAAAGACCATGTAGCCACCGGGGCCAAATGATTCCAGTCCGCCCCTGTCAGTAACTATATTATGAGGTCGATTTTCCTAAAAATAATTACCTAAAATTCCTTTATGTGTTAAAGCTTGCAAACATTTAGGTGTAAATGGTGGTTTTAATGCAATTTTTCCGATCAGTAAATCACTTGGTGAAACCCATAGCATATCACCGGGTCCCTTTAGCGGAACCTTTAAACCAAAATCTTCTCTTAGAGCTCCTTCGCATTGTTCAAAAACGACTTTTGCCAGTGAATTGCCGAGATTTGCTTGAGCATCCGATAGCTTAGGGACTCCATTTGAGGCTAACAATTTTGACCGATTGTTAGAGTAAGCACTTCTTTCCAAGTCAAACTTCATGTCGAAAAAAGGCCAATATATTGTTCTAAATTATATCAGTAAAGGGCTGTACCAGTCATAAGTTATTTTTATTGTATAATTTAGATTCCCTTCCCTAAAAGATTACCCCACGATCAAGTTGACATTAACTGTGTTAAATTTGTCTCGTCAAAAAATGTTGACAACAGAATGTCAATGTAAAAAATAAATGTGCGCCATAAGTGGAAAAATCGAATATTAGATAATTTTTTTCTGATCAAAGTAATTGTTTTTAAGTATAAAATCGATGTACGTGAAGGCAAGGAAAACGATTTCTGTCCTGTCCCCTGCGAAACATCGTCGCGAATTTTTCGCAGCGTAACATTCGCAACTCTAGCGGTTCCGCGTCTGTTGGTGTGAACACATTCTTATACCACTGTGTTTATCATTCCGTCACGGTACCGCATAGGTCGCGGCAGCCCAAGGTCTTTAGATAGATAGGTTGCCTTGTAAGCTTGGTGTCATGGCGGGCGAAACGTCATCGCCTACGTCACAAAACGTCTTTTCAGACATTTGTATACAGAATTAGCATTGTTTATTCTGTTATTTCTGTTTTTGAAGTGGTTTTCAGCGAATTTTCAAAGTTGTAAGGTGTTTTAGAGACTTATATTCAAAGATAAAGAGACATTTTTTGAGTATAGTGCAATAAAAGGTAAATAATAAACATAAATGACATTCAAAGTTTATTAGGTAAAAATTATTTTATTTGTATTTTTAAGATGCCTGGGACGATATGTAGTATCGCTACCCGTAAAAGCAGCCAAGCAAAGGCAAAGAGGGATGGAGAAGCTGTGCGGTTTTTTATATTTCCTAAAAATCATATAGTAAGAAAGCAATGGGTTAAACTTTGTTGTAGAAAAGACACCTTTAACCCTAACCACAAAAAGATTTGCAGTAAACATTTTGAGTCTTGTCAATTTGAGGACGAAATACACTCTAAATTAATTAACGCTCAACCTTAGAGGCTAAAAAAAACTGGTAAGTTAGAAACAAATATAATGTAACTTAAACTTAACATAGTTTTGTAATTTTAGCAATACCCATATTAGTATTGCCAAATAAAACCAACAAGACCCCATCAGAGAGAAAAAAAAGGATAGAAAAAAAGGAAAGGAAGGAAATTATTTCTAATCTTCTGAAACCTAAAGAAAATACAATTAATATTGTAAAAACAGAAACTCTTTCTCGACTTTCTCCCCCTGTTTTTGAAATTGAGAATTTCCCATCAACAAGCAAAACTATACGCCTTATGAAATTTTATTTAAAAAGTACAGGGATCTTGAAGAAGAAAATGAATGTTTAAAAAACCAAATTAGCAATGATAAACAAACAATAGGAAGTAGGGATGTAGTTTTTCTTATAATGTAGCTTAATCAGTAGCGAAGCACGTATTTTGGTCTGGGGGGAGGGGTGGCTGTAGTCATAAAAAAACTTTTATTGTCATGATATCGCCAAATTTTATTGGACTCAACTACTGGGTTTTTTCATCTACTATCTACTACTAAATTCATCAATCATCAGGTGCTTATTCGCCTTTAGATACGCCTTTGAGCTTAACTGATGGTTGATCTGTACAATTGTTACCTTTTGCGTTGTCATAAATTAAAGTAGTTTTAGTAAAATGTTTTTGTATTCAAACAATAATTATTTACTTTTTTATCTGTGCAGAACAATAAAATATAAGTTTTATAAGAAATAAACAAAATTTATATATATTTAAAAAAATAAACATTGATAACAGCAGCTACAACTCGTACATTTTTTTTTTGAGTAAACTTTAAAGTGAGTAAAATGAAATTGCACCCTGTGTTTGGTCTGTATTTGTAGACTTATCTACCTACAATAAAAGAAAAACAGAAAACTGAATATTTAATATTACGGTCCAAGTTTCAGTTCAATTTTATTTTTATAAAATTCGCTTCCAGAAATAAGAAAACTAATTTATTAGGTCCATAAATACTAAAATTTTCTAAAAATGATCAAATATATATACCGCGCTCTGTTCATTTCATAGAAAGGCGTATCTGTCTCTCTTTGTCTGTTGCATTCATAATAGACCCGTATAACAAAGACGTTTTGTGACGTCATCAGCAGGCAGGCTCTAATTGGTCAGAAGTTACCAGACAACCGTTCTTTTTAGTAGCCGTGGCGGCAGCCAGCCCCGGATCTACAATTTTTTCGAACCGGGGCAAAACCTTGATAGTGGCGCCCCCTCCCTTCAGTGTTTGAGAAAAACTGTTAAAACTGCCAATGAGTAGCATTTTTGTGACCATTTGTTAAAACAATAATCCTTTTATTATCTAATTAGGCAATCCAACGATGTGTCCAAATGGCGGCTGGCTGGCAAATACTGCGTTGTAGTTGGTGCACGTAACCCAAGAACCATAAATAAGAAGGATAGCTTAGTTCGCTCGATTTGTTAGCCGAAGGTCAAACGGCGGTGACGTCACCGTGGGTACACTTTCAGACTGGCCTCGTTTAAAATGTATGGTAACGCATAGCATTTTTTTAAATTACGCAGTGTAATTAATTTGTTTAAGTATGAACTAAAAAGTATTTTAGATTTTTGAAATAAGCTTATAACCAGGCAGAAAATAAAACACTTCTAAAGTCTGTAATATTTATATAGAATTGGTACTGAATTAATAGAATTTTCGTTTTACTCAAAACGACTGTATAATTATAAGTGTAATGTAATATGTTTAATCATATCTATTTCCTAATGAGAAATTAAAGTAAAATAAAATATATTTATTTAAGAAATCCGATCTATTTGTTTGTAAAAATATGACCAAATATACATATTTAATATTAAGGCGAATCTGAAAAAAGTACAATAAAAGGGCTCCTTTATATTTACTTAAAAAGAGTAAAAGAAGTACATAAATAAATATTTTAATAACCATGCCAGGCCATTTAGAGATGACAAAAAATTGAAAATACACAAATCACAAATATAAACTAGGTAAAATAAAATACATATGGGCGATTCCCATGTAAGATATCAGTATCGGAACATCGAACAGGTAACTGGAATAAAAATATCCCAAATCTGCACAAAGTTGGGAGGTAGGTACTCCTTCATTTTAAATCTTATTTCGGCACATATAGGCTACGGCGTCCATAGGCTAATATCCCCTGACTTATATCTAAACGAGATGCCCAACGTCTTAGGCTGGAGAGTGCTGGCAATGGATAATTTAGACTGTTACGAAGATACAAGTAACATTTTTTGCTGTAGTAGCGTAAAGTAAATGCTACTGAAATTTCTTGATTTGTCCAATGAACAATTTTTTTCCTCCTTGAAAGTAAAGAAATCTGGTTATTAGTAAGCACCATATTTAAAAGTTTCTCAGCCATAACGGACTTAGCACATTTACTAATGGATTGATTAAAGCATTTTACTTTATAGTACTTAAATTAAGCATGTCATTTAACTCTTTCATCTTTTTATCAGTATTGGACTTTAGTTTATTATACCTACTTCACCAATAAATCTTCATACTTTTCCTTATAAGCATCTGGGGTGGGTATGGGCTCGGGTATGGGTAAAGTAGGTACTTGGCTTGTCTAATATTTCAGTATCAGATGAAGATCCAGCTATGGATGTACTTGGGACACTATCACTTTTGTAAGTAAGGATTGGACCAGATCCTTGTTTATCTTTTTCCCAGCTCTCTTAACACGCGGTGTATCTTGAATTATTGATTATTTCTCGGGTCTTTCTAAGTGATTTTCTTTTCTTAATAATATCTTACAGCCTAAAGTGGGAACTGCAGTTTTTTTAAAGAACTCGTCGCAAACGTAAACCTAAAATATAATATTTATTTTGAACTTGTTTTTTAATTAGTATATGAACATATTATTACCTAGAAGCTCATTTTGTGTCTCTTTCATATCATTCGAGGTAAAATGTAGGGAGCATATTCTGGACGTACTTAGATTAAATTTATCCTTTCATTTATACCTATTTATCCATTCTTTCCTCATGGTGGATGAGACTAAATCACAACCTTTTGGAAACGAATGGAATATTAGGTGTACATTCTCTTTTTTCAGGGTTAGCCTGTTGCTTTTACATGAAGCAACAGCACAAATCTGCCCAGGCATTTGAATCTATAACAACAAAATAGTATTTTAGATATTTGTTTTCTGTATTTCATTGAAAAAACTTACCACAACTGTTAAAATACTGATTAGAATGCAAAATGTCCAAAAATACTTTATTATACACCAAGTCCGTGTAAACACAAAAAACACACAGAATCAAGCTTAAGGCACCAAATTTTTAGTGCACGATGTTCTTAAATGTTTATTCTCACTTAAAATCAATTAAAAATTAACAAATAGGTAGTCACAAAAAACTCAAAAGAAACACAAGAAATCAGAACGTAAACACACTGAATTTCATCGATCTAAACGAATTCTGTACCCATGCCTACGTCACATGCGTTCAGGCAAAATCTAACGTTGCTCTTATGGAAGTAAGCTATCCTTCTTATTTATAGTCGTTGCACGTAACCATTCAAATAATGTTGCTGGTGGCATTTAACTGGTGACTCAATGCTTTTTGCCATCCAACCGCCATATTGAATCACGTGGTTTGGATTCCCTAATAACTAATACCTTTCATTTGTGACATAAAACAGAAACACAGAAAAAATATATAACCAATGAAGACTACAATTTTACACGGCGCACGCGTTCTAAAATTTACTTGATCTGTTAAGATCCGTTCATAAATCACGTACCTATAGTATACAGGGTGCCCCACCGGGAACCGAATCGATCTATATAGATACATAGGAAAATTTTGAAAATTTGACAGTGTGCTGATGCTGATGGGGGCGACCGGGCTAAAATATTTTCATAATGGTGGCACTTCCGGTTATACCGGAAGTAAGTGTCAACTTGCTTATTTTAAATGGAACACCCTATATATTATTACATTTTTGCATTCTACGCAAGATTCTAGGCAGATTTTATATACCATGTCATATACCTATGTCTAAACGTTTTTGACATATTTAAATTTTTATGTCAAAAATGACGTTTGCAAGCCTTAGAATATAATTATCAATTTTTTCTATAAAGAAGACTTATTTATTTAATATAAGTGGGATTCCTCGTTATAAAGGACCTGCTTTAATAGATTTGCTTTAATAGATTTTTTATAATATTTTGATAACTATTAATATATGGTGTTTAAAAAATAAGATTAAAAATGAAATTGAAAAAACTGCAAAAAGTCTAGATTTTCAAATGGAAACACACAAATTTTATAATTATTTTTTATTTAGCATTAAAAATAAGGGTAAGTTTACCTATGCATAGTTTTCTATATATAGATCGATTCGGTTCCCGGTGGGACACCCTTATGTTAAAAAACTAACTGGACGTATGGAAATAAAAAAGTTTGTTTTTCAAACATATTATATTAAGATTCGATTACTTGATAAAAACCTATGAGATTGTAGGAAAAGAGGCTTCATTTGGTCGATATTTCGAATTCTTGGCTCAAGGATTTAGCGCCCTCATGAAACTGCCGCCCAGGGCAAGTGCCCTGGTTTGCCCCCCCTTAGATCCGGGGCTGGCAGCAGCGGAACTTTCGTGCCGGTCTGGGGGATCCTTTATATGGAGTCTTATTCTACCACCAATTTGTCTGATTTGCTTAGCTTTAATAACCAATTTTCTTCTTGGGAAAATATTGGTAACTCGTATAATAAAGGTAGAATGCTGACGTCCCATAAGGCCTGTATGTACCGGGTGGTCAACTAAGAATGACCGCCGGCCATATCTCAGAAACTAGTAATCGTACAGCATCCGGGTACATTTTTTTATGACAAAAGTGCCCTAGAGAAAATGCTGGAAATTATTTTTAAGTTCCGTATTTTGCTGCAAGGGGGCGTAATTGGAAAGTAAATTTTAAAATTTCACATATCTCCGAAATTTCCACATTAAGGTATATCTTTGATAACACCATTAAAAAGCTTGGACAATTATGCATTATTTTGGTCTTATGGTCATTGGCGTACCGACTTTAATAAGAATGGGGGAAGCTGTTGAAAGTGTAATCAGTTAAATCGCAATAACTTATAAATTATATCCGATTTTACCAAACTAAAGACTGTTTGGAAGAAAAATGTATGCACTTTCACCAATCGTATTTAGTTGTCCCTAATAGTTCTCAAAAAAATGCTAGAGGGCGCAATTTTCAATAATAACACATTTTTTGATTTTACTCCGAAAAAATAAATCATGCAGTATAATTATGAAACCATAATTGAAAAGTAGATGAAATTTGCTAGAAAAAATATTAAAACCGCAGCTCGATATCTCCGTTCGTTTCAGCGTTATCGCCAATAGAATAATTTTTAAAACTTTAAATGAAGAAGCGATTACTTATATATTTTTTAGAAAAAAAAGTGGTACGCCACTAATATTTTTCGATGTGGATATTATTTCTGATTAGCCTGGTCAATTCTGGTCTCTTGCGTTTTTCTCCTCAGGCACACCGTTCGTAATTAAAAGAATTAAATTAAATTAGCTGTACTATTTATTATTATTATTAACATTGATAATGCAAAATTTGTTGGAAATGACTACCTTTACTTAAGAGGCATGCTTCCGCCCGTCTAATTCAATTTAATAATTTTAATTATGAACGGTGTGCCTGAGAAGAAAAACGCAAGAGACCATTTTTATGCAGAATTGACCAGGCTAATCATAAATAATATCCGCATAGAAAAATATTAGTGGCGTACCACTTTTTTTTCTAAAAAATATATAATCGCTTCTTCATTTAAAGTTTTAAAAATTATTCTATTGGCGATAACGCTGAAACGAACGATGATATCGAGCTGCGATTTTAATATTTTTTCTAGCAAATTTCATCTACTTTTCGATTATGGTATCATAATTATACCGCATGATTTATTTTTTCGGAGTAAAATCAAAAAATGTGTTATTATTGCAAATTGCGCCCTCTAGCATATTTTTACAACTAAATACGATTGGTGAAAGTGCATCTTCCAAACAGTCTTTAGTTTGCTAAAATCGGATAAGTCGTTTATAAGTTACAGCGATTTAACTGATTACACTTTTAACAGCTTTCCCCCCTCTTATTAAAGTCGGTACGCCAATGAGCATAAGACCAAAATGATGCATAATTGTCCAAGCTTTTTAATGGTATTATCAAAGATATACCTTACTGTGGAAATTTCGGAGATATGTAAAATTTTAAAAGTTACTTTTCAATTACGCCCTCTTGCGGCAAAATGCGGAACTTTAAAATAATTCCCAGCATTTTCACTAGGGCACTTTTGTCATAAAAAAATTTACCCGGATGCGGTACGATTACTAGTTTCTGAGATATGGCCGGCAGCCATTCTTAGTTGACCACCCGGTACAGTGTGAGTCAACGATAGAGTAAAGTACATTTTCTCCTTTATCTTAAGAATTAGATAAAAATTCGAAATGCAAAAGTTGTAGAGATCATTGAGATGCACATTTTAAAATTATGTTGGAGTATACTGGGTGGCCCAAAAAAAACGTGGCGAACATAACTTAGGTTTTTTTTAATGGAACACCCTATGTATTATTTTCTAATTCCCCACTAAATTCTACGCGAATTTTGTATAAAATGTTATATATGTTCAAATTTAATAATTTCTGAGATATTGAATTTTAAAATATGGCATTTTCAGACTTTGACAGGCTCTAACATTAACACGTTTCACTTTAGAAAACAATGGTTTTCATGTACGTGTCTCAATTTTTTATTCTCTGTCTAAAAGTTACAACTTTCGGTTTAACATATTAAATTGTTAAAACCAGTTATTTGGTTTAACATGGTAAATCGGAAGTTGGTTCTTTGAATGGAGAATAAAAAACTAAGATAGGGAAGTAAAAACCATTTTTCTCTAAGATTAACGTTCCAATGTTGCAGCCTATCAAAGTCTAAAAATGCCATATTTTAAACGTCAATATATCAGAAACAATTAAATTTAGACATACAGTGTGTCCGCCGATGGGGGTACCCAATAGGGAAAAAATCTTTATTATTCATTTTACGACCAAAAGTCATTCTTTATAAAAAGTTCTGCTTGTCGAGAAAATGAATTTACGATAAAAAAAATTTAGATTCCATGTACAGGGTGTTAATAAATTGGGAAAATATGAAAACGCTTCAAGAGAGAAGTACCATTATTTATTATTTTTTACAAAAATTTTATGAAACAAAGTTGTTTATAAACTAATCTAAAGTCTGAATACAAATTTTGAAATAAAAATTCGAATTTTTAAAAATTATTCTACATAGCTACCTCCTAACATGACGCACTTTTCCGCCAACTTAATAAATTTACCGTACACTTTACGAATAATTCGCGGCACATTCAGATCATGGATTGCTCCTTTTATGTGTTGTTTTAATATTTCCCTATCATGTGGAAGATTATCTGAATAAACCTTTTGTTTTAAGGCACCCCACAAAAAGAAATCTAATAATGAAAGGTCAGGCGACCTAGCTGGATAATGGTTTGGGCCAAACCTCCCTATCCACTTTGCGCCAAAATGATCATTTAACCATTGTCTGACCAATGCTGTGCAATGAGCAGGACAGCCGTCTTGTTGCCAAAACATATTGTTACGTACTTCTGGCTCTAACGTATTAAGAAATGGTAAGACGAATTGTTCCAAAATGTCCAAATACACGTGCTGGTTTTAATTTCCCTCTATAAAATATGGGCCAATTATCCTATCATAAAAAATTCCACACCATACATTAACTTTTTTATATCCTTGACTTCCTTTGTTTACTACATAATAATTAGGATTTTCGTAAGCCCAATGGCGACTATTTTGTGAAGATACGTGCCCGTTTGTGTGAAATGTAGATTCATCGGTAAAAAAAATAAATCTATGAAATCTTTGGTTTTCAAGATACTTTTCACCTATCCATAAACAAAACTCTAAACGTCTCTCTTCATCTCCAGGTTCAAGTGTATGCCGTATCTTTGGCTTAAACGGTATAATTTTGTTTTCTTTAAAAATTGTGTGTTTCACTTTTGCTTAAATCCTCTGTTTGTGCACGATTCCTTAAAGATAATTTCGGGTTATCTAAAACTGACCCTATTGCTAATACTGTAGCTGCATCATTTTGATCGTATTTTTTCTTTGGTTTCTTTACATTCATCACCGATCCAGTTTCATTGAATTTTTTCAATAATCTTCGCAGAGCTTTTTTTGATACCGGCGTATTAGGAAATTTTTCATGAAAAACATCTATAGCGTATTGATACGACACATTTCCAATACCGTAACATTTTATTAAATAAATACGCTCTGCCTTCACGAAATCTGACACACGTAAATAAGATGCTGCCGTAACATGGACGTATACAAAATCGGCTATCTTGATTTTTTTGTAAAATGCAAATAATTACAAAAAACCCATTTTATTTTAAAAAATTCGAATTTTTATTTCAAAATTTGTATTCAGACTTTAAGTTAGTTTATAAACAACTTTGTTTTATACAATTTTTGTAAAAAATAATAAATAATGGTATTTCTCTCTTGAATCGTTTTCATATTTTCCCAATTTATTAACATGGTAGTACATGGAATCTAAATTTTTTTTATCGAAAATTCATTTTCTCGACAAGCAGAACTTTTTATAAAGAATGACTTTTGGTCGTAAAATGAATAATAAAGTTTTTTTCCCTATTGGGTACCCCCATCGGCGGACACACTGTATAACATTTTATACAAAATAGGTGTAGTATTTAGTGGGGAATTAGAAAATCATACAATACATTTAAAAAAAACACAAGTTATATTCGCCACGTTTTATTTGGGCTACCCAGTATACTCCAGCATAATTTTAGAATGTGCACCTTAACGGTCTCTACAACTTTTATATTTCGAATTTTTATCTAGGTATCTATCTTAAAATAAAGGCGAAAATGAACTTAACTTTATAGTTGACTCTGTACATTTGACCCTGTACATTTGAAAATGGCACAACCCTGGAGCAAATACTTTAGTAATATTCTGCGAAGCGTTGGTATTATTGGTAGCGCTGTTATGAATGTTAAGAAGAAGAATCAATTTTACTAGTCGAAAATGGTAATTTAGATCACCTAAAAATTCATTATTCGAAATTAACTGGTAGCCCAAAGCTATCAGTATTTTGTTTGAAAAATAAGGTAAATAACAGGGATTTTTATAATATAGAATAAGATATATGGTGGAGATAAAATTCAGGTGTTTCGGTAACGTAACTCGTAAGCCAGTCTACTTAAAAATCAGGAGTTCCGGGTTCGACTCCCCGCAGAGACCTATTTTCATTTACTACTTATTAGTTTAACTAGGCCCTAGGGCAGTGGTTCCAAAACTTATTTCTATGGCGCCCCCTTTTGGGAATCAAGAAATGGTCGCGCCTTCCTCCCTTCATTATACAGATACATTTCTTTTACTTCATTTATTTACTTAAAAATTTAAAATATTTGAACTCTACTCTAATGAGAAGTGTGGTGCTGCATATCTTTAACAAGGTCGGAAATTCTTAGTGGTATCTTTGAAAGTGCGCAACGGAGGTTACTAACAACATCAAGCCGATTCCATTGTTTTGTTTTAATTCCCTTTAAAACAGAAAATTCTTTTTCACATAAGTAGGTAATCGAGAATGGTATATAAAATTTCAAAGCCATTTCAGCGATTGAAATGGGAAGATATTTTATCCAAAAAGTAGTAATCGCCAAATTTTCAAAGTTAATTTTCGCCACTGAATCGTGTTTTAAGTCGATTGCTTGGTCTTGCAGGTGTTCTGGAAGAATATTTATATCAAAATTAAAAGGAGCAAATTTATGATCTTCGAAAAAATTGTTCATTTTCTCAAAGAGACCAAAGTAGCAACATAAATAGGAAGACAAAAATCCATGACTTTGTGATTTTTGTCTTCCTATTTAAATTTATGATCGTCATTGTCATGTAAATTAGGAAAACATCGTTGAAATTCATCAAAAAGACTTTCTAGATAAGATATAGGGGAAATGTGCCTGAGTTGGCATACATTTTATAATTATTTTTTAAAACATTAATTTTTGGGATTTGCAGGCAAAATTTGGTATATGTATAGACGATATACTGCCTATGAATCTAAAAATTCAAGGGACGTCTAACTCTAAAATATTTTTGGTTACACAGTTTTTAAAACTCACCTTGCTATGCCATCTCAGACTGGCATAACATGCCAACTGGCCTGGTATTATAATATGCCAACTCACCCGAAATCGCAATTTAAAAAATTATACTAATTTACACACAACCACACTAGAATATCAAAACGGTTGTTGCATGAAATCGTAAAGTTAGATTTACCAATTAATTTATATTTGTTAAAATTAAAAATAAACATTAGGAGATATGTGTTTTATGGAAACTAGATAATCTACTTAATATTTTCTTACCTTCAAAATCCGATTATGTCAATTAATGTTTTTGTTTTTTGTCACACAATACTACAAACAAACAAGTGGCCCTTTTAAACATAGATCAATTAAATGATAAAGTAAATTGCGTCACAAAACGTCCGATAGCCGAAAAAAGGCCAGTATGCCAACTCAGCTGGTATGCCAACTCGGGCACATTTCCCCTAATATCTGTTGTAATCTCTTCGTTTTTAGTAATGATAGTATTCTCCATTAATAAACCCAATTTCAAAAATGAGAAAAAATTTGGCGTTGGGGCTTGCAGACGACGTTTCCATAAAAGCAGTTTTTCTAAAAAGACTTGGATAGCATTCTGATGGGTTTTTTATATTCGCTGAAATATTGTCTTGTAACTTCAAATTAAGCATGTTCCATGCCTCAAAGAAATCAGTTAGATAAGCTAATTTGATTGGGAAATTTTCATCATCAAACTGTTTCAACATTTGTTCCTTATTTTGCTGGCTGGCAAATTGCTGTAATTCCATCCTTAACTCAAACGGCCTGGATAACATATTTCCCTTGGATAGCCATCGTACCTCGGTATGGAATATAAGTTTTTTGTGTTCTGACCCTAAATCAGAACAAAGACTACCAAAGAGCCTGGTATTGCTGCTTTGGCGTGGCTAGACGTTGCTGCCGGATTATAGAATTTTTTTAAATTTGACCTGATTTCTGATTGATTGATTCTAAATATAAAATCTAAATTCTAAAGTTTTATTTCAGAGCTCCCCCCCCCCCCCCCCCCTAATGCTGCTTCGCGCCCCCCAGTTGGGGAACCACTGCCCTAGGGCAAAGGTGTGATCTAAATAAAAAAAATGTTAACTGAGATGAATCGTTATTTTTAATATATATTTTGTATATACACTTTTATTAGCGATCATTTTAGTATATAACAGGAAGTTATACAAAACAAAAAAACATTATTAACAAGTTAAATGGTTAACAAAAAAAAGTACATGGTCGGCATCATCAGCCAAGGGATCCAAATAGGAACTTGTTATTGCAGAGATATTTGGGGCTAACTAGTATATTCCCATTTTCTATAGGGATAGAGTCCCTTTGCACTCATTTAAGCACCTTTAAACAACTTTTAATAAAATACTTGCAGAGATTTTGGTATATCATAGTGTTATTTAATAGTTATTTATGATATAAGTGTTAAAATTAGGCATGCATGTAAAAAATTGTAGGATGAACGAAGCCTTAAAGTAACATTTAACATAAATTAAGATATGGCAGAGGTAATTATAGATTATAGATCAAAGGAAGCCAAGAAACCCTTAAAATTGGTAAGACATTTAAATCAATTTTGAAGATTGTAAGATTTTATGTAGACTAACATGTTCGCCTGTCTATTTCTGCATTAAGCTTGATATGTTTTTTAATGTTACGTGGAACCCTTGGCTTATCACCCCCTTATACAGGGGTTCCCAGCGGAAACCCCTTCGATCTATATACAGGGTGTGTCAATAAGGTGTCGGGCTTTGATAGCACCTAAACTATCAAAGATAGGAAGAAAAGTGTTATATAAAAGTTAAATGGTTTGTTAGGATGCATAACCTAAAAATATTTTAAAATCTACAGGGTGGTCCTAAAAAGTGGTACTGAATAATAAAAAAGAAAATTAAATGGGACACCCAGTATAATTTTCCAGAATATGATTCAATAGAATAAGGACTTTGCAACCATCTTAAAATTTTTTAACAAAAATGCAACGTTGCCAAGTAATTAATTTTTTTCCGAAATTTTAGTAATTTTAAGGGTATCGTAAAAAAATCATAGTAACCTGTGGATTACCCCTAGGCAAATATAATTTACATTGTGGGTATTTTAAGGTACGATATATTCATCGATAATTATGTTTTTTAAATATCTTATACAGAGCGTTCGGTATAAGTTGGACAGTTTTAAAAATGCTTTATTTCAATTTTTTTAAATGGGACACCCCTAATTTTTTTAAGCAAAAGGATGTATCTTTCGAAAGCCTTACTTTTTTATTAAACATGTCATATATCTAAATATCATAGTTTTTGAAATATTTTAGGATTTGTCTTAACTCGGGGTAAAAAAGGAAAGGACCAATTAAACAATTTAGTCAAAATTGTGTTGGAAGAAAATAGTTACAAACTACACATTTATTTTTAAGAACACTGACAAAACAAGAAATAGGCAAAACATCGGCCCACCTAGAGGGGGGGGGGGGGGGCTAGAGAGCTAAATTGAGGCAAAAAATTTAAATTAAAAAAAAATTAACAATATTTAGATGACTCAAAATTTTGGTGACAAAAGACAACGGGGACTTTATAAAAATACTATAAAAAGTGTTCAATATGGCCTCTTAAATTTAAAATGCAGGCGCGAGTTCTTTTTTTAAAAGACTCGCTTACATTTCTCAACGTAGTCGGAGTAATTGTTTGAAAAACTTCCCTTATTTGTGCTTGCATGTTTTCTCTTATCGTGGGAGCTGTTTGGTTCATTTTCTCCTTTACATATCCCCATAAAAAAAAATCAAGCTTATTTAGATCGGGAGATCTTGCAGGCCACGATATTGGACCTGCTCTACCAATCCAGTGATCACTACATCGCTGATTTAAAAAATTTCTCACGAGCATACTGTAATGAGGTGGTGCTCCATCCTGTTGAAACCACATTGTTTCGCGAATGTATTCCGGGAGTACATTTAAAAGTCCAGGTAAATCATTCTGTAAAAAATCAAGGTAAATCTGGCGTGTAACATTTCCTTCACAAAATTGTGGCCCAATAACATGAACAGCCCACACATTAATACTCCATTTATGTTGATTCCTAACTTCTCTAGTAAAAAAAGGATTACTTGTGTCGTAGTAATGAAAATTATGCCGGTTTACAAATCCATTGTTATGAAACGTAGCCTCATCACTAAACATTACATAATCGAAAAACTGCGCTTGATGTTGTAGTATCATGTCCTGCGACCACTGACAAAAACAACTCTCCTTTCATAGTCTTGCTCATTTAACTCTTGTAATAATTGTATGTGATATGGATGCAATTTTTCACTTCGGATAATCCTTGATGCTGAGGACGCACTGAATGAAAATTTGTTGCCAAGCTGTCTCGTACTTTTGTGGGGATCCTCAATTAAACTTAACATAACCATAAATTTATTTTCATCGTTGGTAGCTGGCTTAGTTCTTTCATGTTTTTCGTAATCTCTTTCAAATCTCTCCTTTACCCTTTCAAATGATTTTTGATCAGGATGAGTTCTAAGTGGATATTTTTCTGCGTATACTCTGGAAGCCAGAAATGTATTTCTGTCGCTCTCGCCCAAAACGTAGATCATGTCAAGTAGTTCTTCTCTTGAAAAATTCATATTTTTCTGTTTCGATAACGTTATAGTTCAGGAAACTAAAATTTAAACCGTAATAAAGCACAAAATCTTAGCGAAATAATTTTTCAATGACAGCTGTGACAAAGAAAATTATTTATTTTTTGTTCCAAAACAATCTTGACTAAATTGTTCAATTAAAACTTTCCTTTTTTACCCTAAGTTAGGACAAATCCTAAAATATTTCAAAAACTATGATATTTAGATATATGACATGTTTAATAAAAAAGTAAGGTTTTCGAAAGAAACATCCTTTTGCCTAAAAAAATTAGGGGGGTCCCATTTAAAAAAATTGAAATAAAGCATTTTTAAAACTGTCGAGTTGTCCAACTTATACCGAACGCTCTGTATAGGAGATTTAAAAAACATTGTTATCGATCAATATATCGTACCTTAAAGTACCCACAATGTAAATTATATTTGCCTAGGGGTAATCCACAGGTTACTATGATTTTTTTACGATACCCTTAAAATTACTAAAATTTCGGAAAAAAATTAATTACTTGGCAACGTTGCATTTTAGTTAAAAATTTTTAGGATGGTTGCAAAGTCCTTATTTTATTGAATCATATTCTGGAAAATTATACTGGGTGTCCCATTTAATTTTCTTTTTTATTATTCAGTACCACTTTTTAGGACCACCCTGTAGATTTTAAAATATTTTTAGGTTATGCATCCTAACAAACCATTTAACTTTTATATTACACTTTTTTTCCTATCTTTGATAGTTTAGGTGCTATCAAAGCCCGACACCTTATTGACACACCCTGTATAAAAAATTATACATAGGAAAATTTGACAGTGTGCTAATGCTGATGGGGGCAACCCGGCTAAAGTGGCACTTTCTTTTATAACCGGAAGTAGGTATTACCCACATATATATACACTATATTGCTAATACCATAATTCACTGTAGGTAGATGATCAGGGTCCGTTGAGTTTGTGCAGCTCGGAAATTTGCTTCTTGATATAAACATTTGACAGGACCGACTATCAAAATATTTTTACAAGCTTTTATTTAAATTCACCCGTTAGTTCGGGTTTGTACAGTTTATGGTCAAATAAAACTAAGTAACCAATATTTTACATACCTGAAATACCTTATTCCTGGTATTGAACCGCGATTCGTGCAAAAAAGGATCATGCACTTTTTTCTACCCATCTTGAGACACAAGTCGCTAACAATAACAAAATGTCTGGTAAAGTTTTATACCTAAATTCGCACCCAAAACTTAAAAATAATATCCACAATCACACACGGAACATCCGAACGAATACAACGTGAAAAAAGATGGAAACGGCTAACAACTTGCAAACTAACAAAAAAAATGTCTAAAGTAAAGTTTTACCTATAAGTATGAACACCCAATACTTGGAAATTATAACCACACACGAACGAATGAAACAAAGGATGGCGACGTATAAGAATACAAGCAACGGCGAGCCGGTTCTGTTTACGTTCTGTTAGATATCGTGTCGGTTGCCTAATTTTTTCCCTATTGCGCAAGCGCCACGGCCCAAGTTCAGGTTATTTTGAATCGCATGATGGGTATCTTCTTGCATCGTGTGGCTGCTTGTATTGGCAATATAGTGTATGTATATATGTGGTATTACCTTGCTTATTTTAAATGGAACACCCTATATTTAATTGCATTTATTTTAGCCGGGTTATCTCTATCAACATTAGTATACTGTCAAATTTTCAAAATGTTTCTGTATAATTTTCCATATACCGTGCGTTCAAAATTAGGTCGGTACTATTGTTAACTTTAAAACTGGAACCAGAGGACATCCTTACCCTCTCCCCAGTTGACTTAGACAAACTAGTGCAAGGAACTGGGATCACGGAGTGCGTGTAACAACTAAACAGGGTGAGCACAATAGCGCAAACCTGGCCTAAGTGCATTCGGCGCACGGACGGGTCCTCGAAAAAAAAAATTGCTAACGTTCTTATTACAAGAGATACGACATCGGTTAAATTAGTCAAGAGTTGTAGTTTCATGTGCTGATGATTATGGTGATATCAAAAAAACAACTGAACATCAGAATCACGTGATATTAACAAAAGAAAAATTAAATTTGTTGTGTTTAATAGACAGTGCTCGGAAGGGGCTATCTATTTCTGTTATAACTGTTTGATTGAGCATTTTTTTCCGAAGGCCTGTCCATGCACTGAATGCACTGCCAGGTTTGGGTTTGTGCATACCATGTTTAGTTGATACACCCACTCTGTGATCCCAGTTCCTTCCACTAGTTTGTGTAGGTTAACTGGGGAGAGGGTCAAGTTGTCCTCTAGTTCCAGTTTTAAAGTTAGAAATAGAAGATACCGACTTCATTTTGAACAGACGGTAGATCAAAGCTGTTCCTGCTGAGATACCCTGTATACTGTTTAAGAATACTATATACATACAAATATGTAAGAATTTTTACATTTGAAGCAATGTTGTGTTCTAGAAACAATCGACAGTGTTATTTAACTAAAATTCTAAAATTTTATTTCCAGAAACTTTTAAAAGATCACAAAATATCCTTTTAATGTTGACATCAACTTTTGAGGGCTCAGATTCTGGTAATTCTTTTACTTGTTGTTTAATATCATTGAGAAGCCTATCAATGTCAGTGAAATCACTTAAAGATTGTTTGACCATATTAACAAGCTTTTGATATTTCTCAACGTCCCCAACATGCAAACAGTCAAAAATGGGCCAATTATTTTCACAAGGGTCACACTTGCAATTGAATTGATAATATCTCCATAATTGATGGGCACGTACCAATTTGGGATACTCTGCAAAATTATAGTTCCTGTGAAAAAAAAATTAATGTATTACTTACAGGATTATAACGCGAAATATAATAATCGTCTATGTTAGATACCAATTAAAGGAGAAAATGTTTTCAACTTATAACTGAGAATGGCAGATTCTCTAATCATTTCAGAATAAACAGAGCCACGCGGCGGGGCTTGAGCGCATTGGTTTATTATTTTTATTTTGAAATGTATGAAAAATGTTATTTTGAAAAATAGGTGTCTGTGTTATGCTCTTTTCAAAATGCCGTTTTTAAACGAAGATGCTTTTGATATACTATATTGATTTGATGTCATATGAAATAAATATACACAGTGACCGGCAGAATTGTCGCTGATATCACAGAAAATTTTATTCCTGACGTTTCTAAACTAAAAGGGCGCTAGTTAAAATTGAAAAAAAAAACTGTAGTGCATATGAGGGAGATTCAATGTTTAGTAAAGTACTCTTATTTTTCGTTTTAGATATAATTTTTATTTGTAAAAGTTGGTTATAATTAATAGTTAAGTCCGAGTACGAAGTCATAGCCTACTATTCAAAAAACGAAAAATACTTATTTTTTTTATATTACCTACCTTGTACCGAGATTTAGATTTTTTTACTTAAATTAATTTTTATAATTTACATTTTTTAAATAATTTAAGGAGACCCTGAACATATTGTCTAAAATTTTGGTTGAAACTTAAATGCTTCAAAAATAAACGAATTTTGGCATAATTTATTAGAAATAACAAAAAATTTATTTTTTTCTGTTCTGTTGTTAGAGTCTGCTTGTCATTGGTTATTCAAATTCAAATTACATCACAGACGGCACCTCAATGGGCTACTGCAGCGCGATATATTATTATATTTGAATCTACAAACTCATAGAAAAGGTGTATGGATGCGCAACAACGTGTCCTATACTGATGTGTTGGCCTACTGTACTTGGTTTATTGTTAGTTCTATGTTTTCATGTCTGATGGCTATCTCTTGCATTGAGTTTATTTCTACAGATGGCGATACTAATAGCGATTTCGGTTTACAGATCTCGGGCACTCTGAGAGTGCTCTCCCCGAGATTTGCGTGTTCAATTATAGAAATCGAGATATCTCACTATATGGCTATGACAGATCTCGGGCAGATCTATGACGTCATAGAGCGCTCTCAGAGTGCCCGAGATCTGTAAACCGAAATCGCTATAAGTTTTCATCATACTTATATTTATTTTTAAAAATATCTCGAAAGCATATTTTCGCTGTGTCTGTTTGAAGGTTGGAGACAATGATGTTTCTTGAATGATAGAATAGTTTTGGAGTTGCATTGTCTTTAATTTGTTTTACATCACAACGTTTCAACTGGTAAGTATCTCCAGTCGTCTTCAGGTGAATACTAAATAAGTAAAGTAACTACAGCTCTATTTATACTAGCTAGATACTGGAGCATGACTGAGATGGGTGCAGTCATCTCAGTCATGCTCCCATCTCAGTCATGCTCCAGTATCTAGCTAGTATAAATAGAGCTGTAGTTACTTTACTTATTTAGTATTCACCTGAAGACGACTGGAGATACTTACCAGTTGAAACGTTGTGATGTAAAACAAATTAAAGACAATGCAAGTCCAAAACTATTCTATCATTCATATTTTCGCTGTATTGGGAATTGTTTATAGGTTATAGGGAACCCATTACATTTGGCGTCCCTGTGTAAGTACTTTAATGCAAAAGATAGATGCACTACTTTGTCCGCCTGCCGCTTAAACTTTTTTCTATTAATATTATTGTTTTCTATATTATGATTCTGCCATTCCATGTAATGAACTAGATTAGTTAATTTCGAATAAAGGCATTTAAAAGTAAAAAAAGAAGTACGAAAGTTTATTTTGTATACACATTTTATGCATCAAATGTTAATTGTCTAGAAATCAGTAGAAAACTAGAGATTTTTGAAAAGAGAAAGTGCATTTCCACATAAATCTTTAGTTCAATCAGAAAATACTCAACAATACTTAAATCAGTAAATATATAATTTGGTTTTATATCTTCAATTTTTGCACTATTTCGGGAAATATGTGTTTGTATAGGCTCTGGGATTAATATTTTGATTTAAATATAAAGAATAACAAATTTAATCTGGCACATTTGCCTCTTTTTAAAGTAAATTCTTAACCTCACTTTTATTAAGTGTCATAAACGGCGCATAAAATTTACAACGTGTAAATTTGGGTTCTTTATAATTGACTACTGCTGACTGGTCAGTTTCATATCACATCCAATCACTTTAGTATAAAGGAAACAGCAAATATTCATGTGTAAGTAGAAAAAACGTACTTTTCGGTTACACCAGTGGCGTACGAGAAAATGTTAATAATGGCCCACTATAAAATGTTTATTTTTCAGTCATAATATCGTACCTGACAGTTCGTTACTATGGAAGCAAGAAAATATAAACATGTCGAAGCCTACTTAATATTACTTATAAATGAGTTTGGTTTATTTCCTTAAATGGGAAGCGAAAAGCAAAAAAGAGGGACCAGAAAAGTACTTTACCGGTCCCTTTTTTATTACTTTCCGGTCTAGATCAGCAAAGTGATATTTTCCGGTCGAAAAATTATCTAGAAAATGCTTGTTTTTCGGTCGATTGAAAAAAATAGTAATTTACGTTACAAGACCGGAATGAAGTGTTTTTCAGGTCGAGACAAGCATTTCCAGGGCGAGCCGTAGGCGAGTCCTGGAATCTTGGGGAGACCTGAAAAACACAAATTTCCGGTTGCGTGACGTACAATATTTTTTTTAAGACCGACACTTTTATATAATACATTTTTTAATTCTTTATATTTTATTTCATTTTATATAAAAAATTGATTAACATTACTAAAACCAGATAAAAGAATAAAAATACTGGAAACAACTGCATAAACTGGAAAATACGTTATTTTTGAATATTTGTGTTAAATGTAGAATTGTGAACGTAAAATATAAGTTTGACATAAACAACAAATTCATCAAACGAACTGTCACTCAACAATACATTCGAAATTTTGTTACCTTAGTAACGAAATCAAAGTAGATTCCATTATCAAAGAGCGATTGGAAAATTGACGTAAGGGACTTGCAAAGGATTTTTCCGGTCCCTTACGTCAATTTTCCGGTCCCGAGACCGGCAAAACGTTATTTTCTGGACGAAAAATTGTCCAGAAAGTGTATATTTTCTGGTCGGTCTTAAAAAAATATTATTTCTGTACGACTACTTGTAAACTAAAATTTGTTAAGCTTGACAATTCAATATAACTGTGTTTCCATAGTTACAGCACAAATATTGAATGCCATCCTTTATTTGTGAACAAAGTTAATAATATCTTTTTCAAAATTTTAACAAGTTGATTGTAATAAGTTCTGTCCTTTTAATAAAATCCGATTTACGGAAAAGTAGTATGTATACCTCGTAGAAAATGCCACTATTCCTGGACTCCGTATTATCAGTTTCGGCTTGCGCCTCGATATACAATCTTTACGATCGTCCGGGAATGTTCAGCTTTTCCTACTAGGTATACAGTGTACTATTGATGGCAATAATTTTACCTGTATGGTAGACAACAGGATTCTCCAGCCTTGATATTGGTTGCAGCTCTTATAACTATAGTGGGTCCATAAAATGATGTCGTTACATTTCCATAACAATGATGATTAAAAAGACTAGAAAAGGCATATATCGCTTCTCCAACTTCATGGAATTCTGTGTCAACCGAGTTTTTCTTAATTTTTTGTACTGTCATTTTGTTGCAGCTTGTGCTGAAGTAATGATGGAATAGTAACTCTTTAAAGCGTTCTTCACTTATGCTTATGTTTGTAAAAAAGTCAGAGTACTTCTTTAAGAAATAATAATAAATGCATGCCTCATTTGCAGCTTCAAATAAATCTCTAACAGATCGTTTTTCTTTATTGGTCTTGAGTTCCTGTATTTCTTCATATCTATTTGATTTATATATTGTACCATCAAACTCATGACCATTGTTTATAATACCAGTTAGTTCTTTCAAACCCTTCAAAACTATTTTTATATTAAGTTGTTCTACAAAGTCAAATTGACATAGGTCACATTCATTATAATGATATAATTGTTTTGCCTGCTCTCTGCATTTTTCACCACAATAAAGAACTGTTCTACATTTTGGGCATGGTATTAAATTATAACACAACTCAAGACATTCGTGACAATGTAAATACTTTTGAGATGGACCAGTACCCACGGCTACCAGATAAGGATTTTCCACTGTTATTACTTCTCCTGCTTCAATGTTTTTGGAAGCGACGATATGCCTATCACCGTAATCGTCTCTTACTATTTCAATACTGGTCGAGGCACAAGGTACTTTAACGTTTGGATTCGGTAAAACTGGATAAACTTCGTGATATTTCTTAACGACTTGTTTTGATTTGTTGATTTCGGCTTGAGCTTTCTTTTCCTGTAGCTTTGCTTCGAGGTTCTTTGGATAATTATTTTGTATTGCTCTTTCAATATCCTGAAAAGTATTTAAAATAATTTATAACTATGTAAAGGCGTTTTGCGATCCGTATTAATTCCTATCTATCTATCTAGCTAATCTATTGCTCACGTCGCTTATGCGTGATTTGCTGCATGCGACTATAGGACGAAAAGTACTTTTCCAACGGAGTCTCGGGCGCCACCTCTTGGATTAATGTGGTAAGAGGCCCACAGTTACCTTCGAGTAGCTTTTAGACAGTGGAGAAAATAATCCAGGCGTTCAACTGAGTATGGTGCGAAGGAATAATAAAACAATCGGTTTTAAAACATTTTGTATTCAAAGACTTTTACATTAATATGTGCCCCATTTACTATCGGTTTAAAATGAATGATCTTACCAGTTAAAAATAAAGGAAATCACAGAGAGAGGAGGATTGTATACGTTCTTTGTCTGCGGTAATGTATCTTTTATATCATTGATTAATCGCGGCTAAAAATAAATGATTCCGGCTTTGACGTCCGACGGCTTAATTAAATTAAAAATTCGCGTCCTCAGGTTCGCAAGCGGTCCGGCGGTCAACTTAATAACAATAATACATAGACCCGCGGAAATAAAATCAGTACAAAGATCTGCAAGCGCGGTCGCAGCTTAATTAATAGGATAAAGGTCAGGACGGACTACGGTGACGGACTTGCAGATATCAGAAAAGGATGCGGCCTATGTTTGAAAGAAAAGGTTTACGCGGTAAAGCTACTTGCGAATGCGGATGTTACTACGTCAAGCGGTATCGGTAAAAAGTTCCAGAGATAAACGACAATACGACTAGCAGTTCAGTGGCGGTTTTTAAATGGTAGATCGGCTTACGCATGCGTGACTGCGTATGAATTCCGCGGACCTACACGTTCTGGCTATCTAACAGTGTACAGAAATTACAAGTGTATAAGTAAGATAAGGACGGTGTGATGTATGTGTTATTGTGTATGTTGTGTCGGTGTGTGTGTATGAGAGAGACAGATAATCTATTTTCCCGGTCTGAATTTACATTAAGCAAATCAGAGTTCCTGCAGCAACTCGGACTTGCATAAAGGTGATAAAAATGAATTTGCGGCCCGTTGTATTAAAACAAAACAGAGCTACTCGGCTAAGATGACCTGGAGTAGTCCGGTTCTGCATGGGAGAGGAAAAGAGATACGAAATTGTCGGTGTCATGTGTGTGAGTGTAATGGCGGTGGTAACCGGTGATATGAGAATGATACAAATGAACGATTTAGCCTTTGAAATTTAAAACGAGACAGAACTACTCGGCTGAGATGACCTGGAGCAGTCCGGTGTCGTATAGTTGAACTGTAACTTGAATCAGAACGAGACAGAACTACTCGGCTAAGATGACCTGGAGCAGTCCGGTGTCGTGTATGAGAGAAACAGAGAAATAATTATTCCGGTTTAATACGTGTATATGAGAGAGAAACAATATGACAGAGCTACTCGGCTAAGATGACCTGAAGCAGCCCGGTCTTATGTATATGAATACCATAAAACAACCCGGTATACGCGTCAGAATGAAAGAAAACATTATATTGTCAGTAGGTGTGAGTGAGAAAGCGGTCAGTAATGCCAGAATGTGTAGTATAGAACGGCGGTTTAAATATCTATTAATAATCTACATTTTACTGCTTACCGTTAATTTTTACTTTAACCCGGATGGTCTCGGTATTTGTCCGGAGCTAGTCAAGAGAGTCAACCGGTTGCGGTGTGAGAGTATCGTACTCTGATTGTAAGACGGTACGATCTCGCTAAGGAAGGTTCTCCGCCGGGATGGTCCCCTTCCACTCGGCGCGCGACATCGAGAAGTACCGATGGCGACGGCGGTTCCGCGCCGACCCGTAGTCAGAACAGTGGAGAATGAAGGAAAACTAAGAAAAGCTATTTCCCGGTATTTCGCGACGAAAAACTTTAGAAAATTAATCAGTACAATTAAAATGAATTATTTACAAACAAGAACGGACTTCGTACGATGAAAAATAAGAAAATTAAGAACGGATACGTATACAACCCTGTAAAAATTATGTAACTTCGTTACAACTATGAATATCTTAGATATGAATTGTAATGAGACATCGTGCTCAAAGGTATTTTATTTAGAATAGATCCCGCAATTCATTCTTTCTTTCTATAGAAATATACCAACAACATTGGTAAAGGTGATGTAATGAAAGGAGAAGAGGGAGGATAAGATTGAGGGTTACGCAATCCTCGAATTTCGCTACCATAATATAATAATAGTAGAAGAGCTGGTGACACTTTTTAGTGATTATTTATTCATGGCCTAGTTTTTGTATGAATGTTGAGGGAAAAGCAGGTTTAAATGACTTTTTTAAATTATTCCTAATAGCGGTATAGCACGAGGGCATATTACCCCCCCCCCCCCCATTTGCAATTTTTTTTTTAAACTATTATTATTTATTCAAGGTTGCAAGTTTCTTATTGTTTGTCTAGTAGTAATTAAGTCTCTCTTTAACATTTGCGTATCGCTTATTAGACTATATTTAAAGGATTGTATATTACCCCAAACGTGTCGTATAAAATTTTTATCGGTGCCCCCAGGGTACAGTATTAGGTCCGATATTATTTATAGCCTATATAAATTTTCTTTATTATTTCTAAAAATAAATGGTTAAGTTATATCTTCTACTGATGACACTGTCGTGATTTTTGGTGGTGGTAGTTAGTTGGACATAGAAAAGAATGTTAAGGATGATAATGTCTCTGATGGAAAAATGGTTAGATAAATTTCAGTTATCTCTAAAAAAAAATGGCTAAAACTCAATACATAGTTTTTTCGAAATTATATAATGTAAAAATCCACATTACAATTCTTTCAGGATTGACAGTTTTACTGATATAATCCATGAGACATATTGTGTGAAGTACGTAGGAATAATGATAGTCCAAACCTGCGATGGGACAACCATATTAGGTACCTACCTACTTATCAACTTAGAGAGTTAGAAAACTTATAACTGCTATCAAATTAGATTAGATTAGAAGACATTCTAACTACAAACCTACTAATAATGGTTTATCAATCGTTGGTCGAATCGGTGCTGAAATATGGTATATTGGTCTGGGGGGATTATACAGGGTGATTCCTAAGTTGATACTTCTTTTTAAGCTGTGTATAAAAAGCATTAAAATAACAACATTTTCAAATACCTTTTTTCAAAAAACTTAAAAATAGCCGAGTTACAGAAGTAAAAAATCTAAGGGCGAGCCTGACCATGAAACGTAGCCTACCATACTTTATGTTGTTTTTGTCTTATTAGTCATGCTATTTACGGGTCGGTGGTCAGTTATTTATTTAGCAATTTGCTGCGGTGTGTTTTTCTGAAGTAAGTTAATTTTAAATTGGTGACACGTGAAAATGGTAAAATTTAAAAACAATGAACTAGTAAATAGGGTGCTAATTTACGGTGAGTGTCGTCAAAGTGCGGTTGCTGATTCGAGATTATACGCAGAACGCTCTCCCTTGCGAGCTCATCCTACACCCAGAAGTTTTCTTAATATTATTCAACGGGACAAGTTAGGTAGGGCCGTATTTGATCCATAGTGTAATAAATGAATATAATTATTTTATTTTTAAGTTTTTTGAAAAAATGTATTTGAAAATGTTGTTTATTTTAATGTCTTCTATACACAGCTAAAAAAAGAAGTATCACTTTAGGAATCACCCTGTATAGTACAGTTAGGTACCGACCAAGGACTCAGTGATTTTTCATTAGTATTACCTGATAGATACAATATATTTAACATTGTTAATTTAACATTTATATCTTTCTCAAACTTACTTCCAGACATTCTTTGTAATATCCTTGTTCGAATAACACCTCTGATCTACTAGCATATGCCAATCCTAGAATTTCAGTTTTGTCTTCAGCATTTGCTATACTCTCAGTAAAATGAAGAAGGGCTTTGAACATTTTTTTCTGTCTAAACAATTTATGACCTTCATCGCGAAGCGTTGTTGCTTTATCATTTGACTTTGATATTTTTCCCCCATTTTCAATGTCTTTAAATTGTAACGGACAATGCTTATTTGACAATTCTTCAAGCATGTTAATTATCTTAATGTCAGATTTCAGAGACAAAAGTTGTTCACTTGTGATCTGTGGATCCTCGATTTCTCCTGGAGATAACATATTGGCCTAAAAAAAATAATAAACTTTTCTTTTAAAACCATGCTATAAATTTTATATATAAGAAGCCGAAAGATCAGTTCGGTTTTGACAAAAAAAATTTATGAATATACATACTCATTTCGTACGCTATTTAACCCATATAGCCCTGAAACTATTTTTTTTTAAATCAATATTCTTCTTTTAAGTTCTATTGAAAAAATACCTTAAATGTTAGAAAAAAGTAGTAAAAAAATATGGGACCCATGGATTGGCTACATCTAGGTGTCCTTTTTAAAGGATACCCGTAGCGACATCTAGTTTTGGAAAATTAAATTTAAAAATTTTGGCGCCAAAATGTATTGGCCTTTATAAAGGACGGTAGGTTCATATGGGTTTTAATGATTTAAAAAGCTAGTCAGTCCGTTATTTCTGTTAGATAAATAAGTACGTGTGTGATAGTTACTTACAGTGGCGGCTCGTGGCCAATTTTACAAGAGGGTCATATTAAAATTTAGGTATCTACAGGGTGTTCTAAATTCGATGCTTATCATGAGTAATCTCAAGGACTTTAAAAAATACAGCATCGGTTAAATAAGAATTTCGTGCCCAGTAATATCGTAAACAAAATTTTAGCTTTCGTTTTTACTTTTCGAAATATTTGAAAAAAACTAAAATTTTGAGTTTTGGTTTATTTTATGCGGTACCGAAAAATAAATACAACATTGTTAAAGCAACTTTTTTTAGCTTTATACTACCGTGTTTTTAGAATTTTAGTACAACGTTTCGTTTTTGTGTCAACTTTCATTCCTTAAATACGGACCTGCATTTTTTATTTTATTTTTGAATTCTCTTTAAGCCTTAATTTCAACCATGTAAAATACTTAATAATTTTTAGACGTTTTGATGTTAAACTTACATTATCAGGAATTTGATAATTACTTTTAAATAAATACGGCCAGGTATATGTGCATACAGCCGGTTATGAGTAATATATTATGCAGAAAACAAATTGAAAGAGAAAAGACCAGCAACAAAAACTAAAAAAATTTCTTTATATCAGGTGATCAAACAAGTGATTTTCTTCTCGAATGCATTTTTGAGTAAGCCTTCGCAAATATCGCCCGTTGAACATAACCACAACTCAAACTCACTACATCTGTTGATATAATTAAGCCAAACAATCAAGTATACAGTTTCCGTCATGGCCACCTTTGGTTTGTTTAACTTTATTTCATGCTTTGTTATAATTTATATTAAATCTCAAATTTGAGTTTATCGTCAGATTCATTGTTCAGTTTTCTAATTATCTGCTTTATCTAAAGCAGTTCTTGTATCTACAAGAACTATAATTAAGATGTAATTTTTGGTTAATAGTTCGATAGCCTTTTAATCTACTCATCGGTAATCTAAGTAATAAAATTTGCTCGAAACAGATATAAATAGATATTATATAGTTAATTCATTCTATATTAAACTTCACATTTATTTGCATGTTATATTTGGTAAAAATTGTTAAGTAACTGACACCAGAGCCATATTTATTTAAAAGTACCTAATAAAAATATCAAATTCCTGATAATCTAAAGATGACATCAAAACGTCTAAAAATTATTATGCGTGAGACATGGTTGAATTTTGGCCTTAAAGTCTCAAAAAAAAACGCAGGTCCGTAGTTAAAAAATTAAAATTGATAATAGTTCCACAAAAACGAAACATTGTACCGTAGTTATAAAAACACGGTAGTAAAAAAAGTTGCTTTAGCAATGTTGTATTTGTTTTTCTGTAGCGGTTAAAATAAGTCAGATAAATTTAAAAAAAAAAACTCAACATTTTAGGTTTTTTTTCGAATATTTCAAAAAGTAAAAAATCAAGCCTACTTTTTTTTACAATATAACTGGGCACAAAATTCCCCATAATGAGCATCGAATTTGGGATACCCTGTACAATAAACATATGGTAACTTTGTCAAAAAAAAGCGCGTTTTAAGGACATTTGCTACGTTTTTAGTTGTATCATGCCTATCCTTTTGCACTTTTATTGTGAAAAAACCTATTAATGGATTGCAATTGATGCAAATTTAAAGCATTAATGGCCAGCCTGATGTAAATTCTCATTAGAAACAAGATTGATGCGAGAATAACGAAGTACTGACATTATTCGGGACTGTCAGTTCGTTACTAAATACTTTATAATAAAGCCATTATTTTGTGTATGCTGATAGTAAGACCAACGCGATATGGATCGTGTAGGGTCCACATTAATAAAGGATCATACAATCGTTAATATTTAAATTGTAGTATTTTCAGTGCACTACCTCATCATTACTAAAATAGAATATGTAAACATAAAGTTATATTCATTAGAAAAAAATGCCTATGCGTGTGTTAAGAAGATACATATAAGTATATTATAATAATTTTAAATAAAAATACATTTATTATGAATCGTTATTCCTTACCGACAGCAAAGTTCTAACTACTTCACAAAAAACTACACTTCACGAATTGAACTTATGTAACCGAATTTCAAAATGTAATTGGCGAGTCCGAAATTAATTCGAAAACACAACTAACCAAAAATATGGAGCAGATGCTGGCTATCTTGGCATGTATCCAAAACTTGTTTAACTTAAGCGCTTTCACGCGGACACTCGTAAACGCATAAACAGTATCTTTTAAACTTTTCTTTATTTTTCTATCGAGCGTAACGAATTTGTTAGTTTTGCTGGAAAGCTGGAAAGAAAAATTATATCCTGATTGTCAAAAATCATTAAGGGGATTGGTGCACTTTTTCCATAAAGGGTCTTTTAAGCTAACCGGGTCACTTTGATTTTGAGAAAATTATTTCTCCAATGTCATGTATGTGCAACCCGGCATCATATATTTATAATCGTTCAACTGAATTTTATTAAGTAAGTAAGTAAGCTATATAGAACCAATCATTTTATTTATATATTATCATTAATCGCTGCCTTCTAGTATTTGAGAAGTGAGAAAAACTATACAGTATACAGGCCGGTTCATAAAAAAAAAACAGGTAATTTGACTTTTACCACGGTGCTGGCACAGATTTAGCTACAGATACTGATAATACAAAGTGAATAGGATTTTATCATTGTCCGTAGGCTCCCTCCTCAAAGGTGTCCACGCACCTGGATACATTAAAGTGACAAAATGAAAGGGCGAGAAATTATGTCCCACTCACTTTTTTTAAATCGAGAGGGCATATCATAAATCAATCATATCAATTCGTTCACGAAAAAAAGATGTGGTAGTACTGTGCCACTGAATATGATAGATTTTAAAAGATTTTGTTTTTGGTGAAAAATACTCTCTTGTCAATCGGCATATAGATAGATAGATAGATAGATAGATAGAAACGTCTTTATTTTTGACTCGGCGAAGGTCAGCTTGCTGTTTGCTTAACCGAGTATGTATGATAAATTTACAAAAGTTAAGTTTTACAAAAAGAGACAAAATTGCTAAGTTATATTAAGTACCTAATCTAGTTAAGGCAGAAACTTAAATATTGGCAACTTAAACTAATGATATATTTACATAATTTTGATTTTATACTTATTCAAGCATAATTACCCAGCAAAAACTGTGATAATTGGTCCTAAAGGAGTTTAAACTTAGTTTGACAAATTTGGTACAAATATCAGTATTAAAGATTTTAGGAGCTATATAAGAAAAACTGCGTTGTTTTGGTACGTTTAAAAGACCATTATAACGGGTTGTACGATTGTGTGTAGAATGCCGGAAATGAAGCTTTTCACGTAGGTATTGGGGTACACCACTCACAAGCAGACGATACAAAAAACAAGAAAAATGTAGTCTTTGTCGATCGACCATTTTAAGCCATTTTAACTCAGGCAATTTATAGCTAACATGTTCTCTTGCACGCAGTCCATAAACAAAGCGAATGCAAGAGTTCTGAACCTTTTGCAGTCTAGTCTTACACTGCAAATCCAAACAGGGGCCGTACACGAAGTTACAATAGTTAGCGTGAGATAAAACAAGAGTTTCACACAGTTCCTTTTTTGAGGTCGTAAGATGTGTTTATTTTTGTATAAGTTTCTGAGTGAAAAATACGATTTTTGAATAACTGTACCTACCTGACTTCTAAACCGAAGCTTGCTATCAAAAATGACCCCCAAATTTTTATATTCCTGCACAACGGGTAATACTGTATCGGCCATAACTACATCCATGTTGTCCGCTGTCCATTGGCTATCAGGTCCAAAATAAATTATTGCAGATTTTTTAGGATTTAACTTTAGACCATTGCTTTGAGAATAGTCACAAATCGATCTCAGGCACTGGGTAAGATTACTCTTTGCTTCAACAGCAGTGGCTTTACTAAAACTGGTGCGCAGTTGCGTGTCATCGGCATATCTCTGCAAATCGCAACCCTTAACAAAGTCGTTAATATCGATTGTATAAATTACGAAAAGTAGCGGCCCCAAGATCGAACCCTGTGGTACACTCATACGCACTGCTCTAGAGGCGGATCGACGGCCTTCCAAAAACACGAATTGGGATCTATCTGTCAAATAGTCTTTAAAGAAATTTACCGAAGATTCCGAGAAGCCAAATGAGCGAAGCTTAGCACATAAAAGCCGATGGTTAAGTGTATCGAATGCTTTACTATAGTCAAGCAATACCAGTGCCGAAGTTTCGCCCCTATCAGCCGCCCCAATGATATCGTCCAAGACCTTCAAGAAAACCGATGCAGTGCTATAACCTTTACGAAAGCCAGACTGAGATGAAGGAAGCAGATTATTTTCAGTAAAGTACTTAATTGTCTGTTCGTAAATGCCTTTTTCTAACACCTTGGACAGAACAGATAATAAACTAATAGGTCTCAATTCCGACACTTCAGTTGGATTATTTGTCTTTGGCAGAGGCACGACCATAGCGACCTTCCAGCGAGAGGAACATAGAATTGGTTATGCACATGTTGAAGATGTGAACTAAGTATGGTACGATAACTGGACAACATAGCCTAATCATCTCAAGAGACAGACAATCCGCCCCTGATGCATTTGATCTCTGATGGACTATGGCATTTACGACTTCGGCATCAGACACCGGCGAGAGGTTAAACCTATAGTTGGTACGAATATTCTTATGAGCTTCCACAAATTCATTGCTAACAGTTGGTGCTATGTTAATTACTAATTCTATAAAAAAATTGTTAATATTTTCAGGGTTTTTTAAATTACTCGGCAAGCCTACATTGTTTTTGTTCTTACTATATACATTCAAATTATTTAATGCGCGCCAAAGATCTTTTTTATTATTATTACTTGCAACAAAATTAAGATAGGCCTTTTTTTCATCTCGGACAACACGGGTAAATAGGTTTCTCATCTCCTTATAAGCATCCCAGTCCTGAATAGTCTTGTTTTTTTTGTACTTCGACATCAATTTATTTCGTTCTTTTTTCATAATTTTTAGGACGTCGGTAAACCAAGGAGCTTTAGGCATATCGATAACAACATAATTTTTCTACTACTGTATAAATAAATTAACTTTCGGGCCCTAGCAACACGACAGATAACGACAGTAAACATTCGAGTTACCTGAATATTATAAGTTGCTAGCTATGTAAAGTAGCGTTGCTAGCTATGTAAAGTATTACTTTCGGTGCCAGGACAAAAAACACATAGGAAATTTTTATTGTATTTATTCAAGTGAATTTTGTAAAAAAAAATTAATAATCAAATGCTTATATTTATTAAAAAAACAAGTGGTATAATAACAATAATATAAAATTTAAAAAATAATTATTTATTGCCATTATGGTTAATAGTGAAATTTGAACAGTTGGAAAGATAAATTGATAGAATATTATTCAATTCAATAGCTTTGCCTCTTCGTATTATCGTCTCGTTATTATCCTGGTTTTGGACCTTATTACAACTCGTTGTGTTTGTTACTCTCATGCCGTTAGAAGATAGAAAAGTGGGAGTTCCATTTGAGATCTTTTTGGAAATTTCGATTTTATTAGTATACGAATCACCAATATATCCCTCCGCAACGGACGAAGACCTCCAACCGCCATGTCTTTTCAAATCCACAACACCTGGAGCATTTGCGAGAAACGTAGTTGATGTTCTTCTAAACGAGTGACCAGTGTATTTATTTATGTCTTGAAGTTTCAAAAATTTGGCAATTTATTTGGGACTTTCGAAATAGTGCGTTTTGCAATCACCTGATTCACACACCTACCCCGTTCATAGCGATAGAACAAACGTTCGTTTTGTGTGTTATTTGGCCTAAGTTTAATGTAATCTTGTAGTAACCTCACAAAAGCAACTGGACCTGCATCATCGGTTATCACAAAACTCCTTTGAACCTTGTTTTTGCTCTGGAGGATTTTAACTATAGCTACATCATCCTTGATTTTGACGTATTTCAACATCATTTTATGGATCTCATCGGTCCGGCATGCTCCAGCTATTCCCATTACTGTTATTACTTTCGTAGATAAATAGTTACGACTAGGAGCGTCAAGTAAAAACTTTATTATTTCTCCTTTACTGAAAATTTTAGATTTTTTAGCTTCGTAACCATCGTTTTTTCGTTTAATAAAAGCAACGAGTTTCTTAAACTGCAAAATATCTATATTTTTGTTCACAGAAATCATCAAGATTTCTCTTGGAAGTACGCTAACATCACATTTTCGTCAATTTAAGAAACGTTTTTATCCACGAAACATTCCAGAAACTGGTTGTACATTTGAGAATACCTATCTTTTGACTTCTGGTAATAGTGAGGCACATGCCAACCTAGCCGCCTTCTGAATATCAATATTTTGATCTTGGGAGAACATTTTGAGAAGCGAAAATAAAAAAAATTCGAACCGACAGACTCTGACAGCACCCAAATAACTAGTTGTCATGGATTATTTTACAGGTGAAAAAAAAACCTATTTTATTATTTAATTACAATAAAATCAAAGTTTATTACTTTATCGTATCATTGAAGATTAAGTCATTTTTATATGATATCTTTATTAATAATTATTAACATCATAAACGTACTAAAACCTACATAACACCTTAGTTAGTCATAATACATTAGTTACCATAATTTAATACGTTAGTTACGAAAGCATAATACGTTAGATACCAAATAATATTAGAACTATTTTTCATGAACATGTAAAACAATATTTTGACAGTTTTCAAATTTGATTGATACACCTTTGTCTTTAACGTCCACGATCTTAGTGTATACCCTCTGAAGACTGATTAATGACCGAGCAAGCACTCCTTTCCATTTCGTGCGGTTCCCCAGTGCTTAATCCACTGCCGGAAACATCGCCGATTTGAATCCAACATTTTTCTTCTTGATGAAACGTATTAAGGCGCCGTATTTGTCGATTTCCACTCTCTGCACCTTGAACATGTACTTTGTTTCGCCACTCACAAAACTGCCGATATTATTTTTCATAATGGATTTTAGATTTGTCCGGAGGCAAGTTCAACCTTATAATGTTGGCTGCAGCTAATATATCGTCAGGAATATCAAAATCTTGCATGATTTTAATGATGACTTTTTGAAATGCCAAAATGAAATGACATAAAACCTTGTTTTTATTTTCGCATCGCCGTTGTCAATGATACGATAAAGCTTTGAATACAACTCGATTATTAGCGATTTAACACCGTCTCGGACATTGCGGGTGACTCGGCTGTTGCCTCGTCACCTAGTAATGTCCTCGACTATTATAAATCGGATAATAATCTCGTTATATTAATAGCCAGCCCGGTGAAACTTCTTATGGGCGGGATCGAAGCTAAAGTGACGTCAGACCTCCAGACTTTTTCAAGTTAGGACCTACGTTTATCCCCATCAGTTATATCTCAATATTACACCTACGTAGTTATTTTTACAAAGAGAGCTACGACAGACGAACTTGGTCTGACTATATTTATCTCTATTTACATCGAATGGACATAACTTGATGCAGAAAGAGATAGGTACTTGACATGAATATCACGAGCTGTTAAATTATTTTACAACATAACTTCCCTGTTGAGCACAAATCGTTGAATGTCAATGGCACAAGAGGAATTGCCCCTTTTTCTTTCTTCATAGCTGAAAATCAGACCAAGCTTTTTGATATTCTTATATTATTTATAATTTTTTAATCTTTTTACGAAAAGGACCGTTTTCTTTTTGTTGCAGGTATTTCTTTAGTTGTTTTTATTCGTTATTTATTACATTAGTTCACCTACTTGTTGCAAAAATAATTATGTTCCAAACATACTTTTACTTTAAGGAGTTTTTGTTGAATTTCACTTAATAATTTTTATTAATGTAGATGTCCACTAAATCATTTATAGTATATTTATTAATTGTAGGTAACACAAATACCTACAAAATATTTTTTTTGCTATTCAATTATTTAGACCATTAGAAAATTTTAAGTCCGTCGAGTGTTGTAGTAAGTAATTATATTAAATTTTCTTAAAATACAGAGTTTTCTAGACAGCCGCAAATTAACTTTAAATATCAAAAAGTCGCATTACATCGCCTTCTCATTAAATACTGTAAATAGACCTAACTTTAATCAAATTGTGATTCCAGGTATTGATGAGCCACTTATGGAAGTTACTCATCTTAAATATTTGGGCATTGTCATTGACAAGCACCTTAAATGGGACCAACATGTTTTATATTTGCATAAAAAAGTCAGATGCTTATTTCACAAGTTTTACATTTTAAGAGAATTTCTTAACAGAAAGCTTATCATTATGGTCTATAAGGCGCTTGTTGAACCCCTGCTAAAATAATGTATACTGGTATACTGGTCTGGGGAGGAATGTACAACTGCAATCTTGAGCAACTTCGAATTGTGCAAAATTCCATTGTAAAAATTAGTCATAAGAAACCTAAGCTTTTTCCTACAAATCAACTTTATTCCAGAGAACTCTGTAACATTAGAACTTTGTATATTATCACGGTATGTCAATTTTTGCACTTTAATAATGATTTCAAAAGATCGCAGGTGTCACATGATCATCAGACCAGAGGAAACACAAATAAACTAATAAATATTTATAAAACTAGAACAACAATGATGCAACACTTTGTGACATACTATGGTCCAAAACTATATAACTTAATACCAAAAAATATTAGAACCTTAACTGACAAAAGGCAATTTAAAAAACAACTGAACAACTATATTTTTAATAATATTGTTAGCTTTCTAGAATTGTTTTAGCTCTTCTTCTACTTTCTTTCGGTTTTTGCACTAAAAAGTGATACTAGATATTAGAAATGTATTATTTTTTTTCTGAATGTGCATACTGTTAAATACATTATATAAATACGTATATTTAATGTAAATTACGCACATACACATACAGGTGTTCCACACCTAGGTGTTATAAATTACTTTGATATGTTATTTTCCATTTGTGTTAATTTTAGAATGAAGATACTATGTTTTTATGTAAAATGTTTTTGTTTATAAATAAATTAATTAATTTTTTTGTTTTATATTTTTTAGGTTAGCTATTTCAAGTATACGTGAATCTTTCATGAATTCATGCATGTTGCATGAATAAATATTTAGTACGGGAGCCACTACAGCTGGTACTGTAGGCTAATCTGGGAAAGTAAGTACATTTTGGGAATATAAAGAAAAAACAAATCCTCATGTGGGTAAATAATGTAGTTTTTTACATAGTTATAGCAGTGGTATAGTAGGCTTTCTCTAGCAAAAGCCGTTTCACAGCCGATTTGAATTTTTTAGGGTTTCTCAAAGATCTAATGTGAGCTGGTAAGTGGTTAAATACTTTTTTGCCAGTATAAATGATGGAATTTTTACCAGAGAAGTATGGGGTATGGGCAACTGCAAAACTTTTACTTGTCTCGTGCTGTAGTGATGTAACCTTAAACTATATTTATTTATTATATAATACGTGAGACTAAAAGGTATAACAGTGGATTTTTGGAAAATGTTTTTTATTTAATTTGTAATTAATTTATTGAGTAATATTGAGTTCCAGTAATTCGCTTTAATTATATTCGCTTTAAATATATTAATAAATAAAATCATACCCACGCACAGCGTAGTCTTTAGTGGGTTTAGGTTTTCTTTATTTATTTCTCGTAATAGTTAATATTTTTTTTCTTAACTGTTTATATAATTATTATTGTTTGGAGAATAAATAAATTTTGATTTGATTTGAAAGTAAGTTTGGGTATTTTTCTTTAAAAAGGGGTAATTTGTTCTACAGAATGAGGACAGTTGATTATCCAACGAGTTATTTAACATAGTCTCTGAATACAACAAAACTCTAACATGAGTTACAGATCTTGTTTTTTTCTAACGAGGTACTGATCTTACCTATATTTTTATCGTAGTTGTCAATAAAATTAATTATAAGCTGATTTCTGAAGTTTTATTTCTAATTGTTCAACTTTAATAAATAATTTAAAATGATATTTACAGCTTAAAAATCTAATCAGAAAATCCTCATATTTAATTTTTACTCTACTTGAAAAATCAAATAAGAGGATTATTGTGAATAGTTTGATGGCCTTAAATATCATTTTAAGGTTTTGTGTGCAAAATTTTTTAAAATTGCCATATTTGAAAGTCCCGCCTATAGTCGAAAGGTTGTCCAGATGTTAAAAATGTTTGCACATAAAATTTTAAAATGATATTTACAGCCTACAAACTATTCACAATCCTCATTTAATTTTCCAAGTATAGTAAAAATTAAATATTAGGATTCGGATGTTTTTTTAAGCTGTAAATATCATTTTAAAATTTTGGCGGCCAAAATTTTCATATTTGAAAGTCCCACCTATAGTCCAGAGGTTCCCTCCAGATCCGATGGTGGCGCTGTTTTGACGTTTCTTATGTCAAATTTTGCTTCGACCAATTAAAACGTTTGTTTGTCTTCTTTCTATGTTTGTCTTCGTTGTTAATAGCTATAATAATATTATTGATCAGAGAAGTAGAAGTAGAAAAAATGTAATACATTACCCGATGCAAACGCCTTTTTTGGTGGTCGGAGGTATTAAATCACCTCAGCTTCGCCTCGAGAATTTAAAAACTTCCTGTAAATAACTATTATAAAGCATCGGTGTGTTAAATTTTTCTAAAAAAATAATATTTTTTATTTAAAAAAAGGTGTTGTTTTTCATAGATATGATATAATTGTGTACCTTTATATGTTGCATGGTTACTAAGGGACAACAAATAATAGGTAAACTCTGACATTAAAAACCATGAGAACTTTTATTATAAATTTTGACACTGACGGTTTTTTTAAAAACTATTGGATTTTTTTTCACTCTACAGTATCGTTTATTTTATAATTTGCGATAGAAGATTTCAATATGGACGAACCCCGTCTCAATAGTTCAGACTTAACGCCGGATATAAAGTCAACAAGTTCTGCCCATATTGAAGGTTTACAGAAAATCTACAGAAAAGGAGACAAGATCTATCATGTTAACGATGAAAACGTAACTATGCTTAAAGAAATCAATGATTTAATGAACGTAACAAATGACTTAACAGATGGACAAGTGGATCAAGTATCATCTGGAGAGTCGCTGTATAAGGTAAGTTATAACTTATTTGAGTTGGGCTACATTCTTGGTGAAACGGAATTTCCATTGTGTGGAAAATAAAAAATACCATTGTTAAAGCACGTAGAATTTAATATCTTCTTGTACTCCTTCGATAATGACCTGAGAAGGTCGAAACACGTGTCAGGAAACTGATTAAATTGTTGAAACATAACAAGTAGTGATTTTTATTTTCCACGCAAAGGTAAGTTATGATTGATATTTATTTTTCGTTATTTATCGGGAATAGTAGGTAAAGTCGAAGATTATAACTCCCATTTGAACCGTATTTCGCTTAAGCTCGGTGTATCTAAGGGCCGTTTGCTCATGTTGCACTTATTTCTATCCCCTAACAAAGTGGCACTTAATTTTAGGGTTACCCCCACTGTTAAGTTGCTTGCTAATGTTCGGCTTAACAAAAACTTAGCAAGTCGAGTAAATGAATGGCAACGTCACCTCCGGCTAGGATTTTTTTTTTTATAGATAATTGTCAATTTTTTGACATTTAGTTTTATTCAAAATTAGGGAATCCAAACCACGTGATTCAGTATGGCGGTTGGATGGCAAAAAGCATTGAGTCACCCGTTAAATGCCACCAGCAACATTATTTTTATGGTCACGTGCACCAATTACAAAGAAGTATTTGCCAGCCAGCCGCCATTGGGACACATCGTTGGATTGCCTAATTTGATGTTATGTCAAGTACGCCGCTCGTAATATAAAATTTTCTTTAAATAATGACCGAGATCCCAGATAAAAAGAAAAGGGCCCCAAATTATTCAAACCGGGAAAAAAAGCCTACTCTTTTTTTTTTTTAATGGTTTATTCAAGTATAATAATTAAGAATAACAATCAAATACAATCAAAAATACTTTCCCTCCCAGGCAATAACAATAACATTCTGTACAATTCTACTACCTATAAGAGTAAACATTAACTATTTATATTCATACGTGTTATAACTCTACAAAATATCATTAAGAACACTTGAAAACCGATGAGCTCCTAGTCAATACATCTAGTATTGGTATCGGAGGCCAAACTTATATAATGACAATTAGTGCAGGAATAAGCACTTCACTATGAGAGATATAGTTTCAGTGCTCGAACAAATCTGGTTAGTGAGGCTTCGGATTTTAAAAAGGAAGGAAGGTCGTTAAAAGTTTTTGAGGCCTCACTTATAGGATTATGAAGTGCAATGTTGGTTCTTACTGTATTTAGATAAATATTATTTGCACTTCTTGTACCATATGGATGAGTTTCATTAATGTATACAATTTGAGTATTGGTTTTTTGCATGTTATGTGTTATTTTGTATATAAGCTTGGACTGTTCAAGTTTTAAGATTTGAGAAATAGGCTGAACTTTTAGCGTATTGTAAATTTCATAAGTGTGCGTCCGATACCCTATAGTTGAAACAATGTCTTCAAGGACCTATTCTGGAGTATTTGTATTTTATGAAAGTTGGTAATGCCGCAGGTTCCCCATATTGGAATAAGGTATCTTAATCTCGATAGTACATATGCATTATAGATTTTATATTTAGCACCAACAGACAAAAACTGTATGCGAATTCAAAGATATAGTTGAAAACAAAAAAAAATTCTATAACTTGGAAAAATAAAGACGAAGCATGGGATTCCATCGCCAGGGTATTTAACTATCGTTCTGCAGAGAACATACAAATAACAAAGGAATATCTCCTTAAAATATAAAAACAAAGTGAGAGAACAGGTGGCCGAAGAAAAGAAAGAAATATACTGTACTGGTGGAGGTGTACCTAAAAGTCGTGATGATGAATGCAAAGAACTTGTATTAGGTATTATTAATCATAAAACTGTTTATGGCCTTGATAACCTGTATGATGGAGATTCACAGAGTGTGAACAAACCTAAACAAATACCGGAAAACTCTGCTTCTGCTCGGACTGTTCCTACAGAATGTAACAATGAAAATTCTGAACAAGATTATGTAATACTGGAAGCAGAAGATGAAGGACCGATCCCTGCAATAGTCCATAAAAATGTAAGTTGCCCAGAAATAATCCCTATATTTTTTCACAAAATTAACTTTGATTTATGTGTTGTTTTCTTGTAGGAATACAAAAAAATAAATACTGCTTAATTAGGACAGCCGAAAGATACTGCATTAACACATTGCTGGACTAGCAGAAGAAGGCCTGCAAGTCAGCAGCAGCATTCTAGTAAACTGGCTGAAGAATACTTACTCTGAATTGGCAAAATTAAAAATATTGCTATATAAAGAAGAACAAGACAATAAACGAACACTAAAAGAAAAAAATAAAGAATTGCATGAATAATTACAGAAACGGAAATTATTATTAGAAATTGCAAAACTGAATTAGAAATTAAAAAAGAACAAGTTTTTTGATCATGTCAATAAAAAATAATTTTGTTTAAAAACGTTTTTGGGAAAAAATGTCCATTTATACTTCATGTCTGTTCATTGCTTAACTATCATTATGGAGCAAATAAAAAATAAAGTAGATACTTTTTAGAATTAATTTTTTTTCTCAATTTTACGTATAAAGATATAGATAGTACGAAATTAAATTAAATGTAAAATGTTCAGAGCTGTTGGCTTCGTAACACGGAATCTTTAAAAAAAAGTTAACTCATCGAAGCTGTGGAAATAATTAAATCTTTTATAGATACGTCGTGGAATTTCCAATATTATTAAAATTAGGTTATCCAAGTCATCATCATTGTAAAATAGATCCAAAAAATCCATTTTAGTTTTTTAAAAAACGACAGACCAAACTGTAACCTTCAAAATTTGACGTTTTATTCTTAAGTGTGACTTTAAGCCGAAGCCATCCTCCGCCTATCTTATTTAATGTTAAGTGACACTTAAAAACATTTTTTGCGACTGTGCAAACCCGTAAGTGCCACTTTATATTAGGTGTCACTTAACTTTGTCTAAGCCTAACCTTTGCAAACGGCCCTAAGCCCGCTCAAATGTTTAGGCTGAGCTTATAATCAATTCCTTTCCATCAGCTATTTTCAGACCGAACTTGCGGAAGCCGCGAATAAACATGGCAGCGTCCTATATTTCTACCTTACCTAAAATTACCTTTATTCGTGATATTCGTTGCGTGACGTTTAAAGACGTTTGGTGCTTGGTTTGTTAATTTTTAGTAGTCTTGAGATATATTCTTGAAATTAAATTTCTTTTAATACAAAATGAACGGTGAAAAGTACACCAACAGGTCTCCTAATTTTTCTTTGGCTAAACATATGAGTTGTTTAGTATGGCCCAAAAGTATGGGAAAATAATTTAGGATAAAAAAAACGGACCGCTTTAGTATAGATGCAAAAGAAAAAGCGTGGACAAAAATAACATCAGAATTTAATGCAAGTAGTCCGAATTCAGTATACCGTTCTGTAACTAGTTTGCGAAAAGCTTATGACAATGGTGACATTTTGCAAACCAACAAAGTTCCTCTAAACGGTATTTCAAACGTGATTTTCTCGGAATCCATACAAACATTTTGTAAAAACCTGTTTCATATTCAGCGGCAAATATAATTATTTCCAGTAAATCGAGAATCCGGTTGTAGGTATCAGCCAGTGCGTAGATTTTAGCGCCTAAAAATTTTTGTTGGTTGGCAAAATGTCACCAATAAAAAAAAATTTGCAAATAAGTAGCTGAATAGAGAAGACAAACACTGCAAACTGCTGGGGGCCCACCGTCTAAAATTAAGAAAGATATTTTAGGCTGAAGCTGATAACAGTCGTTAAAGATCAACAACTATCAGAGCTCTTTCTTCCTCGGTTATTGCTGAAAAGTACGATCTACTAATGAATAAAATGTTACAAATTGCTGCCTTGCATGTGGCAGAGTTTAAAATTACCTGTTTAAGATTAAAAGCAGAAAATTTAAAACAAGCAATTTAACTAAATAAGACAAAAAAAATCTTGATAGTTTTGTTCTGATTCTTAATTCGTAGTATTTATTTAAATTTAAGAATTTATTTTGTTTTGTGTTAATAAACGATCTATCTTTAAAACTAAATACTGGTTCGTAACTTGAATTCGTACCTTAGATTTTATCCAAAATAAGCCACTGTAGGGACATTCTAGACCTAATGATATATAATAATAATAATACTTTAGATTTTACCCATCATCCTTTTTATACCGGGTGTTCCATTATGGATGGCCACCGGCCGTATCTCAGAAACTTCTAGGCCTAGAAGCCCAGGGAAAAAAATTGTAATTAAAGTGGCTAACAGAAAATCTTGGAAATAATTTTTAAGTTCCGCATTTTGCCGCAAGAGGGCACAATTAAAAATTAAATATTGAAATTCTAAATTTCTCCTAAAATTCCCACATTAATGTATACCTTTGGTAACATCATTTGAAAGCTTAGATAATTCTGCATCATTTTGGTTTAAGGCTCATTGGCGTACCGACCTTGATAAGAATGGGGGAAGGATTGGAAGTGTAATCATTTAATTTGCTGTAACTTCTAAACGACTTATCCGATTTTAGTAAACTTAAGCTTGTTTGGAACAGATAGGTAAGTAATTTTAATTGTCGTATCCAATGGTACACGATAGTTCCTACAAAAATTGTAAGAAGGCATAATTTGTAATAAAAATAGTTTTTTTGATTTTATACCGAAAACTTAAATCATACGGTATAATTAGGATATCATAATCGGAAAGTAGATTAAATTTCAAGAAAAAACGTGAAAACCGCAGTCCAATATTTTTTTTTGCTTCGGAGTTATTTATATTAAATATTAATTATAATTAAAATATGATTTTATCCCGAAAACTTAAATCATACGGTATAACTATGACATCATAATCGAAAAATATATTAAATTTGCAAGAAAAACTGTAAAGACCATAGTTTAATATCTTCTATTGTTTCAGAGTTTGTTATTGCCAAAAGAATAGCTTTTACCTCTTTAACTGAAGAAGTGATCGTTTTTATAGTTTCGTTGTCAAGCAATTCACGACAAAAAATATTTTTTTTCTGTGACGGGAAAAAAGTTTGACATTTTATCTCTGTTGACAGGTAATTAAATGTCACTTTTTGTGACATTACTTTTTTTCCGGGGAAAAAAGTGATGTGATAACTTTTTTCCCCGGGAAAAAAGTGATTACTTTTTTCCCGCATATAATATACACACATAAGTAAAGGTAGATATTTAATTTTAGAATATTTTATTATACAAGAAGTTGCATTTTCTTTAAATCAAAAAGTTCAATTATTAAATGTTCATTTTACTATTCGGTACAGTCGAATTTTCTCGTGTTGAAATTGTACCTGGTCGCAAATCGGGTATTCTTTCAGCACTGCCACAGGTTCTAAACACTTTATTAGCTATTTCTGTCCTGTGTGCTACCGATTCATCAACATACTCTTTAGCGACCGTTGATGACTTCCAACCGCCATGTTTCTTGAGTGTCAACAAGTCTTCCCCAGATTCAATCAAAAGTGTAGCAGACGATCTTCGAAATGAATGACCCGTGTATAAGGTAACATTTGACCAAGTTGAAGAAAATTAGCTACTGTTTGGGGTACCTTATAAAACTGATTTTTACCCACAACTTTATTGATACATTTTCCATTGTGATATGCATAAAATAGGCGGCGATCCTTCGCTGCTGTTGGACGAAGGGCTATTATGTACATTCGGTAAAATTTAATATATTTTTCAGTAACTTCAAATCTCCTGTTGACATCATTCTTTGTTTGCTTAATTTTCACAATTAATAACGTTCCCGAATCATCAATATCATCTAATGTTACCTGACTGATTTCGCAAATTCGACAAGCTCCTGCAATCGCAAGTAAAACAACAACCTTGGCCATTACATAAACTTCATCGGGAGCATTATTTAAAAAATCACTAATATTTGTACCCGTAAAAATCGCAGATTTCTTGGGTGTGTAACCTTTCCCATTTTGTTTTAGAAATGTAATTAGTTTGAAATATTTTGAAATGTCTACATTATTATTCGATTGTAACATATCTTTAATCATTGAATAATTCGACCACACTGTTGATGGCTTTCGTTGTTGTGTTAGTTCCGAAATAGGCCAATAACACCATCTCCGACAAAGAACTGCATGCCTTTTTCATCGTCCATCCATAAATCTTGAAAACGCGTTTTCGTAAATTTTGCGCGATTTAGCTGGCAATAATTTTTGTGACGCTACTTTCGCTGCTTCTACTAATTCCGGTGGAGTCAGAGAAAACTCAGAATCAGACATTTTAAACTTTATATTATTTAAAATAACTACTAAATATTTTCAATTTTCAATTTATTCAATCAATTAATAACAATGTAACAAATAATAGTATATTACATAACGAGTGATGAAAGTGATACTTTTCAAACGAGGAGATATTTAGCACGAGGCGTCAGCCGAGTGCGGAAATTCTCCGAGTTTTAGAATAATCACTTTCACACGAGTAATGTACACTATTTTTCCTACGACCACAAAGAATTATTAAGAAAGCCTTTGATTTCTAAAAAAAAATATTTCAACTCTAGAGTTGAAAAAAAATATTTCAACTCTAGAGTTGAAATTAGCATACCTAGGATTATGTTTCACTTAATATCTGGTTTCATATAGTTTGTCAATAGGCTTTTCCTTTATTTGTAGTTTAACATTTTCATTTTTTCATATTTTATATATCATAGGAAGACCTAATCCTGGATTGACTTCTAGATTAACCAGAATGAAAATTTTTAAATTTTAAGGAAATATACATTAAACCAAAATTTAAAAAATCCACCCAACAAGGATCATTTCAATTCAAAATAATTCCATAAATTATTTAATGTTTTTATAAAAAAAAGTCAAATACTCTTGAACCTGTGACCTTCCTTTTTGTAGACAAGAGCTTTAGCGTCTACGCTACGGCGTCCATAGCTAACAGTTAACATTTGTTGTTTAAATATATGACATTTTCTTCAGCGCGACTTGTTTTTTCTTTTATTAAAATTTTTTATAATTTCACATGGCGTATTTTCACACTCTAATTCTAAATCACTCGACAAATACATGAAAAATAAGTTAAAACACTTTACAATTACTGATTTCTAAAATTTGTTCTTTTTAATAAATAGGGGTGGTCTGTCAAATTTGATATCATATGTTTAAATTAAATAGTGTGCCTTGTATTACCACTCTAGAGTTGAAATATTTTCTTTCAACACGCGTGTGATATTCGGCGCTTTCGAGCCAAGTTAACCGTGTTTTTTTTCTCATTTTCATAGGTGGTCGTAGGAAAATAAATTTACCATCTCTTACTTTTTATTTTAAATCACGGAATTAAATTGACAGATATTTGATTATTTTAAAGGTTTCCTTAGAAACGCAGGTCCAATTGTCGCTATAAGTAAAACAGCCTACCTACTAGTTTAAAAAGTCAAATTTCACATCGATACTTTTCTGACTTTAATTTGTTGTAATAATATCGTCGTTTTTCCCGTCACAGAAAAAAATAGTGTATTATACACGGGAAAAATATTAGATTTTAGCTCTCGCTTTTTTGTCAATACAACCTCGAGCTAAAATCTAATGCTTTTTTCCCTCGTATAATAAATAACTATAATACTTTATGATTGCGCAAGTATGTTACTCATTATTTCATGGCCCAAACACTACTTTAGAATTAATAATATAATTAGGAAACATTTATAATTTAGGCATAATTCGAATATGGTGTTTTAAAAAAAAGATCTAGATAGCCATGAAACAATATCAACCCCAGTCAAAATTTAATCAGTTGGCCATTTATTTTTCTCCATGGAAACCTGCCAATTTTGTTTTGCAGCTATCTATATTAATTTTTTAAACACTATATTCGAATTATGTCTAAATTAGAAGTATTCGATGATTATATTATTATGATTGATACGTAGTTTTGGGCGATTGGAATAATGAGTGACAAACTTACATACTCCTAAAAGTTAAAAATGTTTTTTGTCGTGGGATACTTGATGACAACTATGAAAACAATCCAATCTTCAATAATTAAAGGATTGAAAATTATTATTTTGTAATAATAATAACTCTGAATTAAAAGAAGATATTAAACTGTGGTCTACATATTTTTTCTTGCAAATTTAATCTACTTTCCGGTTATGATGTCATAGTGATACCGTATGATTTGAGTTTTCGGGATAAAATCAAAAAAACTTACTATCACAAATTACGCTTTCTAGCTATTTTATAAAGGACTATCGTGTATCAATGGATACGACAATTAAAAGTACTTCCATTTCTCTTCCAAACAAGGTTAAGTTTACTAAAATCGGATAAGTCGTTTAGAAATTACAGCAAATTAAATGATTACTCTTATCAAGGTCGGTACGCCAATGAGGCTGAAACCAAAATGATGCAGAATTGTCTAAGCTTTCTAATGATGTCACCAAAGTTATACAATAATGTGGGAATTTTCGGAGAAATTTAGAATTTCAATATTTCATTTTCAATTGTGCCCTCTTGCGGCAAAATGCGGAACTTAAAAATTATTTCCAGGATTTTCTCTTAGCCACTTTAATTACTATTTTTTTTCCCTGAGTTTCTATGCCCGAGTTTCCGAGATACGGCCGGTGGCCATCCATAATGAGACACCCGGTACATACCCTTGTGAATAATCCAATGATACCAAAAGTTCAAAATGAAAGTATTTAAAATATTGACATAACAATACTGTCAAAGATTGAAAAACGAACCCAACAAAGGAAATAAGCTTGGCTTAAATCGTTAAAATCAGTGGCTCAATTTTAGGCCAAGCTTGAACCAAATTTTATTGCGATGTAGGTAATTGATTTGATGAAATAAGCTCGGCCTATTTATAAGCTCGGCTTGAATTACTACGGAGCAAACGGGAGTAAGCTTACTATTGACATTAACCAGCATTTATCTATTGGTAATAATACTTGGTGTCAGAACCCATAAATATAAAACAACAGCTAGATCACTTCAGAAAAATGGTACCATTGCGATCAAAAAAAAGTAGTACAACAAAATATAATTTAATCTGCTGGTCTATTATAAAATATTTTCTTTCGAATTGATAACTCAGTGTCACCAGAATTCTTGTGTCAGTGTCATGTAATTTAAAAAAAATGCCGTTAACTTCAGAGCAAAAATCGATCATATTTACGCGATTAAGGGATGGGGTTCCCATAAGGGACATTGCAGGCGAATTAGGGATAAACAAAAAAAACAGTGTTGTTGGCTAAATCCAAAATTCGAGAACATGGAAGTATTGTGAGAAACCCAGGTTCTGGTCGCCCAAAAGTTTCCACCGATGACGAAGATACAACTTTAACTAATTGTTTAGGGGACAACCCATTCGGGACCGCTATTAAGGCTAAAGAAGAAACCCATTTTCCTGGATCTTCAATTACAGCTTGAAGAAGAATTCGAGAGTCTGAACTCAAAAATAGTATTCTGCAAACAAAATATATTTAACAGAACTAAATAACGACGAGTACAATTTATTTATTTATTTAATACATTTAGGCCCGACAGAAAGTAATTAATAGGGCCTACAAAATTATAATTACAAATTTTAATAAACCTATATAGGGACTTATTATAATTAATAGTTAATTTTAAAACACAACTATAAAATACAGTACACCTATAAGTGTGCAAGGGCGGTTCGAACGAAGTTACTGTAAGACATGTCCAGATCACAATAATTTGCTATCCTATTATACCTAGAGCACATTCTATAGACCGGCGTCATCAGCATTGCATTCGTTTTAGCTGCTGGTAAGTAAAAACAAGTACCAGGTCTGGTGGTGATTCTGGGTATTAGGAAATTTAATTGTTCCAAGAGGGATGGACAGACTGTAGCTCCGGTAATTATTTTAAACAAGAATATTATTGCCTGCATGTCTCTGCGGCTCTGCAAACTTTCAGTGTCAAATTGTTGTAACAAAAGTTCGTTATCCATCTCTCTTTGTGGATACTCTCCGTCTTCTTTAAAAGATAAAAACTTTAAAAATTTTCTTTGAACTCGTTCTATCATCATGATATATTTTGCATAAATTGGGGACCATATTAGTGATCCATACTCCAGTTTGCTTCTTACAAGCGTGAAGAACAAGATCTTGAGTACATCAGTATTAGTAAAAGACAATTTCTTAATATAAATCCCAACATTCGAGTAGCCTCTGAGACTATTTTTTCTATATGACTGCTAAAATAGCTTGGAGTCTAAAATGATACCTAGGTCGCGAACCCTGTCAACTCGTAACAATTCGCTTTGATCAATTGAGTAGTCATACAGAGTAGGAAAATGTTTCCTACTCAATGTCATGACCGAGCACTTTGCAGCATTGAGTAGCAGTTTATTTTTTGCACACCATTCCTGAATGGCATTTACAGCGTATTGCAACCTTAGACAGTCCTCAGAGCTCCTAATAGATTTATATATCTTTAAGTCATTTGCAAAAATTTCATACTCGACGTCAATAACTGTTGATATATCATTAATAAAAATCAGAAAAAGCAGTGGTCCTAAATTGGAGCCCTGGGGAACGCCCGAGGAGTCTTGAAATGGCAGAGATTTACATCCGTTGTGCTGGACGTACTGAGTCCGATCTAATATATATGACTTAAAAAAAGAAACGAAATTATCGGTAAATCCAAATAGTTTAAGCTTTACTAATATAATACTGTGACTGATCTTATCAAATGCCTTTGAGAAGTCAGTAAACACCACATCAACCTGGCCACCACCATCAACGACATCAGATACAAACTGAGTAAAACATGCCAGGTTGGTGTTTGCTCACGAATACCATAACCAACTGTGGGAGTAGGTTTTTCAGATGAGAAAACGTTCCAGTCCTGTAATAATGGAAAAGTTCGAGTATATAGACCCATAAACACAAGGTATGATGAAAGATATACGCACAAGACAAATCAAAGTTGACGTTTTTCCGTAAATGTGTGGGGTTGGATTAGTGCTAGCGGCTCAGGAGTTTGCCAATTTGTGCAAGGGCGGCTAACTGCAGGAACATATTGCAACATATTAAATAATGTTATGGTGCCATCGGTTGATTCGGTGATCAAAATTATATTTCCCATTCATACTGCCCACATAGTAAAAGATTACTTTCGACAAAATAACATCCAAGTTTTACCATGGCCTTCGAAGAGCCCCGACCTCAATCCCCTAGAAAATTTCTGGGGAGAAATGACCAAGTTCATGTATAAACATGACTTTCATCCAAGAAATGACGAAGAACTGCGCCAGGGGTAAACGCAGCATGGGATAATATAATCCAAGAGTATACAAAAAGCTTAGTTTTAATATGCTGCGTCGGTTACAAAAAGTAATTGAAAGCAACGGCGCAATGACTAAATAGTATATATTATTTTAGGATGTTCCATTTAGAAATGTTTATTTTTGGTTAAAATTTTCTATTTTTACTGTTTTTCCACTTTTGGCTTTTGTTGTTTTTGGATTTTTTTATATTCAATATATAAATCAATAGTTGTTACACATACTCTATTATTTTATTTAAAAACTTAAAAAATTGTCCATTTTTAAAAGGTAGGTAAATTTTTCAAAGCACCTTTATTACAATACTTTTATTTCGCCAAGTATATAGTAGATTACCAAATTCATGGTAACGCCTAAAAAGTTAGGTGGCATAATTATATTGTTTTCATAATGACGACGATATCCACTTCTCGATATCCTTATAGACCAAGAGCTCTCTCTGGGACTACTAATTCTTGTACTACTTTTTTTTGATCGCAATGGTACTTTTATGGAGCGAATACGGTTTAGGTTTTGGTGATAATAATATACATACAGGGTGGCCCATTAGTGCGAGGAAGTCCAATAAATCAGTTGTCAACAGAAATACTGACGAATATTAAACATAAAAGCTATATGATCCGTTGAGACGCATATTTTAAAAATATTTTCAGATATACAGGGTGACCCAAAAAAGCAGAGGCGCAAAAAGGTAAGTTTTTTTAAATGGCTACCCCAATTGTTTTTTAGGGAATTGAATTCCGCATGAAATTCAGCATATACTAGAATATTTTAATTTGGTGTTCGTTGCGGCGTTGCCACATTATTTATAATTTACTAAAAAATCCAAGAAAAACCACCTATTTAAAACTCCTTAAAAAAAGATAGCTGATTTCAATTTTCTAAATTATGGTTACGGTTTTGGATACCCGAGGGATGGTAGAATGATCTTATTAACGAAATCTGACCATAATTTATACAGGGTAATTTTTACGGAGGTGCCAATATTGCTATATTTAAAGTATCAAATCTTCATTTTTTTAAACAGGACACTCTGTATATTAATGAGTCATGTTATTAAGTATTTTATTCCCTCTATATTTGCAATTATAACTCATGTCCCAAAATCTAACGTTTTGTCACAATTTTGGATTTTACTTGAAAATGCAAAAAAAGCATTATTTTTTTTTTGGTAGGCCGTGACTCAAACAAAAGCGAATATTATCACATGTCAAAATAATGCTTCAATTACTTTTTGACACTAATTTTAATATGTTTTCAGTTTCAAAAATGATAAATGTTCGAAATATCCACCAATGTTATTTAAACATGCTTGTATACGTTCTTCAAGAGATCGACTGATTTCTTATATTATATTTTATATTGTTATCAATGTTTATAAAAACTTCCGTTATACGTTGTTTTCATATCTTCCTTGGTTGTCGGAGAGATTATATGCATTTGTTCTTTAACATAATCCCATAAGAAGAAGTCCAAGGACTCATAACATGGCCTAGTGGCTAATAAACAATTCTTGTCATTGGGCCTAATATAAAAACCATATCAACAAGTTCTTCGATTAAAAAATTCATTGTAATTTCTTAATCGTAAAATCGTCAATATTACATATTTAAAATTAAATATTAATCATGGTATTTTTGAAACATTATATTGACATGTGATAATATCCGCTTTTTGTTTGAGTCACGGCCTACCAAAAAAAAAATTATGCTTTTTTTGCATTTTCAAATAAAATCCAAAATTGTGACAAAACGGTAGATTTTGGGACATGAGTTATAATTGCAAATATACTTAATAACATGACCCATTAATATACAGAGTGTCCCATTTAAAAAAATGAAGATTTGATACTTTAAATATAGCAATATTGGCACCTCCGTAAAAATTACCATGTATAAATTATGGTCAGATTTCTTTGATAAGATCATTCTACCATCCCTCAGGTATCCAAAACCGTAACCATATTTTAGAAAAATTAAATCAGCTATTTTTTTTAAAGGAGTTTTGGATAGGTGGTTTTTCTTGGATTTTTTATTAAATTATAAATTGCGTGGCGATGCCGCAACGAACACCAAATTGAAATATTCTAGTATATGCTGAATTTCATGCGGATTTCAATTCCCTATAAAAAAATAGGGGTAGCCATTTAAAAAAACTTACCTTTTTGACCCTCTGCTTTTTTGGGTCACCCTGTATATTTGAAAGTATTTTTAAAATATGCGTTTCAACGGATCATATAGCTTATATGTGTCATATTTGTCATTATTTCTGTTGACAACTGATATATTGGACTTCCTCGCACTAATGGGCCACCCTGTATAGCAAGATGAAAATTTTTTATTGTCAAATAGGATTATTTGACTAAGCAAAGAACAGATAAAAAAGTTCGATTTAGTTGCAATATAAGATACGACATATATTTTTATATTCTTTTACTTTTTTTTCGCAGATTTTTAAACTAAAGCGGAATAATTAATTAATTTGAAAGGACCCCGCACAAAGCTTATGGAAAATGGTTTTTCGGCTAATTTTTCTGAATTTTTAGTATTTTGTAGATCTATACGTTCTGATTAAAAGTGTCCATGGCCGTAATCCAATCCTATTACTAGTTTTTGAGTTATGGCGTTTTAAAATTGGCAACTTTTTACTCTGAGATTTTAAGCATTGTCTGGAGTTTTCACTTGTTTCTTAAAAACTATCAACTTTTTTATTTTTTTTTATCGGCGGAAAAGTAGGCCTTAAGTTTTCTTTCACTTATATAGAATTAAAATATGTACAGGATGTTGAATAATTTATAGGCGGATTAAATAAATACTAAAATTTAAAAATTATAAAAATCCAAAAAAAAAAGTTTACTCATTTTTTGAATTTTGAAAACAATCGGCTAGATCTTGTTCATATTTTAATATCGTGTAGTACCAAGCTATGGATTAAAAAAATGGGTATAGGTTGACGTAGTATTGCCGGGCATTAAAAAAAAAATTGAAAATCAACTGGAAACGTAATAAACGACTTTTAATTGATTCATTTAATTATTATGCCAATCTGTAACAATTTTCTTTTACAATAATTATTCTGTATCACATTCTCATCTTAGATATACAGGGTGAATCAGATACAATGATTTATAGAGGTAAAAACTTTAAATTTTTAAATATAGGAAAATCGAAAAATGACAAAATATTATTGTTAAATTATAAAATATTTTTTTCGTAAAATACCTTGGCTCTTGTACATGATACGTTTAGATTATCTTAGAGTCATACCAAAATGTTTTTTTTTATAATTTATATTTTTATTTTCTTATATTTCAAAGTTTTCACTTCTGTAAATCATTGTAACTGGTTGACCCTGTATATTTAAGACAAGAATGTGTTAGAGAATAATTATTTTAAAAGAAAATTGTTTCAGATTGGCATAATAATTAAATGAATCAATTAAAAGTCGTTTATTACGTTTGTTGGTGAATTTTCAATTTTTTTTTGAAAAATAAAATACCTGGCAATATATTCTACGTCAACCTATATCCATTTTTTTTCATCCACAGATTGGTGCTAAAAATATTAAAATATGAACAAAATTTAGTCGTTTGTTTTCAAAATTCAAAAAATGAGTAAAATATTTTTTTTTGGATTTTCATGATTTTTTAATATTATTATTTATTTAACTCGCCTATAAATTATTCAACATCCTGTACATATTTTAATTCTATTCAAGTGAAAGAAAACTTAAGGCCTACTTTTCCGCCAATAAAAAAAAATAAAAAAGTTGATAGTTTTTAAGAAACAAGTGAAAACTCCAGACAATGCATAAAATCTCAAGGTAAGAAGTTACCAACTTTAAAAGGTCATAACTCAAAAACTAGTAATAGGATTGGATTACAGCCAGGGACAATTTTATTCAGGACGTCAAGATCTAGAAAATACTAAAAATTTAGAAAAATTAGCCGAAAGCCATTTCCCATAAGCTTTGTGGGGAGTCCTTTGATTTTTTACAACCTTCTGTTTTAGCACGGCATTAGCAGTATAGTGAACTAATGTTTGTATTCTACTTTTTCTAGACATTCTCATTTGATAGTTCTATAAGCAAGGAAGAAACCGAAAAATGTATTTCATTTTGGAGAAGTGTTGTGGAAAAAAATTTAGAACCCATAAAGTGCACAATTATTGAAAGTTTAAATAATTCCGAACCTCGCGCTAGTACTTCAGAGAAAAAGGATAAACAAAAGGAAAAACTTAAAAAGAAAAGTGTATCAACGATAACTTCTAAACGCGACCAACGGCATAGTGTTTGGTTCGACATTTTAGAAAATCTCCAACAAAACAGGCTAAATAAAACAAAAGTAAGTTATCTACTAGTTAAGTATGTTACGTTGTAATTCCGGTAGTTGTTGTATGGTGGGGGACTTGTGCAAGAACGATTTTGTTGGGAGGTTTTATTTATGCTTTTCAGAAAAATTATTTTTTGAAAATTATGAAGGATTTTTAATGAACATCGAATGCTGTCTTAATTCGACAAGGGGTCCGGCAGGGCTGCATATTGTCTCCGCTTTAATATTTACTCAGAAGCCATCTTTAAGGAAGCCTTACCGGAAGATATGGAAGGCATCAAAATAAACGGAACCTTCATCACTAATGTTGGATATGCGGACGACAACGTAGCCCTAGCAATCTGACCTGCAAGAAATTATGAATCGTATTGTTCAACACAGTGAACGTTTTGGACTACATATGAACATTTCTAAGACCAAACTGCTCGTTTGCTCCAAGGCTCATAGAGCGGTAACACTCACAATCATAGGCAAGAAGATCGGCTAAGTGTTATCCTTTAGTAGTATACCGCCTTATGCTGCATATTTCATGGACCCAACGAGTTACAAACGAAGAAGTACTCAGACGAATGAAAAAGTCGAAGAAATTAATGACCATCATTAAGGAAAGAAAAACTGAATATATAGGCCACATAATGAGAGGCGATAGGTACAAACTCCTGAGACTGATAATTGAAGGAAAGATTCAAGGGAAAAGATCTGTTGGAAGAAGGTAAAACTCATGGTTGAAGGACCTTCGGAGATGGTTTGGGTGCTCTTTAATTGAAATCTTTAGAACTGCTGTGTCTAGCTATGTGGATCGCCAACCTTCGTTGGGAGAGGATGTCGTAAGAAGAAGAAGATAAAAGGCAAAAAAAGTGGCACAACATTTCGTATGTCAAACAGTCAAACGAATATATGGGATAATAAGAAGACTAGGACAATGATATTATAATATTAATTAATTAAAATTCACCTACTTGTCGAATGGGCGATAAGCATAATCGGTGCATTTTAAAATGATGTTTAAGATTACAAACACACAATTAAAAGTCAAATTTGTTAAAATCCTGTTGCTCTCAGCAAGTATTTAAATTTTGGTGTTTATATTTTGCCCGCCAACTCCAGTCACGCTAGGCCACAAAAGAAAATTTGGGAAGTTCCAATAATACCTAATTCACATTTCGCCTTGGTATACAGGGTGTTACAAATTCGACATACCAGCATTGGAATCTCGAAAATCATAGGAGTTAGAGAAACGGTTAAATGGGGGCAAAGTTGTGCAATTCGGTGCTGATTATAATACCGCTTTAAAAGTTTTCAAATTCCGAAAACGAAATTTTGCAAAATCGTTTTTATTTTATTCTGAGCTCATTAGACTAGCTATTTAAAAATAAATGACACTTTGTCATTGCCACTTTTTCTCCTCTACAAAATGACGTTACTAAACTGAAGATCCGCCGTTTCGTCTCTGAGCGGCCATCACCAACTTTACTTTTTTTAATACGGACCTGGATTTTTTTAACCGATTTTAAAACCCTCTTACCTTCAAAATGTAATGGCGATATTACTTTCTCATAATGAGGAATTGTCCTTTCTTATTTTTTTAAATTCATATTTTTTACACTTCTTGTCAGTCCGGTCCTGGCAACGAATTACAATATTAATTAAAAACATTATTTTATTTAAAACATTCATACGTAAGTAATATAATTCATTTTATAAGAATTTTCTAATAATTCTAAATTTACTAATAATAAACCCTAATTTTCTAAATGTTCAAAGAGTTTGCCGTTTTGCACAAGTAAAAAATTTGAATCATATCACTTTTTTCTTCGATGAAAAAAAACATTTTTGTGCAAAGGACCAATAAATTATCGCCTTTTTGATACCACAGTTTGACACTAGGTAGAAATCATCCATATTTTAAAATTTGCTTAAACGCGTTTCTTAGATTCATAAATCATGGCACACTTTCTAAATGTTTAAATAGTCAAAATTTTTTTTGGGTATTACATGTATTATTACTTAGGTAAATAGTACCTAACATGAACTTTAGACAAACTTTTTCATGAAACTTATTTGTAAAGGTTATAAATAAAATAAAGTTTTTAATTAATATTGTAATTTGTTGCCAGGATCGGACTGACAAGAAGTTTAAAAAATATGAATTTAAAAAAATAATCAAGGAGAATTCATCATTATGAGAAAGTAATATCGCCATTACATTTTAAGGGAAGGAGGGTTTAAAAAAATCCAGGTCCGTATTTAAAAAAGTAAAGTTGGTGATGGCCGCTCGGAGACGAAACGGCGGATCTTTAGTTTAGTAACGTCATTTTGTAGAGGAAAAAAAGTGGCAATGACAAAGTGTCATTTATTTTTAAATAGCTAGTCTAATGAGCTCAGAATAAAATAAAAATGATTTTGCAAAATTTCGGTTTTTTTCGAATAAAATCGGAAGTATTCGGAATTTGAAAACTTTTAAAGCGGTATTATAATCAGCACCGAATTGCACAACTTTGCCCCCTTTTAACCGTTTCTCTAACTCCTATAATTTCCGAGATTCCAATGCTGGTATGTCAAATTTGTAACACCCTGTATACCAAGGCGAAATGTGAATTAGGTATTATTGGAACTTCCCAAATTTTCTTTTGTGGCCTAGCGTGACTGGAGTTGGCGGGCAAAATATAAACACCAACATTTAAATACTTGCTGAGAACAACAGGATTTTAACAAATTTGACTTTTAATTGTGTGTTTGTAATCTTAAACATCATTTTAAAATGCACCGATTATGCTTATCGCCCATTCGACAAGTAGGTGAATTTTAATTAATTAATATTATAATATCATTGTCCTAGTCTTCTTATTATCCCATATATTCGTTTGACTGTTTGACATACGAAATGTTGTGCCACTTTTTTTGCCTTTTATCTTCTTCTTCTTACGACATCCTCTCCCAACGAAGGTTGGCGATCCACATAGCTAGACACAGCAGTTCTAAAGATTTCAATTAAAGAGCACCCAAACCATCTCCGAAGGTCCTTCAACCATGAGTTTTACCTTCTTCCAACAGATCTTTTCCCTTGAATCTTTCCTTCAATTATCAGTCTCAGGAGTTTGTACCTATCGCCTCTCATTATGTGGCCTATATATTCAGTTTTTCTTTCCTTAATAATGGTCATTAATTCCTTCGACTTTTTCATTCGTCTGAGTACTTCTTCGTTTGTAACTCGTTGGGTCCATGAAATATGCAGCATAAGGCGGTATACCACTAAAGGATAACACTTATCCGATCTTCTTGCCTATGATTGTGAGTGTTACCGCTCTATGAGCCTTGGAGCAAACGAGCAGTTTGGTCTTAGAAATGTTCATATGTAGTCCAAAACGTTCACTGTGTTGAACAATACGATTCATAATTTCTTGCAGGTCAGATTTGTTGTCAGCTAGGACTACGGTGTCGTCCGCATATCTAACATTAGTGATGAAGGTTCCGTTTATTTTGATGCCTCCTATATCTTCCGGTAAGGCTTCTTTGAAGATGGCTTCTGAGTAAATATTAAAGCGGAGACAATATGCAGTCCTGCCGGACCCCTTGTCGAATTGAGACAGCGTTCCCCGTTCTACTCTCACTTCTGCAATCTGACCCCAATACAGCTCTGCAATGATTCTGATATTTCTTTTATCAATCGCAGTTGTTGAGAGTATCTCTATCATTTTCTGATGCTTGACACATCGAATGCCTTCCGATAGTTTATAAAGCAAGCGTATACTTCTACGTTCATATCTCTACATCTCTGTGACAACACGTTGAAGGCAAAGAGTGCTTCTCTGGTGCCGAGTCCTTTCTGGAATCCGAATTGCATGTCACTTATTTGTTCTTCACATATCCTATATATCCGTGTATGGATTATTCTTAGAAATACTTTGAGGAAGTGAGACATCAGACTAATCATGCGATAGTCATCACAATGCGAGGCGTTTGTCTTTTTCGGTATTGGACGAATGTCGACTTAAGTGATTCAGATGGGATTTTTCCAACACTTTATATGGCATTAAATAGGTGCACCAGGAGTTGGAAGCCCTTACCTTCTTGATATGGAATAGTTTTGAGAACTTCTATATGTTTTCCATCTGATCCTGTAGCTTTTCGGTTTTTCTGAGACGTTATTGCATCTATGACTTCGCTTTTTGTTATGACAGGACCATCTTCTCTGTCATTTCTTTTATGCATTTGGCGTATTCTTACAATTTTCCAACTAATTATCATGGGGAACCATTTTTGTTGACGCATAGGAAATAAATAGTTTTCTTCCCCTTGTACTTTATTTTAACGATTGATTGTACAATATTTCAAAAACAAAACATGGAAAGTTATATCTTTTTATTTAGACCCCTTCCATTGTTCCCTCGAGTCTAGTCTAGTATTAAGTCTTTATTAATTTTATACAATTTAAATTGATTTAAATGTTTTAAATTTATAGCTAATGTTAGAAAAAAGATGCAGAATTTGCGAATATACAACGGCTGATCCTTATGAAACGGACGACCCCAACAAAGGACTTAAGGACCATTTGGGAGAACTAGATAATTGGATACCACAATCTAATAAAGGAACACGGCAGTCAGGAGGTAAAAAAATATAATTTTTTTACGCAGCTTTTATTTTGTTTTGATGTTTCACGAATCACCGTGGCTGGTACGTTAGACGTATATAAGAAACAAGGTATCGAAGGCTCTATGTATCTACAATATATTTTAATGATACAGTGTTGTCACTTATACCCAAAAATTAATAGTAACTTCGATATTTTAAATGGAACACCCTGTATTTTACTATATTTTTGAGTTCCTTAATAATTTTTTAACAACTTTCTTTAACATTATCCTATACCTATGTTGTTTTCAAACTAATAATTATATTGTAATTTTTTAAAAGGAACCCGATAACTTAAAAAAATGTTGATATTATTTAACTCTGAAATATTAGAACCTTGAAAATTAGTTAGTGAAATAATACCTAGGTATATCCATAACCGACACAGGGTTAAAAATATAGTTAATTTAATTATAAAATAGTAGAATTTAGTGTCCGTTTAATTTTATTATTTCAATAAGTGACCAGAAGTATATTTTTAAATAAAACACCCTGTATATTGTTACCGATGTAGAAAGCTACTTAAATGAACTCTTTATTTTTGTAATATTTATACTTTACTAGTCAAGATTTTGACTTATAAGCCAATATTTGTAAAACTTTCTCGACAATTTAATTTTATTTTGGTTTTTAGTTAGTGTGCCATAACAAGCTCTTGTTATACATAAAAAATATACCACTTTCGTTATTGTTGGAGATCTTGTTAATTTTTATCCATATAGTACAGAGTCCTGCACCTCACCTCCCGTCTTCTATAGCTCACTTATTAATTAAGTTAGGATTATGTGCGTTAATTACCCTAGGGCACATTTCAGGAAAAAAAAATTGTTTAAACAGGGTGTTCCAAAAAAGTGTTATGTCATAAGGATCTATTTTTTTAGATTACATGCAATAAATATTCTTACTTATTTGGATGCCTCTTTTAATTGCCTACATACGCTCAAAATGTTAATGAAGGCGAAAAAAATAAACACTAAGAAAAATCAGTTTTGCACCACTGGTTTTAAAAATCAATAAAAAAATAAAAATAATGCCTCATTATTAAAACTATATAAGGTCGAACAGTCTCGTTGACTAAGTTTGATTAATACGAATTGTACAGGGTATCCAAAGTTTAGTGTCAAACTTTGCAAACTTTAAATAAATTTATTTTTCTTATTTCAAATTGGAACCCCTGTAAAATCAATTTATTTATTCTTAGAAATTGATTCCAAGAATTATTTTTTCTAATTTTTAATTTGGTAGGAGCAATTTTAGGAGACACGCTAAAACTTGAACGGCAGTAGAGTTTTGGACTTGCATTGTCTTTATTTGTTTAGAATCACTACGTTTCAACTGGTAAGTATCTCCAGTCGTCTTCAGGTGAATACTGAATAAGTACGGTAACTACAGCTCTATTTATACTAGGCAGGTGCTGTGACGCATGACTTGTGGGCGGAGTCATGCGTGTTGCTAGGTTAAACAGGTGCTAGGTTTAAACAGACACTACGCTAAAACTTGTTCAAAATTAAAAAGAACTGCCTTTCGTAAGCATATTGTTCCAGAAAATACCTATAATTGGTAAATATGGTTCCTAGATACAGGGCCTGGACGCACCCAGTTACATGATAAAAAGCTAAATTTTGAATTCTAGCAAATAATATTTTTTTAAGATAATAAAAATGTTTAAATAAAATGTTTAAATATTGGTTTCTGGTTATGAACGTAACATTTGATATTAAAAAAAAAAAATATTTTTTTTTTGAATTTTTGTTTTAAACTTTGCACAGTAGCATAAAATTAAAATCTAAACACTTTTTTCAAATACTTTTTTCAATATCTTGTACTCTAATACCAAATTTTCACGACAAAATAATATATACTTTTCAATTTTCCAGACAAACGAGTAGTAACGTGACTAATGTCAAAACAAATTTTTAGGTTACAGTTTTAATAATAAAAAAGTTTCCCATATGGGTTCAACTATTTGCCGATCACTGTATATAGCATGTAATCTAAAAAAATAGATAGTTATGACGTCACACTTTTTTGGAACACCCTGTATAAACAAAAATATGTTCCTAGTATGCGCCCTAGGATACAGGTAAAGTCTGCAAAATATCAAAATCCTAACCTAATTAATAAGTAAGCTATAGAAGACGGGAGGTGAGGTGCAGGACCCTGTATATATTGAATTACGTTAAAATTCATGGAATAAAACTATTCAAATGCAGTATCAATGCCGTCTTGATATCTAGCCCTGGCGTGTTAAGTCCGACAACACTGTAGATCAGTTCATTTTTACGCGGCATCATGTACGGTTGGTTAATCTGCCGGAGCATAAAACTCTTCTAAAATAATTGTGAAAAAAAAACAATTTTTTATAGAACTAACAGTGGAAATTGCGTACAGCATTCTAATCTAAAACTTCGGACAGTTACAATATGGAATAAGGTTTATTTTAACTCAATAATGTGATTTATTGTTACCGCATCTCGCTCATGTTGAATATTTTTTATGTGTGTGGGAAAGCTAAATCTCTTCTAAAATTGGAAAAATTAACCAGTTTTTTCTAAAACTAACAGTGTAAATTGAGTACAGCATTATAATCTAAAACTTCGGACAGTTACAATGTCGAATAAGGTTTATTTGAACTCAATACTGTGATTTATTGTTGCCGGTTGCTATGTGTCATTTAAGCGACTTTTTTTATTGCAACAATGGCGTCTGTTAAAAATGTTCTTATTAATAATTTATAATAATTTTGGTAAAATATTTTAAATACATATTGTGACTGTGTGTAGGTAGTGTATTGTTTAAAAAATGCCTACCTATGTAGGTGCAATATTTTATAAATAATAGCAGTTAGAGGGATTTTCTCGAAAATTTTCCGATAAGTTATTTATAAAACATTTTTGTAGCCTTATTACATTTCACAGCGTTTAATATGACTAGTACTTGTTGTATTTCCGGGTGTAAATCAAATTATATTAGCGTAATTAAAAAAGAGCAAGGGGGAAGCTCATTTCGGTTTTTCTTTTTCTCAAAGATCCTAATTTAAAATAAAAATGCAAGTAAAAATGGTTAAATGCGATTCCAAGAGATGATTTTAACCCGTCAGATAGGGCCGTAGTTTGTTGTAAACACTTTTCTGAAAGTAAAATTACCCGAGAAGAGAGCTGTGGAAACTTTCAAAAAAAATTCCAACACAGACAAAGCCGAACAAACCATCGTCGATCTTCCAGTCTGGTCTGGGTACGTCCTTTTATCGTTAAAATCCATTTGCCAGGTCCTGCCATGGTCCTGCCGGATCCTATTCACGGTCCTGCCTGTACTGCCAGCCCTTTTTTTGGTCCTGCTAAGTCCTGCCTTAAGAATTTGTACACCTACTGCCACAGTGAAACACCCTCGACTATTATTTTCCAATTCCTGGTCCAATTTCCTAGGTCAGATTGTTGGAGGTCCAATTCCTGTGCCAGTTGATAGGGAATATTATTCTGGATAGTTTTCCTCTTATTAATAATCGTGGCAAACCGCTCCGTTCCGAGATATTCTTTAATACAAATTTTCATCTTATCTTATCATCATTTCTCTCAAAATATTTTCTCAAAAAATTCCTTAAATTTCCTGGTGCTCCAGGCTGTGTTCTGGACCCTATGTTTTGGGTGTCAAAATGTTCGTCTGGATGCCCCGCACCCGTTTCTTCTATTCAGGATCGAGGCAAACCACTTTGCCCCGATTCTGACTAACTTAGGCGGGAATTCTATAACTCCATAATTCAGCAGTTTGGCGCTGCCAAATTTCGTATCGGCAGCCAGCGGTTAAGCGGTGGCCGATAGATGCGCTCTGAAAACTTCGTAAAGAACCCTCAATAAAACATGCGCCAAAAAACGTTTAATGTCGCGGAAAATAACATGTCTAAACACAAAAAAACTACATATCGTGATGTTTGTCTGTTTTTCTGGTGTATATACTAATTTCCTGCTGATCAAACTTTCTCTAAGCAAACTGAATGGGAATTTCCCAAAAATATTTATTTTTCTTTCCAATGACACCAATAATAATGCAATTGGTCAAATATTTTGTTTATTTGATCGATATCTAAAACGATTCGCTTTGTGTTGTTACCTACGCTAGCCAAATCCCGTAAACACGTAGCAGTCGGTTGTTCAAAGTGGACTGGTTTACGTCATCGAGTGCGGTGTTGCCAAACGTCTCTTCATGGCTAGATATTTGTCGGAGGCTACGGCAGTATTTATAAATTTATTTATTTTATTCGGTAGTGGTGGGAAATACTGTTACCGATATGGAACGTTCCATTTTATACTGCGAAAGAAAACACCGCGAATAAATAACCGTTACTTGGGAACGAACTAGAGTGCAAGGATTGCAAAAAAATAAGTTATTTGTTAAAATAAAAAATAATCTATCATTTCTATCTATGACCTTGAAATTTTAAACCAATAAATGATAAAATTCAAATCGCCTGTAAATTAAATGATTTTTAAGAGTAATTTTCGGTGCGATTTCCGTTATATATTGGAAAAAATACAGAAAAAATTCCTCTGATTTGCAAAACTTGAGGCGTGAATCTTTTCTTTAATTTAAAGTTTCTTTCGCTGGTTTCTGAAACTTTTTGAGTAAAACTAATTTAGTAACTGACACGTTCTCTATTGTAGTCAAATTGACAAAAACGCTTTTGTTCTTTCATCATCGATACACGCCAAAGGAATCTTCAACCGAGTCCATTAAAAAATACTTATACCACCATTGCTACCGCGCCAAAAAACACCGGCACCGTAACTATGAGTCACGCCGTCAAAATCAAATGCTCCCACGACATACACATACCTGCGAACAGCGGCCGCAAAAGTTCCCTTGGCAACCTTTCAATACCTTTAACAACAAAATACCGTCAATCACGAGACTGTTAATGTTCTCCAGATACCGGTTGCCGTTGCGTGCTTCACAACGAACGGCTGAAGAGACTGGCTGCTTTCTCTCGTTTCGCATCGCAGCGTGTAGTGGCGAAAGACGAAATCTTAATAATTCCAGAGTATTTACTTACTTGTATGTGGTGGAGCACGACACAACGGTATTAAAACATACCATTTTCGAGTAGCAGTTACATAGATACTGACACACCACTATTATTTGGATAGTGTGATAAAATTATTGCTAGAGCATGTATAAGGTTTAATGAAATGTATCCAAATATACCGTCAATGAACCTTAGGAAAATTATACGATTTCAGGATTATTTACGGAAATTTACATCGATACTGTAGATGAGTAGGGTGAACTAAACAATATAGAGTAAAATATTTATTAGCTAGCTCAACGTTTCGAGATGCCCCAGGATTTTTTGAAAATAATTTTTTCTTCAAACGTCAATAAACTTGACGTTTTTCTACTAATTTTTTGACGTTAAAGTTCTACTTTTTCGTCAGAAGGCGGTTGCTTTTGGCAACGGAAGAAAAAGTATTTACTTTTTCTTCCGTTGCCAATAGCAGCGAAAGTAAAAGTATGACTGTGTTCTCATGACTAAATATATATATTAAATAATACCAGAAAGTTATAAACATACTTTATTTATTTTAATAAAAATAAAGTACAGCAATGTGACTTAGGGTAAATGTACTTTTAGGGTAATAGCACTAGCATTCAAAAACTATGTTAATCCCTATAATAATAAATAATAATAATAAAGTTAAATTTGTTTAAGGAGGTGCGTTTACCCATATTGGCCCTACATAACTATTTAAATACAACATTAAAAGTACAATTATTAATTGTAGCCCCAGAAAAATTAAGACTGCTTGTTACGATGGCCTGTTGGTTGGTTGTTTCGGTATTTTCTAGTGTTGAACTCTCAGTGAAACCACTTTCTGTCGAATTTATTGCAGTATTTAAATTATTAGTAATTGATTTATTATTATTTGGTTGTAAAATTTTTTTTACAATATCTTTCTTATTGGTCATCGATTCGTCGATGTACCCTTCAGCTACAGTACTCGATTTCCACCCCCCGAATTTATTGCAGTATTTAAATTATTAGTAATTGATTTATTATTATTTGGTTGTAAAATTTTTTTTACAATATCTTTCTTATTGGTCATCGATTCGTCGATGTACCCTTCAGCTACAGTACTCGATTTCCACCCCCCGTGGCGCTTTAAACACGTAATGTCTGCCCCTGCATCTACAAGCAGTGTAGCTGAAGTTCTCCTTAGACAATGGCCGGTGTACTCTATTGCACCTGGTAGTTTTAAAAACACTGCTGCTTCCTTAGGAACAGCACTTATTTTATGAATTCCCATTACCATGCGACAACACCGACCATTTACAAATTTTTAAAAAAATCTCTTCTCGCGCATACCTTCCGGGCGTAATGATGCATAGTTTTTATAAATGCTTAAATATTGCTCCCCAACAATAGTAAACGACCGCGGTTTCCTAGTTTTATTATTAGGAATTCTTATGTGAATCGCAGATCCTAAGTCTTGTATGTCATCAACGACCATTTTCACCATTTCTTCACATCGGCATGCACCCGATATTCCAATAACCAAAACAACCTAAAAATTATATATTATTACCTTTATAAAAAATGTATATACTTTGAGGTAATACCTAAATTTACCTTAATTCCCAAATATTGCTGATTAGGAGCTTCAGATAGAAATTTTTCAAACTGTTCCCTGGTGAATACTTTAGCTTTTTTGGGAATGTAGCCTTCGTTTTGCTTCTTTAAAAAAGCTCGTAGCTTCAAATACTTGCTTATGTCTATTCCTTGTCTGATATTTAGCATTGATCTTAACATAGAATAATGTGACCACATTGTTGAACCTATCATTTTTTGATTGCTCGCTAGTTCCGAAAAATATGCAAAGAGTACATTTTCAGAATTATTTTTGGTGTTTTTCTCATTGCACCATGCCTGGAATCTCCTAATAAAACAATATACTATTTTTTCGAAAAAAATCGATTTTTGTACTGCCAATCTAGTTTCCTTGGTTTTGTCTTGAATCTAGTAAATATCTCACAATAGAAGTGGTAACTACATCAGAACAGAATATCTATTTATTTTTTTAATACTTGAAGTTACTTTTGGGGCACCTAACCTTATCTAAATATGGGGTCTCGATATTTGTTACACTTGTTAGTAAAGTGGCTGAGCAACTTTTAGCAGCTACTCAGTTTTGAAAATCTAAAAAAAAGTGGTGTCTAAGTAACTCTAGGTTTTCGTCCCGTCCTGTCTCCGTGAATCTTGACCTTTCACTAGTTTTTTTATTGCTTAAGAATGGGCAGTCACATGAAAAAATAACGATAACTCCTTAAGTGTCACTCCTTGATTATTTTATAAATAATTAAAAGTTCGTCGTATATTCCGAACAGAGACTGTTGACAATGCCAATATTGAGGACAGTTAGTAGTCGTAGAACGGAAGGATGATTTTGTCGTGCCGTGTCGATTTCTTCGTGTTTTCAAGGCAAGAATCGGCCATTCTCATCTTAGTTGCCTGGTTATTGCACGCATGCTTGGCTGTGACAACATTTGGTACAACAAATTTCATATAGCTGTTATATTTTAAACAGAAGGTTCACGGGATATTTTTTTTGTTTTTTAATAATTGCAGTTGCACATAAGAATAATTCAGTTCTATAAACAATTAATAGTATATTATTTAACGAGCGTATAATGTAGGCTATATTACACGAGATTTTAAAACACGAGCCGAAGGCTCTTGTTTTAAGAATCCGAGTGTTATATAGCCATTATATGCGAGTCAAATACTATACTTTATCTATGACTATTCAGTATTCAAAAAATTAGAAAATGGATTCAGAGCAACAAATTTTATTACAAGAGGATATTTTTACATAACAAGGTATTTATATAATATTATTAATGGTATTTCTTAACTAAAAAATACAATTCAACAATGTTAACAACGAGGTTAACAATAATTAAACAAAATACAATTACTTATTTCTAATTTTTCATGAAATTGATTGTAACATTAGAGCAATTATGAAAATGAATGGGAGCAGGAATATTACTTATTACAGCAAAATGTGACAGCAAAACTTAAAAGATTGAGGAATAAATGATTTGTTTACTTGTCAATCGCTTCGGTTGCTATGGTATTAATAACATACATTAGATCTGGTGTGTTTTTACCGTAATTTCGGTAACGATGTTTTTTTGGGACCGTGGATTCTGAAATCTCATAATCCACGGTTGTAGATTATGAGTAACTATGGTAATATGAACCACATTATACAGGGTGATTCACGATGAGTGGCCTATTAGAAGATCTCGGAAACGAGTAAACTTATCTTTCCAAAAATTTAATAGCAGGCATAATTGGATTTGAGCTTTTAAAACATTTTCTTTTGAGGTTTTTGTTACTTCCGGTTATACCGGAAGTTAATGCCATCTTTGCTATTTCAAATGGAACACCATGTATATTTTAGCATTTTTGATTACCTTATTAAAATCTAAATAACTTTTGTTTAATTGTTAATATTAATCTATTCCTATCTCTAACCGTTTTTGAGATATGAATTATAAAAGGATTTTTTTGTGTAAAAACGCTCCGAGAGGAAAGTTTAGTAACTCTGAAACTAATAAACGTAAACATTTAAAACTTTGTAAGCTTTTAAGTAATACATAGATCTTTAGTTTAAATTACTTAGGTTTCACGTTTTTTATACAGGGAGTTCTTAAAATTGTGCCAATGTTTCCATTTAAATAAATGTGCATTACTCAATTTTTGCAAATAGAACACCCTATTTTTTAGCTTACTAACGTGTAGAGAATTAAATTTCCTATCTACATGCCTTATACATTACACTACACATTTTTAGTCGTTTTGGAATTATGAGCAATTTAAATAAAAAATCCTAAAATTTCTGTTTGTGTTATTGCGATATTATTTTTGAAAAGAAGACTTCGACTGGGATTTTCGTTTGACTTTGAAAATTAGAAATAACTAAGCAACGAACATAGGCGCTTAATAGCAAATGGTAACAAAGCTCAAAGTCAAACGAAAATCCCAGTCGAAGTCTTCTTTTCAAAAATAATATCGCAATAACACAAACAGAAATTTTAGGATTTTTTATTTAAATTGCTCATAATTCCAAAACGACTAAAAATGTGTAGTGTAATATATAGGGCATTTAGATAGGAAATTTAATTCTCTACACGTTAGTAAGCTAAAAAATAGGGTGTTCCATTTGCAAAAATTGACTTATGCACATTTATTTAAATGGAAACATTGGCATAATTTTAAGAACTCCCTGTATAAAAAACGTGAAACCTAAGAAAATTAAACTAAAGATCTATGTATTACTTAAAAGCTTACAAAATGTTAAATGTTTACCTTTATTAGTTTCAGAGTAACTAAACTTTCTTCTCGGAGCGTTTTTACACAAAAAAATCCTTTTATAATTCATATCTCAAAAACGGTTAGAGATAGGAATAGATTAATATTAACATTAACAAAAGTTATTTAGATTTTAATAAGGTAATCAAAAATGCTAAAATATACATGGTGTTCCATTTGAAATAGCAAAGATGGCATTAACCGGGGTATAACCGGAAGTAACAAAAACCTCAAAAAATAATGTTTTAAAAGCTCAAATCTAATTATGCCTGCTATCAAATTTTTAGAAAGATAAGTTTACTCGTTTCCAAAATCTTCTAATAGGCCACTCAATGTGAATCACCCTGTATATGTACTAACAAACACATTATGCTCTATTATTGAATATTAATATTTAATAGTCGTAGATAAACAACCTAAAGGCTTGGGTAAAATCTAGTGTTTTTGTTTTGTATTGCATAAGTATGTAATAGAAAAAACAACCATAATATCCCTGATAATTTATTCCAGTTAGTTTAAGTATACCTAATATAATAGTAATACAAGGGGCATTTTCTTATTTAAATAGGGATTCTAGGAAGTATTATCGTTCGTTACTAAGTATAAATTACAATATTAATATCATTATTTTGTAGCATTGACAGTAATATTGATACGGTACATAATTTTAATTGTGTATGTATAGGGTCCCCAATATATCTACATGTCATGTAGATATTTTGTAACCAAATTATCCTTCAATGATTTTATTTATTTGAGATTTTCAAAATATTCAAAACTTTCTGTTAGGTAAAAATAAAATATCAAATCAAGTCGCTATTTTAGCAATGCTGCTCATTTAAACTTTCAAATGTGCAACTGCAATGATAAAAAAAATAAAGTTTTTACTTATTTCTGAATCAACTTTTTTTTACAATTAGAATGTACCGAAAAAATGTAATAAACACAATGTTGTGTGATACGTGATTGTTACTCTATGAAAATAACAACTTTGGTCCAAACAAATTATTGCTTTGAAATATTTGTGGATTGCATCATTAACAAAAACAATATTTCTTTAAAAAAATTCTCCAACTTTCGACATTTAACATTAGTTGTGTTGCTTTAGATATCCGTATATAAAATTTCGTTGTGACATCTAAAATTTGTAGGTTAGGTTGGTTCATTTTAGTAATTAGTTTAACACCGGCAATTTTTTTTCTTGTATAAATTAATTTTTAGGTTGAGTCCGATTTCACGAAAATAAATGGTTGTCAGAACTAATTTTAGTAATTCATACTATGTTATTTTTAAGAGTGTACCATTGCGATCAAAAAAAAAAGTAGTACAAGAATTAGTAGTCCCAGATAGAACTCTTGGTCTATAAAGATATCGATAAGTGGATATCGTCGTCACTATGAAAACAATATAATTATGCCACCTAACTTTTTAGGCGTTACCATAAATTTGGTAATCTACTATATACGTGATGGCGCAATAAAAGTGTTTTAATAAATTTTCCTACAACCACCTATGAAAATGAGAAAAAAAGCACGGTTAACCTGGCTCGAAAGCGCCGAATATCACACGCGTGTTGAAAGAAAATATTTCAACTCTAGAGTGGTAATACAAGGCACACTATTTAATTTAAACATATGATGTCAATTTGACAGACCACACCTATTTATTAAAAAGAACAAATTTTAGAAATCAGTAATTGTAATAAAGTGTTTTAAATTATTTTTCATGTATTTGTCGAGTGATTTAGAATTAGAGTGTGAAAATACGCCATATGAAATTATAAAAAATGTTAATAAAAGAAAAAACAAGTCGCGCTGAAGAAAATGTCATATTTTTAAACAACAAATGTTAACTGGTAGCCATGGACGCCATAGCGTATACACTAAAGCTCTTATCTACAGAACGGGAGGTCACAGGTTCAAATCCCATCAGGAGTATTGGACTTTTTTTTATAAAAACATTAAATAATTTATAGAATTATTTTGAATTGAAATCTTCCTTGTTGGGTGGATTTTTTAAATTTTGGTGAAATGTATATTTCCTTGAAATTTAAAATTTTTCATTCGGGTTAATCTAGAAGTCAATCCAGGATTAGGTCTTCCTATGATATATAAAATATGAACAAATGAAAATGTTAAACTACAAATAAAGGAAAAGCCTATTGACAAACTATATGAAACCAGATAGTAAGTGGAACATAATCCTAGGTATGCTAATTTCAACTCTAGAGTTGAAATTTTTTTTTTCAACTCTAGAGTTAAAATATTTTTTTTTACAAATCAAAGGCTTTTTTAATAATTCTTTGTGGTCGTAGGAAAAATAGTGTACATTACTCGTGTGAAAGTGATTATTCTAAAACTCGGAGAATTTCCGCACTCGGCTGACGCCTCGTGCTAAATATCTCCTCGTTTGAAAAGTATCACTTTCATCACTTGTTATGTAATATACTATTACCTACCTTTTAAAAATAGACAATTTTCCATATTTTTAAATAAAATAATAGGGTATAATATAACAACTATTGATTTATATATTAAATATAAAAAAATCCAAAAACAACAAAAGCTAAAAGTGGAAAAATAGTAAAAATACAAAATTTTAACCAAAAATAAACATTTCTAAATGCAACATCCTAAAATAATATATACTTAAAAGCAGCTGTTTAATATTTAGTCATTGCGCCGTTGTTTTCAATTACTTTTTGTAACCGACGCGGCATACTTAAGACTAAGTTTCTTGTATGGGTGAAAGTCATGTTTATACATGAACATGAACATGAACTTGGTCATTTCTCCCCAGACATTTTCTAGGGGATTGAGGTCGGGGCTCTTCGAAGCCCATGGTAAAGCTTGGATGTTATTTTGTCAAAAGTAATCTTTTACTATGCGGGCAGTATGAATGGGAGCATTATCTTGTTGGAAAATATAATTTTGATCACCGAATATGGCTTCAATTGATAGCACCATAACATTGTTTAATATGTTCCTGCAGTTAGCCGCCCTTGCACAAATTGACAAACTCCTGGGTCTCTAGCACTAATCCAACCCACACATTTACGAAGAAACGTCCACTTTTATTTGTCTTGTGTGTATATCTTTCACCATACCTTGTGTTTATGGGTCTATATACGCGGACTTTTCCATTATTACAGGACTGAAACGTTTTCTCATATAAAAAAAAACTACAGACTCTCACAGTTGATTTTGGTATTGGTAAGCAAATTGTACTCGTCTTTGCTTATTTAGTTCTGTTAAATATATTTTGTTTGCAGAACTTATTTTTGAGTTCAGACTCCCGAATTCTTCTTCGAGCTGTAATTGAAAATCCAGGAAAATGGGTTTCTTCTTTAGCCTTAATAGCGGTCCCGAATGGGTTGTCGATTAAATAATTAATTAAAGTTGTATCTTCGTCATCGGTGGAAACTTTTGGGCGACCAGAACCTGGAATTCTCACAATACTTCTATGATCTCGAATTTAGGATTTAGCCAACAACACTGTTTTTTTGTTTATCCCTAATGCGTCTGCAATGTCCCTTATGGAAACCCCATTCCTTAATCGCGTAAATATGATCGATTTTTGCTCTGAAGTTAAAGGCATTTTTTAAAAATTACATGACACTGACACAAGAATTCTGGTGACACTGAACTCAGTGTGATAACTATCAGTTTGAAAGAAAATATTTTATAATAGACCAGCAGAGCAAATTATATTTTGTTGTACTACTTTTTTTTTATCGCAATGGTACATCAATAAAGTAACTTTTCTACTACAGCAAAGTAAAGTCAGAAAAGTAAGTTTTTTTTGTCATTAGCGAGAGTCTTCCTGGCTCCTAATTAAATATTTTTTTTAGCTAGGGTGCCTTACTAATTAGCAGTGAACGAAAAGATTTAGTTTTAATATGTTTTCAAACTAAATTACTCTTTTAACATTTTACAAAAAAATATTCCAGCATTTCCGTCGTTTATTTCTTGCACGTTCCCACTTCAACACATGACCCATACTGACAAAATAGTAGGCTTACAAACTTATTAGATTTTTTGAATTTTTATATCTATCATCATATGGTCCAAATACAGATCATCTCTTGTTTTGTGAATAATATAATCAACAATTCTCTTACCGGTTAATCTGTGCTTTTTAAGGTTCTAAATCACCAGAAAGAATGTCTATTGCAAGTTCCGGGAGTAAAAAACGGTACAGCGTATTATCCGGTGATCGTAGAGTATCCATAGGTCAAAGAAGTGTGCGTTCTGGGGATCCTGGTGCCAAAGAAATTATAGGACAAGTTATAGTCGAGGGGTCAGCAGATATCGAAGGAGAATCAATAGTTGATGAGCCTTTATTAGCGCGGGTGAAGGAAGCATCCAACAAGATTCAGTATATTGATGCAATTGAAATGAAAAAACGAGAACAAATTTACTCGAAATGGAGGCACAATAAAGTGGAAAAGCTTTGCAACTGTTTTCGTAGGGAATGTGATTGTAATACGAACCCAGCAGTAGTGGCTATTATTAACAATGCAGAAAGCCGTCAAAATGGTACAGATTTTTATAATAATTATAGAAAACCATATTCCCATAATAATGACTATACTAATAGGTTTAGGCATGAACTGGGCTGTTAATTGCATTACACTGCAATAGCTCGATAAATATACATATAGATTAAAGTAATAATATACTACAATAATAAAACTATAACTAACACTATCTAATAATAAATCTGTAATACTTATTTTCTCTGTTTATATTACTAGATTATGCAAATTTCGCAAACTGTTAATGGAATTGTTTTAGAAAGTTATAGCTTAGAGCAGAGAACTACCTCTGGCTTAGAGTTCATATTGAAAGCTCTGGTATACCTACATAATATGTAGGGGAGACTGTGTTACCTAGGAACGGTAATTTTATTTTTTGTATTAACCGCCGACTAAAGGTAGATTTTTTTTAGCTAAATGCAACATTTGTTCCTTAATAGTATCTCTAAATAAAATTAACCAAAAATAATGTTGGCTCTAATTGCTGAGCATTAGAAAATAAAAGGCAAAGTGTTCCAAGGTACGATATGCTCATGTACCTTGAAACTTACCCCTTGTTATCAAAATAAAAGAATAATAAGGATTTTAAAGTATGAATCACCCAATTTAACGTTTATGAAATTGCAAAAGACAGAGACAAAATATTTAAATTGCAAATTTGGTCACATATTATTTAACATCTTGTACCTGGGAACATACGGGATATACAGGGTGATTCACGGTGGATGGTACGTTAGAAGTATATGACGAACCAGTTAACGAATCGTTTTGAAAATTTGGTTGTTTATATAAACGGACATGCTCTATTTACCTAAAATATTTTTAATGATGCAGTGTTGCCACGTCTACCTAAAATTAGTAGCAACTTCGTTATTTTAAATGGAACACCCTGTATTTTATTAAATTTTTGAACCCTCTATTACTTTCTTAACAACTTTATTTAATGTTATTCTATACTTATCTCTTACCGTTTCTAAGATAATAATTAAATTGCATTTTTTTGACGAAAAACGTTAACTTAAAAAAATGTTGATATTTTTGAACTCTGAAATATTAGAGCCCCGAAAATTGGTGACTGGGTAAATATTACCAGGGGGCTTTTAACCCTATGCCGAAATCTTAGTTGCGATATACAGGGTGGTTTAAAAATACAGTTAATTTGGGGACTTCAATAGGTGACCATAAGTATATTTTTTTAAATGTAACACCCTGTATATTATCACTGATTGGCTCTTTATTTTTGTATAACATATCTATAGCTAACTAGTCAAGTTTTTGACTTATAAGCCATTATTTGTAAAATTTGCTCAAAAATTTAATTTTTAGTAAGTATGCCATGACAAACTCTTGTTTGACATAAAAATTATGGCACTTTCTTTAAAAATTCAGTTAAAAATTAATGAAGAAAACTATTTAAACGCAGTACTTATGAATTTATTTATTTTATTTGGACAGTGTGATATAATTATCGCTAGAACATGTATAAAGTTTAATGAAAACATCACCCGATCTCAATCCATTGGATTTTTACTTGTGGGGCATGTTTAAGGAAAAAATTTGCAAGTCACCAGTACATTCAAAAGAAGAATTGCTACGTCGAGTTACCCAAGCATTTAGAGAACAAAATCCAAATGAGATTAGATCTTCCACGACTAATGCGGTACATACCCGCATCTTGAAGTGTTTGGATGAAAACGGACAGCGTTTTGAACAATTGTTAAAATGATCGATTTAATTTTTTTTTATTACAATCCTGAAATAGTTTAAATTTCCTTAAGTTCATTGGCGGTAGATTTGGGTACATCTCATTAAACTTTATACATGTTCTAGCGATAATTATATCACACTGTCCAAATAAAATAAATAAATTCATAAGTACTGCGTTTAAATAGTTTTCTTCAGTAATTTTTAACTGAATTTTTAAAGAAAGTGCCATAATTTTTATGTCAAACAAGAGTTTGTCATGGCATACTTACTAAAAATCAAATTTTTGAGCAAATTTTACAAATAATGGCTTATAAGTCAAAAACTTGACTAGTTAGCTATAGATATGTTATACAAAAATAAAGAGCCAATTTAAGTAGCTTTCTAAATCAGTGATAATATACAGGGTGTTACATTTAAAAAAATATACTTATGGTCACCTATTGAAGTCCCCAAATTAACTGTATTTTTAAACCACCCTGTATATCGCAACTAAGATTTCGGCATAGGGTTAAAAGCCTCCTGGTAATATTTACCCATCCACCAATTTTCGGGGCTCTAATATTTCAGAGTTCAAAAATATCAACATTTTTTTAAGTTAACGTTTTTCGTCAAAAAAATGCAATTTAATTATTATCTTAGAAACGGTAAGAGATAAGTATAGAATAACATTAAATAAAGTTGTTAAGAAAGTAATAGAGGGTTCAAATTTAATAAAATACAGGGTGTTCCATTTAAAATAACAAAGTTGCTACTAATTTTAGGTAGACGTGGCAATACTGCATCATTAAAAATATTTTAGGTAAATAGAGCATGTCCGTTTATATAAACAACCAAATTTTCAAAACGATTCGTTAACTGGTTCGTCATATACTTCTAACGTACCATCCACCGTGAATCACCCTGTATGTATGTTTCTAGGTACAAGACGGTGCCATTAGAAATCAAAATTTAGCGCTAGCTGATAGGTTATATTAAAAACTAAATATCATGCTGGCATTTTACTCACCATACATTGAGAAATCTCGTAAAACTTACTGTCTATTTACTAACTGGCAGTAAACGATAATATTTAACCATAAACTAGAGGTAAAATATTTACTTTTATTGTGTAAAACCTATTTTTTCACTGGACAATCACAAAAGACATTTTAAAAATTTGAATCTGTAATAGGATAGTTGGCTTGGCTGAAGGCTAAGCTAAAGCCTTGCTGGTTAGCCGCTAGATGACGGTACCGATAAAAAATCGACATCGTTTCTAGGTACACTATGCTTTAGGTACAACAGTCTCCCCTACAATGTAACTTCTTATTCTTCCATTTCAAAGATAAGAAGTTTACATCAGCGATCGAGTTATATATCACCTACTCGTTCATACAGTTTTGCATTAAGTTAATCTAAATTCCCTTTAAACAAATTATGAAAAATAACAAAATAACTTCCATTTGTAAGTTACTTAGATGTACGTGTCTATACCGGGTGGTGCATCTGGTTGCAAACATAGGAAATTCCATGAAAATTTTAGACTGTTAAAATATTTGCTCCCCTGTTGACTTTAGAGCGGGGTTGTAGGGAGACTATTTTAGGGTCTCTGCGTGGTGAGTGCACATGCGAAGTTTGACCAATTTTGGACAACCCGATCTTACTTTCTTTAAAATCATGTATTAGGGTGACCTGTAATTGATTAAGTTAGGTTTTTGCAAATAATTTTAATTTTGTTAAAAAAAATTACTGGGAAGGAGTTTTAACAATTGAACCTAAGAAACCAATAAGGTTTATATTTACTTATAAAGCATCCCTGTTACCCTGGGGGTTAGAGGTAAATTAGCAGTAAATTTTTGCTCTGAACACTAATAAAGCCCGGTTGTACATTTACGACTTAAGTTTAGTTCAGCGATGAACCAAGTTCAAACTTAATTTTGACAACACCCTGTTGTTGGTTGTCAAAGTAAAGTTTGAACTTGGTTTAACGTTAAACTAAGCCTAGGCCGTAATTGAACAACATGATCTGAATATATATAAATTGGGACACAAGTTTGACTCACATTTTGATGGGTACCTATTAAAAGACGCATTCTTAAACTCTGCTTCTCATGTATTGAACTTTCAGATCTAACTTTTGTTTTACAGTTTTTTCCAATCTACATAACTTTAGGATTTATTTTTGTCAATGAAAGCTTAATAATTAAAATTTATTGTATGACAAACAACTTTTAAACCTTTAGTCATCCAGAGACCAATTTATATATGTTAAATTAAGTAGGTACAGGGTATCCCAAATTCGATGCTCATCATGGGTATCTCAGAGACTATAAGAGATACAACATTGGTCAAATGGGGGTAAAGTTGCAGAATTTTGTGCCGAGTAATATCGTACAAAAAAAAATTTGTGGTTTCTTTTTTACTTTTCTAAATATTTTTAAAAAAAACTAAAATTTTAAGTTTGTGTTTTTTTAATTTATCTGATTTATTTTAACAGCTACAGAAAAATAAATGCAACCTTGTGAAAGCAAATTTTTAGCTTTATACTACCGTCTTTTTAAAGTTACGGTACAACGTTTCGTTTTTGTGGAACTGTTATTAACTTTAATTTTTAAATACGGACCTGCATTTTTATTTTTATTTAATAATTTTTAGACGTTTTGATGTTATCTTCACATAATCAGGAATCTGATCATAACTTTTAAATAAATACGGCCCTTACATTTATTTAGGGTTTATTGGCATACAGCCGGATATGGGTAATATATTATGTAGGAAACAAATTAATAGCAGCACAAAAACAAAAAGTAAATAAACTTCTGTATATTAGATCTTCAAGCAAGTGTCCTTCTCGAATATATTTTTAAACAATTTAAATATCGCCCGTTGAACATAACCACAACTCAAACTTGTTGACATAATTAAGCCAAACAATCAAGTATAAAGTGTTCATCATAGGTACCTTTGGTGTGTTTAACTTTATTTCATGCTTTGTTATAATTTATATTAAATCTTAAATTTAAGTTTTTTGTCAGTGTGGTGTGTGTGGTTGGATTTAACTTTTGATTTATTAATTTTTTGTTTAAAAACATTTCGTTTGTTTTGTAATTATCTGCTTTAGATATATTATTATCAAGAACTACATTTAAGATATAATTTTTGGTTAATAGTTCGATAGTCATTTAATCTAGTATCGGTAATCTAAGTAATATAATTGGCTCGAAACAGATATAAATAGATATTATACAGGGTGCGCCAAACTCAGTGGCCTATTAGAAATATTTAGAAAACGACAACAGATATGTTTTTGAAAATATGAGTGTGTTCATAAGAGCTAGTGTTCTAGCGTTTAAAAATATTTTGAAAGGGGCGGTGTTGCCAGATCATCTTGAAACTCCTAGCAACTTTGGAATTTTAAATGAGACACCCTGTATATTATTTTACTTTTTGTTTCTGCTTAGTAACACAAACACTTTTTGTATATAATAATCTATGCCTATCTCTTATAGTTTTTGAGATATTAATTAGTTAGTCATTTTTTGGGGCCAAAACATGCTAACCAGAAAATCAAATATTTTTGTGATTAAGGCACCTAGAAAGTTAAAATTATTACAGACGGTTCTTATAGCATGGCCATCTAGGAATTTTGATGATATATGAAAATATTTTTACACAGAGAGTCACAAAAAAACGTAATCTTCGTAATATAAATAAATGCAAAATTCTCAACTTTTTTAAATGGAACACCCTGTATTTTATTTTCTTAACAAAATCTAGTTTATATTTTCTACCAATAAGTATAACATGTTCCTATACCTATCTCTAACCAATTCGAACTTACAAGGGGCTTAAAAAAATCAATCACTTAATAAAAAGGTTTAAACATATTTAATAGTAGGCTTTGGCAGAATTTGTTCGAAAACAAATGAAAAAGAAAAAATGTTAACTTAATTGGTTTTGTCTATAATCTGTGTTTTTAAATTATTGACTAAAATGGCCAATATTTCTTATTCAAACGCAGAAATTTTGAATTTACTTTTTATACATGGAGAGTGTAATAAAATTGTATCAAGAACATGTAGACAATTTAATGAATTGTATCCCAATTCATCTCCAATGACAACAAAAAAGTTTAGAAAAATAGAACGAAATATGTTGCAGTATAATAATGTGAATGTGTGACGTATAAATCCATAGAACGAATAATTTTTTTAAATATAAGATAATATAGGAAATTAAGTTGACATCTCGGTTGACATTTTTTCTCTTTCCTTTGTTTTCGAACAAATTCTGCCAAAGCCTACTATTAAATGTGTTTAAACCTTTTTATTAAGTTATTAATTTTTTTAAACCCCTTGTAAGTTCGAATTGTTTAGAGATAGGTATAGGAACATGTTATACTTATTGATAGGAAATATAAACTAGATTTTTTTAAGAAAATAAAATACAGGGTGTTCCATTTAAAAAAGTTGAGAATTTTGCATTAATTTATATTACGAAGATGACGTTTTTTTGTGACTCTCTGTGTAAAAATATTTTCATATATCATCAAAATTCCTAGAGGGCCATGCTATAAGAACCGTCTGTAAAAATTTTAACTTTCTAGGTGCCTTAATTACAAAAATATTTGATTTTCTGGTTAGCATGTTTTGGCCCCAAAAAATGACTAACTAATTAATATCTCAAAAACTATAAGAGATAGGCATAGATTATTATATACAAAAAATGTTTGTGTTATTAAGCAGAAACAAAAAGTAAAATAATATACAGGGTGTCTCATTTAAAATTCCAAAGTTGCTAGGAGTTTCAAGATGATCTGGCAACACCGCCCCTTTCAACATATTTTTAAACGCTAGAACACTAGCTCTTATGAACACACTCAAATTTTCAAAAACATATCTTTTGTCGTTTTCTAAATATTTCTAATAGGCCACTGAGTTTGGCGCACCCTGTATATTTAGTTTATTCTATAACTGTTAAATTCCCCATTAATTTGCAAGTTGTATTTGGTAAAAATTCACATCAGAGCAGTATTTATTTACAAGTAATTATCAAATTCCTGATGATGATGTAAAGATAACATCAAAACGTCTAAAAATTATTATGTTTGATACATGGTCTTCTTGTTCTTCTAGTGCCAATTCATTATCGAATGTTGGCAATCATTCTAGCAATGATAATTTTATTTGTTGCTGTTCTAAATAGTCCTGTGGTGGATATTTCAAACCAGGTTTTTAAGTTCTTTAGCCAGGATATTTGTCTCCTCCCGATGCTTCTCTTGCTCTGAACCTTTCTTTACAGAATGCATTTTAGTAATTTATATTTGGTTTCATTTCTCATAATGTGACCTAAATATTCCAATTTTCTTCGTTTTACTGTGTACATAATTTCTTTTTCTTTATTAAGTTTTTGGAGTATTCGGGTCTGATGATATTTTGAGGATTCTTCGGTATGTCCACATGTCGAATGCTTCTAATCTCTTTGTTGTTGCCTCAGTCAAGGTTTAACCCGTATAACAAAATGGAGAATATGTAGCATCGGAGTAGTCTGAGTTTTAATCTTAAATTCAAATTATATGTTCAGAACAATTTGGACATTTGGATGAAAGCTGCTCGTGGTTTTTCAATTCTTAATTTTATTTCATTTAGTACTGTGCCAAGATATGTGTATGTTGACACTCGTTCTACTACTTTCTACTACTACATAGTCTTAAAAACATAAAATATAAAATGTAGGTCCGTATTTAAAAAATTTAAGTTGCTAACAATTCCACAATATCAAGCATCGCACCGAAATTTTAAAAACACGGTAGTATAAAGCTAAAAAAGTAGTTTTAACAAAATTGTATTTGTTTTTCTGTGGCGGTTTTATAATATATATAATAATCAAAAATAAAGATCAAATATTTTTTACAATATAACTGGGAACAAAATTCTGCAACTTTGCCCCCATTTGACCGATGCTGTATCTCTTAAAGTTTCCGAGATACCCATGATAAGCATCGAATTTATGACACCCGGTACATAAGTAAATATTCTGATGTAAATTTTTGACATTTGAGCACCTGCATATTAAAATATGTATATTAATTATTAATAACACACAACTCAAATAACCCAACATTACCCTAGTATTTTTCAATAAATAAATAGTGTATTTATTGTAAATGAAATAGCTCTCGTCGTTTTTAAGCAAAAATGGTAAAAATGCAAGACGCGACTGAAAATACCCAAAGCGATGACCCTTAAAACCAGACTTCTAATAGTACATTTATATCAAGTTTAGAAAAGTGGAACTTTACTTGACGAGTATGGTTAGTTTGAATCCGAGAGAAGCGAGGATTTAATTTCCATACGAGTCAAGTAAAATCACTTTTCTGACGAGGTACGTATACTATTTTTTCGCATTTTGTAAGTAATTAATTATTTTGCATTTCATATTAAAATCTAAAAATAATAGTTACTGAAGAAAATCTACAAAAACTTAGTAGTATGACTTCTCGCTAACTTAGCAATATAAACAAGATGTTTTTTTTGTGTTTGACGACTATTGACAGCACCCAAATAAAATCATATTTGAAGAGTGAATTTCACAAGAATTATGGAAATGGCTAATGCAAACGACTTTGAAGATATCCTGAATGCGGCCCGCGAAACTTTATCAAGTTTGATTCTAGTAAAATCCAAGGAAAGATACGAGAAAGCATATAATATGTTCTGCGAATGGAGAAACACCAAGAATTTTAAAGGCATTGACGAAAATTTGATGCTGGCATACTTTTACGAGAAGGTAAGCTATTTTATATGGTTAAAGTGTGGTTATAGGTAATAATTTTGTTATTTGTTTTAGGCAAAAGTCCTGAAAGCTTCCAGTTTATGGTCTACGTACTCTATGATCAAAAGCACAATACTTATCAGTGAAAATACGGATATGTCACAATATAAAAAGTTAATCGCTTTTTTAAAACGTCAAAACGACAAATATGAACCTAAAAAATCAAAAATTTTGACCATGGAAAACGTTACGAAGTTTTTGAAGGAATCTCCAGACGACACGTTTCTGTTAATGAAAGTGGTATTAATTTTTGGGCTGAATGGCGCATGTCGGCGTGCAGAACTATGCAGTTTAACATTTGAAGATATAGAGGATTCAGGAACAATGCTAATAGTAACGTACATGCAGGCCCGCGCCTAGCACTTTTGGCGCCCTTGTGCAAATTTAAAATAACGCCCCAAATTCGTTCAACGTTCATATGTGAGTACAGATACGGGTTAAGTTAGGTATTATTATCCACTATTGAATTGAACAATAATTTTAAAAAGTATATTCATAAATTTATTTTTATATTTTACAAGTACAAGCCATACAAGTATTTTCTCATTGAGATACATAACATAATTATAAACTTATAGAAAACAGAAATATATTCTAACAACTCAAAATTTTTGTATTTTAGTTTCAAATGTAATATATGATACAAAAGCACAAGAAATAAAAAAAATATTTAAAACATAAAAAATACTCGTTTATATATCACAGGACGAAACTGATCGACAAATAAAAACAAAACAATATATTATTTTAATAATGCAACATGTCACCTTTTTAAGGTTAATATCGAGGTATTAGGTATTGTTATTAATATTTTAGCTAAGTGAATTGAGCTTTTCGTGCTTTAATTTTTGCAAATTGTTTAATTAAATCTTCGGTGAACGGCAGTAGAGTTTTGGACTTGCATTGTCTTTATTTGTTTAGAATCACTACGTTTCAACTGGTAAGCATCTCCAGTCGTCTTCAGGTGAATACTGAATAAGTACGGTAACTACAGCTCTATTTATACTAGGCAGGTGCTGTGACGCATGATTAGTGGGTGGAGTCATGCGTGTTGCTAGGTGATGACGCATAACTGGATGAGTCATGCTTGATGAGTCATGCTCGATGACGTCATGCTCGATGACGTCATGCGTCTAACTCTTGGGTGGTCTTATTCTAAGATTACATTTACTTAACAAGGGTTTCCAGACGTTTCTCATATCTAATGAAGGCTTACTAAAGCAACCTGGATTTTGGTGTATGGTCGCAGCTTCCTTAAACTTCCTCTTCCTCCAGTGCGGTTCTTTTTGCAGAATTTCCGCTTTTGTCCACATGATATGATGGCCGTGCGTCCAGGCGTGGTCAGCTGCACCTGATTTTTCGGTCTCTCCTTTTTGGGTGTTATTTCTATGTTCTTTAATCCTTACTTCTAGTGGTCTTAGTGTCTCACCAATGTAAGATTGGCCGCATTCGCAGGGAATCTGGTAGACACAATTTTTCTTGTCTTTCTGGCTTGCTGGTTTCGTCTTCGTTAGGTGGCTTCTTAAAGTGTCTCTAGAGCTGAATACTGTGTTGATGTTGTATCGTTGTCCTAGTCTTCTTATTTTCTCGGATACTTCTTTGACATACGGAATATTGAGTATTGGTTGTATCTCTTTCTCTGCTTTACGTGTGTTTGGCCGATTCTTGCGATTTTCCAATATTGTGTCAATCAATTTCATGGGGTAGCCATTCTTGTTGAGGTCGGTCTTGATGTGGTTAGTTTCTCTTTTGAGAGCTTCGTTTGAGTTGCATCAAGACCGACCTCAACAAGAATGGCTACCCCATGAAATTGATTGACACAATATTGGAAAATCGCAAGAATCGGCCAAACACACGTAAAGCAGAGAAAGAGATACAACCAATACTCAATATTCCGTATGTCAAAGGAGTATCCGAGAAAATAAGAAGACTAGGACAACGATACAACATCAACACAGTATTCAGCTCTAGAGACACTTTAAGAAGCCACCTAACGAAGACGAAACCAGCAAGCCAGAAAGACAAGAAAAATTGTGTCTACCAGATTCCCTGCGAATGCGGCCAATCTTACATTGGTGAGACACTAAGACCACTAGAAGTAAGGATTAAAGAACATAGAAATAACACCCAAAAAGGAGAGACCGAAAAATCAGGTGCAGCTGACCACGCCTGGACGCACGGCCATCATATCATGTGGACAAAAGCGGAAATTCTGCAAAAAGAACCGCACTGGAGGAAGAGGAAGTTTAAGGAAGCTGCGACCATACACCAAAATCCAGGTTGCTTTAGTAAGCCTTCATTAGATATGAGAAACGTCTGGAAACCCTTGTTAAGTAAATGTAATCTTAGAATAAGACCACCCAAGAGTTAGACGCATGACGTCATCGAGCATGACGTCATCGAGCATGACTCATCAAGCATGACTCATCCAGTTATGCGTCATCACCTAGCAACACGCATGACTCCACCCACTAATCATGCGTCACAGCACCTGCCTAGTATAAATAGAGCTGTAGTTACCGTACTTATTCAGTATTCACCTGAAGACGACTGGAGATGCTTACCAGTTGAAACGTAGTGATTCTAAACAAATAAAGACAATGCAAGTCCAAAACTCTACTGCCGTTCAAGAAACGTCATTGTCTCCAACCTTTAAACAGACACTAAATCTTCGGTGTCTAATTCTTTTAGCTGGTCCGATTCTATTGAAATGATAGCAAGATTACTTAGTCGGTTTTGCCCCATGGTCGATCTTAAATAATTTTTTATTATTTTGAGTTTTGAGTTGAGTTTGAGGTTGAATATTATTAGGACGTAATTTCTTTGGCCATAGTGCTGCATCTTTCGAAAGTTGACTCATATTTTCCGTTCTGGTAATTTTTGAATGTGTTGATTTCTCATTATCAGCGGAACTTGAAGATGTTGATGGTTTGCTTTCTAGATCAGTTTCTTGTCTGCTGCTGATACTTGTTTCAAGTACAGGTTCAGTATATTGGGATTCAGCTGTATTATTGTTGTTATTAATATTTGGCAAAGTAGACTCGGGTTTTGAAAAAAAATGCGTAATTTTGACATGTTTTTCCAGTTCTTCCTCTCTTTTTCTTTTATTCATCAAATTTTGGTATCCAGACAATTTCTTCTTTTTTTCTGACATCCTGTATACTGTAAAGAAATTAATACCTACGTAAGTAAACAACTTGACAAATTATTCATGAAAAATGGAAATGTTTCGACGTCTCAAACTCAAACTCGAAAATATTTTCTCAACATTACTTATTTCAAAATTTATAAATTTTTATAAATAGTTATATTAGTGCTTATCAATTATTCTGTTTAAATTTACTTCAATTAACAGTGATGTTTATATAATGAAATATAAAATGATTTTTGAGATGCAAGTTTTTGGCTTTTAATATTTTAATAAATCTAAAATAAAAAATAAATTTTAGATAAACTCACCTTAATTCACAACACAAAACACAAATCTGTAAAACTACAAAAAACTAAAGTTTCAAAAACATATATCTTTTACCCCATGCACCTTTTCACTTCGCTAAGTTAATTATCGATCGAGCATCTGGCAACAAATGAAATCGCGACCGATGCAGCGCTTAATATATAAAGTTTCGTACATTGCAAGCTCAGACAGGAAAAAAACGCTTGTCCGCTCGTTGGCTCGTTGCAAGCCAAATTTCAAGCTCAAACATGAATAAAATCAGATTTGTTTGAGTTTACACAATTCATGTTATCATGCTACGTATTCGATCGAATAAATGCTATTATTGCGTACTCACATTTGAAAAATATATTATTTTCGAGAAATTCGGTTCCCTCGTCTCAAAGAGAAAAAATAAAATAATAAACAAATAAAAAACAATGTAATAGCTAGCAATTCCTTACTGTTTTTTTTTCATTATAAATTTTGTTTTGACAATGTTGTTTGTTGCTTTATCTTTTTTTTACTTTTGAGTTTTAAGGCTTTTCGGCGCCTCGGCGCCGTCGTGCACCACACGACTTTGCCCTTATGTACGGCGCGGGCCTGCGTACATGATACCAAAACAAAGAAAATACGTGTATTTACCGTAGGATCAGACGGCAATGGGTATAAAATTTACCACAAGTGCTTACTGTTAAGACTTAAAACAGTAAGGCAAAATCAATTTTTCCTGTTTTATCGTCATGGCAAATGTACAGTACAGCCAGTTCGCATCAACATTTCGCAAAAATCCCGCAAAAAATTGCGAAATATCTAAAACTTCCTGATGCTTCAAGGTACACCGATCATTGTTTGAGAATACCATTTGCAACTTGTCTTGCTGACAATGGCGCTGATATTCATTATCTCAAACGTCATGGGGGATGGCGGTCCACAAGCGCAGCTGAAGGATACGTAGAAAAAAGCATTGAAAATAAAATGAAAAATTCTCAAAGGGTATTCAACCCCAAGAAGTCCCCATAGGAATTGTGGTGAATGAAAAAAATGTTCAGCAATACGGCCAGGTCAGCAGTTGCATCATTTTCTAACTTAAATAATTGTTCTTTTAATATTTATTGTAATAAGATTTAAAATAAACGAATTTCTTTCTTGTAAAATTGTGTTATGAAGGACATTGATGTTTTATGTAGTAATGGTTGCTATGCTGTAAAGTGACCGATTACTGTACGATTTTGAGGTCATTAATCTAGTGCATTACTGTATAAAATGCGAAAAAATATTGTTATTAGGTACAATGTTTACCATAAACATCACCGCAAAACGTAAAATTTGAGATAAGAGTAAAGATTTAAAAATCTTAGGAGTTAATAAGAGTGTAAATTGTCATTTTTTGGCAAATTCAAACCTTCAAACTTAAATACAGTAAATTTTTAAATTGTAAATAGAAACCCAACATTTTTATTCGATGCTTAAACGTTATAGAAAATTTTCAATGACATAACACAATATCATTTGTTTTAAAAATGGCCGACTAGATCAATTTTTCTATTAAATCAGCATCGAATAAAAAGTGGCGGGTTTCCATTTAAAATTTAAAACTTGACCTCACTTCTGGTTAAACCGAACGGTTTGAATTGACTGAAAAATGTAAATTTATACACTTATTAACGTACCATCGCGCCGATAAAAAACTGGGACAGGAAATTTTTCTATTTTCTCCTAGACTATTAAGAATAATTTTACATCAAGCCTGGTACCAGTAAAATGTCATGAAAATTTGCATGTCAATAAAGATTGTCACTTTATGATTGACTCGTCAAACATACAATCATATATTATTTGTAAATATGCCACAATTAACCCCCCAGCAAAAGGCAATTATTTATAGTCGGTTGCGAGATAGTGTTGCTATTAGGGATATTGCAGATGAACTGGGAGTAAGCAAGAATACCGTGCTATTGGCAAAACAAAAAATAGCAAGACATGGGACTATTATTAGGAATGCAGGTTCTGGTCCCCCTAAAATTTCTACTGATGATCATGATAGAAGACTGGTTAATTATCTAAGGGATCATCCCTTCGAAACTGCAATCAAGGCAAAAGAAGAGACGAATTTTCCAGGTTCTGCAAATACCGCTAGAGACAGGTTTCGAAATTCCGATATACGAAGCCGTTGTGCTGCCAATAAAAATTTTTTAACGGAAATAAATAAACAGGGCAGGTTAGAATTTGCACATGAATATATTAATCAAATAAATTTATGGGAAACAGTTATATTTTCTGACGAGAAAACTTTTCAGTCATGCAATAATGGGAGAATTCGGGTGTATAGGCCTTCCGGCATGCGGTATGATGAGAGATACACCCACAAAACCAACCAAAGTGGGCGTTTCTCCATAAATGTTTGGGGCTGGATTAGCGCTAGAGGACCAGGACTTTGCCAAATCGTCGAAGGAAGACTAACTGCAGCAGTATACGTTAATATACTAAACGAAGTGATGATACCATCGGTAAACGCTGTATACGGTCAAAATTACACATTTCAGCATGATAATGCTCCAATACACACAGCGCGCATTGTACAAAATTTTCTCCAAGAAAATAACATAGCAGTTCTTCCCTGGGCTTTGAAGAGTCCCGATTTGAACCCGATAGAAAACATTTGGGGTGCCATGGTCAAATCTATGTATAAACATGATTTTCAACCTAGAAACAGGGATGAATTACGTCATAGGATAAATCAAGCTTGGGATGAAATAACTGTCGAATTATGTAGAAACTTAGTTTTAAGTATGCCACAAAGGCTCCAAAAAGTAATAAACAGAAATGGTTCTATGACCAAATATTAATTTTGTGTTTGTTGTTTTGACAAACTTTGTGTTCGCAATTTTTTTCTTTTTATTAAATGTATTTTATTACCTGTATTAGCTTTATTTATTATTTTGTGGTAATGGTAAATATAATAATTTATAAAATATTTGACTTTAAAAAAATCTAATAAATTTACTTTATCCATATTATATGATGTCTCTCAAATTTAACCACCCCGTATCGAAAAATACAAAACATTCCATTATGTAACCTAGGTTACTTTTTAAATTTTGAATGTTTTTCCTTTTTAGCTCTAGACACCTTTTATAGTCTAGGGGATATGTATTTCTTACATTGTTTTTGTAAATCTCTTGTCCCAGTTTTTTATCGGCACAATAGTACTTCCAAAATGTTTAAATCTTTATTTCTAGAATTACGGTAAAAATTGGAGGGATAGAACTTTCTTGTATCACCCGGTATACGTTATCAAAGATTTGAAAAAAGATTTCGTAAGATCGCTTTTAGTTTCTATCACGGGCAGTTTTTAAAGTTTCAATTTTTTTGTGTAAACTAAAAGAATAATAAAGTAGTAGTTTAGTGTCCATATAAGAAAATAGAAAGAAAGTTTTTAGCGGCAGGCGGACAAAGTGGTGCATCTATCTTTTGCATTAAAGCACACTGGGACGCCAAAGGTAATGGGTTCCCTGGGAAACATAACACGGTGTTTCGTCCTTGTTAGGACTCATCAAAAACGAAATCGAATCTAAATATGTTAAGGTACGAAATTATGTTCTTTAACTTTGGGATATAGTGTTTTTTTTTAAGTAAGAAAGTTAATTTTAACAATTATTGTTAATGATATTTATGAGAATAGTCTTGATGGTATCAAGAACTCTATCTTTAGCCTTTATTTATATAGAGAGTGGTAGATATATGCCTCTATGTACCATTGATCTATTTGCTGCCAGTATTTGCGATGTCTTTGTATGTACTGAGTCATGTGGTAATGTGAAATTGTAAATTTTTATTCATGGTAAAGCTTGCAATAACACATATGAGGTCAAAAATTTAAAGAATGTAAAACTGCCCTAGAGAGAAAATTTTTGTTTTAAAAAGCATTATATTAAGAAAATGGTATAATTAAAAATACTTTTGTGAAAAAACAAGTATTATCATCTTTATAAAAAAAACTGTCAAGCAGGGGTAACATTCAAAATTATGTTTGGTTTTTTTTCCGAGGGCCCGTCCGTGCGCCGGATGCACTTAGGCCAGGTTTGGCCCTTGTGCTCATCCTGTTTGGTTGTTACACCCACTCCGTGATCCCAGTTAATTGCACTAGTTTGTGTAGGTCAACTGGGAAAAGGGTCAAGATGTCCTCTGATTCCAGTTTTGGTTACCCCAGTATTTGTTGTCTCTTCCGATCTAGTGACTCGCAATGGCAGACTATGTGCTGTACAGTCTCTCTGTCTTGTCCGCATAATCTACAGTCAAGGTCTCCATTGTACAGTTGCATTCTCTGCAGGTGGTTCTTGACAGCCATGTATCCTGTCAGAATTCCTGTTATGGTTCATATTCATTTAAAGCAGCTGTTTCGTTAGTCTTGGGTCTGGATTCCCAATGAAGCTTTTGCTATGTGTTTGGTTTCCTTGTAGTTCAGAATGTACCCTATAGTCAAGTTAGCTCTTGGTATAAGCTCGGTAATTAGCATAGCTGTTTCCTGCTGGACAATTGCTGGGTTGATTTGGTCTGGGTTTGGTGTTGCATTTCTTCTAGTTCGATAAGTGGTTTCGCTAGAATTCGGTCATTGCCTCTTTTTTCTGTCTATTCTTTACAAAGAGCTATGAAGTATATCTGCATACTTTCAATTTATTCGCAGTACCTATTTCCTTCAGGTACATAATATTATGTCTAACTTAATAATTTATTAAATTTCCTTTATCAAAAATTTAAGTTACAGGACATCGTTTGCAGTTTTTGTTATAATATATGGATTGATCGAAAATTACCGACCGGCAGCCTTAAGGCGTCTTAAGGTAGTATAAAAATATTATTTTATGAACATTTTAAAAATACTTTTCTTCACCGGGTTATTAGTTAAAATATTTTTTAACTGTTACTCTATTTAAATTACAGGTATATTTCTGTCAAATGCATGGCAATGTCAGAACAAAGTAGTTTTTTCGTATTGCAGAATAAATACTTAGTTAGCCCTGACTGGGCAAAGTTTTATTATCAAAAAATTTGCAAGGAAACGACACGGATTTGTTTTGTGTCAAAGTGGAAAAAGTGAATCTGGCAAGTGAAAGCAATGATAATATGAATTAAACATAAATGTATGTGAAAAAAGGTAAGATGAAGCGAATGAAGCCGTGTGTATACTGGCAAGTGGTGGGTTGTGAAAAGTTGAAAGACAATATTGTTTATAATCCTTACCGTTACAAGGTATCCTCGGGTGAACCAAATTATTATATAAAAGAAATTAGACTATCTCTTCAACAACTATATTTAAATTTTTAAATTTTCTTTACATGTTTCGAATATAGCAACATCCATCTCCAGGAAAAGTACGGATATGTTGAAAAACTAGCAAAGCAAATTGGCAGTAAAACATTAAGGAAGAACCATTAGAGACCTTTTCGTAGGTATCTTATACTATGGTCTATTTCTTTTCGATTGCGAACGATGACAGAAAAAAAAATTGAACAAAAATTCACCTAATTGGTTAAATCATGGACCAATTTACACTACATAAATGCATAGCCAAGTTATTAAAGGTCTTTTTTTTTTAAATCACAGAAGAAGAATAAGAAATTTCCGTTCGATTGATTTCTAGCAAATATATGCTAATTATAAATCTTTTAGCAATTAAAAATAACTTTTAGCTCTAGTTATATTACGAAACAAACAATCTATTAACTTTCTGTACATAAAATCGGTTAATTTCACGTTTTTCTGCAACATAAAATAGTAAACTTTGTGTTGAAGCAAAAAGGATGCCTGATTTATCGACAAAATATAGAAGGCCATGTCAAACGCCAAACATTTTGACATAACCTAAAAATTCATCTTCTTAAAGGCCACTTTACAGTTTGCAATTTTTCTTTCACGCAAGTTGTCTTGCAGCAATTAATATTGCAGCAATAAAAATTTCACTTCGTTTTACAGCGTGCAATGACTTGCCAAGATCGTAGGTGATGTACCACTTGCCAACCATTAAAATAAAAATAAATTTGGTTAGGACTTACCGGCGCTTTTAGTGCATTCATTTTAACAAAACATCATTACAGGACATGAAAGCAAACCAACAAAAACAAAACGTACCCGCTATAGGTTAGAAAAAACATAAATAAATGTCAGGGATTTTTATATTTAGTTTGGTGTCTCATAAATCACCAGAAAAGCCTCAGAATTGCGCTTGCAATGGCAATAAAAATACGGTCCGAGTTATATTTCTTGCAAGCAATACAAATTGCGCCAGCTGATCATTAGCCTCGTTCTGCGCATACTCCCGGGCAATCTTTTCTTGCGTGAGAGAAAAATTGCAAACTGTAAAGCGGCCTTAAGCTGGCTTGACATGGAGCAAGACAACTTGCAAGAAATTGCAGCAATTTCTTGCAAGGTCAAAGTATTGCCGATTCATGTTGTTTGACATTATGCAAGTCTCTTGCCATTGCAACACTGCTGCCAATCCCCCCAAAAAAAAACAAGTAAACCATCTTTCTAACCTTAAAATTTTGTTTTTGTTTATCAATGACGTTTAAAAATGAAAATAGCCGAAAAAAGCAAAATAAATAAGAAAAAAGTGATCAGTGCATCACTGACAATAATTATAGCTGCTGCAGTCTTGCTTCTGAAGCCGGATGGAAAGAAAAGAGCACCGAGGCGCTGGTGGGCCAGGCCCTGGTTGGATAGAACAAGGGGGAACATAAGTTTGGCTGCAGAATTGGATGAGGAAACATATAAAAACTATTTGAGAATGAATGAAGAAACATTTCAAAAACTTCTGAGGAAAATAAAACACAAAATCACAAAAACATCCTTGGTGAGAGATGTAATTACAGCAGAACAGAAACTGATTGTAACATTGAGATACCTAGCTACGGGGGAAAGTTTTCGAAGCTTGCCGTTTAATTACAGAATTTCAGAGAGTGCTATATCTCGTTTTATTCCAGTAGTGTCTGAGGCAATTGCTGCTCTTGGCCAATCAAAACCAGACCTAAAAAAAAATTTCAGTGTTTTTTGTGCATGTAGAGCTATTCTACTGCATGACCTCTGTCTTTTTATGCAATTCAGTTGGAAAGGCTGCCTGATTGGTTGCTAAATGATTTATAAAGTATAATAGGTCATTCTCAATTTACAGCAATGTTTTTATAAATCCAGACTATCTTTGTCAGCCCTATGTGGAATCATAGAATTATTCAACCACATATTATAAACTTATTAGTTGCTAAAAATTCGACAGTCGGAAAGGTAATGTAAAACAAAGATAGAGGCAAATATGCAGAGAAGTAACACTGGACAAACGAAAAAAAATGTATACTTACTTTCTGCAGGGTACTGTATCCATTTTTATCACACAGTTTCAACAGAACAAAGAAAACAAATAATAGGTCCAAACAATACAAACTAAATCACCTGATCTGACTGACATTTGGTTGGTTGGTAAACCAAAAGTAACTAGATTTTTCCCTAGAATTGCAACTTGCATGCAATAGAAATGGCACCAAACCGATAAAGTTGCAATGGCAATATTTCGCGAAAATCGATCAGCTGGGCTTATACTGCGCATGCCTGTGATCAAGAAAAATTGCGTCTTGCATTGCATTGCAGGTTGTCTTGCTCCATGTCAAGCCAGCTTTAACAAGTGTTAATTTAAAATTCTAACCGCTATAAATTGTAAACAACAAAATGTCAGTTATGACGTAAATCCCTAACCTTACTTTTTCAACCTGTCAAAAATGAAAATTCTTGCATTTTTTTATTGTAAAACGGGTTTCTGTCATCGTTCGCAATCGAAAAGAAATATACCATAGAATAAAACTTTTAGTATGTTTTTTGTTTCATATAGTTGAAGAATGTTTTCTGATTATACACTTTAGCTCTATTTAGGCCTTGCCCACCAATTTCCATTGCTATTTTTTCAACATATCTAAATTTCCACTGAGGATGGTGTTGCTATGTCCGCAACATGTAGACAGAGTTAATAAATTTAATTACTTTAACCTTAATATATTGCAGGAGAATCACTTTAAGTGTGTTTTTTCTTTGATATTACTTACCACTCTACTTCAACTAGGGGCTATTTCTTCAAACTAATTATTATTGTTTTTCTATAGTGCATTTAGGAGAAAAGTCATTCCTCGAAAGTTTTGCTTATGCCAAAAAGTCTGCAGCCGTAAAATGATTTAGAGAGTGGTTAAAAATACTTTATATTAGAGTACCTATACAGGGTATTACAAATTCGACATACCAGCATTGGAATCTCGGAAACCATAGGAGTTAGAGAAATGGTTAAATGGGGGCAAAGTTATGCATTTCGGTGGTAATTATAATGCCGCTTTAAAAGTTTTCAAATTTCGAATACTTCCGATTTTATTCGAAAAAAAAACGAAATTTTGCAAAATCGTTTTTTTCCTGAACTCATTTGACTAGCTATTTAAAAATAAATGACACTGTGTCATTGCCACTATTTCTCCTCTACAAAATGACGTTACTAAACTAAAGATCTGCCGTTTCGTCTCCGAGCGGCCATCACCAACTTTACTTTTTTAAATATGGAGCTGGATTTTTTTTAACCGATTTTTAAACCCTTCTACCCTCAAAATGTAATGGCGATATTACCTTCTTATAATGTAAAATTGTTCTTGCTTATTTTTTAAAATGGCATTTGCAAGGTTGCATTTGGTAGGATACGGAGAAGATCGGTTGAAAGGGCTGTCGCCAAAATTGGAAGAAAAATCGATCGTTTTATTAAGCAAAGCGGCAATCTCTTTGAACATTTAGAAAATTAGGATTTATAATTAATAAATTTAGAATTATTATAAAATTCTTACAAAATAAATTTTATTACTTATGTATAAATGTTTTAAAGAAAATAAACTTTTTAATTAATATTGTAATTCGTCCAGGACCGGACTGACAAGTGGTGTAAAAAATATGAATTTAAAAAAATAAGCAAGGACCATTCATCATTATGAGAAAGTAATATCGACATTACATTTTGAGGGTAGAAGGGTTTAAAAATCGGTTTAAAAAAATCCAGGTCCATATTTAAAAAAGTAAAGTTGGTGATGGCCGCTCGGAGACGAAACGGCGGATCTTTAGTTTAGTAACGTCATTTTGTAAAGGAGCAAAAGTGAGAATGACAAAGTGTCATTTATTTTTAAATAGCTAGTCGAATGAGCTCAGGAAAAATAAAAACGATTTTGCAAAATTTCGTTTTTTTTTTAATAAAATCGGAAGTATTCGGAATTTAAAAAGTTTTAAGGCGGCATTATAATCAGCACCGAATTGCACAACTTTGCCCCCATTTAACTGTTTCTCTAACTCCTATGGTTTCCGAGATACCAATGCTGGCATGTCGAATTTGTAACACCCTGTATAGCTTAAAATGTATTTTGATAGAAGAGTAAATATCATATGGAAACAAAACATTTAGAATGTCAATAAAATTTCAAAACAAGACGTGCAGGTTTTACCTAAAATTCGCTGTTCGCTGTGATATTATAATTATCCGCTTTGGCAAATTTATATATTTATTATGTTATCATCACAAAGAGCAAAAAAACAACAACTGTGAGAAACAGCGTTCAAATTGAGCTTCTACTGACAATAGATCATTTCAAAAAATCGAATGGAATAGTATGGACTTTCCTAATTGACTTTATCTCACAAAATACAAAATATTCTTAAACCTCATAGCTAACCATTCGCCAGTATGTACAAAGTAGGCTTTCTAATAATCGAATTTAAAAAAGTTACTGTATGCACAGCATATTACAAGATTAATTAAAAAACAATTTTACATTTTTTTCCCCAAAAATGTATTTTAAAGAAGTGACTCTTTGTGGTTAAACATGGTTTTCTGTGACCTATACCCAAAAATGCAGTTAGTAATGTCATTTGCTTCTATATTCGGGTGTACTAAGTTTTTTTCAAAGACCCATCGACTTTACATCATTTTCTTGTGATAAAATGTAAAATCGCTTTTTTAGCCATTATCCCTACAGGTTAAAATTACCTTGTACACAGATATGGCCTGGTTATAAAATGTTTAATAACATTATAAAACAATGTTCATATATTTTAAAGGTTTTACGGACTTTTCGTCCCAATTAGCTTTTCTGTACTTTTTGACGTTATATTCGCATACTTTTTATTAACCAACCTTGGCCAAAAATACTACGTTTTCCAACACGACGCATTTTTGGATGACATTGAGCATAGCCATTATACGATTTTATTTATATTTAATTTTTTTTATAGTTAAGTCACAAGCCACAAATGACAAAATCGATGATAAACATAGAATTTAGTCCAAAAAATATAATCTTCTGAAAGACATATCCAGCCGTTTATAATATCTATAAAACCTTTGTTACAACCAGTGGCGGTTCGCGGTCTTAAAAAATGGCGAAACAAATATTGACTAAAAACCCGTGTAACAAAACGTCCCTCTTATCCTCATCTGTTCAGTTTCCAACAAATTACAAACTATGTCATAAATTGGGTTCATTTTTAAAACAAACAACTAAGTAGGTACGTACACTACTGAATTAACTGAAAAATAAAAACAAAACTTTTTAATCCCACAGTAAATCACGTAAAAACGATGTCTATAACCGTAAGTTTCGAGAAGCCTTAAAATAAATACCCGAACCGATGATAAAACAAGGGTGTATATACGACTGATCTATTTTTAAATTGCCGTTCATCATAATGCAAATTGTTACATGCTGTTTGGGTGACTGACGTCACGTAACCATAGCGACGGTGAATATCTAGGCCATGTTCTGCGTTGGGTCTTCACTTGCTCTGAGCTAACGGACACGGTCAGCTGGGGTGCGCCAAAATGCACGAGTGTTTATAATTATTGTCCATCGGAGTTAACCGTGGCCCTATTATGCATAGCTACATTCGGATTAAATTAATATTATTAATTCGAACATAATTATTTTTTAAGGGCTAAAATGGTAGCTGTATTGGTACATTAAGATTTAATATTGTCGAAAAAGTTTCCTCCTGGTTTTATTTGTTTCACCTGACGTGTCGTCACTGGTTACAACCAATGCCAACTAAGATATAACTTTTATACCTAAAACTTGGTGTACTATACAAACTTTTTACATATTTCTATTAAATATTAATGTATACCCATCGGGTACTAACAGTAAAAATTATAGGATTAATAACATATCCATGAATTAGGGTACGAAATAGATGAAGCTGATTGAAGTTTTAATACGATGACGATTAATTTGAAGTTTTAGAACTGTCCTGCAACTCACCTCCCGTCTTCTATAGCCGACTTATTAATTAAGTTAGGATTTTGATATTTTGCAGACTTTACCGGTATCCTAGGGCGCATTTCAGGAAAATATTTTTGTTTATACAGAGTGTTCCAAAAAAGTGTGATGTCATAAGGATCTATTTTTTTAGATTATATGCCATAAATATTTTTACTTATTTGAATGCCTCTTATAGTTGCCTACATACTCCCAAAATTTTAATGAAATCGGTCCAGTATTATGGGCGAAAAAAATTAACACTAAAAAAAATTAGTTTTGCACAACTGGTTTTAAAAATTATTTAAAAATAAAAATAATGCCTCGTTATTTAAATTATACAACGGTACTTAATAAATAAGGTCGAACAGTCTCGTTAACCAAGTTTAATTAATACGAATTATACAGGGTGTCCAAGTTTTAACTTTGCAAACTTTAAATCAATTTATTTCTCTTATTTTAAATTGGAACCCCTGTATATTATTATCATGTAGAATTAAAAATCAAACATTTGTCCTAATTACAACCCTATCGCAATTTCTAACGCATCAAAACTTATTTGCAGAAAACTCATTTTATCAACTATTCCAACAGTCATTGTTATGAATAAATATCAAAGGTGGCTTTAAACAAAAATTTATTGGTATTAACGTAACTAAAGTGACAAAAAATAATTCTTTTCACATGCTTCTAATATGAAAATCATATGAGCTCTTCTTGGTTGTTTTTTATCACAAAAAATAATATAGCTTAAAGAATTATTAATAATCTTACAATATTTGAAACTATGTAATAACTAAAGTCAAAATGGGCGTTTGTTACTTTAATAAACTTTAATACCAAGAAATTGTTTTGCAAAGCCATCATCGTAATTTATTTATAATAATAGGCAACTATGAAAAGCATCTAAATAAGTAAAAATATATATAGAATGTAATCTAAAAAATAGATTCTCATGACGTCACACTTTTTGGAACACCCTCTATAAACAAAGATATTTTCCTGAAATGCGCCCTAGGATACAGGTAAAGTCTGAAAAATATCAAAATCTTATAGAAGACGAGGTGAGGTGCAGGACCCTGTATTTATATAATAAATTTCGGCTTCATAGAACCTTTGAATTTCAATATTTAAAGAACGACGGATCAGTGCAAAAATGTGGCAACCGTTTTTGGAGACGAACTATTGCTTGTCTCCATTTTCGATTGATTTCAGACACAAGATACTGTATTATTTTATGCAATAAAAGACGGCGCGCTCCGAAGTCACGTCGGTTCTTACATAGCGAATGAATCATAGTGGGCCTATCTATTCGGCTATCTTTAAATGTTGTATTGTATTCAATGTTGTATTGTATTCAAAAATATTGTATTCAATGATATAACTGACTCTTTATAAACAAAATTAGATTAGTTACAACAGGCACAGGATGCAAACCGGTATGCTAACGCGCATAATTTCTCTATCTGTCTTCCACATTGTGACGTCACGGGCGAGAATGCTTAGCAATTTTACAATAAACATAAAACTAAAAAAAAAAGAACAACACGGCACTAGTTTTTTACTACTTTCTAGTTTTGTTCTGTCAAAGTTTCAAATACGTAACCGAGTCGATAAACATCCCTTAGTTAAGAGGACTCCGTACACCTCTAAAACGAGTTTTCTTTTCAAGGGTTTATTAATCGATTAAGAAAAAATGTTGTATATAAAAGTTTTTTGAAATTTAGCAAAGAATATTGGAAAGTCCTTTTGGTTTGTCATATATGTATTATGTATATTTAAATCATTTATTTTTTAATTTAGCAACACCATATGGACTTTCCAATATTCTGTAACTAATTTTAGACAACTTTTATAAAAACATTTTTTTTTAAACGATTACGGTTTTTTTTTAAACGAAAATTCGATTTTTAGTCTATTTCTTAGCTTATTTATAATCCATCGCAGTCGCCCACCGATGCTCTCTTTCTTACAATATCAGTGGCGAACTTATGGAGACGCAAACCGTCTCGCCTTGCGGGTCAGTGATACCAAGAATCTGTACAATGCACCAAATGAATTGTATAGATAATTGACTCATAGTTATTTATGTCTCTTTATGTGGACGAAAGGACATTAATATTCTATTATATTAAAGTAAAAGAATTATATTTATTTCGTCGTGCGATCCAGTTTATTGTTTCTGAGGGCGGATTTGATTTTCTGTTGAAATTATGTTGTACGGGTTTGTTGTACAGAGTGAGGATTATAACCGGAATAAATTCGCTAGATTAGGAAAATATATTTTTTTTTAAATGGAAAAACACGTCGATTGAGATTTTGTATGATCTACATTTTGGCGACAACATTTTTTTTTTCATTTGTTTTTTTTATGATTTTATTATCTGTCATTATAGTATACAGGGTCCTGCGTCTCACCTCCCGTCTTCTATAGCTCACTTATTAGTTAAGTTAGGATTTTAATATTTTGCAGACTTTACCTGTATTCCAGGGCGCATTTCAGGATAATATTTTTATTTATACAGGGTGTTCCAAAAAAGTGTGACGTCATTAGGATCTATTTTTTTAAATTACATGTCATAAATATTTTTACTTATTTAAATTTAATTTAAAAAGCCTTCATACCCCTAAAATTTTAATGAAATCGGTTCAGTATTATAGACGAAAAAAAAATAAAAACTATTAAATATTAGTTTTGCACCACTGGTTTTAAAAATTAATAAAAAATAAAAATAATGCCTCGTTAATAAAATTATACATAGGCACTTAATAAATAAGGTCGAACAGACTCGTTAACCAAGTTTTATTAATACGAATTGTACAGGGTGTCCAAAATTTAGTGTCAAACTTTGCAAACTTTAAATCAATTTATTTTTCTTATTTCAAATTGGAACCCCTGTATATTATTATGTCATTTGATGCATAATTAAAAATCAAATATTTGTTCAACTATTCCACCAGTCATTATTATAAATAAATATGGAAGGTGGCTTCGATAAACAATTTATTGGTATAAAAGTTTATTAAAACGACAAAAGCCCATTTTGACTTTAGTTTCAAATATTGTTAGATTATTTAATCTATATTATTTTTTATGATGGAATACAACCAAGAAGAGCGCGTAGATATGATTTTCATATTAGAAGCATGCGAAAATAATTATTTTTTGTCACCTTAGTAAACATTAATTCCAATAAATTGTTTTTCAAAGTCACCTTCGATATTTATTTATGATAATGACTGGTGGAATAGTTGATAAAAGGAGTTTTCTGCAAATAAGTTTTGATGCTTTAGAAATTGCGATAGGGTTGTAATTAGAACAAATGTTTAATTTTTAATTCTGCATCGAATGACATAATAATATACAGGGGTTACAATTTGAAATAAGAATAATAAATTGATTTAAAGTTTGCAAAGTTTGAGACTAAACTTTGGACACCCTGTACAATTCGTATTAATTAAACTTGGTTAACGATACTGTTTGACCTTATTTATTAAGTACCTTTGTACAATTTTATTAACAAGGCATTATCTTTATTTTTTATTTATTTTTAAAACCAGTGGTGCAAAACTGATTTTTTTTAGTTTTTATTTTTTTTCGCCTATAATACTGAACCGATTTCATTAAAATTTTGGGGATATGTAGGCAACTATAAGAGGAATTCAAGTAAGTAAGAATATATATAGCATGTAATCTAAAAAAATAGATCCTTATGACGTCACACGTTTTTGGAACACCCTGTATATACAAAAATATTTTCCTAAAATACGCCCTAGGATACAGGTAAGGTTTGCAAAATATCAAACTCCTAACTTAATGAATAAGTGACCTATAGAAGATGGGAGGTGAGGTGCAGGACCCTGTATAGTAGACACACCATTTTATTTCTCTTCAAACTGGAAGTAATACAGGCTTCCCAGAAGTCCGGAATAAAATTAATATAGCCTTCTCCTGTAACTTTTGGGAAAAACGCTCGGACACGTCAACTTAGTTTCATATATGCTCACATTTTGACGTTATTGGGTTTTTTTTTTATAGACATTTGTCAAAGATATGACGACATCGATCTTTTTTTTAAATGGAAACATACAGCTTGTGATACATCATTTGAAAGCTAATATCTCGTACCGTATGCTTATAAATTTTGGCGCGATTCTGTTAAGCTATTTCAAAATGGCGACTGTTAAAACTTTTTAAAAAATCTCTATTTAAATAAGCGGAAATGATAAATCATTGATGTTTTTTAGTTTACAATTTCACAACATGTCAAAACGTGAAACATTGAAGATTTCTTATTTGTTATTTGAATGAAGGCTGTCCCGAGTTGCCCATTTGCCGGTTTTGTTGTGACGTTTGTACTTTCTTCTGCGTGTTTTTATTAGATAGCGCACTTTGTTTAATTATTTTCTCCGTAAATAATTAAATATTTTTAAAACTGTAAGGTAAAAATTTTTATTTTTTCGTTCTCTATACGATAGGGTGAAAATGAAAATTTATTGAAAAAGCCCATTTTGTGCATATTGCGAATTTCTAACTATTTTTGCATAGTTTTACACTTTTTTTTAAAGCATCGACTTTTCCAGGAGTAGGTACTTACCTGTTAGTTATATTAATTTTTTATTTAATTATTTGTAGACAATCTTTTAAAGTTGTTCCATTTTATTTATATATATTTAGCTGCGAGGGTAAAAACAAATAAAATAATTTCTCGATTACATATTTCCTATATTTTTCAAGGCAATGAGGAATCAAAAGTGTTTAATTTCAAAAGTTCTCAAATTGACATAAAATCCTATGAAACCACTATAACTTACCATTTTTACCAATTAGAAGCGACAATTATGATGCCAAATATATATTTTTTTAGAAGAAATTATTTATCCGTCAGCCATTTATTCAATTTTTCACTCGCAGCAAACGTTTGTACGTTACCATAAATAGATAATCAAGAATGCCAATCGATTTGAGTAATCTTTCTTTTTAGAAGTTGGTAATAAATTATTGGTAGTTACGCCACTGGCTCCCGTAAATTGCCGGCCATCCGCGATACCTTTCCACGTCAGCCGGCCGCTGGCTTTCGTGAAGGTATCAGCATGAAATCTGTTAAAGCGGGTAGCTACGGCGTCCACTTAATATTATTGTCAGTACCTAGACTTTATGTGAGGTTAAAACCGTCACTCGCGTCAAACTGAAATTGAAAAATGGAAACCATGCACGTCGATTGAGAAAACATTTTATTTTATATCACTTGTGTATTAACATTTACATCAATTTTTAACGAGCAATAGAAAATTTAATCTATATATCCGCCTGCGAGAACAAGCACAACTTATCCACTGTATACAAAATTAATTGTCCTCAGCGTTGCCAGCTCAGACACTTGTGACTATGGCGCCAACTGTTCGAAATTATGGTACTTCATTCAAAATTATGGCAGCAAAGTATGCGGGAAATCATTTGAATTTATACTAGTATTACAAACCCGATGATTTTTAAGTGGGTACTACCCAAATTAAAAGTGCCTTATAAAAAAAAAGGTCAATATATCACTATTTTCTCGTCAAAGCTTTCCTAGTTAGTTCCTGACTTACCCGTACTGCATTACCAACTGTAAAATTGAAAAAACAATAAAAAATAAAATGAACATTTTTATCAATAATTTCAAAAAGCAACACACGCAGTATGGCATAAAAATGGCAAAACAGGAAATTATGGCATACCATAAAAACCATTATGGTATATGGTATTAACCGTTAAATTATGGTAAGATTACCATAATTATGGCAAGGTTGGCAGCGCTGATTGTCCTTAAAATTGTATTTGTCCTTCCTCTTTTAGAGCTTTTACAAAAATTGATGATTTTCTATTTTTCTTGATATTCTGGTGAATGACACGATTATTTCTTTCAAATTGATACCTAATCTAGTTTCGAGCGGACTTATTACTTTATTAGACATCTATTTTATTAAATTTCGTTAATTTTGTGGCATATTTAATAATAATAATAATAATAATATTATTATTATTATTATTATTTTTATTATTATTATTATTATTATTATTATTATTTATTATAAATATTATTCTAAATATATAATTTACTTATTCTATTGAAAGGCAACATGGTACACTACCGAGGGTAACGCATGGTACAACCACACCCCTTTGTTTCAAGGGCAGAACGAAGTAAGTGTTACTTACACTAGAAAAAAATTTAATTAAACAAGTGGAATCGATGCCGATGGTTTCGTCTCCTGGTAATTTTATACTCGCATCTATATCCTAGCCTACTGGCAAGGTCAGGCAGATGGCGGGACATTTAAAATATAGGTAGAAATGGATTTAATTATTTTTTTACGTCACGGTGTTGAGTCATAGTCGAGGCATTAATAGCGTTTTCGATTTACTGCTCTCGGCCACTCACAAGAATAGTTCGCCACTTGCCAGTTTGTTAATCAATAAGTTTTGTTATGGCATGCGGCTGATACAAAATGAATGAACATACATTTATATCCAGCCAACTTCATCAAACAACCAGAACCCCTGAAACAGAAAAAAAGTCGGCTCTACAAAAATTAAGCATCCTAACAAGTTTAATATCAAGTAGCAATAATTTGGAAGAAATTTCTTATGCATCAAAAAAGTCACATCCATCATTTCTGGTATTAATGCATTAAAAACAACAATAAGCCCTGTGATTTCTTCTAAAACTCATGACCAAGTCGGAATTACAAAATCGTAGACTGTCAACACCAGCAACCACATCTTTGAATTCCTTACAACGAAAAAGAAAAAAATAGAATAAAGTGTTTGATTTAAAAATGTAAATCGCGCCATCGCGCTATTCGCCTGACATGCGCAGTATGCCAAGTATGGCTGCCAGTAGGCTGGTATATGGACGCGAGTCTGAAATTACTCAGCACCGTTATTTCCAAAGATATGTATTTTGGGTTGCCAACTATCACACGGGATGTGGCAACACCGAGGATTGGCCTGGGAGATTTAGATAATTATTGTAATATCTAGAGAGGATACTTTTCCTGGTAACTGGATTGGACGAAGGGGTGCAATTGAATGGCCAGCTGGGTCTCCCGATATGACCCCTTTTGGGATCATATACAAAATTTAATGTACAAAAATAGGCCTTAAATTATCGAAGAATTAAAAGAGTAATGCATGAAATTTCCAGTATTCCTCCTGATTTTTGAGATTCGCTAAAACCTGTTTTCTCTTTTATCCGATTTATTAGACAATTATATTCAAATCACGATATCTCAAAAACAGTTAAATTCGGGTATGTGGCGTCCTTAACAATTTTTTTTGGAAAGTTCCAAATAATTGAAATATAGAACAATATACAGGGTGTTCCACTTAAAATAAAATAAGTTTGTTCTTCCCGACTTTTGTATTGATCCTGTATATATAGGTATATTCTTATTTTCACCGAGTGTACCGCGGTGGCACCGGTTGGGTGGAATCGCGTTCTTAAATTGTCTATTGTATTACTGGTTGGACATAAAGCGTGTTCTTTTATTCGTAGTGGATTTCTGTTGATTTCTCTCAACGTCAATGAGAGAGAGAGAGAGAGAGTGTTGAACCAGTTGTTCACGTCATTCCACCAGCTGTGTGAATCATATGTTCATCAGTTCCACCACTGGGTGAATTCATCGGTGAAAATAAGACTATACCTAATCCTAATCATGCACCCTTAAGTTTGATTTATAAACTCGAAGTTCGCGTTGGCGCATCCGCTGGCGTTGGCGCTAGAAGTTAAAACACTGGAATTATAATACAGCTGCTTATAAATTTTGTTGACGTTCGCGTTGGCGTCGGCAGCTGTTGATTCAATTTTAACTTTTCGGCGCTGGTGTTCGTAGCAATGACGTCAAGCCAGTAGTATTTTAACGATTTGTATCAGTTCAAGTTGACAGCTGTTAAAACAACAATATAATGTTGAGTTATCTTAACAGCGTCAACAGTAGTTACATCTAATTACTAAAGTTATTTAGAGAAATGTCACGCTCTCTCCAAAACCTTAATAAACAAGGTTATAATATTGGGGAATCTACATCATTTTTTTAATCTTACCTCTTACAGCCGTATTTACCATCTTTAACTTAACAGTCTGATAGTTAACATCGGTATAAGGATTAACAGTCTGTTAATGAAATATCGCATTCACCATAAATCAGGGACGCTCTATTAACAAACAGAGAGTTAAGTTGATGTACGTACGTCTGAGCTGACAATTCTAGTTTATAACTAGCTTCAGAGTAAAATATTTCAACCTCATATCTTCTGAATATCGTTTTCTCAATCAAATCCGTTCTTTACGTCACTTTACGCTAATACATTTTACAGATCCAGAAGTAAAATTTAATGATGGACAAAACAGGATATAGGAAGACATCCAGTAATTATACCTACTATGCGGGAGAAGAACTCTAATTTCATTGAAACAAAAGTACATTAAAATCGGAAATCCCCGATATTTATTTGAAATGATCCTGTAACATATTATCTTAAACAAATTAGTATTTAATATATTCTTGAAATAGGTTGATTTCTATAATAATATAACCGATTCGCCAATTGCTCAAATATGTTTTTATTTCTTCTAAACAGTTTTTGAATTCAATATCGTCTATTTCTTCAAATACATTAAGTTACGCACTTTTACGTTCCTTTCTCGTAAGATTTCCTCATCATCGGAGTCCGACGAGTCTATAGTAAAGGTAGAAAATGTATTCGATAGTCTAAATTAATTTTTAAACGAAAAACCTATTAATATTGTTATTATTTGTCATGTGTTTGTCAAGTTGTTATAAATCTAACAACAATTTTAAAACTTAACAGCTTGTTATTTCTAATCAGCTCAAAATTTCACTGTTTATTTTAACTCTCTGATAAGGCCTAAAATGGTGAATACGAGAATAGAATTTAACAGACTGACAAGAATCTTAACCGACTGATAGTGAAAAAATAGTTGTTGGTGAATACGGGTGTTAACCTTCCAACTCATTATTCCGATAGTTTTTACAATATTTAATTTTTTTAGGTTTTAATTGGTACCTCTGACAGCATTAAAATTAGTTTCATTATTGCTAGATTGTGAATGACACAATAACGACCAGGTCGAACCATATTGATTTTATTTTATGAAGTTTCTTGTAATTGTGAACGATCTGCGTTGCGTTATACCGGGTGGTGCATCGTGGTTGAAAACATAGGAAACCCCATGCAAGTTTTAGACTGTCCAAATATTTGCTCCCCTGTTGACTTTAGAGCGGGGTTATAGAGAGACGTTTCTGTGTGGTGAGTGCACATGCGGAGTTTGAACAATTCTGGACAGCCCGATTTTAACTTATTTGAATAGGATTACGGTTGGTGTTTCATTCGAATTCAACAGGTGATGCTGCGGACACGAGCATTGATTGGACTTATCACCCTGTAATTTGTCATTGTCAAAAGTAATTTGAAAGCATTATAGGTTTCTTACTAGTAACAATTTTTTACCTAGGTAATTATTATGAGTTACACAATAGAAGAAAAAGTCACTATGATAAAATGGAACTATACAGGATAAAGCTTAAGTATTGTATCTGATATGTTTTCCGTTTATTTCCCTTATAGGCCCATTCCTACCAAGTCGGCAATACAAAAAATTATTCTTATTATTAAATTTGGGGCGGAAGGATTAAACAACTGCAAATGCAGAGCACTGAATCATAAGAGAGCTGAAGAAAACAATAGACCCGCACTGGAGGAAGTTGTGAATGGGAATGGGCATGTTGTCGGTTCAAACTCCATAATTAATTGGCCAGCTAGATCTCCTGACCTCTCACTAAACTAGTTCTTCCTCTGGGGTCATATAAAAAATTTTCTTTATAAAAGTGTTAAATTTGAAAATTTAAAGCTGTTTAAAAATTCAATTTTAATGCAATCTGAAAGAATTAATTATGTTCTTAGAGAATTTTACGATCGTTTAGGATATTGTTTAGCAGCAAATTGCGGTTTATTTAAACATTTATAATTATGAATTACCAATATTCTAAACGACAGTGAAGTTTTCCTAAAATAAAATTATTAGGTTTTTTATAAACAATTGTTTATTTTTAAACATCCTTTTATTTTTTTCCCCTATTAGCAATTCTTGATGATTTTAATACTATTTATTAGGTTTTATTGTAAGTAAAATAATTCGTTTTCTATTAAAAGATCCGTTTTGATAATAATGTTCGTTTTATTTAAAAATATTAGTTAAATTCAGCGTAAAATGTATCTGTTAAGGGTTTTTAAAAAGCTTTAAAAATTACATTTTACAATGACAAATCACAGGTTGACAAGTCCAATCAATGCTGGTATCCACAGCATCACCTGTTGATTTGAAAACCCAACCAAAATCCTATTTAAATAAGTTAAGATCGGGTTGTCTAAACTTGTTCAAACTCCGCATGTGCACTCATCGCACAGGGACCCTAAAAAAGTCTGTATACAATCCCGGTCTAAAGTCAACAGGGGAGCAAATATTTGGACAGTCTAAAACTTGCATGGAATTTCCCATGTTTCCAACCACGATGCACCACCCGGTATGTTTGCATGGTATGAAAAGTTTCATAATTTGTAAGTATGAGGATACTTAATATATAATAAGTTAACCTATTCTTATTCTAAAGTTACAACACTATACCTGGATTTCCATTTACTTACAGTCACGTCCTGAAAATGGCTTAAAACAGCCGAAACGTGTAGGCAATTTTAAATATATTTTATTAAAGAAGGTAGATAGGACTTTACTTACTCCATTTTTCTAAATATTAGAGAGCAGCTATAATTTCGTTCAACGTCTAATTTGAGAATAGAGGGACTAAATAAATTAGGCGACTTTTTCAAAAAGATATTTTTAAAACAATATTCGAACACTTTATAAACAAAGTTTGATTTGTATTCATACATAATGTATCTCTTGAATAAAGGTTACAATAATAATATAGCATCAGTGTTTGACCAGGCTGGATATGTCTTTTCGAGGATTATATTTTTTGCTTTTTATCATTGTTAATTTTGGTTCAAATTAATTCATAAAATAATATCATGCATGTAATGGTAGTAGTCACTATCATCAAAAAAATTGTTGTGTTACCAAACGTCTTTTTTTTTTGCTAAGGCCTACGAGTTAAAGTATGCGAATGCCAAGTCCAATAGGTGAACTTTTTAATTGGGACAGTTTTAAGTATCTCACCCCAGTTAAATATTTTCTTTGTTTTAGTTGAAATTCTGGAGGAACCCATAGAAAATAATGAAAATGAAGATGATGTAAGCTCCCCCGGAAACCAGAAACATAATTCAAAGCTACAAAACGAAGGTATGATCGAACCCGGTTATAGACATAGAAAAATTATAGCTTCAGGAGAAACTTTATCTTTAGTATGAATGGTTTTTGCAAAAATAGATTTCAGTGGATAATTAAAATCAATTTTGCTTATTCACATGACCAATTAATTCAAAAGTAAAAAATGCGCCACAAATATAAAATTGTTTACTTTTCTACCTTCCACATTCGCCTCTTGGTGAAGGAGACGCTATAGATTGAATTTTATTTAAAACCATACAGGTAATCATGACATTTTATCTATCTATAAAAGGTGGAACTTTGACGTTTTCCATCTACTGATAAACGGTGAATTTTACTCAAAAGAAAAAAAAACTTTTTGTTTGAAATTGACGGATTCGTCAAAAAATGGATGGAATGGAAAATGTATTGTAGTTACAATATTTATCCTGTACTGTTCGCGTCCTAAATTGTAAAGGGGTTTAGTTGACCAGTCACAAATATTGCCTTAAAACTGCATTTTGATTAGTTATATCTGAAAAAAAGAACGGCCCACCCATTAACGTGAAAGAAACATAGACGCGATATTTCTATTCCCTTTGTACATGTCAGCTTGACGCCTGTTATTTACGAAAATAAATAAACAAACATGTAGAATCTCTATTTCTTTTTTATTTTCAGTCTGTCTCTGTTGTCATTCTAACAGCTGATAAATTTGACGTCTCGTTTGTGCAAAGTATACAATCGACGGACGTGACTCCAAAGTTCACAGATGAAATTTAGGAAAACAAACAGTTCCGTGATTCACCGTAATAATCACCAATCATGTCTGGATCCTATCGTTCTTGGTACCCTGCTCATCGCTAACAGTGCCAAATTCTTAGGAAAAAAAGAATAAATGAGAATGGAGAAAGTGAATTTTTAATAACATTTGGCAACCAAATTGTTCGTAGTTTGCAGCCACAACATTGTTACCTACAAATTTTGAATTTCACCCCTTTCCGGCCAAATTTTCGTCACATAATGTTCATTCACGGCACGACTGTCCCACAAACAAAGAGAACAGCAATATTTTGTAAATCCTCCCCAAAATCCCGCTAAAATTGCTATGACTTTTAAATCCCCACATATCTTCGGAGCTACCTGATGATGTGTTATTATCTCCATTGTCTCCCAAAACAATATCTTGCCAATCTAAACGTGCAGTCGGTACTGATAGATCTGAATCGTGAAGAAAAGGTCTTATGGAGGAAGGCAAATTCGGATAGTCGATCTTGAGCTTTTCTTTTTTGAAATAACTTTCAGTCTTTGTCATGCAAAAATAGCAATCTTCAAAATGATTGGTGGGTTATCGCTACAGCATTGGAACTGCAAAAGGAACACTTTTTCTATTTTTTTTCATTTCTAATTTACCGCACACTTTACATAAACTATGTCGAGTTGCTTTTTTCACTCAAAAATACTTAAATTTAACACATACACATTGAAAACCAACAAATACATGACATCTGTTTATCAGGTACTCATAAAAGTCAAACAGATATGAATGACGGGCGTCGTTGTCTAATTAACACAAAACGACAAAGGTAAATTATACTAATTTTCCGAATTCCCCGAGTGTTTTTTCAGAAAAGTTGTTTACAATGGAGCTAATAATGGGCATTATTTGTGCTTAAAAGACTGTGACTCAACTTCGTATCCCCCTTTGCTTTAATATCCTTGGACCCACCTTAAAACAGGTTTAACATCGGGATACTATTATTCAGCAAGAAGTATTAATAAACTAGTTGTTACATATTCGCTTGAAAATATTTGCATAAATTTGTAGTAACACTGCTGAAGCAACACGACTATGCCCACTCTATTGACTCCCTTGAACTTCCTTCCAACATTCCTGAAACCGCTACCACAACAGCCGATGATGATGATAATAAAGGTAAATGAAAACTTGCATTATGTATGACCACGCACTAGTACACCATCACACACCATCTCCTACCTTATACAGTACAGCCTGGTACACAAGACTGTGTGTACCATCGAATCCCGAGCTTCAATTTAACAATCAGATCCGGTTGTACAATTACGGCTGAAGCTGCAATTGAGGTACGCGTAGTATACATTATTTGTGTAAATGTACAGTATACAGGGTGTGTCAGTACGGTGTCTGTCTTAGATAGCACCTAAACTATCAAAGATAGGGAAAAAAGTGTAATACAAAAGTTAAGGGGTTTTTTAGGATACATAATCTAAAAATATTTTCTAATCTACAGGGTGGTCCTAAAAAGTGGTACTGAAAAATAAAAAAGAAAATTAAATAGGACACCCAGTATAATTTTCTAGAATATGATTCAATGAAATAAGGACTTTGCAACCCTATTAACATTTTTGAAGTGAAATGCAACGTTGCCAAGTAATTAATTTTTTTCCGAAATTTTAGTAATTTTAAGGGTATCGTTAAAAAATTATAGCAACCTGTGGATTAACCCTAGGCAAACATAATTTACATTGTAAGGACTTTAAGGTACGATATATTGATCTATAATAATGTTTTTAAATTTCTTATACAGAGCGTTCATTACAAGTTGGACAACTCGATAGTTTTAAAAAGCCTTTTTTTCAATTTTTTTAAATGGAACCCCCCTAATTTTTTTAGACAAAAGAATTTATCTTTCGAAAACCTTATTTTTTTGTTAAACATGTCATATATCTAAATATCATAGTTTTTGAAATATTTTAGGATTTGTCTTAAATCAGGGTAAAAAAGAAAAGTTCTAATTAAACAATTTAGTCAAGATTGCTTTGGAACAAAAAATAAATAATTTTCTTTGTCACAGCTGTCATTGCAAAATTATTTCACCAACATTTTGTGCGTTATTACTGTTTAAAGTTTAGTTTCCTGAACTAACTTTATTCATAACTCATATTTTTCTATTTCGATATGCCTAAAAAAAATTAGGGGGATCCAATTTAAAAAAAATTGAAATAAAGCATTTTTAAAACTATCGAGTTGTCCAACTGTAATGAACGCTCTGTATAAGAGATTTAAAAAACATTATTATAGATCAATATATCGTACCTTAAAGTACTTATAACGTAAATTATATTTGCCTAGGGTTAATCCACAGGTTGCTATGATTTTTTAACGATACCCTTAAAATTACTAAAATTTCGGAAAAAAATTAATTACTTGGCAATGTTGCATTTCACATCAAAAATTTTAATAGGGTTGCAAAGTCCTTATTCCATTAAATCATATTCTAGAAAATTATACTGGGTGTCCTATTTAATTTTCTTTTTTATTATTCAGTACCACTTAAGACCCTTTAACTTTGGTATTACACTTTTTTTCCTATCTTTGATAGTTTAGGTTCTATCTAAGACGGACACCTTACTGACACACCCTGTATATTAGCTTATTTATTATATGCAACTCTGGAATAACGAAAATAACGAGTTTTTTTAAGTTTTAGAAAGTTTTCTTGAGAAATCATTATTTTTAATTAATAAATTCAAATTACTGTAACTTCTGATCCATTGGAAAAAAATTAGTATAAAGTCTGTACAATTACGGGCTGGAGCACGTCATAGCTTCTAACGTATTCGTGTCATGTCGTTGATTAAATTGTATTTTTTTTCAATTCTTTTAGGATTTAAATAAGTTTCAAAATGAGCACTTCTTTTTTTGCTAAATAATGAGACATTTTTTCAGATTATGTTCCAGCTAACTAAGTATTTTCAACAGTAATATATAGTCTGACGCACAGTTCTAGAGCTACAATGCCTGATAAGGCAGGGAGATAACGGCCGCATTAAAAAGGCAATTCCCCTTAAAATAAGGTAAAGTCCATACAATTACTGTCTGGATGCACATCACAGCTTCTGACGTAATTTTTGATTCGAGTTAGGTCGTTATCTCCCTGCCTTATCAGGCATTGTAGCTCTAGAACCGTGCGTCAGACTATACCGATTGAGGAGGCGTCTTATCGGTAATACCGCCGTTTTTTTACAAGAAATCGATTTTCTGACAAATTTTCAAGAAATGTAATTTTTACTTATAATCTGATATGATCCCGAGGGCTGTAACTCGAGGGTCTTATTTTTGATTATAAATAAAAATTATATTGAGTGATAATTTTCTTAGAAAATCTAGTTTCGAGTGAAAAACAAAGGTATGAAGATAAGGCGCCGCTTCTAAAGGTGTATTTTATTGGATAATTTACTGAACCCGAAATAAAAGCCGTTTGTGAAAAAGGAAAATATACAAACACATCATCATGATTTACTTTTAAGTTTATGACCGCGCCACAACTAACAATTAATTAAAAATCCAAGACTAAATTAGACGCGTGGAACGTCAAAAATCAAATTCGCTTGTTGTCATCACGGTTGCCATGAAAACGCCAAGATTTCTTAAGCTCACGTCAAAGCAAAGCACACTGGGTTTAATCTTGCATAGCTTTTGTCATAAAACATTTTTTTTTAAATGTCAAAATTAAGTTAAGTTTATGCCCTAAAATCACCTCAAATACTGTTGTGTGTTACTTTTATTTTGTGGAGGTTATAATATTTATTTATTAAACTTGAATTATTGAAATAAATTACTGTTTGCTTGACAAAAGGTACAGGGGTCTTATCGAGCTAGCGGTAGGTCTTATCGGGTAAGACCATGTTACCATTGCTATGAAAATTTGCGTTCTGATTGGTTTTATATATGTGAGGTAAATTATCGCTTTCAAATTACTTTTAAAATGAATGTTCTTCGAAATGACAAAGGTTGTCAAAACGAATGGTATGCCAATTAATATAACCCTTTAATTAGAACCAGACCTACCTTATTTTTGTTTCTGTTGATTATGTATTTGTAAGTTATCAAGTGCATCCAGCCAGTAATTGTATGGACTATATGTAACTATATTCTTAACGGGAATTTAACTATCTATAACATGTGTAAAACAAACGACCTAGGAGTTACCAAGAGAATTATGACAAACAACGAGTGACAACAATTTTTTTTTAAATTACCTTCTTTTGAAAGCAGATATCTTGAAAACGTATCAAAAAATATATAGAACTAGTCTTGAAGAATATTAATATAGGCGTCTATTATTGTGCATCAAATATTTCGCTACAATGCTATTAGCGAAAAATCACAATAAGATACCTTTGTATCCCCATCCCCCTTAAAGCGGACGGGCTAGAGGTGGGGACTTTTAGTATATTTACCTCCTAGCTACCCCAAACACATTCCTGTAGCATATTACAGTGCACACTGTTAATAACTTATAATAAAAAAATACCCATAATAATAGGTTTGTATTTTAGATTCTAATATTCCTAATACAGAGAGCCTCAAAAGCTCTGCATTAAGTACCAGCATTGATCAACCCTTGACTAAAATGGAGGAATATACCGCTGTGACAGATAAAAATAATATTGCCACCACAGAAGGTAACCATTATTACATACAATATTTGCGTATTTTAAATAACAACTCAGTAGCGGCACTAAATGACCATTCTCTGTATACACGGGTTCGTTGAAGATACTCAAAATGTTAAGCTACATACAATATGTAATGCCACGGTTTTGATGTGATTAGTTCCTTTTTTTGAAGGCTTCACTCAAGCTACAGAAGGTAATTGGTCTATGTTTGGTGTTGTTTGAGTGATTTGATGTGTAACTGATTGAACTATATGCGTAAGTTTCCTGTACCCACTATCAAATCGCTCCAATAACACAAAATATGGCATAGTAAGAATCCTTGTGGATAGAGTAATACCAACGACCTGTTTAATTAGACCCAGCATTTCCTTGAGAACATAGGAAAATTATTTGGCTCAAACATAATTTGAGATATTGTCAAATTATCATAACATAACATTCCTTAATATATTTTTCTGTAAAGGCCTATTAAATTTGTAATAAAATTGACACAATTTTTAAGTTATGTCAATTCTGCTTTATCAATAATAGATATACTTACATTAAATTATTATATACAAAAATCAGTTGCATTGAAGATATATTATATTTTTGTTTATCATTAACAAGAAAATCTTTATTTATAAAATAATTTATACAGTTGGGCAACAAATTTTCCCGCCAAAATACATTTTAATTTGAAATTCCCCATAATCCTATTGGTCGCAGCAGTTTTCATTTCTCCAGTGGCGTTCTTTCGAAAAAATATTATTTAAAAATATATACAGGTCATTAAAAAACAATCTACTTTGATAAGAAAAGGAATTATATTTTGCAAGCAATAACATTTTTTTAAATTAATATTTTATTATAGTTCTATCCATAGAGCGGCCAAATAGCGTGGTTCCATAATTTACAGTTAAAAAAATATTGTCTATAAATTTAGCAAAAAACGAAATAATCAAAATTATCAAAACTTCCTTTCCGATTTTAATAATTTATTAATAATATTGATAAATAAAATTTTTGAAGCTTGTAACTGTATATGAAGGTTATATGAAATTGGTTTAAAGGTCTCGTTATTTTGCATTTTCTTGATTAAAATGAAACAATTATTAAATATTGATAAAAAAAGAAATGACAAATGAAAACGTATTCTAAAATAAAGAACCATTAACCACTTGATTTTATTACACAACAAATAATTAAAACAAGTACAAATTAAAAAAAATTTATATTAACAAATTTTATTGCCTACATAAATATTAAAACAAAATATTTAACTAAGCCTAAAATATGCTGCATTTTCTTTAAATTTATTAAAGATTTGTTCAAGTTGCAGAAATAGTTTTAGCGTTTTTTGAAATCTATATGAAACTTGAGAATTTTTTGGGTATTTCTTGCTGCATTTCTCCCGGGATTTCTCCTTTTTCACTTCCTTAATATTCACAAATATTATATAGGTATTATTCCCGGCAACAGTCTTCGCTAAACTGGTTGAAACATATATTTCGTTCTTATAAGCATTTCTTCTCTAAGTAATTTTGGACCAACAAAAAATATATATTTTTAAATTTATAAGTTTATTTTTGTGTAGATAATTAAAGGAACAGTAAAACCACAGGTACATTAAATATTGAGCCAAACCCATATCTAATATTTTTTACAATGGACATTTATTAATCTACCGACATAGCTCAGTAAAAAAAAATGTATAAAAACTCACCGATCCACGCCAATGAAAATTAAAAAATGTGTACTTACCACGAAAATCACGATTCTGGCCTATTTTTGCCAACTTTTCCACAGCCGTCACACTGCTTCGGTGCTGTGTTATATTATTTATATGATAATAGTAATTTAAACTGGCAAAATTAGTAGAAATGCTTAATAATAACTATTAATATAAGGAGATTATTATGCGATTTATAATAGTCGAGGACATTACTAGGTGACGAGGCAACAGCCGAGTCACCCGCAATGTCCGTGACGGTGTTATATCGCTAATAATCGAGTTGTATTCAAAGCTTTATCGTATCATTGACAACGGCGATGCGAAAATAAAAACAAGGTTTTATGTCATTTCATTTTGGCATTTCAAAAAGTCATCATTAAAATCATGCAAGATTTTGATATTCCTGACGATATATTAGCTGCAGCCAACATTATAAGGTTGAACTTGCTTCCGGACAAATCTAAAATCCATTATGAAAAAGAATATCGGCAGTTTTGTGAGTGGCGAAACAAAGTACATGTTCAAGGTGCAATAGAAACGGTATTGCTGGCGTATTTCGCAAAACTCTCTGAGGAATACTCTGCTTCATCCTTATGGCCGAAATATTCCATGTTACGAGTGAATTTAGAACTGAAGGAAAGAATGGAAATCGACAAATACGGCGCCTTAATACGTTTCATCAAGAAGAAAAATGTTGGATATAAGTAGAGCAAAAAATTCAAAAGTATTTACAAGAGAACAAGTAAACGAATTTGTGTGTTCTACCTCAGACGAGAAGTTTTTAATGATGAAAGTGGCTTTTTAATTGGAATTGGAGGAGCCTGTCGAACTAATGAATTAGTGAATATGACCACGGTAGATGTTGACGTTTTAGAGGACAAGCTGATTGTTACTATTACCGACTCAAAAACCCACAAGAAACGTATTTTCGCTGTGATATTTGACGGCGAAGTCAATCCTGTGCTTTTATTTAAAAAGTACGCAATGTTAAGGCCAGACCATGTCACTCACCAAAGATTGTTTGTATCACATAGAAAAGGGAAATATACGGTACAGCCCTGCGGCATTCACTTCTACTCTAAAATACCTCAAAAAATAGCTAAGTATCTCTCACTTGAAAATCCTAATTTGTATACTGGTCACTGCGTTAGAAAATCTTCGGCAAATTTTCTTGTTAATGCTGGAGGAGATATATTAGATCTACAAGAACTTGGTGGATGGGACTCGGCGAAGGTTGCTAGAGGGTATTTAGAAGAAAGTATGACCAAGAAAGTGTCAATTGCTCGCAAAATTCAAATCGGCGATGTTTCCGGCAGTGGATTAAGCACTGGAGAACCGCACGAAATCGAAAGGAGTGCTTGCTCGGTCATTAATCAGTCTTCAGAGGGCATACCTAAGATCGTGGACGTTAAAGACAAAGGTGTATCCATCAAATTTGAAAACTGTCAAAATATTGTTTTACATGTTCATGAAAAATAGTTCTAATATTATTTGGTATCTAACGTATTATGCTTTCGTAACTAACGTATTAAATTATGGTAACTAATGTAACTAAGGTATTATGTAGGTTTTAGTACGTTTATGATGTTTATAATCATGTATAAAGATATCATATAAAAGTGACTTAATCTTCAATGATACGATAAACTCAATAAATTTTCTCAAATCTTGAATTTCAAAAATTTGCGTTGTCAAAATGACAATTAAAAGATGCGTTTCCAGATTTTCTTTTATTATTGTCGAAATCGGGAAAAATGATTCATTTATTGGTTTATCTTAGAATAACACCGACCACGAATTAAACGCACGACTGAACCCATTCCAGTTACGTTTCAATGGACCTAGCTAGTATAAATAGAGCTGTAGTTATTATACCTATTTAGTATTCACCTGAAAATGTTTGGAGATACTTACCAGTTAAAATAACGTTGTGATTTAAAAACAAATTAAGAAAACACGAGTCATATGTCGGGTTGCACAAAGAATTTTACTAATAATTATTTAACCGGCAACTTTGACTGTGACATTAATGACTTTGACAGGCATTATATCCTCACATTCAAAGGTGCGTGATTAGTAAATTAAAAATTAAGGTAACCGGGCCAGTATGATTGTGAGAAAATTATTTCTGTCAATGTTACGTCTGTCACAGTCAAATTTGCCGGTAAAATAATGAATATTAAAATTCTTTGTGCAACCTGAAAATAAACTCTTAATATATCATTCACTATACCCTTAATACACTGCACTATTAATAATATACAGGTTGGGGAATTTAAATGGAACGCTGATATTGATAGAAGCTTTAGGAAAAATATTTTTCTAAAATTCAAATATACTTCCTCAAAGGCTTTTATGGGCCTCGCTTTTGTCATGTAAAAAAAAACTTTTTTTTTTTAATTAGAAGGGACACATAAATGATAGAAGTGTTTTGGACTTGCATTGTCTTTATTTGTCTTGCAATGCAAGTCTAAAACTTTTCTATCATTCAAGAAACATCATTGTCTCCAACCTTCTAACACACAGAAGGACACCACTTATGGCATATTTTCGGAAAATTAATTGAAAAAGGAATTCGTCCATATATTTTTAAACCATAATATGTGTCGGACATTTAATAAAAACTAATTTTCAACAACCAAATTACATTAAAAATAACTTTAAAACTTACTGCGATATCACTTTTTTAGCGTAACAATTGTTGAAAATGCCCCCCCCCCCCTCCCCATAAATTTATTTGTACATACCCAACCGATGCGTTGGTAAAACTCTTCCCTACTCGTTCCAAAACTTCTGAAGTAATTAAACGTATCTCTGCCCGAACCCTTGCCTCAACCCTTCCCTATTTTTAGGTCTGATGACAGACTCGTCTGTTATATCGCCCCATAAACAAAAATCTAAAGCCTAATTCTCAGAACTTCGTTCTGTCGCTGGCGACACGTGTTGTGACTAATAGAAAATGAGTATTTTAACATGTGACTCCAATACTCATTTTCTATTGGTTACATCAAGTGTCGCCAGCGACAGAACAAAGTTCTGAGAACTAGGCTTAAGCGTGTTATTTCCAGAGAGCTGGGTGGCTTCTTTATAAATCCTCGCCATCCTATATTAATTGGCAATATAAGATTTATCGCATACATTTCTTGCCAAATATTAATGCCAGAACTCCTAAGAATATTCTATAATTATGAAAATCTAGACCAAAAGATAATTTATCAGCAGGATAACGCCCCCTTCTTACTTGCAAAAAATGTAAGAGAATTATTTAATGTTACATTTCCAAATACGTGGATAGAATGGCGAGGATTTATAAAGTGGCCGCCCAGATCCCCGGATATTACACCCTTAGATTTTTATTTATGGGACAATTTAATAAGATGGATCTATGTTACCAGACTAAGATATCTGGAAGAGTAGTAATGATTTAGGCAGCGATACGTTTAATTTCTCCAGAAATTTTGGAAAGAGTAAGGGAAGAGTTCTACCATCGCATCGGTTCGGTCTGTGCCAACAGGTTCATGGGGTACAGTTTCAATAATTGTTACGCTAAAAAAGTTTAAAGTTATTGTTAATAATTGATCGTTAAAAATTAGTTTTTATTAAACTTCTGACGCATAGTTTGACAGATGTAAAAAAATATATGGACAAATTCCTTTTTATAAGCTTTCCACAAAAAAAAACATGGTTTGAGCTGAGTCCCCTCTTTGGAGTCAGATTTTTTTTACATAACAAAAGCGAAGCTCATTTCAGATTATCGAAAAATCTTATTCCCATTGACAAAGCCGCTTTAAACAGCGTTTAATTAAAATTCCCACCCTGTATGTATATAATATAATAAGATGTCGATTATAATAGGTTTTTATTTTAGATCCTAATATTCCTAATGCAGCAAGCCCTCAAAGTTCTGCATACAGTTACAGCTACAGCATGAATGAATATAATCCCTCAACTAAAAAAGAAGAAAGTATTACAGATAACAATGGTAATAAAAATGATATTATCACCAAAGAAGGTAATTATTAATTATTACATATATTTTTAAATATTTTAAATAACTCAGTAGCGGCACTAAATGACTATCCTCTATATAGGTATATGGGCTCGCTGAAGATACTCAAAATATTTAGCTACGATGTAACTGAAGTTTCGAACGTTCATGAACGGTTTGTGTACACATACAATGAAAGAAATTGTTAAAAAAAATTTTTTTGTACATTTATTGACAAGTAATGACATTTTATCAGTAATTTAATTTTGAGATATTTTTATAGTCGAGAAGGTGTCATGATGGGCCATACGTAAGTCCTAGAACCCCTAACCGCTAACTATGAAAAATATTTAAATTTAACGGAAAGCAGGAACGTGAGGGTATTTTTTATATGGATGTAAAAAACAAACCCGCAAAATCATGGTCAGATCGTGCCACCATCATGCCAATTATTCAAAAGGTCTTTTAAATAGGAGTTTTTGTATAAATAAAACAATTGTTAATGCTTAACATTGGGTAAACGGTATTTTAAAAGTGAAAACCATGAATAGAAAGAAAGGTCTTTGAGAGTTATTACGTATACCTGATTGCGGATTCAAAGTGGTCGCAGCTAACTAACTAGTTAGTTATGTTAACGACGATAAAAATTTGATAATATTTTCGGAAAGATTCGTTCAAGTTATGTGTACAGGGCAGCGTGGTAATACTAGTACCCTGTATACTGAGCTTATTAGGCAAAAGTGACCTCTGATTTTTGTTAGGTGGGTTCAACTGACTATATTAAAGACGTTAACCATAAAATATTATAAAAAAGCGTTGTGGAAAGATGCGTTCATAACGACCACGTGGAAATATTAGTACCCTGTATATTGAGCTTATTAGGCAAAAGTGACCTCTGAATTTTGGTAGGTGGGTTCAACTAACTATATTAAAGACGTCAACTAAGAAAAATAATAAAAAAGCGTTGCAGAAAGATGCGTTCAAGTTATGTGTGCAGGGCAGCGTGGTAATACTAGTACCCTGTATATTGAGCTTATTAGGCAAAAGTGACCGCTGATTTTTGGTAGGTGAGTTCAACTGATTATATTAAATACGTTAACCATGAAATATTATAAAAAAGTGTTGCGGAAAGATGCGTTCAAGTTATGTGTACAGGGCAGCGTGGTAATACTAGTATATACCCTGTATATTGAGCTTATTAGGCAAAAGTGACCTCTGATTTTTGGTAGGTGGGTTCAGCCAATTATATTAAAGATGTCAACCATGAAAAATTATAAAAAAAATTAATTCGCTGCCCTGTACATATTGCTTGAACCGAGGCTTGAACGCATCTTTCCGCAACCCTTTTTTATAATTTTTCATGGTTGATGTCTTTAATATAGTCAGTTGAATCCACCTACTAAAAATCAGAGGTCACTTTTGCTTAATAAGCTCAATATACAGGGTACTAGTATTACCACGCTGCCCTGTACACATAACTTGAACGCATCTTTCCGCAACGCTTTTTTATAATTTTTCATGGTTGACGTCTTTAATATAGTTGGTTAAACCCAAGGTCCTTAGATAGATAGGTTGTCTGGTAACTTTGGACCAATCAGATGTTCGCATTTAATGCGCGGGAACGCGTCATCCAGAGGAACTTTTTAAAATCTCTTAATATACGAATGCAAGCTAAGGAGTTTTGAAATGTAATTTAAAACATGTTTTTTTAAATATCATTTGTCGGCAAATTGTGTGTAGGTGTGACATAAATCTCTCAGCCAATATCGAGATATTGTGACTCTTTTACATAGCTTAAAAATAAAAATTTAAAAAATATAACCTCTGGCACATGATCAGGAATCACGTAGTTACCGCAAATTTAAAGAGGCAAGTGTAAATTATACATATATAGAAATAAAGAAATATAGTCCCGATGGATGAACCTCTTTTTTAAAGGGAAAATAAACTGAATCTGGCCCTTAAAACGCTTTTTACAAATCATTACTATTATCGTAACAAAATATTTTCTGTTTGATTTTCTTTTATTAAAGATAAATATATATTATTATGATTGTTGTATTATATAAAAAAATCTTTTAATAAATACCTTATTATTAATATTGTGATTAAATAGGTCTATCAGGAAATAGCCCCAGAAGCATTATAGGCCCAAGTGCTAAAATTATTAAAAGAATTGGTCTTGATAGTGTCAAAAAATGTATATTTAAAAAAACACGTTTTATCATAAAGAAATAAGAATTGTGGAAATTGCGAGAAATAAAACTACATATCATAAGTTTAAAAATACTTTCAGTGTACTCCACAACTTTATTTTAAATCACTATCAAAATGTTTTGGTGGTATAAAAATATTTCGGAAAATATGGTTTAATAGATTGTTTGATATTTGACAAATATATTTTTTAAGTTTGTATGTAGTCCAAAATTTTAACCCAAAATAATTACAAGTAAATATAGAGAGATCAAGCTTATCTTATGACTATTACCATAGTTATTTGCTTCGCTACAACTTTTATAGTTCATGTTTTATTGCTTTGTTTTATGCTATTATTATAGTATACGAGATAAATTATTAAACAAAATATAAAACTAAAGTAAAAATGTTCCAAATACTTTGTTAACATAAGTCTTATGGGGACCAGTATTACTGATGTCAATCATAAAATGACTAAATAATATTCATTACTAAATAAATCACACAACAATAATATCAATATTTTGTAACGGGTACTTTACACCATCATTCAGACTCTCTCTCTTGATAAGGAAATGACAGTAATACTGATCATGTAAGAGCAAATTTCAAGGACTGATGTGATTTATATCATTCAGGACTTTCAGCATGAATGATCGTGTAGGGCCTTCATTATTTATATTTATAAAACATACATGAAGAACATGAAAAAAGCCATTGATTTTGGAATTTAGTTTGGAATGCAAAATTTATTAAATTAATTTACAATTTTTTTCATCGTTTTTCTTTGTGAACTACAAGACGCTTTTTTTATTTTTAATAGTTTTTCCACTAAATATTATCAGTTCAAAAACTAATATATTCACACTTTAGAAAATAACGTTAAACACACAAATAACTGAACCTGAAAACCGCTGTTTTGCGCTGTATCTAGCTTAAAACACACGCAAATCAGATGTAAACAAATGTATTAGTTCCTCGTGATGACGCGGACACTCCGCTCATCGTCGCTTCCGCCATCGTGTTACCAGACAACCTATCTATCTAAGGACCTTGGGTTAAACCCACCTACCAAAAATCAGCGGTCACTTTTGCCTAATAAGCTCAATATACAGGGTACTAGAATTAACTCGCTGCCCTGTACACATAACTTGAACGCATCTTTCCGCAACGCTTTTTTATCATTTTTTATGGTTGACGTCTTTAATAGTCAGTTCAATCCACCTACCAAAAATCAGAGGTCACTTTTGCCTAATAAGGTCAATAAACAGGGTATTAGTATTACCACGTGGTCGTTATGAACGCATCTGATTCTTTCCGCAACACTTTTTTATAATTTTTCATGTTTGACGTCTTTAATATAGTTGGTTGAACCCACCTATCAAAAATCAGAGGTCACTTTTGCCTAATAAGCTCAATATACAGGGTACTAGAATTAATTCGCTTCCCTGTACATATTGCTTGAACGCATCTTTCCGCAACGCTTTTTTATAATTTTTCATGGTTGACGTTTTTAATATAGTCAGATGAACCCCCCTACCAGAAACCAGCGGTCACTTTTGCCCAATAACCTTAATATAAGGGTATTAGTTATTACGTTCATGTTATATGAATACATCCTTCCGAAATTATTTTAATAATTTTTTTATCATTAACACCTTTTTAGTTTTAGTTTATTAACTTACTTACTCTGAATCAGCAGTTGCTTTTGCTTAGTAAACCCCGTGAACTTGCGAAGGATATTAGTATTACAACTTTTATATATGAATGAAATTTATTTTCGTAATATGATTTGGTCATTCAAATTTCAGACATAAAAATGTTCATTAATGCTGTCTTAAAATAAGAAACACATATAAGTGCGTTTTAATACAATGTCTATACGTTATAATTTTTAACATCGATGTATAAAATACCCTCACGTTCCTGCTTTTTCATAAATATAAATAAAATTTATATTTTATTGTACAGAAGAAATACTGTAGGCAGCACATATGTAGGGTATTTTCTAGCTGTTGAGCTTACTTATTACTTGTTATAAAGTTTCCTTTTCCAGAAAGAAGTAACAGTCAGGACTTGTCAATAAATGTACAAAAAATATTGTGGCACTTTCTTTCAGTGTACGTGTACACAAAAATCCGTTCATGTGAACGTTCGAAACATCAGTTACATCAGCTACGCGCACAATATGGTTGAACTAAGCAATATTACTGAAGTTAAACTCAAAACAAATAAATTTTCTATGAGACCCTGTAAGTATACAGGGTGATTCCTATATTGATACTTTTTAGCTGTGTATAGAAGGCATTAAAATAAACAACATTTTCAAATACCTATTTTAAAAAAACTCAAAAATAAGGTAAGAACTTATATTTATATTTATTACACTATGGATCAAATACGGTCCTGCCTAACTTGCCACTTGAATAACATTAGAAAAACTTCGGGTGTAGGATAAGCCCGCAAAGAAAAGCGTTCTCCGTATAATCTCGAGGCATTAGTCGGACTTTGACGACACTCACTATAAATCAGAACCATATCTACTAGTTCATTATTTTGAAATTATACCATTTCACGTGTCACTAATTTATAATTAACTTGCTTCAGAAAAACACACCGCAGCGAATTGCCAAAATAAATAACTGACGAACGACCCGTAAAATGCATGATTAACAATACAAAAAAGGACAAAAACATATAAAGTAAAGGGCTACGTTTTGATTACCAGGCCCGCACTTAGATTTTTTACTTCTGTAACTCCGCTATTTTTAAGTTTTTTGAAAAAATGTATTTGAAAATGTTGTTTATTTTAATGCCACCTATACACAGCTAAAAAAGAATAAATATCAACTTAGGAATCACCCTGTATAGCAAACCCCAACTAATGTTGGGTTGCACAAAGATCTTTAAAAATAATAATTAACTAACCAGCAACTGTTACTGTGATATAAGTGACATTATGGCAGGCATTATTTTTTCACTGTAACCGGGTCCGACTGACGTCACTCATATGACATGTTAAAATTGCGCGTGCTAACAGACAAGTTAGGTCAGGTCAGAAATTAACTTTAACTTAGGTAAGAAAACGGGTTACTCGTAAGCGGCTTATATATTTTAGTTAAATCTACCTGAAAAGTTAATGATTAATGAAGTGCCTATATTTTAGTAAAGTAAAAAATCTGGTCTCTATACCTACAGGATAAGACTAAAAAATAAATATATTTTCGTTTTTTTGAGAAGAATGTCGTGACTTCGTATTCGAACTTAACTTTTAATTTTAAACAACTACAAATAAAAAAGGAAGCAACTTTAAAAAAAATTTAATTTCCCCCGTATGCACTACAGTTTTTTCAATTTTGATGAACGCTTTTTTAGTCTTAAGCCAGTTGCGTCGCCAGGATTTTTGGGATGGGTGGGCACAAGTGGGCCCGATGATTTTTGAGTGGGCACTACGCAAATCAAAAGTGACTTCTAAAAAAAAAAGGTCAACGTTCTCTTCAAACTAACAGACAACACCACTCTTTTCTCATCAAAGCTTTCATAGCCAAGTCTCCCTTCCCCCAGGTCTCGGTCCATTACAACACGAATCCATTAATTTTAGGTGGGCACCACTGTGGACACTCATGTGTCTAGGGTAGGCTGGCACCCCCCCCCCCCCAACGCCGCCGCTGGTCTAAGCGAACGCAGAAACTTTTATCCACAATAAAATGTTCTCTAATTTCAAAAAGAAAGAGTTTTCCATATGCCGGTCACTGTACCTATAATTACCAATAATTATAATGTTTGTATTTTAGATCCTAATACTTCTAATACAGGGAGCCCTCAAAGCTCTTCATACAGTTACCGCATTAATGTTGATCACTCCGCAACTAAAATGGAGGAAAGCACTGCAGTGCCAGAAAGAAATAGTATTACTATCTATGAAGGTAATTATTTAGTGGTAAAGTTTCCTGCTGCTGCATTTTAATCAAGACGTAAAAATCGAAATAAAATCTAACGCCGCCATAAATGTTCTAGTTAAATATCAGAGACATTTAGGAAAAAATTAATTGCAATTTTACTTTAGGCAACGGATTTTGTATCGATATAATCTAAAAGTATTCCACAAAAACTTTGGATGGGTGGCGATTTAGGGATTCTACGTTTGAGTTAATAGGCTATTGATTATGTCATAATATCATAAGGAACTACAGAGTGTGTGGGTTTTTATTGCATAAATCGTTCTATTGGTTATTCAGAATGAAAAAACCGCAGAGTGCTATCAAGTTAGAGGGGGAAACTTGAGATAGGGGGGAAAATGCAACCTTTACGGGTTTTTAAGTATATCTCGAAAACGAAACAAAATTTGTGGGTATTTTATACGAAAAATTTTGTAGAGAGTTAGATTTTCTATCGAAATGGCGCAATTAAAAATTTTACAAGTCTATTCAGTTTAAATTATATTAAAAACAATTTAACACAAAGTGCAAAAAATTAAATATTTTATTTTTTTTACTTTTATGCAAATAACTTTTTTTTGAGCAGAGATAGGTATAGGCATTGCTTTATAGAAAAGACAGGATATTAAATTTCCTATAGAATGACGCATTAAACAAAAATTTTTGATGAAGTTTCAATATGATCGTTTAAACTTTGTCATATTTTTCGGTTTTTATTGAATTTATAAAAATATCATTCTGTTACTTAGTTTTGAATGTATGCAATTGAATTTTATTTAATAAAGACATGTTAAATTAACTGATCAACAATAAATAAATGTTATATGCATGCATGAACGTATATAATTTTTATTTATTTTTTAAACAAATTAATAACTACTTTTTCTTAAAAATTGCTCTTTATTTATCTAAAATATAAGTATTTGAAAAAATACATTTATAATTTCGAGATCCCTTTTCTTTTCGTCGGATCCTAGCTCTACTGATGAGTCATGATATGACGAAACGCGTCTAGAGATGGATCTGGCGAAATGAAAGGGAAAATCTACTTTACACATTTATAATTAATTAACGTAATTTAAAATTTATTTACCCATTAAAGTAAACGGTGAGATATGTCTCTTATCACATATGCAACACCGAACTCATAAAATATTATAATAGTATTTAATTTGTAAGTCACCTCCCGCACAAACAAGTTTCGATTTGTCTTGATGATACGATCCCAAACAGTTTGGAGCTAAGAGCTCTATACACGTCGGTATATTTTTTCCACAATACCTATATTGTACTACATATAGTAAACGTTGTTTTACGTACCGGGTGATCCAATATAAATGTACACGTTACCCCCCATTAACTCATTTATTTCAGTATCTAGAAAAATATATTAAATTTAAAAATTGTATAGGATATTGTTTATCAATTAATTTAACATGTCTTTATTAAATAAAATTCAATTGCATACATTTAAAACAAAGGTCATATCTCATTGAAACTTCATCAACATTTTTTTTTAATACGTCATTCTGTAGGAAATTTAATAACCTATCTTTTCTATGCCTATCTGTGCTCAAAAAAAAGGTATTTGTATAAAAGTAAAAAAAATATTTAATTTTTTGCACTTTTTTTTTAATTGTTTTAACATAACTTTAACTTAGACTTGTAAATATTTTAACTACGCCATTTCGATAGAAAATCTAACTCTCTACAAAATTTTTCCTATAAAATACCCCCAAGTTTTGCTTCGTTTTCGAGATATACTCAAAAACCGTAAGGGTTGCATTTTCTCCAGTTTCCCCCCTCAAATTTAATAGCACTCTGCGGTTTTTTCATTCTGAATAACCAATTGAATTGATTTATTCAATAAAAACCCACACACTCTGTAGTTCCTTATTACCTTGCTTTTTAGGACATAATCAATAGCCTATAAAAGGTGCAGCTATTTTGGTTTTATGAATAGGTATCTGCATATACAGGGTGCTGCAATCGTGCATCAGGCTTCTATAGCTCCCATACGAATTAAGTTAGGAATTTAATTCATATGCAGACTTATATTGTATTATAGGAGAAAACTATTTTTCCATATACAGGGTGGCCCCAAAAAGTGTGATAACAAAAAGTTGTATTTTTTGAATAGAACACCCAGTATTTTATAGCATTTTTAGGTTCGTATCGGAGTCCTTTATAATTGTCCAAAATTTTATTTATTTTGGTTAGGTAGTTTAAGAGTAATAAATTGAAAAATAAAAAAATAAAGTTTAACGGCCTGAAAAAAAAATCAAAAAACCATCTAAATTAATTTTTTAATTCATTGGATTAGGAGAGATTTATAACAAGGGATCTATTGATATCATGAATCTAATGGTGTTTATCTATTTTATACAGGGTGTTTATGAAAAGATATCAAAATCGACACATTTTAAATTAATTTTTCAGATGGAACACCCTGTAAATTATTTAATTATTGAAAGTAAAATTCTTAAACAATTTTTTTTGTACTACAAGCATATAAGTTATTTTCAACCGTTTTCGAAAAAAATGCAAATTTCATAAATGATATTTAGAAATAGTTTTATTATTAAAATTATACATAGGCGACTAGACTAAACTACAATAAATGTTCAAAAAATGTATTTCCTTTTAATCTGTGCATAAGTCAGCACGTTCTTGAAAAGATGTGTTGACATCCCCTAATATTTCAGGTGAAATACTAGCAAAACTCTGCAAAGCGGTTCATTTAGTAATGGTTATGCCTTTGTAAAGGCGTTTTGCGTGAAACCCGTATTAATTCCTATCTATCTATCTAGCTAATCTATTGCTCACGTCGCTTATGCGTGATTTACTGCATGCGACTATAGGATGAAAAGTACTTTTCCAACGGAGGCTCGGGCGCCAAATTTTGTAAAGGCGTTTTGCGATCCGTATTAATTCCTACCTATCTATCTAGCTAATCTATTGCTCACGTCGCTTATGCGGGATTTGCTGCATGCGACTATAGGATAAAAAGTACTTTTCCAACGGAGTCTCGGGCGTCACCTCTTGGATTAATGTGGTAAGAGGCCCACAGTTACCTTCGAGTAGCTTTTAGACAGTGGAGAAAATAATCCAGGCGTTCAACTGCGTATGGTGCGAAGGAATAATAAAACAATCGGTTTTAAAACATTTTGTATTCACAGACTTTTACATTAATATGTGCCCCATTTACTATCGGTTTAAAATGAATGATCTTACCAGTTAAAAATAAAGGAAATAACCGAGAGAGGAGGATTGTATACATTCTTTGTCTGCGGTCATGTATCTTTTAATCATTGATTAATCGCGGCTAAAAATAAATGATTCCGGCTTTGACGTCCCACGGCTTGATTAAATTAAAGATTCGCGTCTTCAGGTTCGCAAGCGGTCCGGCGGTCAACTTAATAACAGTAATACATAGACCCGCGGAAATAAAATCAGTACAAAGATCTGCAAGCGCGGTCGCAGCTTAATTAATAGGATAAAGGTCAGGACGGACTACGGTGACGCACTTGCAGATATCAGAAAAGGATACGGCCTATGTTTGAAAGAAAAGGTTTACGCGGTAAAGCTACTTGCGAATGCGGATGTTACTACGTCAAGCGGTATCGGTAAAAAGTTCCAGAAATAAACGACAATACGACTAGCAGTTCAGTGGCGGTCTTTAAATAGTAGATCGGTTTACGCATGCGTGACTGCGTATGAATTCCGCGGACCTACGCGTTCTGGCTATCTAACAGTGTATAGAAATGAAAAGTGTATGGGTGAGATAAGGACGGTGTGATGTATGTGTTATTGTGTATGTTGTGTCGGTGTGTGTGTGAGAGAGAGAGACAGTCTATTTCCCCGGTCTGAATTTACATTAAGCAAATCAGAGTTCCTGCAGCAACTAGGACTTGCATAAAGGTGATAAAATGAATTTGCGGCCCGTTGTATTAAAACAAAACAGAGCTACTCGGCTGAGATGACCTGGAGTAGTCCGGTTCTGCATGTGAGAGGAAAAGAGATACGAAATTATCGGTGTTATGTGTGGAAGTGTAATGGGCGGTGGTAACCGGTGATAAGAGAATGGTACAAATGAATGATTTAGCCTTTGACATTTAAAACGAGACAGAACTACTCGGCTGAGATGACCTGGAGCAGTCCGGTGTCGTGTATGAGAGAAACAAAGAAGTAATTATTCCGGTTTAATATGTGTGTGTGAGAGAGAAACAATATGACAGAGCTACTCGGCTAAGATGACCTAGAGCAGCCCGGTCTTATGCATATGAAAAATATAAACAACCCGGTATACGCGTCAGAATGAAAGAAAACATTATATTGTCAGTAGGTGTGAGTGAGAAGGCGGTCAGTAATGCCAGAATGTGTAGTATAGAACGGCGGTTTAAATATATATTAATAATCTACATTTTACTGCTTACCGTTAATTTGTTTTACTTTAGTCCGGATGGTCTCGGTATTTGTTCGGAGCTAGTCTAGAGAGTCGACCGGTTGCGGTGTGAGAGTATCGTACTCTGATTGTAAGACGGTACGATCTCGCTAAGGTAGGCTTCGAGCCCGGCTGAATCCCCTCTACTTGGCGCGCGACATCGAGAAGTACCGATGGCGACGGCGGTTCCGCGCCGACCCGTACTATGAACAGTGGTGGAGTGCAGGAAAACTAAGAAAAGCTATTTCTCGGTATTTCGCGACGGAAAACTTTAGAAAACTAATAAATATGATTAAAATGAATAATTTACGAACAAGAATGAACGTCGTACGATGAAAAATGAGAAAGTTAAGAACGGATACGTATACATCCCTGTAAAAATTATGTAACTTCGTTACACCTTTATAAGAACCATGGTAGGCTTTAAAATAAAGTATGAATTCATTTGTTTATTAGAATTTGACAAGTTATTTAATTAATTTGAAAACCTGGATATTTAGGGCGAATAAGGTAAATTAAATTGATTTTTAATAAGATGAGTTGGTTGATAATGATCTTTATACTTGGCGAGAGCGTCCAATACTAACTTTTTTGAATTAATTAAATAACTTAAAATTATAATAAAGAAATAAATTCCCATTTTATTTCAAAGCCTACCATGGTTTTAAGGCATAACCTTTACTAACGAGTCGTTTTATTAGTATTTCGCCTAAAATATTAAGGGATGTAAACAGACCTTTCCAATAACGTATTTACTTGTACACAGATTAAAATAAGAGTCATTTTGAACATTTACTGTAGTTTAGTCTAGTCGCCTATGAATATTTTAATAATAAACCTTTATTTTTGAACATAGTTTATGAAATTTGCAATTTTTTCGAAAACAGTTAGAAATAACTTATATGCTTTTAGTAAAAAAAATTGTTTAAGAATTTTACATTAAATAGTCAAATAATATACAGGGTGTTCTATTTAAAAAACTAATAAAAATGAATTTAAAATGTGTCGTTTTTAAAACATTTTAATGAACACCTTGTATAAAATAGATAAACACCATTAGATTCATAATATCCACAGACTCCTTGTAATAAATCTGAAAAAATTTATTTAGATGGTTTTTCGATTTTTTTTCCAGGACCGTAAAACTTAGTTTTTTTAGTTTTTAATTTATTACTCTTAAACTACTGAAGGAAAAAAATACAATTTTGGGCAATTATAAAGGACTCCAATATGAAGAAAATACTATGTGTTACTATGTTTTGTTATTACACTTTTTTGGGGCTGAAATGCATCCTATGATACAGTATTGATTGATTTGATTATTGCATATGAATCAAATTCCTAACTTAATTCGTATAGGAGCTATAGAAGCCTGACGCACTATTGCAGGATCCTGTATAAATATTACCATGTAACTGGTATTGATCCTGTATAAATATTACCATGTAACTGGTATTGATATGATAATGCCTTGTAACAGGATATTTCTCTGAGTTTGCCCAAAAGGAAAAAAAACACAGTTTTTTTGGGGAAGAGTTCTATTGTTGTATCTACGCCACTTCTTGGTTATAAAAAACAACTAAAATATACGAAATCAGTAAGTTATGGCACAAAATGGCCGCGAAGTTATATCGGACATTTGTTAATCTTAAAATACAATATTTATTTAAACTAAATCAGCAATAATCTAAAATATAACAAGGAAAAATATTAAAAATACCACCTACCTAACACCAGGGATAAGTCCCGTTGTTATTAATGAAAAACAATTGTACTCGGCCCAAATGGCTATTAATTGCGTTGCCGTAGTGGCTTGCTCGCACGCTGCCAATAGAAAAGGCTCGCAGTTAAATTATTGGATGCCAGCAACGAATAGACCAAAAAAACGGGCAGTTTTTTCCTCATTCAAATCCGCACTGGCGTACCACAACTGCCTGAAACATCAGTACCGAAGTCGGTACCATGAGCGTAGACACAGGATGGTAATAATTATTAATTATCTAGTTACGGTACAGCCTATATTAACAGTAACATACAGATGTAACATTCCCTTTTGTTTTAGGCAAGAGCGATGAAATTTCTACAAAATATGATATGCGTGGTTCTCAATTCCAAAGAAGTATATTAAAACTAAAATCCGGGCAGTCATCAAATATAAAACTAGGACCTTCAAGAAAGTCTTTAAGCGTAATGCTAAAATGTATTTGCAGTAATGAAAATTGTGACTGTTCAAATATTGTTCAACTTGTTCAAAAAGAAGCACTACCTGAATCAGAGCTAACAGTCCCATCACCCCCTAAAATCGAAACTTCTAGTGTACAGAGAGTTAACTCACTGGAAATAATTAAAAGAAGACTGAGCGTCGCTAGATCTTCCCGAGTGAGCCAATCGGGACTCCTATTACCTCGTCAGAGCACTAATAACTCATCTTAAAACTCAATAAATATTAAACTTGATACTGTACTCAAAATATAAGTGTTTCTATAAAATATATTTTTTAAATTATTAAGTTATTTTTATTGTTCCGCGTCAAAACAACAACCAAAGACAGAATAAAGAAACTAATACAATAGCTTTGTTCCAACCCAGCAAGAGGATCGTTTCTGAATGGTAATTTCCAGCCTACCAAATGGATTTTGAATTTAGCAATTGATTGTTGTAATGATAAATTAGTTGAGCAGCTGGAAATTGCGGTTCGGTGACGATTTTCTTGCTGAGTGAGAACAAAGCTAATTTGATTAAAAATCGGTGAATAGAAGAATAAAATTATAAACTTTTGCTTATTGGTGATCCTTGAACTAGTTTGAGTAGGTCAACTAAGAACTATGTCGGGCTATACTTCTGTTGTAGTTTTGGTTGCCCGAATAATAATTTATTCCGATCTAATAACAAGCAGCAACTGATTCCTCTTGATATTCTCACCTTAGCGGTCTGCTCAGGGCTTCTTGACTTTCAGTGCATCATAGTATGGATGCGCTTATTGGATTCAGTCGTCCTATTGTTTTGTAAGCACATAGATTTCTGCTTGAAATACTAAGAGACTTATCCATAGATAAGCAAACGTCTATCTTCTGTTTCACTGCGTGACATTCTTTGGTTTTTGAGCCTTTTGTAAACCAGAATATTGCCCCAGGAATGGTGTTTTTTGTTTCACATGTACTGATCGTCGATTGAATGGTGTGTGATAACGATACCTCGGGTTTGTTAGTGGACCTCTGGTTTGTTCGTGTTCAAATGATTGATGATTCAATGAAAAGCAGAGTTTAACTCATTTTATAAAATTCCAATCTTGCCTCTCCTTTGATCGACAAGTGAAGTGGCGGAAGGATACATGCATCGAAGGCAAAGATATCAGAAACTTAAAAGTTCACATAAAAAGTATTTGCCATTTGGCTGCTAAAGGGTTGAGAGTGAACCCAAACAATTTTATAGATACATATAAATATAATTTTTCAATAAATTTTCTCTCTTTGGCAAATTATTTACTTAAAATACCAATAAATCGTGCGACTTTAGCCAAATAGTGTTTTTGTAGCAACTTAATTTATTTTGCTAGAAATCTACTGTACCTACAGTAATTTAAGCTATTCTCAACATTAAAGGAGGTTAAGGTATGTGTACTTCCTAGTAAGTAGTTAATTTAAAATATAAGTCATTAAATAATTATCGGATCTACCAATATTTTTTTTATTTATTTATATAGGGTTGTTAAAAAAACCGGAATTTTGTTTTTATGCACGGCCCTGCACCTCATCTCCCGTCTTCTATAGCTCACTTATTAATTAAGTTAGGATCTTGATATTTTCCGGACTTTACCTGTATGCTAGGGTGCATTTCAGGAAAATATTTTTATTTATACAGGGTGTTCCAAAAAATGTGACGTCATAAGGATCTATTTTTTTTAGATTACATGCCATAAATATTCTTACTTATTTGGATGCCCTTTATAATTACCTATATACACCCAAAATTTTAATGAAATCGGTTCAGTGTCATAGGCGAAAAAAAATAAACATTAAGAAAAATCAGTTTTGCACCAGTAGTTTTAAAAATTAATAAAATATAAAAATACTGCCCTGCTATTAAAATTATACAAAGGTACTAATTAAATAATGTCTAACAGTGTCGTTAATCAAGTTTGATTTATACGAATTGTACAGGGTGTACAAAGATTAGTGTCAAACTTTAAATAAATTTATTCTTCTTATTTCAAATTGGAACCCCTGTATATTATCAAGTCATTCGACGTAGAATTAAAAATCAAACGTTTGTCCTAATTACAACCCTATTCGCAATTTCTAGTACATCAAATCTTATTTGCAGAAAACTCATTTTATCAGCTATTTCAACAGTCATTATTATGAATAAATATCAAAGGTGGCTTTGAAAAATAATTTATTGATATTAACGTTTAGTAAAGTAACAAAGAAGAATTCTTTCCGCATGCTCCTAATATGAAAATTATATCTACGAGCTCCTCTTGGTTGTATTCCATCGTAAAATATTATATAGGTTAAATATTTGAAATACTATACAGGGTGTCCGGTAACTTATGGGCCGTAGAGTAATCAAACTAAACCGACTAAGTCATATTATAAGTTTTTTCGGATTGTTACTCGTTCTAGAGATACAGGGTGTTGAAAGTAAAAGTTTATTCTCAAAAATAAGCCATAATTTTAAAACGGTTTAATGAATCGCATTGAAAGTTGGCAATGTTATGTATTTATAAGCAAGAAATAAGAATTTGTAGAAATTTTTAAGTTTGAAACTAGAGGGCGCTAGTTGCATACACTGGGCTTCAAAAATCTATGATTTTTTTTCTTACCTGTGATATTAGGTGTTTTTCAATTAGTTTCTTAAAGAAGGGCATTTTCCAAGTCAAAAAGTGTACTTGATTGATCTTAATATCTTTAACGGTTTTCGAGATATTTCCCTTTAAACATCCCAAAACATAAAAAAACATAGTACATAATTAAATTATTTTAATTATCAAAACAAAACTTATACTAGATACTAGACATAAAACTAAGCCGATTAAGTCATATAAGTTTTTTCGGATTGTTACTTGTTCTAGAGATACAGGGTGTATATAATTTATGTATTATTAATTTAATTATGTAGGTACTATAATTTTTTATGCTTTGGGATGCTTAAAGGGAAATATCTCGAAACCCGTTAAAGATATAAAGATCAATCAAATATACTTTTTGACTCAGAAAATGCCCTTCTTTAAGAAACTATAATTGAAAAACACCTAATAACACAGGTAAGAAAATAAATAATAGATTTATAAAGCCCAATGTATGCAACTAGCGCCCTCTAGTTTCAAACTTAAAAATTTCTACAAATTCTTATTTCTTGCTCATAAAAACATAACATGGCCAACTTTCAATTCGATTCATTAAACCGTTTTAAAATTATGGCTTATTTTCGAGAATAAACTTTTACTTTCAACACCCTGTATCTCTAGAACGAGTAACAATCCGAAAAAACTTATATGACTTAATCGGCTTAGTTTGATGTCTAGTATCTCCAGTTACCCTACAACCCATAAGTTACCGGACACCCTGTATAATAACTAAATATATAATTATACTAAATTTTCCTGCTGTACAGTATATTATGAAAAGTACAATTTACGACTTCGTCAAGAATGTAATCTAGGTAATGCAGTTCATTGCAAAACGAGAAAAAAACAATTTAATAATTAAAATAGGAGGAATATCACCTTTGGAACTGTCAAAAACGCAAATAGCAACGATAAAGACTTCTGCATTCACTTTTCATTTCATTAATTTATTAGTTTATTACTTAGAACTGTTATCAATTTTGCAAGTGACTTATTTGAGCCGCTACAGAAAAACAAATACAACATATTCACCTGAAGACGACTGGAGCTACTTACCAGTGAAACGTTGTGATGTAAAACAAATTAATACAATGCAAGTTCCAAAACTCTTCTATCATTCAAAATACAACATTGTTAAAGCAACGTTTTTAGCTTTATACTACCGTATTTTTAGAATTTCGGTAGAACGTTTCGTTTCTGTGGAACTGTTACCAACTTTAATTTTTTAATCACGGACCTGCATTTTTTATTTCATTTTTTGAAATTGCTTTCTAAATTCAACCATGTATCACACTTAATAGTTTTTAGACGTTTTTATGTCATCTTTACATCATCAAGAATTTGATAATTACTTTTAAGTAAGTACGACCCTGGCATTAATTTATTGTATAATACAGTAGGATATGAATAATATGAGACGTGCGTTTCTAAAACTTTTTAATTCCATCGGAAGTGATTTTGAGAAAATCCAACTTTTCCGATAACATTGTTGGGAAATCAAATGGGTTCGTGTTGACTGGTGTGTTATTTTTAGGTCATTAATTAAAACTGGCTGACGGTTTAAAAAAAAAATATTAGAGAATATTTTGTTATTTGAAAAACAAAGTAGGATTTAACTAGTTTTGGAAAGATATTGCGGATTTAGACAGTTTTGGAAAATTACCTGAATGGTTAGGGAGTTAAAAAAAACTTTAGGATGCAAAAATAGTGTTTATATTCAACTTAACTTTTAAAACAAAACTACAAATTGTCATTTAACCAAAAACCAAATCCAGAATGTAAAATATTTTAAATTTGTAAGTCCTCATCTTCTGTAATATTTAACTCATCTGGAGCAACATTTTCCTTATCTGAAGCAACATTTGCCTCAGCATTGTTATCATCATCTGAAATAGTATTAAGAACACGTGCGTAAAATGACAAATCATCTTCTGCGACATTTCTCCAATCAGGACCATAATGTTTTTCCTTGCCTTTCCAGGCGTCGATAAGGTAGGACCAGGGCCCGCTCTAGCAATAACGCCGCCCTGGGCAAAACAAAAAATTGCCGCCTTTTTCCTAGTCTCGCACATAATTTCGAAAGTGTTTTTTCTAATTTAAAAAAATAAAACACTTGCCAGGTATTTTTAATTAAAAAAAATTATTGAATGTTTTTTATTGCGTATTTATTGCATATAAATAAATTCTAAATACTAACAAAGTGAAAATTAACAAAAAAACATTAAAATTTTTAGGCAATCTAATTGCACATTATAAACATATGTTTAAAAAAATTAAGCCCTTTGCTGCGACGCCGTCATGACCGAAAAAAGCACCGGTGCCGGCGTTGTTCGGCATGCTTTGTCGCGGAATCGCTTGATATTTTAATAATATTAAAAAGAAAAGGGATCGGTTGAAATAGTCACTGTTTCAAAAATAAAACAGCAAAACAAAGAAAATTAATGTTGTTAACTGAGAATTGGAATGGTTCAAACTTCAAATATACGTAGGAACTTAAGTAGGCAAAACTGGGATTTATGATGTTTTTTAGAATTATCATGCCGCTCTTCCAACTTGCCGCCCTGGGCAGGGGCCCAGGTTTTTCCCCCCTAGAGCGGGCCCTGGGTAGGACCTTTTTCCTTGGTTAAAAATATCGTAATTTTATTCTTTAAACCACAAAATACTAAAAACAACTGACAACAAGACTGCTTCACGTTTAAACAACTTCTAACATAATTCGTACGCATACGTCAACAGTAACAAGGCCTAATGTACATGAACGGAATCTAACAAGTTTTGAAATCGTAGCATGCAATGAATAACATAATAATAATATTGAATCTACGCAGTTTTGAAACAGAACTTACAGCGGTGGATGTACACACTCTTGTAACAGTTTTTATGAAGGATGTAGTGAGTTTTGAAAACGTACTATTTTTTTGAAATCGTAGAATTATTGGAAGAAATACAGTAACATTATATAGGTATATGTCAAAGGAGGGATTTTCGACATTTTCTCAATTTTAGTAAAAAATGTATCTAGTTATTTATGGAAATGCACGCCTTATTATATTATGTAGGAAACAAATCAAGTGAGAAGAGATCAGCAATAATAACTTCTTTATATCAGGTGTTCAAACAAGAATCCTTCCTCTCGATTGCATTTTTGGGCAAACCTCCGCAGTTTAAATATCGCCCGTTGAAGATAAAAAGGCTACTTTAACAATATCTGTCAACATAATTAAGCCAACTAATCAAATATAAAGTTTCCGTCATAGCCACCTTTGGTTTGTTTAGCTTTATTTTATGCTTTGTTATAATTTATATATTTAATCTTAAATTTTTGTCAGTGTTGCTTATGTGGCTGAATTGTACTTTTTATTTAAAATTTGTCTTATTTGATGATATCGATGGAGGGAGCTATGACGAAAAATTTCAAGCCCAACTTGGCAAAACTTGGCCACCCAGGTTATTTGTACCAACAAATACTCCAAACTTGCCATATAGTACGGAAGTTTCTAAACAATACACGTTAAGATACATTTTTTTCTTCTTTGTACTATAATACCAGCAATACCAACAAAAAGCTGTGAAACATAACATTGAAAAATTAATAATAAATGGAATGACTCACATAATATTGTAGTATTTTGTCTTATAACAAGAATGTTTATTTAAAATAACAAATTTCTTTATTGGTTAAATAAAAATACAGATAATAGAGGATAAAGGTAAAAGCCAATCAGTATTCCAAGATTCAGCAGAAATGTCCACCATGTAAAAAATTTAAAAATAATGCCTATATTTCCATGTCCATAACTGTAAGTAAGGCTTCAGGTATAGTTTTTTTCGGTACAGGAAATATGTTTCATAAGAGATTCTAGATAATTCGGAAAATGTAATGTTAAAGTCGGAAAATTTAATGCAAAAGTCGAAAAATGAATATATCTACCTAATTAAATTATTTCAATTTTCCGAAATAATATTGAATTCAATCAAAACAAACTATGAAATAATTTATTTGTAAAATTTAATTTTACATTTTGTACACAGGGTTTTTGAAAAAAGCTTATTGAGAAAACTAATGTAAGAAATAAGGTAACATTTTTATGACAACAAAATTTTTAAAAAATCGTATTATTCTTAATGGAAAATTAAATTCCTTTTCTGGCATGCACAAGATCGTGACTTAGCTAAGCCTTTGATTCTCGAGCTTCTATTCCGTAGGTGTTATTACCACCCAATCAAGTCTAAACTGAGTTCTATTAAGAATGACTGCTTGCTGCATCGTCCGTCCGAGGCAAACGAGCAGGGTTAACCTTTGTGTTGGTTGTCGGCTTAAGCAAAGCTGGTATCGGAGGAGATTCAAAGTGTCTAACTTTACATCAATATCAATTCCTTCGCGATGAATTTGAAATGCAGGTCTTTCCAGTGAAGGAGCAGAATAAGCCACTGATCAATAGTTCATTGACACAGCTCTATCCAAAAGCCCAATTATTAAAAAAAATACATTAAAGAAATTTTTGCGACTCGTTTAAAGTTAGTTTTTCTTTTCACCTTAGGTGAAAATACCGTAATAACGTTTAAATTTATTTTACGCAAACTAGTACTTTTGTAAATATTTCCCGCAAATTTTTCCTCGGCTCACTGTGTACAGGGTGTCCCAAATTCGATGCTCACTATTGAGATCTGGGAAACTATAAAAGATACAGCAAAGATTAAATTATTATTTTTACAAAAACAAATGAATAAGTAAAAGGTTCGATATTATTTTTATTACCTTTTTTCAGATGTTCCGTATGAATGAGTCAGAACTATTTTACTTCCGGTTTAACCGGAAATGCTGCAAAATTTGACATTAAAACACAAATTTCGCCAATAATTTTAATGGCACTCCCTCTTTTATATCTAGTTTTTAAAATAATCTTACTTTCCTAAATATTGGTAAGCTTCCGTACGTCTAAACTTATTAGTTTTTTAAGGTATAAGCATTTAAAAGTTTAGTTACATTAAGGCCGAGACACAATTAAAAAATATGCATTAGGCGATAAGCACTAGGCAACCGACATAAATTTTGACACGTACAAACAAATCAATCAAGACACAATCATGTTTTAAGCAACAAGCAATAGGAATTAATATTTATATTATATTTTTTATTTCTTATTACCTGTTTTTCTTGCATATTGCTAATTTTTTAATTGTGTCTCGGCCTTTAGGCAATAAGCAATAATTGTTATTCATAGTTTCATCTAAGGTAGCTATGGATCCCCGCAGATCTGTTTACTGATTTCAACTGTTTTATTGCATTATTATTGTACACACAGCTACCTTAGATGAAACTATGAATAAACTAACAAAAATTGTTGCTTGTTGGATAATTTTACTAAACTTTTAATTGCTTATATTTTTAACACTAATAAGTTTAGACAGAGGGAAGCATAAATAAAAAATATTTGAAAAAATAGGATAATTTTGAATGGCTCATTCATACGGAATACGTAAAAAAAGTAAGACAGTAATATTAAATTTTTTACCTAATCATTAATTTTTAAAAAAATAAAATATTAATTTGACAAATTCCAACGCTATTTTTTCGGAAACTGTCTTAGATAGGTATAGGATATGATACATGTTTTATGCTTGGAATTCTTCGTAGCATGCATATTATTAGAAATATTTAGGGTGCTTTAGTTAAAGTAACAAAGTTGTGCGCACTTCCGTTTCAACCGGAAGTAAGGGTCAAACGCGCGTTTGAATACCGATAAAGAAGCGCACAGTGTAACTATACAACCAAGCAAAATTTCATACCTACTTAATGTTTTATTTTACATGGACGTAACAAGCTGGGTAGTAATTTCGTTGTCACCCGGTATAAAAATTTGAATATTGGAGTTTTGTTGGTTGGCAAAAACTGGCTATTATTACATCTCACAGCACAGAGCGTCCTTTCTAAAACTGCCAACCACCAGTGTTGCCAGGTCCAAATTGTTTTCCCTAGATAATTTCTTAAAAATTCCCCAGATATTTTAATTTGAAAACGAAGAAAAAAGATACTTGAAAACAAAACATATCCCTAATTATTAATAAAAATGTTCTACTATACTCTACTTTCTAATAAAAATCAACCCAGTTATGGTTCATTTGTGATTCAAAAATAATACATTTTTTATTCAACAATAATACATTTAATACAAGATAAATATATAGAAAAAAACTGGTCATAGCTATTACATATAGGAATTTAACGTAGAAAGTTGAAAAAATGAATCAATTGTCGTAAATTTTGTTGTTTAGCTTAGCCAGTAAGTCGGTATTAATCTTGAAATCGAAATAGTTGCTATGTTTTGTCAAATTTTTAGTATGTAGAATACCAGTTAACGTCTTAGTTTGGAGAGGATTTCTAATTTTAGTTTTATTCAAGTTACCTTGTAAAAAAATTATTTCCATAGTAGCGCAGGAATGAGGCAAACATAATAATTTAAATATAAATTCACAAATATTCGAATATAAGAATTTATCATCCTCCGACTAATTTTGCTAATTTTGTCCAAAAATTCCAAAATAGGCTTATTTCATATTCAGTTAAGTCTATATTTTCCTCTACTTCCGATCCAAGTCATTTAATGCTGACTGTTTCACCAAATTTGGAAACAATAAAGCAAAGGCAGCAATTGAAGGGTGTTTTTCATTATTACAGATTTAGGATGAATCATACCAAATTTATTTAGTATTATTTGAGACTTTTCCTTGAAATTATATCGTTTATAAATCTGTTCACACCCTTCAGTTAAAAACTCTAAACATCGTTTCCTAATAATTTTTTAAGTGATTGTTATATATATTTTTTACAATTATCACAAAATCAAAGAAGTATAAAAATTCCCTAAATTATAGAAAATTTCCCTTTTTCCCTATTGATTGCAAATATTCCCCAGATTTAGGGAAATTTCCCTAGCAATGGCAACCCTGCCAACCACCTTGAGTTCTGCGATGGTGTATTGTGTGATTTGAATCTTATAGTCTATAGGCAAAAGGATATGATATCCCAGATCGAGGTTTTTGATTGCTACTTTCCAATATTGGAAATATTAAAATCAATGCTATGTAAAATCGTCATATTTCCATAGATTGCAACCCTGGTAGGCGTGTTCACAAGAGAAATAGGATCAAATGACTATGATATAATTAAGATTATTACTTTGTCAAAAAAACAACATTGAAATACATACACAATACACTTAGGATATCGCAGATTATTTTACGAAAATCCCTTATTAATTTACTTAGTTTTTCCTTTATTGTAGCAATGTGCATGGAGAAATGTACTCAAACATCGGAATCGGCTTCAAAACAAGAGATATGGAAATCATGTATTTGTTAAAAGTACACAAGTATGTTTTTGAAAAAGTCATAGTCATGTGTAAAGCTTTAGAGCCACAGTCTTTTGGTAAGTAGACACGTACAAAAATCTAAAATACTTCTAAAACTAACGACAAACAAAAATCAGATATCGATTGCACACAAATAAAAGCATTACGCAGTTAACACGATGACGTGCATTTTTTCTTGCCTCGTGTTTTTAAATTTCCAGCTTTCTCGCCGTGTTTCTAGAAAAGGTTTGTGATACTCTAGGAAGATTTTTATAATGGCATATGTTTTCAATGGATTCTAGTTGTTAGGGTGTTTAGAAAAATCGAAAACAAAATTCTCGAATAATTGCCGGTTTTTCCCGGTCGGTTTTTGAAAATTTTCCGGCTGGGTTTTCCTAAATTAACTACACTTTCGTTGTTAAATTTTAAAACAATTATTTGAAAAACACATGGCTTAAACACAACCAAATAATATAGTTACTTTTTTAATTTTACGATTTCTTGTTCGATAGCTGCCAAATCTTTTTGTGATTGTTCGATAATTTTTTTCTTTGTAGTTTCCAGTTCTTCTGCTTGCTTTTGAAGCTTCCTTTTTTCTGCTTTTTTCAAGTCACTGTCAATCTCTTTGGCCTTTTTATCTTTTTGTGTTGTACCTTGAATAGGCATTTCTCATCATCATAATCATCATCATCATCATTCAAGTATCATGGATTTTGTAATGTCCATAGTTTGAACTCCTCCAATTTTTTGTAGTGAATCATATACTAATCTTTGGCCTATAAGTGATTCTTCTTTTAAATTTCCCACCAAAATCTCCTTATTAACAGAAAATCCCCTTTCTGCTGTGGCATTTCCATGAGAAATTGTTAGAAGAAGTTGCACCACATTTTTTAAACGGTCATTTGTGATGGTTTCCATCCAAAAGTCATCTACTCTGTTACATCTGGAATAAATTTTCATTTTATTTATCATAGTCTGATCAGTAAGAATGCTCTATCTGCTTCTTCCTATTTAGTCGCATTGCATCTGTTTGAATTTAACAAAATTTCAAATGCTTTGGACATCAGTTGCAAGGATTTTTTTTGAATCTTTGCCATTTTTATTGGGGATAAGGAAACTAATAGCTTCACTTAATTTAAATACTAACGAACATTTATCCAAAAGTTTGGAAACATAATATACAATTACTAGCTGCGTGTGCGACTTACGAACGATCGTCAGTCTCGGGGCATAAACATCTACTTAATACTCTGGGTATTTACATAATTATATGCCGGGTGGTGCATCGTGGTTGGAAACAGTAAATCCCATGCAAATTTTAGACTGTCCAAATATTTGCTCCCCTGTTGACTTTAAAGCGGGGTTGTAGGTAGACTTTTGGGGGTCTCTGTGTGGTAAGTACACATGCAAAGTTTGATTAATTTTGGATAACCCGATCTTAACTTATTTTAATAGGGTTTGGGTTGGTTTTTTATTCGAATTAAACAAGTGATGCTGCAGAAACCAGCATTGATTGAACTTGTCAACCTGTGATTCGTCATTGTCAAATGTAATTTGCAAACGGTGGGTTTTTTAAAAATCTTTAACACATACATTTTACACTGGATTTAACTAATATTTTTAAATAAAACGAACATTATTTTCAAAACGGATCTTTTAATACCAAACGAATTATTTTACTTACAATAAAACCCCCTAAGTAGTATTTAAATCATCAAGAATTGCAAAAAGGGCAGAAAATAAGAGGATGTTTTAAAATAAACAATTGTTTATAGAAAAAAACTAATAATTTTTTTTTAAACGAAAACGGAACCTACAATTGTTTGGAATATTGTTAATTTTAAATTATTATTATTATTATTTGCTGCTAAACAATATCCTGAACGATCGTAAAATTGTCTACGAACATTACCGAGTTGTTACCACATATATACATAACATACACTATATTGCTAATACCATAATTCAATGATGACACCACTGTAAGCAGATGATCAGGGGCCGTTGAGTTTGCGCAGCTCGGAAATTTGCTTCTTGAGGTAAACATTTGACAGGGCCGACTTTCAAAATATTTTTACAAGCTTTTATTTAAATTCACCCGTTAGTTCGGATGTTTACACTTTATGGTCAAATAAAACCAAGTATATATAATACAATAGTAATATTTTACATACCTGAAATACCGTATTCCTGGTATTGAACCGCGATTCGTGCAAAAAAGGATCATGCACTTTTTTCTACCCATCTTGAGACACAAGTCGCTAACAAAAACAAAATGTCTGGTAAAGTTGTATACCTAAATTCGCACCCAAAACTTAAAAATAATATCCACAATCACGCACGGAACATCTGAACGAATACAACGAAAAAAAGATGGAAACGACTAACAACTTACACACTAACAAAAAAATATCTAAAGTAAAGTTTTATAAATATTAACACCCAAAACTTCGAAATTATAACCACACACGAAGGAACGAAACAAAAGATGTCGACGATTACGAATACAACTGCAAGTCGGCTCTGTTTACGTTCTGTTAGATATCGTGTCGGTTGCCTAATTTTTTCCCTACTGCGCAAGCACCACGGGCCCAAACTCAGGTTATTTTGAATCGCACGATGGGTATGTTCATGCTTCGTGCGGCTGCTTGTATTGGCAATATATTGGTACTGGGTAATTCTTTCAGATTGCATTCACATTGAACTTTTTAACTGCTCTAAATTTTCAAACCTAACACTTTTAAAAAGAACATTTTATAAACGCACCAGACGAAGAAGTGGTTTGGTGAAAAGTCAGGAGACCTAACTGGCCAATTACTTGTTGAGTTTATTTAGATATTCTGCTGTCACTGAATTTCTCAGAAACTGGACAAAAGCGAATCGTGGGCCGGGCAATCATCCATTTATAACCAAATCTCCTGATTTTCATCAGCGACTTCCTCCAGTGCGGGTCCAATTTGACTTTAAAGAAGATCTAAATATGTTGGACCCGTAAGATTTCCATCAATAAAAAATGGTCCAATGATGCGATGTTCAAAAATTCCTGCCCAAACATTTACTTTTTGAGGGTATTGGGTTCCAGTGCATGCAGACGATGATCATTTTGTAGGTTCCAGTACCGAAAATTTTGTATATTTGGCTCATTATTTAATTTAAAGTTCATTCGTCTGAGAAGCAAATATTTTGTAAAAAATATCTGTTGTTGTTAACTCGCTCCATCATGTCAAAACAGAAAAGTGATCTTCGCTGTTTATCCCCCTCTAGCAATAATTATTGATGATTTTGATACTTACATGAATGATAAATATTTATGCTTTTTTGCAGTACTAATGTGATGTTTTTCTTCTACTTATATATAAGTGCCCGAGAGTTCTAGAGCTGATATTTTTATTTTCTTCGACGTAAAGTAAATTATTAAGATCTTTATCCTTGTTTTCTTGAACTCTCTCATGATTCTGTGCTCTGCATTTGCAGTTGTTTCTTACAGTGCCTTCCGCCTCAAACTTAGTAATAACTTTTTGTATTGCCGACTTGGCAGGAATGGGTCTATCAGGGAAATAAACAGAAAACATATCAGAAAAATACTTAAGCTTTTCCCCGCATAGTACCATTCTATCATAGTAACGTTTTCTTCTATTGTATACTCACACATAATAGGTAAAAAATGATTACTAGTAAAAAATCGAATACTTTCAAATTACATTAGAGAATGACAAATCACAGGTTGACAAGTCCGCAGCGTCACCTATTGAATTCCAATAAAAAAAAAAAAAAACCTATTTAAATAAGTTAAGATCGGGTTGTTCAAACTCCGCATGTGCACTCACCATACATAGACCCTAAAAAAGTCTTCGTACAACCCCGCTCTAAAGTCAACAGAGGAGCAAATATTGGGACAGTCTAACACTTGCATGGGATTTCCTGTTTCCATAATAAATTATTACAAACCTTTACGTTTTCTAGCAATGACAATTATACGAGATAACCCGAACAAACCCGAAGATACTTTTAGATTCTTTTAGTTATAAATAGTTATATGGTATAATATATTGGGATAGTTGCCCTTAGTAGAAAATAATGATATTTAAAGTTTATTGCTTATATTTGACATTTTTAAAAATTTATATTTAAGTTTAATTATTTTACCTTTATATTTATACTTGTACAATAACAATTTTTTATTCTGTACTTATTACACATATGTTTTACCTTAATCAGTTGTTTTTCTGAATTAGATAATAAAACATGTAAATCCAAAATGTACCTGCGTCTCTCCACCAAATCAAAAAAACAAAACAAAAAAAACTGCTGACCATGACCGTGTTTGACAAGCGAACCCCGGACGTCGTTCGGCCACTTAACCTCGCATCCATCGAGAATTCGTAAAAACGCCATATTGCCGATGCCGGGTTTCTTTTTTTTCTACCCTTAGATATTCTAGAAGGTCATGTGCTGAAAAAATATTTTTTTCGTAGAATTTAGCTATACTTATAAAAAGTGAGTAAAACATTGGGCTTCTTTACCATTTTAAGCTCTACCCATTACGCTACGGAAGACCTAATATTCTTTCACCAACTTCGGTCATATAACTTATTCAATTTTATGTTAGTTGTAACAGTCTGAAGTCTCCTGCGATTCACGGGCCAGGGGGGGTGTTATAAGGGGAAAGGGAACTCATTCACTACCACTGAACATTAACACACATTTTTCTATTATCCGTACATCATTGACATAATATATTTCGATATCTTTATTTATCATTTATTCTGGTATATCTATTGCATTTTAAAATTCACCTTGTTTTGTAAAATTTGTAATTTAATAAATATTTCCTCACTAGCACAATATAAAATATAAGAATAGTATAGAAGATGTGGTAATACTATACAGGGTGCGTCAAACTCAGTGGCCTATTAGAAATATTTAGAAACGACAAAAGATATGTTTTTGAAAATTTGAGTGTATTCATAAGAGCTAGTGTTCTAGCGTTTAAAAATATTTTGAAATGGGCGGTGTTGCCAGATCATCTTGAAACTCCTAGCAACTTTGGAATTTTAAATGAGACACCCTGTATATTATTTTACTCTTTGTTTCTGCTTAATAACACAAACATTTTTTGTATATATAAATCTATGCCTATCTCTTATAGTTTTTGAGATATTAATTAATTAGTCATTTTTTGGGGCCAAAACATGCTAACCAGAAAATTAAATATTTTTGTGATTAAGGCACCTAGAACGTTAAAATTTTTACAGACGGTTCTTATAGCATGGCCATTTAGGAATTTTGATGATATATGAAAATATTTTTACACAGAGCGTCACAAAAAAACGTAATCTTCGTAATATAAATAAATGCAAAATTCTCAACTTTTTTAAATATAACACCCTGTATTTTATTTTCTTAACAAAATCTAGTTTATATTTCCTACCAATAAGTATAACATGTTCCTATACCTATCTCTAACCAATTCCAACTTACAAGGGGTTTAAAAAAATTAATAACTTAATAAAAAGGTTTAAACACATTTAATAGTAGACTTTGGCAGAATTTGTTCGGAAACAAATGAAAAAGAAAAAATGTCAACTTAATTGGTTTTGTCTATAATCTGTGTTTATAAATTATTGACTAAAATGGCCAATATTTCCTATTCAAACGCAGAAATTTTGAATTTACTTTTTATACATAGAGAGTGTAATAAAATTGTATCAAGAACATGTAGACGATTTAATGAACTGTATCCCAATTCATCTCCAATGACAGCAAAAAGTTTAGAAAAATAGAACGAAATATGTTGCAGTATAATAATAGGAATGTGTGACGTATAAATCCATAGAACGAATAATTTTTTTAAATATAAGATAATATAGGAAATTAAGTTGACATCTCGGTTGACATTTTTTCTCTTTCATTTGTTTCCGAACAAATTCTGCCAAAGCCTACTATTAAATGTGTTTAAACCTTTTTATAAAGTTATTATTTTTTTTAAACCCCTTTTAAGTTCGAATTGGTTAGAGATAGGTATAGGAACATATTATACTTATTGGTAGAAAATATAAACTAGATTTTGTTAAGAAAATAAAATACAGGGTGTTCCATTTAAAAAAGTTGAGAATTTTGCATTTATTTATATTACCAAGATTACGTTTTTTTGTGACGCTCTGTGTAAAAATATTTTCATATATCATCAAAATTCCTAGATGGCCATGCTATAAGAACCGTCTGTAAAAATTTTAACTTTCTAGGTGCCTTAATCACAAAAATATTTGATTTTCTGGTTAGCATGTTTTGGCCCCAAAAAATGACTAATTAATTAATATCTCAAAAACTATAAGAGATAGACATAGATTATTTTATACAAAAAATATTTGTGTTATTAAGCAGAAACAAAAAGTAAAATAATATACAGGGTGTCTCATTTAAAATTACAAAGTTGCTAGGAGTTTCAAGATGATCTGGCAACACCGCCCCTTTCAAAATATTTTTAAACGCTAGAACACTAGCTCTGACGTCCAACCAGCCGCTGCCACCGGAATTAAAAATGACATCAATTTCGATTTCGATTATTCAAGATCGTGTTGGCATATTTTGTAATTTTCGTAAATAATCGAGATTTAATTAAAAAACGCACAGAATCGAACTTGGATCGTTAATGTCAGTTTGACCTAACTTAACTTGAGTTGCACTACTGTAGAAATTAATTATAAAATGGTTATCTTGTCAAACCGATTTAAGTATACTACATAGTCACCTATTCTTCATGAATTCGAGAAGTAAATAATATTTTAAAATACAGTGAATCAACATTACGATGACATCTTAAAATTGCCTTTAACATACAGTCAACAAACAGTCTTAATAAATTTATTTTTCGGAATATTCCACACTACCGCAAAATGTTTGTCTCCTAGCGGTAGTAAGTAAAAATACCGACATGAAAAACGATAATTTTGACATTAGGGACAATAAATTATTTATTTCCAGCTTTATTAAATAAAAAGTGGTGGGAGTTTGTGCATGAAAGTTTTGTGGGTTAATTATATAAAAAAACAATATGGTAAGACAGTGTCAGGTTTGCAAAATAACGGATTCAGTGCCTGGATTTCGTAGTTGTCTACACATGATATCGTCCTCTTATAAACAGTGAGTTGCAGGCTTGGTGCAACAGTAATTTTATGAATGAGATGTGCGGTTTATCTTTGCTTTCTTGTCGTTGCTAATTTCTATAGTTTCTACTAAATTTTCTAAAGAAAATGGCCTGTTTTATGACTTTTAAAGCAATATACCTACTGGATATCTCATACAGTAGGTAAGATGGCGTCATGGATGGTTTTTAATGGACAGAAAACAGCAGAAAATTACATTAAAAAATTAGAATTACTTATGGAATTTAAAAACATAGTAAAAATGTGGTGTTATACTTAAAAACATAATTATTAATATTCAATGACCAGGGTTACGCAAATTAACTTCTGCCACAATATAAAATTTGAAATTGAAATGTTAAAATCATGAAATTTACGCTAAACTTGAAATTATGAAATAATTGACATTTTCAATAAAGCTTTCAATTAAATATAGTTATCTCCCTAGCACTTGAATTACTACCGGAAATATTTTCGAGATCATGAGTTTTCTTAAAAAATTCATGCTCGAGGAGATACTTCCGGTTATTAATTTATGAACGTGGGAGATTCAGTAAAAAAAATTCCTACCAAAATAATATAAAAAATTATAGCATGATATTTTCTTTTAGAAATTTCAGTAGGAAACTTAAACTACCAAGTAGGCTCGGTGCCTGTCAACAAATAAATATCTAATGAATTCCTTGCAAAATATAGACACATAACATAAATAAACCATTTTCCTTGAATTTTAGTTTTTTTTTTTTTTTTAATGGCATTTGGCTAATTAGCCATACAGCCAGTCACAAAGTAGAGAAGTAAAAGAAACTTTTTTTTTACAAACAATCAAACAGGGATACACGCTTCACGCTTCACGCCACTGGGGTCTGTCAGGGCGACTTTCTTTTAAGACATACAAGGAATGAAGACCACTAAAAAAAAGGAAAAACACATAGGGAAAGACTAGGATAGGTAGAACTTACAGTTTTGAATTTTAGTTACAAACAGAACCTTAAGCAATCCATTTTAATTCAAATTTTGCTACTAAAATTTACCGAAAATATATTTTTTTGCAAATACTAGGGCCCTTTTTTTTTATTTTATAATAATTATATACATTATATTTTATGATAATTATATACAGTGTGTTCTTTGGACATACAGTGTGTCCGCGGATGGGGTCCCCAAGGGGGAAAAAAATTTTATTATTCATTTTACGACCAAACGTCATTCTTTATAAAAAGTTCTGCTGGTTAATAAATTAGGAAACTATGAAAATGCTTCAAGAAAGAAGTACCATTATTTATTATTTTTTACAAAAATTTTATAAAACAAAGTTGTTTATAAACTAGCGCAAAGTCTAAATACAAATTTTGAAATAAAAATTCGAATTTTTAAAAATTATTCTACATAGCTACCTCCCAACTCGACACACTTTTCCGCTAATTTAATACATTTACTGTACACTTTACAAATGATTTGCGGCATATTCAGTTCATGGATTGCTTCTTCTATGCGCTCTTTTATGTAAGTAAACCTTTTGTTTTAAGGCACCCCACAAAAAGAAGTCTAATAATGTAAGGTCAGGCGACCTGGCTGGAAAATGATTTGGGCCAAACCTCCCTATCCACCTTGCTCCAAAATGATCATTTAATAAAATTCTAATATAAACATGAACGTATACAAGATCGGCTATCTTGATTTTTTTGTAAAATGGAACTAATTAAATAAAAACAATTATTAATATTTTATTTTAAAAATTCGAATTTTTATTTCAAAATTTGTATTTAGAATTTACGTTAGTTTATAAACAACTTTGTTTCATAAAATTTTTGTAAAAAATAATAAATAATGGTACTTCTCTCTTGAAGCATTTTCATATTTTCCTAATTTATTAATACCCTCTGTACATCTGATCGCACATTTCTTTATCGTGAATTCATTTTCTCAACAAGCAGAACTTTTTATAAAGAATGACTTTTGGTCGTAAAATTAATAATAAAAAAAGAGATGGCACAAAAAATGATAGAGATTCGCACATTTTTGCAATCACGCAATGTCCCCGAAAAAGTTTAGAATTCTTTTTGTTACCTTGAAGGCTATATAAGTAACATTAGTTTTTCGAACAGACTTGTACAAACCAAAATACCCGAGTTGTATATCAAAGAGTAGTTTTTTTTATACTTTTTGTTAAGTACTACTGTTTATTTAGGTTAGGTTATACAGATTGTCATTTATTTTCCACACTTAGTACATAAATAAACTAACTTTAAACGACATGGGTAGGTATGCATCATGGCATTTTTTTTAAACAAACATATAACCCCTATTTAGCAAGCAAACATCAGGTGTGTACAAATTTCCACTTTTCTTTTATAGTAAACCTCGGATGTAGTGAACCCAGTTTGATGCACTTTTCGAGTTCACTATATACGGACTTCACTGTATTATTAAATATAGACATCTAACACCGAGTCCCTGTTATTCACTATTAAAAAAAGAAGAACTACTAGTACAGTACAACAATATGTATTTAAATATTATAACGTAAGTTGTTTAAAATTTAAATATATTTTTGATTATACCAAGTAAAGAAGACAGAAAAAACTTATTACAGCATTTTGGCTTCGTTAATATAAACGGAAAAGGTAACAATAATAAATTAAAAAGCGTATAGATGGCTGTGCGTTTGACAGAAAAATTATTGCTGTAATCACAGCCAGGGTACCCAGGAGAAAAAAACTTCACGAAAGTTTTGTGGTTGCTATATAGAAACGAGCTAAAATGAATGCTTTTAATTGGCTAACAAATATTGGTGTGAAATTTTCGTGAAAATTTCGCATGTAACATAGACATTTATTAGTTGAAAATTTCAAAAATTCCATTGAAATTTTACTTTTTGGGTTTTGGTAAAACATTTCAGTTTTAAAAATTTCAAAATAAAAATTCAAACGCTTCAGTTTGGGCAGATTTCACTTTTGACAACATTTTACACATTTATGAAATGTTCGCTGTTTTGCATGGATAACATGAAAATTTATTATTTGAAAGTTTCACTTGAAATTTTTTAAAATTCAACTAAAATTCCCTTTGTTAGGTACCTACTTAGTGAAATATTTTACTTTTGAAAATTTCAAAACAAAAAATGTCATTTGAAATTTTCAAACGGCCCAACTCTAGGCCAATTATTGGCCCTATAATTCCTTTATGAAATAAATATTCTTTCTATTTTTTATTTGATTTTGTCAAAAAAAGCACAATTAACAATAAAAATTGACGGCATTCAGCATTTTTTTTTATTTTTTCCCCTTCAATTAATATTAAATTGATGCGGGACTTTAGACGATCACTGTTATATGTAGTATAATGATACTAGCTTTTAATATTCCGTAAAGAAATGTGAGTGATGAAGTTCAAAATAGGGTAATAAATTAGCAATAAAGTCGACAAAAAAATGTAGTCGAAAGAAATTATTCGTAAAGATGGTACATTACTACATTATGCCAGGCGAGACAATAAACTGCGAGTAATAAAATATAAAATAGAGTAAAGAATTAATAATAGATATAATAACCACAAAAATCGTGTAAAAAACGAAAAGATATTCCGTCTGTGTTGACATCGACAATGTTTTTTTTAAAGGACAATCAAAGAAATTCAAAATTGGGTAAACACCAGTGATGTAAATATTCGTTTTAAAGACTTGGACCGATTCGTTACTTTGGGTATTAGGACTCGTTACTCAGGACCCGTTACTTTATGTAAATCGTTACTTATTAAAATAAAAATTATTATCTTGCTTTGATCGATTGCCAAATACTCGTATTTTGTAATGTATTTATTTATTTATTTTACATTAAGGAATACAAAACGGGACTAACCCAAAAACAGTATTCACTAAATAAAAAAAACATATAGTTCTAATGTAATAGTAGTATTATCTCTTTAAAAAAAAATTAATGTATATAAATATAGGTATAATTTTGAATTAAATAATAAACAATATGCTAGTAGATGAGTGCTTTTATTATAATTAATAAATTCAAAATATATTTCTTATAAAATATGATCTAAATAAAACTTTTTGAGAGCACTGGTCGGTACCATTAGGGAAAGAAAAGATATCCAGTGGAACCAAGTTTGAAAGTGTATTATACGATTTACAGCAACGATTCAGAGGCGAATTAGAGTGATAATTGCTTGTACTAGGTTGTATATGAAAAAAAGCTTATTTCGCGTGTTATAGGATGGAACGTTTATATTTAGTAAATTAATAATTGGCGTTGAATGAAACTCCAAGTAAAACAGGATCTTCTCCTACCCGGTCCAAGACCAGCCCCAACGGGGCGTTGCCTCGTTGTTGTTTCCTGGTTAGCATTGCTAACCAATTAATCGTAAATTTATGTTATGTAATAATATAAATTAGAAGTAGGAAAAACCTGAAATGTACACGATATATAAAACGAATAAAGTATGTTTTAAAAGTAAAGTAAGTGAATCAATCATGTTGTTGAGAATTTTGTGGGCAAATTTAATGTCGTACATTTGCCTTCTGTCCTCGAGTGATAAATAACTTAAGATTTCGTTTAATTAAAGTCAAGTTGTTGTTTAAATAAAATTTATAGCGAAGGTATTTTATAAACTTTTTTTGGACTCTTTCGATTTTACCAATATACTTATACATCGTATTGAGGATTCCAGATCACCGATCCGAATGAAAGTACACTATTAACTTATGACATGTATAATGTACGAATAGATTCTATTTGTTTAAAACCCCTACAAGTTCTTATAATAAAACCTAGTGATTTTTTAGCTTTGGTAGTAATTTGCTGGATGTGATGATCAAATCACATTTTACAGTAAAAAAAAACTATGTCTTTTACGATGGAGACTCTTGTTAGTGGTTTGTTGATGGTATAATTTGATAAAATTTTATTTATATTTCTAGAAAACGTAATAGTGTAACATTTTTTAAGATTAAAATAGAGGTAGTTACGTTGGCAGTATGAAAAAGGTCTGTTTAGGTCCTGCTGAATGAGCAAAGCATTTGAGTGATTATTGACCAAATGAAAATTGTTTAAGTCATCTGCGTACAGTAAAAAATAACAAAATTTAAAGCAGCTCACAATATCGTTAATATAAATATTAAATAAAAGTAGTCCCAGATGAGACCCCTGAGGCACCCCAGAACTGGCCTCAGTAAAAGCCGACGTAAACATACCAATTTTGCCGGCTTGGGTTCTGTTACTGACATAAGAAGACAGCCATCGAAGCAGCCTCCCATGAACACCGACGTCAGCAAGTTTATGTATCAGAATATTATGGTCAATTTTGTCAAATGCCTTACTGAAGTCAGTATAAACCGCATCTACCTGATGATGTTTTGTCTGTATAAATATATTAAATCTAGGTAGGTATGATTGTTAATTCTCAAATATGTGATTAAAACACAGATAAAAACATACAATATAACAACAAATAGGAAAGGATCTTTGCTTATTGAATTACAAAATGAAAATATTTATTTGTTTTCAATTTAAATAAAATATAAACAAATACCACTTCGTTTCTGCTTTTGGAATCGAAGCTCCATAATTTTATAATTTTCTAAATACCAAAGTGTGCAGAGTAAACTTGACTAAACACAATTTGTTTAAGCTATGCAATCTAAGAAACAGAATAATTATTTTAAAAAAAAATAAGTGTCTGTTAAATTAAAAAAGAAATATAAATTAAAAAGAAATAAGAATAAACATTGCTTTCGTCTCTCAATAATGGTAACTTCCAGTCCTGTGCGTTTCCCCTACCCAACAGAATTAAAACTCGATAGATAATACAATAGAAATGGGCTTCGGATCGAAAGTTTTTTCTCAATGGCTTCCCGACAACAAATTAAACAAAATATTAATACGCCATCTCTCCGACGTAAACATGCAAAAGAAAACGCCGTCGGTCGCCCGACGAGGTAAAAGCAAAATCCAACACGAAATATAATTATGATACGTTTTGTCTGTTGTCCGTTATTGGCTATCAAGTATACGAACGAAGCCGTCCGTTTTAAAATTCTGGGTAAAATAGTTTGTTAGATTTAAATTCAGGGTAACGAAAAGCCAAAAGTAACGAGTCTTTTATAACATTAGGACTGGTTACTTTTAGTGATCACATGGTAACGCTTACTTTGTAACGAGTCCTTATTTATTTTACATTACTGGTAAACACTATTTCTTATATTTCTTTACGTTTTTTGTAAAGCACTAGTTACCTACCTGAAAAATAACAAAAGAGAACGTGAATAAATTACCTATTTGAAAAAATGGCACCTGAAAAACTTTAAAAAATGTATTTTTCTACTACTGTATAAATAAATTAACTTTCGGGCCCTAGCGACACGACAGATAACGAAAGTAAACATTCGAGTTACCTGAATATTATATGTTGCTAGCTATGTAAAGTAGCGTTGCTAGCTATGTAAATTATTACTTTCGGTGCCAGGACAAAAAAAAATGGATTATTTTACAGGTGGAAAATCCTTATTTTATTCGAACTGACAGACTGACAATACTCAAATAAATAGTTGTCATGGATTATTCTACAGGTGAAAAAAAAACTTATTTTATTATTTTAATTTAAACAAAATCAAAGTTTTTTACTTAATAATATATTGATCAGAGAACAGTATAGTAGAAAAAATTTAATACATTACACGATGCGAAAGCCGTTTTTGGTGGTCGGAGGTATTAAATCACCTCGGCAATTTAAAAACCTCCTCACACCAAGAAATTAACTTTCGCATCTAGTAATGTAAATAACTATTTCTCTGCTGACCTAATAGCAAACCGACAGCGATTTTAAAGGCTGCGATGAAAAAATTTAGAATTGGGTAATAAATTAACAATACTTAATAATGAACACAAATAATACATAATATAAAAAGGACGAAGGAATGTATCTGCTAATAAAGACATGGTGTTTTTAGCAATATCTATACTAATACGACACGAAAAAGGAAAACCACGTTTGGTTTCTGCTAACTTAAACGATATCCTATAGTAACTGTTCGAAATTGTCTTGTTTTATTTCCATCGTACTATCTTTGCCACTTCTCTTCATGGCGGAGTTAATTAATCTAAGTGCCAAAAACATTATTACCAGGAAAATGAAAAAACTGCATATTAGTAAAAGCAAACATAAATTTTTATTTTTAAGACGGTGAATAAAAACGTTTAACACAAACATTCAAAGTTAACATGAATTTTAACTAGAAAAATAAGGTATTTTTGAAAAAAAAATATCATTCAAATGGAAAAGTTTTAAGTGCCTATTGTAAGGTCATAGAAATGATATAACTCAATATGGCAGGTTTATTAGGCACTTAGAATTTTTCTAAAAAAATTTGCGGTTCTCCTCAGACAAATAGTCTAGCATAGATTCGATGTCTTTTTTTTTTCGTAGGCTTGAGGGGCACTGCAACAAACAGGAACAGTATCGGTATACAGACTATTACAGACTGACGAGATTCGACACGTTTTTGTTTATCATTCGCACTTAGATCTATTAGCCGTGCAACAACATCAGGCACTTAGCAGCTTAACTAACTTTGACAGCTAACAGAACGAAAAATATAGCGCTTCGGCACTTAAATCATATAGCCCTGCATTGGCCTCGGTTAATATATACCTTTGGTGGAAAAATCTGCAATTCCGGGATTTTGGCACTTAGATTAATTAGTTCCGCCACTCTACAATTTCTTTAAAATACTTTTAGGATCAGAAGACATAAAAAAACAATGCTAAACTTAAAAATAAAAAACATATTCAAGAAATATTAAAAGCTGTTTCCATTAGCAGAACAGGAGCGACAGTTGAGTGTTGCAATCGGGATTCCATTTCGTAGGTAACTACTGGCTGTGATATGATACAAAATCGACATATCACACCAGAAGTTCCTTCAAGCCAGATTCCCGTATTTATCATAGCAGATCCTCGGGCTGGTAACTGTGCCAATATATCCCTCGTCGAATAGTCGAATACATTGTGCTTTGCTGAACCAGCTTTATGAGGTATGTCATACTCATACAACTAGATCACCAAAGAACAATATAAATCCGACCCATATTACGTATGTATAGCTTGACTACCTGTTGATGATCGAAAAGAACCGGGCGGCGCGGCGGCGTTGTTGGCCGTGTAGCATCAGTTCTAGCATTTTCTTACTTGGCTTTCTTGTGTGGAGATAAAACATGATGGAATAATCAGATGCAAGGTCTCGTGTTACAGGCGAGTGTTCGATCTAGTCACAAAAACATAATATACATGCAACATTAGAAAGAACACAAGCCTGCATCAGGAGGACAAAAAAGCAAGGTTAGACAAACCAACAAGCGAAATATCTTTACGTAAACTCCCTACCTTTGTAGAAACTGAAAAAATCACTTTAACAAGTACAAACTCTACTTACTTTTATTTAGTTTAAAAAATACACAAATTATTAACACGTGAAGTTAATAAATATACCGACGGAATCAATATCACAAGGCGAATGGACTGAGAAAGAAACAGGGAAGGGCAATGGCGGGAAGGCAACGACATTCCAATGTTTCTGCGTGCGCACATTGACCGTGAACCAGTAGGTAAAAATATTTGGCGGGAAGCGACGAGAAAGACTGTTGTTATGTGTGCTTGGAAATTTCATTGTAAGAAAAATGAAGATAGGTCGGCCTTTCATCCCTCGGTATGGTATGCTAGGTAGAAATCGGCTGGCAACAATGCTAAATTCATTTGGGGCATTGAGATATTACATATTATATCAGCCGTTTTATATCACTAAAAACTGTATAATTAACTAATAATAAATGATAATATTTATTTTGAAATGAAAAATGCAATGCAATTAATTATATTTTAAATGCATTACACAAGATACAGGGTGATTTACGTTGTGTAGCCTATTAGAAGATCTCGGAAACCAGTAAAGTTATATTTTTAAAATCTCGGAACCAGGCAAAATTAACTTTAAACTTTTAAAATATTGTATTTTGACGCTTGTATCACTTCTGGTTATAACGGAAAGCGGAAGGTATGGCCAACTTTGCCATTTCAAATAGAATAACCTGATAAATACTTTAACATTTTTGGATACCTACCTACCTTAAAGTAAAACTTGTGTTAATAATAATTTTGTTAATCTTTATGTAAAACCCTTACCGAGAAAAATGTTCAGTAATTTTAAAAATCATAAAGCTAAACATTTAAAACTTTGTAAGATTTTAACTAAAACATAAATCTTTATAGATATCATAACTTAGTTTTAAGGTTTTTCGTACAGAGCATTTTTTAAATTGTGACAATCTGGCCATTTTAGATAAATGTGCATAAGTCAAATTTCCCCAATGAAACACCCTGTTTTATCTTACTACCGCATAGAGAATCAAATTTGCTATCCAAATGTCTACCTACAAAACATGTTTTATAACAACAACATTCGGTGAAATTGTTTAGAAGTAACTGGTGTCACATTTTTAAAAGTATATAGGTAACTAAAAACGATATTCCTTTTCTTATTTTAGATTGATGTTATTAAGTTATATTTTCTTAACATCACAAAGTGATAGGTCATGAATATAAGTGTCCACTTCGACACTATAGATGTCGCGCCGGGTTACCTGCTCTCGCTTTACGTCTTATACCGGGTGTCCCATTATGGATGGCCACCGGCCGTATCTTGGAAACTACAGGGCATAGAAACTCGGGGAAAAAAATTATAACTAAAGTGGCCATGAGAAAATCCTGGAAATAATTTTTAAGTTCCGCATTTTGCCGCAAGAGGGCGTAATTGAAAAATAAATTTTAAAATTTTACATATCTCCAAAAATTCCACATTAAGGTATATCTTTGGTAACACCATTAAAAAGCTTGGACAATTATGCACATTTCGGTCTTATGCTCATTGGCGTACCGATTTTAATAAGAGGGGGGAAAGCTGTTGAAAGTATAATCATTTAAATCGCTGTAACTTATAAACGACTTATCCGATTTTAGCAAACTAAAGACTGTTTGGAAGAGAAATGTATGCACTTTCACCAATCGTATTTAGTTGTCCATAATAGTTCTCAAAAAAAAATGCTAGAGGGGCAATTTGTAATAATAACACATTTTTTTGATTTTACTCCGAAAAATAAATCATACGGTATAATTATGATACCATAATCGAAAAGTAGATGAAATTTGCTAGAAAAAATATTTAAACTGCAGCTCGATATCTCCGTTCGTTTCAGCGTTATCGCCAATAGAATAATTTTTTAATTTTTAACTGAAGAAGCGGTTATATACTTTTTAGAAAAAAAGTGGTACGCCACTGATATTTTTCCATGTGGATATTATTTCGGATTAGCCTGGTCAATTCTGTATAAAAATGGTTTCTTGCGTTTTTCTCCTCAGGCACGCCGTTCTTAATTAAAATAATTAAATTAAATTAGACGGGCGAAAGCTTGCCTATTAAGTGAAGGTGGTCAATTCCAATAATTTTTTTAAAACAAAATTTTTCATTATTAATGTTAATAATAAATAGTAGAGCTACTCTAAAAATTGGTTCAGTATTACCAATAGGCGAAAAAAAATAAAAAAAATAAATACTAAGAAAATTTAGTTTTGCACTACTAGTTTAAAAAATTAATAAAAAATAAAGATAATGCCTCGTTATAAAAATTATACAAAGGTATTTAATAAATAAGGTTGAACAGTCTCGTTAACCAAGTTCGATTAATACGAATTGTACAGGGTGTCCAAAGTTTATAGTGTCAAACTTTGCAAACTTTAAATCAATTTATTTTTCTTATTTCAAATTGGAACGCCTGTATATTATTATGTCATTTGATGTGGAATTAAAAGTCAAACATTGTCCTATCGCAATTTCTAACGCATCAAAACTTATTTGCAGAAAACTCATTTTATCAACTATTCCAACAGTCATTGTTATGAATAAAAAATATCAAAGGTAAAAAAAGCTAAAATAAGAAAAATTTTATGAAATTGATTTAAAGTTTGCAAAGTTTGACACTTAACTTTGGACACCCTGTACAATCGTATTAATCAAACGAGATTGTTTGACCTTATATTTTAAGTATCTACCTTTGTCAAATTTTAATAACGAGGCATTATTTTAATTAATTTTTAAAACCAGTGGTGCAAAACTGATTTTTCTTCGCCTATAAAAAAATTCAAATGTTCGCAGATGATACTCTTATTTATATTAGTGGTAAAAATATTTTGGAAATTTTGGAAGATTTAAATTCAGAACTTGTTTTATTGTCAAATTGGTTAAAAGTAAACAAATTAAAATTAAATGTTTCCAAAACAAAATGTATGGTTATGGGTTTAAATTTGAATTTAACCAATTTAAATATTTTAATTGATGGAGACAGATTGGAAATAGTTAACTCATTTAAATATTTAGGTATAGTAATTGACTCAAAATTAAAATTTAATATCCAATATGAAAATTTAATTTCTAAAATTGAGGGAAAAATGAATTACTTTAAAAGAATAAGTTTCAATTTAAAATTTTATTCGAAAAAAATTATTTATAATACTTTAATTTTGCCATATTTTTTATATTGTTCTACAATTTTATTTAACGCTGATGAAGGTGTAATAAACAGATTACAAATTTTACAAAATAAAGCGATGAGAATTTTACTTAATATGGATTCAAAAATTAATATAATGTTAAAAAAATTAGAATGGTTAAATGTAAAAAATTTAATATTATTTTTGGTTTTGATATTTATTTACAAAGTTCAAAATGGTATGTTACCTTCACACTTAAAAGAGTTTACTGTTCTAAATTGTGATCATCATAATTATTTAACGCGAAATAACAATAATTTTTTTCTTAATACTTTTTCAAAAAACATAGCTTATAAATCGGTATTTTATAAAGGGCTTATTGAATTTAATAATTTAAATAAATCAATTAAAACACAAAAAAGCTTAAAATCATTCAAACAGGGTTTAAAAAAATATTTATTAAAACAACAAGATAAATAAAAATGTTTCAAAAGGTCATTTAAAATTGCATTAAAAAAAAATTAAATAATTATTTAAATGTATTAGTAGCCATGTGCTAAATAAATCTTGTTACTACTACTACTACTAATACTGAACCTATTTCATTAAAATTTTAGGGGTATACAGGGTGTCCCACCGAGAATCGAATCGATCTATATATAGAAAATTATACATAGGAAAATTTTGAAAATTTGATAGTATGCTGATGCTAATGGGGGCGACCGGTCTAAAATATTTTCATAATGGTGGCACTTCCGGTTATACCGGAAGTAAGTGTCAACTTGCTTATTTTAAATAGGACACCCTATATATTATTACGGTTTTGCATTCTACGCAAGATTCTAGGCAGATTTTGTATACCATCTCCTATACCTATGTGTAAACGTTTTTAACATATTTGAATTTTTATGTCAAAAATGACGTGTGCAAGCCTTAGAATAATTATCAATTTTTTCTATAAAGAAGCCTTATTTATTTAATTTAAGTTGGATTCCTTGTTATAAAGGACCTGCTTAAATAGATTTTTTATAATATTTTGATAACTATTAATACAGGGTGTTTAAAAAATAAGATTAAAAGTTCAGTTACTCTTAGTTGGCTATGGCGGCGTTGAAAAACAACCAAATGCTAAAAAATCTATGACGCTGTCACTTAACATTATTAATAATCATTCCCGGGCGCTTAAATGATACAAACGAAGATTATTTAAACTTATTTATTATTTATGGAGAATGTGACAAAGTTATATCATGTCACATTTGCCATTCGATATCCGCAAAAACAGAAGCCATCACAATGTGCTTATTAACAATGTTTAAATGGTAAGTGACAGCTTTATAGATTTTTTTAGCATTTGATTGTTTTTCAACGCTGTCATAGCCAACTAAGAGTAACTGAACTTAAAATCTGCAGCAAAATCGCCTTATAAAAATACTAAATTGGCAATATTTCGTAAACTAAGAATTTTTGGGATATACAACCTTACACAAACTTATCCTTATTTTTAATGCTAAATAAAAAATAATTATAAAATTTGGGTGTTTCCGTTTGAAAATCTGGACTTTTTGAAGTTTTTTCAGTTTCATTTTTAATCTTATTTTTTAAACACCCTTGTATTAATACTTATCAAAATATTATAAAAAATCTATTAAAGCAGGTCCTTTATAACAAGGAATCCTACTTAAATTAAATAAATAAGACTTCTTTATAGAAAAAATTGATAAATATCTTATTATTATAGACTGTTGGAAGAGAAATGTATACACTTTCACCAATCGTATTTAGTTGCTCATAATAGTTCTCAAAAAAAATGCTAGAGGGCGCAATGTGCAATAATACCACATTTTTTGATTTTACTCCGAAAAAATAAATCATGCGGTATAATTATGATACCATAATCAAAAAGTAGATGAAATTTGCTAAAAAAAAATATTAAAACCACAGCTCGATATCTCCGTTCGTTTCAGCGTTATCGCCAATAGAATAATTTTAACAACTTTAAATAAAGAAACGATTATATATTTTTTAGAAAAAAAGTGGTACGCAACTGATATTTTTCCATGTGGATATTATTTCGGATTAGCCTGGTCAATTCTGCATAAAAATGATCTTTTGCGTTTTTCTTCTCAGGCACACCGTTCTTAATTAAAATAATTAAATTAAATTAGATGGGCGGAAACATGCCTATTACGTGAAGGTGGTCATTTTTAACAATTTTTATAAAACAAAATTTTGCATTATCAATGTTAATAATAATAATAAATAGTAGAGCTAATTTAATTTTATTATTTTAATTAAGAACGGTGTGCCCGAGAAGAAAAACGCAAGAGACCATTTTTATGCAGAATTGACCAGGCTAATCCGAAATAATATCCACATGGAAAAATATGAGTGGCGTACCACTTTTTTTTTTTAAATATATCATCGTTGTTAAATTTATTCTATTGGCGATAACGCTGAAACGAACGGAGATATCGAGCTGCGGTTTTAATATTTTTTCTAACTAATTTCATCTACTTTTCAAATATGGTATCATAATTATACCGTATGATTTATTTTCTCGGAGTAAAATCAAAAAATTTGTTATTATTGCACATTGCGCCCTCTAGCATTTTTTTTAGAACTATTACGGACAACTAAAGACGATTGGTGAAAGTGCATACATTTCTCTTCCAAACAGTCTTTAGTTTGCTAAAATCGTTTATAAGTTACAGCGATTTAACTGATTACACTTTCAACAGCCCCCCTCTTATTAAAGCCAGTACGCCAATGAGCATAAGGCCAAAATGATGGATAATTGTCCAAGCTTTTTAATGGTGTTATCAATGATATACCTTTATGTGGAATTTTTGGAGATATGTAAAATTTTAAAATTTACTTTTCAATTACGCCCTCTTGCGGCAAAATGCGGAACTTAAAAATAATTTCCAGCATTTTCTCTTGGGCACTTTTGTCATAAAAAAATTTACCGGGATGCTGTACGATTACTAGTTTCTGAGATATGGCCGGCGGTCATTCTTAGTTGACCACACAGCCACAGTTAATTTTCCAAAAAAAAGGTAAAATCAAACAAAACAGTTTAGAACCCCTGTTTATAAAAATTAACTAAAAATAAAAATAGAGATAAAGGAAATTATACAAGGTTTCTACTTATTAAATCCAAGATTCAACAAACGTATCAACTTTAGCGGCAGATTTATTTTTAGAAACCGTTATCGCAGTTTAGTTACCCTGTATATTTACATATTTTTAAAATCTACGAAGCACGTTTACTAAATAATGGGACTTTAAAATTTAATTGTACATAGCGTTTTCAAATAGCTATTATGTTTTTAGGAAAAAACTACTATGTCCTATATACCTTCTTATTTGGAAGCCCTGGTATAATTAATGAAATAATTATATAGAACATCGGCTTTAATAAAATACAGGGTGACCCATTTGTCAGTGTTTTTGCCTTTGCTAGTCATGGCTAACTACAAAAATAAAAACTATAGTTTTTTTCACAAAAATTTAATTAAAAATTAAAATAATGGCAAAACTAGTAAACTTAGATATAGGTATGACTTAACAATAATAAAAGATACTTACAATATTTATCAGACGAGCGTAATAAATATAGGGTGTTTTATTTTAAAATTTTGTATATTTGGAGGTCATCAGAAAACACCCTGTAGAAAATTTTAGGTACCTACCTAAAGATTTAAGGCAGTTTTTCTATCCCTAAACTTAAGAGCTTACAAGAAATTTTTGATTTTCGATACTCTTATTGAGAAATACAGGTAATTTTTTACTATCATATTTTTTCCAAAATTTTAAGAATTTTGCATTTTGCTTGGCAACGCTGCAAAAAATTAAAAAACTAAATATGGCGTCATATGGATAATTTTGTAAGAAAACAGAAAATGCTAAAATATTCAGGATGTTCCATTTAAAAAAATGTATCTTTTTATTGTCCTACTTTTCTGAACCATCCTGTATATTTAAAAATAATTTTAGAATATATATTTTTTTAAACCTCACAACTTTTATAAAAACTTGTTTTTGATATCTTTAATAGTAGAGCCGGTCAGACAAATGGGCCACCCTGTATTGATAAATTTGATAGATGTAAAGGAAAAATATAAGGCTTTTATTTGTACTAAATATGCATCACCAAATAAGGAACATATCCAAAGATTGCATACTAGTACGTTTCATGTTCACACGAGTAGCCGTACTGAATAGACGAATGATAAAAGTCACATAATAATTTACACCCTTTTATAAATATCCGTACATGCGCATTAATACATTTTTAAAAAGCCCCCCAACCCTAATCCACATGCCACAAGAAAAAATATAAAGCGCAACGCACGTCAGATCTCTTGCACTTACTTTTTAATTTTTCCATATTAAAATAAGAATTTAAAAAAGATATCTAGAACTGGAATACTGCATGCCTTAATCGTTTAGATACCGTTAAAACGGGGTTACTTTAGCACCTATACTTCAGCAGCTTGTCACCTTTTTTTTATTTTTATTATTGTTTTTTGTTATTTTTTTTAGTTTTTTATTTAATTTTAAGAAGCTGAAAAGCGTTATTGTCAATGTGATATAAAAATAATAAACTTAAAATGTTTTCTGCCTACTCTAAGCAGTGGCGGCGTCAGAAAAATAAAAGTGGGTGGGCATAAACGGCTCCGATATATTTAGGGTGGGCCGAGAATCATGGTATCTAACTATGGTTTCGTTTTTTAATATAGGTATATTTTTATCAATTCTCTAAACGAAAAGTAAAACTTATGATCTATAAAAGTAAGTATAGTAAAGTTTACTTTATACCGTTGACTTTGTTTGTAATAAATCAACTACCTGATAAATCATTATAAGTCCCAACCATGCACATTTAACAAAAGGTAGATAGCCGACGTCCCATATGGCCTGTACATTTAAAAATGACACCACCCTGGAGCGAATACGTTTTAGTAATATTCTGATAAAACAATTGGTAGGTACAGTTGGTAGTGTTGTAAATCACTAAATCATACTTAAGAAGAATACTCTCATTGAATAAAAATATTATTGCAGGTTCAAAATTATTTGCATTATTGAGGGCAAATTCGACTGGTGTCCATATTATACTTATTACATACATCATTTTGCCATAATAAAATAGATAAATGATTTTTAGCTTTCGCTATCATCATACGATTTTTAGCCAAATTTCTGTTCTATGTACTAGCCTTGTCTAAAACTTTAAAGATAAGAAATAAAATACTAGAAAGAAAGTTTTAGCGACAGGCGGACAAAGTAGTGCATCTATCACGCCAAAGGTAATGGGTTCCCTGGGGCACAGGTAGACAATAACAGGCTGTTTCCATCTTGTTAGAACGCATCAGAAAGTCATAACCTGTAAGCAATTAGGCAATCCAACGATGTGTCCAAATGGCGGCTGGCTGGCAAATACTGCGTCGTAATTGGTGCACGTGACTATATAAATAATATTGCTGGTGGCATTTAACGGGTGGCTCAATGCTTTTTACCAGCCAACCGCCATATTGAATCACGTGGTTTGGATTCCCTAATTCCCAGTACAGCGAAAATATGCTTTCAAGGTATTTTTAAAAATAAATATATGATGAAAACCTAATATCGATATCGCCTTATTTATATGAAAACTAAACTGAACTACTTAATAGGAAATACTATTTTTTTAAATCTAAAAAACGTATGGGTACTTGAAATGGTTTAAAAATTTGTCCGGAAGCTTTTAAAAAGGTGTTTTTCTTATTTCTTAAGATAAACAAGTAAACGCCTTCACATAAATTACAAATTTAAATGTGTTATTTAATAACAAAAATTATATTGCCAAAGATGGATTTACATATTCTGAGGGCAAATATGGGTGATAAAGAACATTTTTGTTATTTTTCTACTCATAATGGATAGATAAGACAAGTTATGCAATGTGTGAATCTATAATCGATAGCGTTATGGCTTATATTAAAATCAAACTGTCGGAAGCCTTGGAGGAGCTGTCTGCTTACTACGACTCCAACCACCTTAGACCAAACCCTAGTAAGACGCAGATTTGTGCTTTTCACCTCAATAACAAACAGGCAGGGCGAGAGTTGAACATTGCTTGGCGTGGAACCCAACTGCAACATTTTCAAGCGCCAAAGTACCTAGGCGTCACGCTGGACCGTACACTAAGCTTTAAGCAGCACTGCATAAATACAAAGGCCAAAGTAAGTGCGCGCAACAACATCCTTAGGAAACTCACAAATAGATATTGGGGAGCCGATCCACAAACCTTAAGAACATCCGCGTTGGCCCTATGTGTATCAGCCTCTGAATATGCAGCTCCGGTCTGGAGCGCTTCAAAACATGCAAAACACGTCGACACAGCCGTCAATGAGACTGCTCGGATAGTGACTGGATGCCTAAAACCCACCCCTATCCAAAAACTCTACCCTCCAATTGGAATCGCCCCACCACATATTCGACGTGAGGTTGCGGCCGATGTTGAAAGGAAAAAACAACAAAACGATCCAAGACACCCTCTGCTTGGCCATCAACCACCAAATAAACGTCTCAAGTCTAGAAAAAGTTTTCTTTTTCGAACAAAAGCACTGGAGGGTTCGGCGGAGAAAAATCGCGTGGAGAGGTGGAAGGAGGAGTTGGGTCAAAACAATGCACAGAATGTTAAAGAGGAACTTGCTTCCGGTAGCCAGTGCCCCTTTCCTGTATGGAGGACCCTAAATCGAATGAGAACTGGGGTTCCGAGATGCAAGACGAACATGGCTAGATGGGGACTACTTCCGGCCAACGAAGACACAAGATGCGACTGAGATGAAATCCAGGACCCGAATCACCTTTTGGTCTGCCCAAGGCTTGAACAGCCCTGCAGGATGGAGGACTTAGTTGTTGGAAATGACAAGGCCATAGCGGCTGCTAATTATTGGAAAATGAGTGTCTGAACCGGACACGAAAAGTAAAGTAAAGTAATCGAAACGTGTAGCTATTTACTATTGTCACTTGTCACTGATGTTTTCGTCTTTGTAAACTTATATAGTGTACATTTCATTGCAAGAACGACTTGTTCTAAATGTAATTTAAAAAGTTGTTTAAAAAAATATATAAATAATTTCTCTCTGATAATGAAGGAATAGGAACACATTTCTATAGCATTGAAAAATATACTTATTATCTTTCTTCCGGTCTTTATAACATTAACATAAGATATCTATGAATGAGTAAGCATAATGATTTTATTTTAAATAGGTAGGGTTATGATTTTTAACATAATTCCCCGCAAAAATTTGAAAAAAATCAGTTCCGATTGTTTCCAAATTTCAACGAGGATTTTATGTTATCTACCTGTTGTTTTATACCTATGCTCCCAACTTCACAGTAAATATGGGTGCAGGGTCGGCTTGAGAATATAGTTATCTACTTAGTAATACATTTTTATTTTGAATTAAAATGAACGAGACATAATAAACGAAATAAAAAGATCAATTATTATAATATATAATTATATTAATATTTTTTCGATTCAATAAAAATTAAGTTTTTACAGTTAAACTATATATGCTTAAAATTTACAAATGTTATTACACTTTAGACTACACACTAATATGGACAAAATGATAATTAGGGTTTTATATCAGTCAAAAGATCAACGGTTTAATGTAAACTATACTACTAGACGTTCTGCCGCATTGTTAAAGGTTCGCTGACGCTTTCATTATTGATGTGTAAAGCTGAAACATTTGTATTCAAACCATAGGCGTACCAATTTTTATAAATCTAAATTCAAAATGCAAAAAATTGTAATGCAATATTGCCCAAAGTCCTTGTAAATATACCTTATGATGCCGTGCAAGTCGCTTTTTTAAAAATAAACTTTCTATATTTAACGTTCTCCGCCGCGTGACAATAATGACATTTCGCCAACCAACAAAATCCCTCTAAACGCAGTTTCAACCGTGATTTTCTCGGAATCCACAGAAACAATTTTATAAAAACCTGTTTCATATTCAGCGGCGAATATAATTATTTCCAGCACATCGAGAATCCGGTTTCTAGTATCAGCCAGTGCGGAGATTTTAGTACCTGGAAAATCGATTAGTGGGATTTTGTTAGTTGGCAAAATGTCACCATTGTTCCGTAGGTAAGTTGTAATTTTTATTACGAATAGATGTTCTACTCTTAGGGTGACGCACAGCGTCCTTAAATATCATATCTTGAAAACTTTGTAGCATGCATCCTACGAGTAACAGTCGACAGGGGCGGTTCTAGACCCAAAATATTGGGGGGGCACCACATTGGCGTAGCCAGAAAATATGCTCGGGGGGGGGGGGGGGGGGGGGCGTAAGTAGAACATTTTTTTTTTGAAGAGAGGGATAGTCGGGACTATATGTATTCCATGGTATTGGACCTAGCGAAGAAGGCGAAAAAACGCCGCAGGCGAAAAATTTTCGGGGCCATGCCCAAAGTTCGTTTAAAATTCACCTAACTACTATCAAATATCGAAAATTAAATTATTACCTCTCCCCCTTTGCATGGTTGGATACATTTTTTTTTAATGTTTTTTTTTTGATATTCCTAGCAGGCTCTTTATTTAAAAAAAAAAACGTATTTTATAATTGTGAAAAATATGAATATTGGTGTCAATTCAAAATTGATGATTTTTTCAGAAATCATGTATTTTAGGAGCGTAGATCTAAGAGCAGTTTTTGGTGCAAATGCTTAGATTTGGAAATACTCCTTCTTAAGTGCCGTATATTTATATTCCTAATAAAGCATTCTCATTCCATCCCGCACTATTTTTTTATTATAAATTATCACACTTCTTCCATAAAAAATGTTTCAATTGAAATGTTTACCTTAATTTTTCTCTTAAGAAATAAATACCTAATTGTTTTTGTTCTAAAATTATTTTATTGCATTGGGTTATATTTTTATTAATTTAAAATAGCTCTAAAAAAGGGAAAACAAAACAGACAAGTATATAATAGAAAAATTCTATAAAATATTATTCTTTTTACTCATTTTTCTTTAAAATTGCATCAAAAATCAATAACTAAAACGATATGCGTGTGAGACCTTAATCTCTATATAAAACAGGTATTTTAGAAGGAAAAGTTTAAAAGCTAAACGTTTCCTACAAGACCTTTGTAATCTAAGCCAAGAATACATTATTTAAAGATTTAAATTAAGAATCCTTGCTTGAGATGAAAATGCAGCCCCCCCTTATATACGCCACTGGGCGCAGCCACAATTTTTGGTAGCCTTCGCAAGCAAATGCCGCCACAGCCCCAAATTTTTTAGGATCATGCTCAAATTGTGTCAAATTATGTAAATAATAAAGCACCCGGAATTTTTTTTTATCAGTGGCATAAATTTTATAGTTTTTTTTTAGAAATGTTGGGGGGTCCAGGGCCACCACAGCCCCCCCCCCCCCCCCCGTAGAACCGCCCCTGACAGTCGATGTAGCACAGTGACATTAGGTGAGTTTTTAAAGTTGAAATTCAGTTTCTTGTAAGTTTTAGTAACGTAGTTTAGTAATTGTCAACAATAGGTAAACGTTTATGTTAAAATTATAGTATCTAAGTTAATATTACCGCAGATAAAAAAGATGTAAGAACATAAAATTACTACTGTCCAATTTCTGATACAATTATTATTGATTTTCCAAAAGATTTCAGTGGTAATGTATAATGTAATACCAACTCACACAAATACGCCACTGGAAACCCTGTTCTAAATAAAAAGAATGTTGTTAATATTACTAAATACTTTTTATTGCAAGTGTCCAGTAAAAAATCCCCTAGAAAATCATATTCGGTGTGATGTACTAGCAACGTGTTAATTTATACACTATTGTGAATGAAAACACCACAAAATACCATTCAGACAATTAGTTTTTCCTAGTGCAAACTTAATACAAAAATTGTTAATGTATAATCTGAAACATGCGCTTATCATTAGATTATAATAAAAATCATTTCATCAGTGTAAAACTCATCCCATCAAAATTGCATTTTACCGTGCTTAAATCTTAAACGCGTTAGGCGGTAATTTAGACATTAAAAATACCGGTTTAACTTCAGCCCGTGTTAAAAAACATGTCTATTTTATTTTAACTTTTTCAGCTCACCATTCTGTCAAGAACATGGTCAAAAATCAAAATGCTTTTTCCTTGATATAAATATTGTCAAAGGGCATGCACGAAGCTTTAAGGGGGTCTCCTCAGCTCTCAGCTTCGAAAAATCGATTTTTTTTTGCTTCAATCGTTAGAATTATTATCCAAGAATATTCTCGCAAAGTTTCAGAGCCCGACTCGAACTAGTTTAGAAGTTACAGTTCCGAGGAGAGGCTCGCATGGGGCAAGCGCGAGCCAGGCCGCGCGCCCTCCCGTGTTCCGCGTAGGTGTCTTTTCTTTATTGTTTTTTAAAATTCCGTGCACGATTACAAATAAACTATAAAAGCTATATAAAAGGGAGACATTGTTTTTTAGATAATTTATTTGTGCACAGACTGAACTAAAAAAAAGTTTTAGAAATTTCATATTTTACAATGTTATTAACGAACTTATTGCTAAAAAAAGGTCGAAAAATCGAGTACTTTATTGAAAAATGACTAAAATATTTAAATTTCAACTTGCAATCACCATAATAGTCTATACTGTGCAGAAAAGCCTCCCGATTAATGAAGTACTTTAATTTTTGGTTTCAGATAAAAATTAAAGGCTGTATATCTTTCACGGAGTTTGAGTTGTCCGCGGCGAGCTGCTGCGCAAGATTGTTTATAAATCCGCCATTTTTATTTATTTTGACGTTCGGAAACCTTTTTTTTGTTGAATAAACATATGTTAAAAAATACGCATAAGATTATTTGTTTCTCTTGTTGTTTTCATGTTAAAAAAAATCCTAAAAAAACACCTTTTTTATAAGCCACTGATGAGGAGACCCCCTTAAATCGATAGTCAGGGATTGTGCCTAGACCATTGAGAAATGTCAAAAAAAAAACAAATTTGTTAAAATTGAGCAGGGGAATACGATATCTTTAGTCATTTTATGATTATCATTCATTCATCATATTATATTATATCATTCAGAACTGTCAGTAATACTGATAGGGTGAGGATTTCTGAATACACTAAACAGTTATTTGCATAACATTTGGTCTAACAAGATTTAAGGAATTTTTTGGTATTTTTTTTTTAGTCAAAAGTGTTTTAATTTTTAATAAACCCTTAAAAATTTGGATATCTAATCTTAAAAAAAAATTGATAAGTGTAATTAAGAGGTGATTTTTTTATATTTAATATGCATAACAGTAATTAATTTAAATTATCAGTTACAAAAGACAAATCATAGGCCTAAAAAAAATTTTTAAAGTCTAAATAGAATTATTTCTTATAGTAAAATAATATAATAGCTTAGATTTTAACCAGTACACCATGATAAGTTATACTATTATTGTTGTTCTCGTTGGTAAGTTTAAAATATATTAATTAATCTTGTAAATATTGGCCCAAGAGTAAAGTCGTCCATAGACACAAAGAGATATACAATACGCGTGCATCAACGCCTGTTGATGCACGAAGTAAATTATTGTAGTGACTTATTTGAACGCGCGTGCATTATTTATACCACGCACAGAGGTTGATGCACACGTACATCTCTCGGTGTCTGTGGCCGGCTTTAAAGGAACTAAAATATTTAACCCTATTTTGTGGTTAGAAATATAAAAACAAATTGTAGGGGTTCCTTTGGTTCCTATGATATCAATTTAAAAAATACTTTTAAATACAGGATGGCCCATTTGTGTGAAAGTCTCCCGTATACCGTACCGTCTCTACTATTAAATATATCAAAAATATTTTTTATAAAAGTTGTGAGGTGTAAAAAAATAGGTATATATTTTAAAATTATTTTTAAATATAAAGGATGGTACAGAAAAGTAGGACAATAAAAAGATACATTTTTTTAAATGGAACACCCTATATAATTTAGCATTTTTTTCCTCGCACAATTATTCATATATCACGCCATAATTTGGTTTTTCATTTCTTCCATTGTTGCCAAACAAAATGCAAAATTCTTAAAATTTTGGAAAAAACATATTAGTACAAAATTGCCTGTATTTTTAGAGTACCAATCAAAAATAGAAAATTTCTTGTAAGCTCTTAAGTTTAGGGATAGAAAACCTGACTCAAATCTTTAAGTACCTATAATTTTTGTACAGGCCCGGGTGTTTTCTGTTGACATCCGATATAGACCATTTTAAAATACAAATCTGTTTTTTCAAGTGAAACACCCTATATTTATTCAGGAGACAGGCAATAATTTTAATAGATACATTTTCGCATAGAGCTGGTAAGTAAACAATAATTTTGTCCAAATGAGGTATTTATTTTATTAACATTATCTCACTTGTGATTAGCTAAAACGAAAAATTGACAACGGTCAGGTCTTTTATCTCATGCATGGGGACAGATTAGCAGGTAGTTCAAAAAAACGGTACCTTCCCTAATTATTGTTGTCACTCAATCTCAATGATATAACTCAACCCTTATTTAATTGTCGTTATTGTAAATATTTTCCAAAAAAAGGTATGTAAACATTGTTATGGTTTAGAAAAAAAATAAATAATAGAAATCAGTTTAATACTGATATACTTAATCACATTTATTATTGTTTAAGAAGACAAACATTAATAAACAGGTAAGATTTTGTGATGAAAAAAAATTAGTTTTTGGTATACGAAAATAAATCACAAAGTTATTTATTACTAATTCTAAAGGTTTAAAGCAGGGTTGTAATAAATCACGATTTTATTGAAAAAATCAATAAACATGATTTATTCGGTTAAATCGTGATTTTTTTTATTTTTTCCTTAAATATGACAATAATGAACTTCCCAAACTTCGAAATCGCTTGGGAACCGAAAAAGCCGCTAAATTAGTTTTCCTGTATACAGGGTGATCCCTAAGTTGATACTTCTCTTTTAGCTGTATATAGAATAATAAACAACATTTTCAAATACCTTTTTTCAAAAAAACGGAAAAATAAGGTAGTTACATTCATTTATTACGACTATGGATCAAGTACGGTTCTGCCTAACTTGCCCGTTGAATAACATTAAGCAAACGCCGCACTTTGAAGACACTCACTCTAAATTAGCACCATATTTTTTAGTTCATTGTTTTCAAATTTTAAAATATTTCATGTGTCACCAATTTAAAATTAACTTGCTTCAGAAAAACACACCGCAGCGAATGGCCAAAATAAATAACTGACGATGTAAATGCATGACTAACAATACAAAACAAGGACAAAAACAATATAAAGTAAAGGGCTACGTTTTGATTACCAGGCCCGCACTTTTTTTTGTATATATATATATATATATATTGATTTAACCGACCTTACCAGACCCGGCATATTGAACAGGCCACCTCGAACCCACTAGAAGGACAAAGGTGCGGGGAGTGTATTTCATTTAAAAATAAAGTAATACGATCAAATAAACGAGGCAACCCGAGAGGGGTAATATTTATGCAAAACAAAAAAATATTCTATGTTCAACAAACGCTGATGACCCCAGTATAACAAACCGACTTCCTAGGCCCGTCTTCTTATCAATTATATGGCCAGCCAACGTTAACAGACCCTGCGGCGTTGCCACTACTATTTTCATATTTAATGCATTCTGGGATTGAAAAGTCGGTGATGTGAGGTTCAGGTCACTTGTGTAAGCGGTACGAACTGTAATAAGTATATAATATGACCTTGATTTTTGTTTTTTTTATTTTTAAGAGTACGTGTTATCCCGAATACACCGCTATATCACTCAACCCTATTTAATTACGTTTCCGGTTTGTTCGGATTGTTAATTATTACATCATTAGAAAAATTACGTACAAAATTAATCGCGAATAAAAAAATAATTAATAGCCGTATTCACTAAGGTACCCTAGATCAATTTATTGGTAACTTTATCAACCAGATATTTCTGTGGAAACAATTTTCAGCATTTTTTCTTTGGGAATTATCTTGTTGGTAACTTTACCAGCCAGATAATTTCTATAGAAACAGTTTTGTCTCAACAATGGCTTCTTTGGAAATTATCTTGTTGGTAAAGTTACCAAGAGATTGATCTGCCGGACCTAACCATCCTAAACTGACAGTTCTTGGTGTAAAATGACAAGTGTCAAAATAAGTTAAACAAATTAAGTATACTATATAAGTATTTTTTCTTCTTTAAATTTATCAAGAAACAAGAATTTTGGTGCGTCCTGTTTTTTTTTAATAGAATTAACACTATAATTATTTTCAACAATATCCCGGTAAAATTATTTATCGATTAGATAATTTAATTGCAAAAGACCAATTTAGCACAAGAGTCATATGCATACCATCAAAATCACCAAATGCATTAAGCGAAAGTAATTAACGTACTTTCGCTGCTCTGCTAAAATTATAATTGCTCAAAAAAATGAAATAGCTTTTATTCAAAAAATTTCTCGTTTATCATGTATATTTCTAAATTTTACTTTCGTTTTTAAAATACGCATGCCTTTTTTATCATCAAAATAATCCAACATTTTTCTAAATCAAAGCCATAATCTGAAAATTTCCCTCATGTATAAAAAATGCCATAAGAGGTGTGCAATTTCCACTGAATTACAGTGGAAATTGCATCACTGGAAATTGCACTGTAGCAACCATAGCAACAAGTAATAAAGAAGTCAACTTTGACGTTTCTATTTTAATAATAATTATTTATATGTTGAAATAAAAATTCCCCAAAACCATAGCAACAAATAATAAAAAAGTCAACTTTGACGTTTCTTCTTTATTAATAATTATTAGGCAATCCAACGATGTGTCAAAAGGGCGTTTGGATGGCAAATACTGTTTTGTAATTGGTACACGTGACCATAAAAATAATGTTGCTGGTGGCATTTAACGGGTGACTCAATGCTTTTTGCCATCCAACCGCCATATTGAATCACGTGGTTTGGATTCTCTAATTTGAAAGCCGATCGTTTGAAAAATGAGTCGTTTTGGTGAATTTAGTGAAGATGCGATTGATGTAAATATAGAAAAACTATCTCGCCCAATACAAAGAAAAGCCGATCGTTCGTATGGAAACAATTCATGGAGTTTTGTGTTGTTAGAAAGTATAAACTAGAGCGGGAAACATCAGTGCATGAGATTGCTAAAGTACTTAAAGATTGGGGCTACAACATGCGAAAAAATAATGGCGATGAATATAAAGAAAGCACAATAAAAGTAATGTGGAATTTAACTGCAAAAATGGTGATGGAGGAATACTTTGAAAAATATGGTATTAAAATAGATTCTTTTGAAGATCAAGAGTTTAAAGCTGCCAGGTATGCAAAAAATGCTAAAAGAAAGGAATTGCAAAAGCACGAGGATAAAAGAAAGGTCAGTTCAATTGCCCTAAAATATAATGAAATGAAAATGTTAATTGACAATTGCAACGAATGTACCCCAGAAGGTCTGCAAAAAAAGTTGTTTTTTATATTCTCCTATGAATTGGCATGGAGAGGGGGAGAGGGCAGCAAAACCTTATTGGATTTTTTTTTAAAAGAATTTGACAATGGGGGGCAAACAATAGGTAGAATAGAATACAATCCCATATTCAGCAAAACGACACAAGGTGGCTCCAAACCGTGCGCTCCATCTAAATGGCTAGTCGCTAATAAGAAATATCCCGATCTTTGTCCAATCAGATTGTTTAACTTGCTAAAATCAAAACGAGAAGGTATTGAAAATGATCGTTTATTTTTAACGGTCAATCCATTTTGGAAAACTGGAAGTTGATGGTATAAAAACAGTCCTGTTGGGTGAAATGAAATAGCAAAATGGACTACTCAAGCAAAAACAGTGGCACTAGACGTTAAAAAAACAAAAATTACTAATCACTCACTTAGGGCTACAGCCGTGTCAAAACTTGCAAAAAGCGGTATTGTAGAACAGGAACTTATAAAAATGACTGGCCATGCTAGTTCCAAATCAATTGCCTTTAAATGGATCAAGAACATCATGAAGCCATTGTAGAAAAAATGAGAACAGATAGCACCCCAAAATCCAGTGAAAAAACATCAAGCACTCAAGAGAACCTATGTATTATGGACTCAAATAAGACCACACAATATATAATAAATTACAATAATTGTAATATTACTTTTAATAAATAAAAAACAAAGATAAAATGTCAACGTGTAAGCTATTTATTCTGTAAATTTTCTACCGAATACCATTCGTGCATAAAAATTTCTAGAAAATTCTGAAAAATGAAATGTTTTTTGGAAACCGCATTCGTTTATTTTCATTGTTGCTTCAAAAAATAGCCCTCCTCCTTCGGAGTCGGGCAATTTATAGTTTGAAACAACGATGAAAATAAACTCATGCAGTTATCAAAAAATATTTAATTTTCCAAAATTTTCGGAAATTTTTATGCACTTATGGTATTATCCCCGAAAATTTCCTACATGAAAAGCATCGTATAAAAGTTATGGCCAACTTTGGTATTTCAAATAGAATAACCGGTTTTATTTAGCATTTGTTGGACAGCGTATTAAAATCTAAGCATAATTTGTTAATAATAATCTATACCTTTTTCTTTAAAAAATAATTTCATGAACTTAACACAAGTAGAGATTTTAAGATTTTTTTTTAATTGATTATAAATTCAAACCGATTAAAAATATGGATGGTGGCATATTAGACATTTAGATATCCGGTATAACCGAGGTGATACAAACGTCAAAATATAATATATTAAAAGTTCAAAGTCAATTAGGCCTAATACCAAATTTTTGAAAATATAACTTTATTCGTTTTCTAGATCTTCTATTAGGCCACTCAACATAAATCACCCTGTATGTGTATATTCTTAAAGGCGAAATGCATTAATTTCACCTATTCTATTTTTAGCTATTGTCTGGAATGCAAATGCGCGATTGCCAAATTAAGGGACGGTTAACGTCGGTAATAAATGAATGTATGTGTCTGGCGTATAAGTCTCATTTGTATAAAACAGCACTGACCTCTAGGCGGTTGATGGCTCGAACTAAAACTGCATTAAAACGCAAGTGTTACCGATTTTCTAAGCCCACCTAATTTTTGTTCCCCTTTCATCCCCGCGTCCCTCTCAACAATTCTCTATGGGTAAACGCTCTCGAGCCCGAAGGCGGGTCTGACAACGTCGATTTTGGCTTGGGAAGTCGGTAGGGTATAGCGTTTTGGGTCTGCATAGTCGGTCAAACAAATCTATATATATATATATATATATATATATATCTTAAGATGGAAAGTTCTTGTGTATAAACACCTAGGTTGAAATTCAGAAAAAAGTATTTCCTCGAGCCGGATTCGAACCGACAACCTCCGTATATCCAGTACAGAGCGCTAACCAATTGCGCCATCAAGGAAGTAGGTTCACAACGGCAAGTCGGGAAACACTTTCGTCCGAAAATTTTAAATATTTACTGAAATACGCACAGTGATAGATATTGTAAATCATTTTTACCCTTTTTAAACAACAACATTACCGTTTCGGCAACCAGATGTATGCTTTTCAGGCGGCTGATTAATACCTATCGGTTCTTTTTCGTAAGAAAATAAAGTATGTATATATCTTAAGATGGAAAGTTCTTGTGTATAAACACCTAATTTGAAAATTCAGAAAAAAGTATTTCCTCGAGCCGGATTCGAACCGACAACCTCCGTATATCCAGTACAGAGCGCTAACCAATTGCGCCATCAAGGAAGTAGGTTCACAACGGCAAGTCGGGAAACACTTTCGTCCGAAAATTTCAAATATTTACTGAAATACGCACAGTGATAGATATTGTAAATCATTTTTACCCTTTTTAAACAACAACATTACCGTTTCGGCAACCAGATGTATGCTTTTCAGGCGGCTGATTAATACCTATCGGTTCTTTTTCGTAAGAAAATAAAGTATGTATATATCTTAAGATGGAAAGTTCTTGTGTATAAACACCTAATTTGAAAATTCAGAAAAAAGTATTTCCTCGAGCCGGATTCGAACCGACAACCTCCGTATATCCAGTACAGAGCGCTAACCAATTGCGCCATCAAGGAAGTAGGTTCACAACGGCAAGTCGGGAAACACTTTCGTCCGAAAATTTCAAATATTTACTGAAATACGCACAGTGATAGATATTGTAAATCATTTTTACCCTTTTTAAACAACAACATTACCGTTTCGGCAACCAGATGTATGCTTTTCAGGCGGCTGATTAATACCTATCGGTTCTTTTTCGTAAGAAAATAAAGTATGTATATATCTTAAGATGGAAAGTTCTTGTGTATAAACACCTAATTTGAAATTCAGAAAAAAGTATTTCCTCGAGCCGGATTCGAACCGACAACCTCCGTATATCCAGTACAGAGCGCTAACCAATTGCGCCATCAAGGAAGTAGGTTCACAACGGCAAGTCGGGAAACACTTTCGTCCGAAAATTTCAAATATTTACTGAAATACGCACAGTGATAGATATTGTAAATCATTTTTACCCTTTTTAAACAACAACATTACCGTTTCGGCAACCAGATGTATGCTTTTCAGGCGGCTGATTAATACCTATCGGTTCTTTTTCGTAAGAAAATAAAGTATGTATATATCTTAAGATGGAAAGTTCTTGTGTATAAACACCTAATTTGAAAATTCAGAAAAAAGTATTTCCTCGAGCCGGATTCGAACCGACAACCTCCGTATATCCAGTACAGAGCGCTAACCAATTGCGCCATCAAGGAAGTAGGTTCACAACGGCAAGTCGGGAAACACTTTCGTCCGAAAATTTCAAATATTTACTGAAATACGCACAGTGATAGATATTGTAAATCATTTTTACCCTTTTTAAACAACAACATTACCGTTTCGGCAACCAGATGTATGCTTTTCAGGCGGCTGATTAATACCTATCGGTTCTTTTTCGTAAGAAAATAAAGTATGTATATATCTTAAGATGGAAAGTTCTTGTGTATAAACACCTAATTTGAAATTCAGAAAAAAGTATTTCCTCGAGCCGGATTCGAACCGACAACCTCCGTATATCCAGTACAGAGCGCTAACCAATTGCGCCATCAAGGAAGTAGGTTCACAACGGCAAGTCGGGAAACACTTTCGTCCGAAAATTTCAAATATTTACTGAAATACGCACAGTGATAGATATTGTAAATCATTTTTACCCTTTTTAAACAACAACATTACCGTTTCGGCAACCAGATGTATGCTTTTCAGGCGGCTGATTAATACCTATCGGTTCTTTTTCGTAAGAAAATAAAGTATGTATATATCTTAAGATGGAAAGTTCTTGTGTATAAACACCTAATTTGAAAATTCAGAAAAAAGTATTTCCTCGAGCCGGATTCGAACCGACAACCTCCGTATATCCAGTACAGAGCGCTAACCAATTGCGCCATCAAGGAAGTAGGTTCACAACGGCAAGTCGGGAAACACTTTCGTCCGAAAATTTCAAATATTTACTGAAATACGCACAGTGATAGATATTGTAAATCATTTTTACCCTTTTTAAACAACAACATTACCGTTTCGGCAACCAGATGTATGCTTTTCAGGCGGCTGATTAATACCTATCGGTTCTTTTTCGTAAGAAAATAAAGTATGTATATATCTTAAGATGGAAAGTTCTTGTGTATAAACACCTAATTTGAAAATTCAGAAAAAAGTATTTCCTCGAGCCGGATTCGAACCGACAACCTCCGTATATCCAGTACAGAGCGCTAACCAATTGCGCCATCAAGGAAGTAGGTTCACAACGGCAAGTCGGGAAACACTTTCGTCCGAAAATTTCAAATATTTACTGAAATACGCACAGTGATAGATATTGTAAATCATTTTTACCCTTTTTAAACAACAACATTACCGTTTCGGCAACCAGATGTATGCTTTTCAGGCGGCTGATTAATACCTATCGGTTCTTTTTCGTAAGAAAATAAAGTATGTATATATCTTAAGATGGAAAGTTCTTGTGTATAAACACCTAATTTGAAAATTCAGAAAAAAGTATTTCCTCGAGCCGGATTCGAACCGACAACCTCCGTATATCCAGTACAGAGCGCTAACCAATTGCGCCATCAAGGAAGTAGGTTCACAACGGCAAGTCGGGAAACACTTTCGTCCGAAAATTTCAAATATTTACTGAAATACGCACAGTGATAGATATTGTAAATCATTTTTACCCTTTTTAAACAACAACATTACCGTTTCGGCAACCAGATGTATGCTTTTCAGGCGGCTGATTAATACCTATCGGTTCTTTTTCGTAAGAAAATAAAGTATGTATATATCTTAAGATGGAAAGTTCTTGTGTATAAACACCTAATTTGAAATTCAGAAAAAAGTATTTCCTCGAGCCGGATTCGAACCGACAACCTCCGTATATCCAGTACAGAGCGCTAACCAATTGCGCCATCAAGGAAGTAGGTTCACAACGGCAAGTCGGGAAACACTTTCGTCCGAAAATTTCAAATATTTACTGAAATACGCACAGTGATAGATATTGTAAATCATTTTTACCCTTTTTAAACAACAACATTACCGTTTCGGCAACCAGATGTATGCTTTTCAGGCGGCTGATTAATACCTATCGGTTCTTTTTCGTAAGAAAATAAAGTATGTATATATCTTAAGATGGAAAGTTCTTGTGTATAAACACCTAATTTGAAAATTCAGAAAAAAGTATTTCCTCGAGCCGGATTCGAACCGACAACCTCCGTATATCCAGTACAGAGCGCTAACCAATTGCGCCATCAAGGAAGTAGGTTCACAACGGCAAGTCGGGAAACACTTTCGTCCGAAAATTTCAAATATTTACTGAAATACGCACAGTGATAGATATTGTAAATCATTTTTACCCTTTTTAAACAACAACATTACCGTTTCGGCAACCAGATGTATGCTTTTCAGGCGGCTGATTAATACCTATCGGTTCTTTTTCGTAAGAAAATAAAGTATGTATATATCTTAAGATGGAAAGTTCTTGTGTATAAACACCTAATTTGAAATTCAGAAAAAAGTATTTCCTCGAGCCGGATTCGAACCGACAACCTCCGTATATCCAGTACAGAGCGCTAACCAATTGCGCCATCAAGGAAGTAGGTTCACAACGGCAAGTCGGGAAACACTTTCGTCCGAAAATTTCAAATATTTACTGAAATACGCACAGTGATAGATATTGTAAATCATTTTTACCCTTTTTAAACAACAACATTACCGTTTCGGCAACCAGATGTATGCTTTTCAGGCGGCTGATTAATACCTATCGGTTCTTTTTCGTAAAAAAGGGTAAAAATGATTTACAATATCTATCACTGTGCGTATTTCAGTAAATATTTGAAATTTTCGGACGAAAGTGTTTCCCAACTTGCCGTTGTGAACCTACTTCCTTGATGGCGCAATTGGTTAGCGCTCTGTACTGGATATACGGAGGTTGTCGGTTCGAATCCGGCTCGAGGAAATACTTTTTTCTGAATTTCAAATTAGGTGTTTATACACAAGAACTTTCCATCTTAAGATATATACATACTTTATTTTCTTACGAAAAAGAACCGATAGGTATTAATCAGCCGCCTGAAAAGCATACATCTGGTTGCCGAAACGGTAATGTTGTTGTTTAAAAAGGGTAAAAATGATTTACAATATCTATATATATATATATCACTGTGTGTATATATATATATATATTCCCAACCAACTATACAAGTTTATTACTTAGATTTTTTACTTCTCTAACTCGGCTATTTTTAAGATTTTTGAAAAAATGTATTTGAAAATGTTATTTATTTTAATGCCTTCTATACACAGCTAAAAAAGAAGTATCAACTTAGGAATCACCCTGTATAAGCATTACAATTGACTTACTAATACTATATTACCATAAACTGTTTTTGTTCTCTTAGTTTAATTTATGAATATTTTTACGCTGGACTGATGATTAGTTGCGTTGTTACACTTAAATAATGTAGCTAAAAACTTCGTTTTAAATAAACTATTTTCCTTTTTTTTTTAAATTTCCTGAAGAGGGTTTTGCTTCGGCGACTTGTTTTTACAGCAATTTATAATTTTAATAAAATCACTATTAAAATTGAAAAAATCAGTTTTTTAAATCATGACAACCCTAGTTTAAACTATGGTAAACTATTTTTTTATATGCATTTTCTAGATTCTGATGCTATTTTATTTAGAAAAAAATAAATCACAGAAATTTTAAAACTTTATAAAAAAATACATAAGTAAACTAAATTATATACAGTGTTGCCCAGAAGTCCGGAATACCATTAATATAGCCCTAACCTGTAACTTTTGGGGAAAACGCTCGGACAAGTCAATTTAGTTTTATATATGCTCACATTTTGACGTTATTCGTTTGTTTTTTATAGACATTTGTCAAAGATATGAAGACATCGATCTTTTTTTAAATGGAAACATACAGCTTGTGACACATCTTTGAAAGCTAATACCTCTTACAGTATGCTCATAAATTTTGGCGCGATTCTGTCAATCTATAAAATGGCGACTGTTAAAAGTTTTTTAAAAATCTCTATTTAAATAAGCGAAAATGATAAATCATTGATGTTTTATTACCTTTCAAGGGAAGAAATCTTCATTGTTTCACGTTTTGACATTTTGTGACTTAACAATAGTTATAGTTATGGTTTATTTGTTAAATATTTTGTCAAAAAAAAATATATAACGAAGCAAAACACTTCACTTTGACTTCTTATTTTATCTCCACATCCTTACTATATCAAGACTTCGATACGCTGTCTTTCCGACAAAACCACTTTTGTTTAAAAAATTGTAAAATAATACTTCGGAAATACCTAAATTAATTTTATCTACTTTCATTTAGTAATATGAACAGTTCTGTAAATTGTTTTGTAAGGGCATCTATTACAGCACTTATTACAGCACTAGTGCTGTAATAGATGCCTTTACAACACTAGTGCTGGAATGGAAAAAAAAACGGTTTTATTAAAATTTTGCTGTTAAATAAAACCACACTTTTTAGAAAAATGATTTATTATTAACAATTATAAAATTAATTACCAATTGTTAATTAAAGTATAACACTTAAGGTTTATTATAAACATTAATAATACACTTTTTATAGTTAGAAATTTGTATACCAGAAGTGGATGTGATGGAGCCCTTTACGTTCGAATTTCCAATGAATAAATCCGTGTCTGACCAGTACCTCCTAAAAGTACCTCCTAAAATATAAAGCCTCAGTGCTGTCGTGTGACGTCATAGAATTTAGGCTGGCTATTTAATGTGGTGTAATAGAATAATTATGAGTTAGGTGGTAGTATTATTTAGTAAAAAGTTCCAAATACTTCTTTTAATTTGTATATACAGAGGGTTTAAGAATATGCAATCTAAACGCCACCTCTTGCTACCAGTGACGGCTCGTTAGTTGGGAAAAATATATTTTTCTGGTCTCCTCAGATAGCATAGTAAAAAATAATAGTAAAAAATATATATATGCAGTTCATCATTGAAGTTTTATTTTTATTTTTTGATCTCCTTTGTATGTTACATATAATTATAAAAGTTGGAGTAATATTGAAAATAAAACAACTTGACATTAGTTATAAGTATAACACTATAATTTGTTTTTTAAATAAAGGTCACTATCAGGTTGTTATGTCACTTTTTGGTAGATTTAGCGGTAATTATTTAGTAAGGGTATGTAGTTTTCGTTTCTTATTTTTACCTAAGCAATCATTTTTTTTACCACAGTAATTTTTTATGAATGTATTTAAAATACTGCTAAGTATAATTTTTGGAACATTTACTTGTGAATGTTCATTACATTTTGCCAAAGGAGCTAGAAGTTCTTGTTCCGTAAGGTATTTAATAAGTAAATTACACAGAAAGGCTTTTTTATTAAAAGTATCCAAAAAGATATCTTCAAAATCTTGAATTAATTTCATAAAAATAATGTAACTAGTTGACACTATAGCTACTACTGATTTACGAGGGTACATTAATCCCCCACGATTTAGATTATTAATAAGATTGTAATTGTCTTCAACTATACAGGGTTCATTATAAACCAGTGTCTTTTTGCAAATGTTACACTTTAATTTTTTTAAAGTAATGTAGCAGCAGTATCCACTTAAGTAGGTTATAATGGCCATTTCGTTCTTTACTGCTTCAAGATCACAGTTTTCTACAGTTATTTTAGGGAATAAAAAAAATAAATTGAATAAAATTGAACATAAAACCATAGTATTGGGTGAATATCTATATCTTTCTTTTGCGGTGTTAATCAAACTAACTTGTTCAGAAATAAAATTTATGCTTTGGGTAATTTGGTCATCAGTCAAATTTTTTAAATTTTCTAGAATATCTAACACAAACACAACAATCTGATCCTATGTTTTTAATTACCGGCATTGAAAAAGGTTTCTCTGATAATGACTTTGTTAAAGAATTTATTCATCTAAATAACGAAGTTGAACTTGAATTAGGCTACAAAGTACTGGATAAGATTAAAGTTATAGCAAAACGCCAATGCCGCAACCCAAACAAAGAAAATTGGATATTGCAAGCACCATCGAATATCGCAAAATGGTTTCTCAAGAAAGAAAAAATCAATTTTGATTTGGTAAAAGTATTTGTACAGGAACATCTAAATTTAGCTATTTGCTTCCGATGTTGTAGTTTTGGGCACGTATCTAAGTACTGCAATGAAAAGCAATGCTGTCATAAATGTAGTGAGGAACATGCAGCCAAGGATTGTACTAGAACCAATTTTAAATGCCCAAATTGTATTAAAATGAAATATAATGAGAATGATTGTCAACATTCTGCGCGAGACACAAATTGCCCTGTGTATAAAAGAAAACTGGATAGATATAGAAACCAGATAAATTACACGGATGATTTTTTACAAGTGTAAAAGAAGACAACATCGAGAAAAAGCAACTAACCAAAAACATTAAACAGAAAATGAGCATAATACATCAAAATGTGCAATCAATTGGAAATTCAATTGATAAGCTGAATGATATGCTACAAGACCATCCCGAGTGTAAAATAATGTGTGTGACTGAACATTGGAAGACAGAAATACAATTACCAAAATTAGCAATCAGAAACTTTAAACTATTCTCGATGTTTTGCCGAGAAGAAGGACAGCATGGTGGAACCGCAATATATGTTAAACAAAATATAAAGTGTAAAGCAAGAACCAAATTAAACAGGCTATCTGTCAGTGGCGCATTTGAATGTGCTGCAGTCGAGTGTCAGTTGGGAAAAATAAGTGCGTTGGTTATAACTATTTATAGGCCCCCCAATGGGAACATAAAATTGTTTTTAGATAAGCTTGAAAATATTTTATTTACCACTTTTAATGAAACGGGACTGATTTTTATATTAGGTGATTTTAACATAGAAATGATAAAAGAAAACAAATCTAGAACGGATTTCTTATCATTAATGTCTTCCTTTAACTTTCAACCAAAAATATTAGAAAATACTAGAATAACGAGTAATACTTCCAGTTGTATAGATAATATATTTACAAATTTTGAGCAGATGGAAACTTTAGTGTTTGAGAATTTTATATCAGACCATACAGCGCAGAAGCTCATTTTTGAAACGGAATATCATAACGGAGATGCCCAAATATACCGACGTTTTTTTAGAAATGAAAACAAAAATGAATTTCTGCGCTGTCTGAGTGAGCAGGACTGGTTGAATGTCTATGAGGTTGAAAGAAATGATGTAAATGGACAGTGGCGTGCATTTATGAATAATTGTATTAATATATTTCAACAGTATTTCCCTCTAAAGCTATGTTCGAGAACAAAAGTTTCAAAAATGTTTGAGGATAGGGAAATTATTAATTGTAAACGCGAATTAGATTTATTATTAACACTATCAAGACAGCATCAAAATTATAAAGACCAATATAAGGAAAAGAAAAAAGATTATGATAAATTGTTAAAAGAGTCTCGAACAAAACAATATGCCAATAGAGTAAACAGTACAGATAATAAAATGAAATGTATGTGGACGATTTGTAATGAAATTATAGGAAAAACTAACCAAAGCTCGGACATGGAGATAGAGGGAGAACCGGAGGTAATAGCAAATAACTTTAACGAGTATCTAATATCAGTCATACCTGATCTCATGAAAAATGTATCAAGTGTTCCGTTTAACTGTAATATTGTCAATAATGATAAATCAATGTTTTTAAATCCAGTAACAACAAGTGAAATATGTGAAATAGCGAAGAAAATAAAAAATAAACATAGTTCCGGTTTTGATGAAATTCCTACCAGCATCGTAAAGCTTTCTATTAGTGTATGTAAGAATACTATTTGTTATATAATGAATAACTCTTTTAAGTATGGTATATTCCCTGAAAATTTAAAAGTTGCACTAATAAAACCAGTCTTTAAAAAGGGTGATACAGAACAAATGGATAATTATAGGCCAATAAGTTTATTGACAGGGTTTTCAAAATTATTTGAAATGGCAATGTGTTCAAGATTAATAAATTTTCTAACGAGCAGTAATATATTTAGTAAAAATTAACATGGTTTTTTAAAGGGACGATCGACTCAAACTGCAATTTTTCAGTTTATTCAAACAGTTCTGAATCACCTTGAAGATGGTAACATAGCTGAGTAGAGGGAGATGATTCGTTCACCATCCACCATTTACACCAAGGCCTCTGCGCATGCCCAGACAGTGCGCAGGCGTGTGTCATATGTCATACGTCATCTGTCATCTGTCATACATCATCTGTCATATGTCAAATGTCACACTCTTGGACGTTAGCTACTTTGGCATTAGCTACTTGGGCGTTAGCTACTTGGGCAATAATATTCTTTATTGACCACGTGTTAAGGATGATGTCATATTATGTTTAGGAAAAGATGACGGCTGCCACCTGTCAATTAAGATATGTCAAGACCACCTGTCACTTGTCAAATGCTAAAATTAAAATCCAACACGTAGGTCGTATTTAGGATGACGTAATAAGTCGTTTAAAGAAAACCCGAACGCGATCGGTCAACTGGTTTGGAAGATATAGTTTTTTGCGATTAGTGCCCTTATGCCTCGAGACGAAGCGCTGAAATTCTGGTTGTAGACAGAGGTATATTGGACCTATCTAGAAGTGAAAGATTTTTTCAAATATCTCAAGTACTAACGGCGTTAGATGTATTAAACCATTAAGGCCTTAACACAGCACAGTCGTGCAAAGCACTGATAATGTTTATTTCTTAGTAGGAATATACCTCGTATATTAATTATATTTACAAATTACTGTACCACCAGTAAAATCGTCAAAGTGTCAAAACGGCACATCTAAAAATTTTAATTTTTTCAGTATTTACATTAATAATCTATACCTATACAACCTCATAATCAAAATACATCCAAGTATTCGAATTATCAGTAAAACCATAATAACTGTCAAAACGGCACCTCAGATATTTATAATTTTATCTAATATATTCATTATTAAGCCATACCTATAGAACCCCGCAATAAAAAAATAAGGACATTTTGGAAATGCGCAGAAGCCGAAATCGGTGTTTCGGAGTTAAATACGAGGAAATATTATGCGCATATAGCGAAAAAAGTACCTTCGGTACTCCGGATGCCAAAGGGCACCTTTTAAATATATATTTGAAAAACACTTCATTTCGACATTTTTGGGAAAAATTAAACGAAAAACATAATAGGGCAGACGCCTTATAAAATATATTAGAATCTTTAGATATCACGCTTTAGTAAAAAGACTTGTTCTAACAAGATGATGAGCTCATCAAGCGAAAAAATCAACTTGTATGTAATTAATATGCAAATCATTAGTGATCGGAGATTGTAAGTATTTTTCCAACTATCACGCTATGATGACCTCAACACGAGGAGAAAGTCACCCGGCCTGCAACGTGTTTCGCGGATGTAATTAATATTCAATGTCGTGACTGGTACGTACAAAGTGAAGGGTATAGGGTATAAATACAGTGGAAAACAGGCAAGTAGCATCAGTTATCATCGAGCAGAAGTCGTGACTTGTTGTAAAGATTAACAAACAGTGTAAAATTAATAATATCGTAAGTACCATATTTATTATTATATATATATATTATATTGTGTGTTATTTATCTATCTGAGCCATGCATTAAATAAAGAATTCGTTCTAAACAATCAATATCTGCATTATTTAAGGGTAATATAGGGTGTAAAAGAGTACTAAAGGGTATATAATATATAAGTGGTTATTAAAGGGTTATATCGATGCTCGCCAAATATTATGTTATGATGTGAACGCTAATTATTATTTAAAACAATTTTGCAGAAAATGTTTGTTTGTGAACACTGTAAGCGCTCCTACACCAGAAAGGACAGTCTCAAACGCCATGGAGATTGCAGACGTGAAGCCAGAGTCTGCCAAACTTGTGAAGCCAGTTTTGCATCAGAAGGGGCTCTTCGGCGACATCAGCAAGAAAAACAACATAGAGCCCCCAAAAGACAAACGATGCCTTCACAAGGACCCATGGCCAAGAGGGCTAGACTCGTTTCGTCAGATGGTAAGTTATTGCATAATATTGTGTAAGATTAGGTATTACATCATATTGCGTAAGATTAATCAGATATTGCATCATACTGTGTAAAATTAGATATTTTATCATGCTATTATAAAAAGCGATAAGACACTCCTAGGCAACCCGTCTAAATTATTTGCTATAACTACCTACATATGTCTCGCTCTTATATGAACATCATCAGAGAACAGGAAATTAAAACAAAACAATACGAAGGCGTCCTTACAGATATTTTTAAGTGTAATAATTGTATAAAAAGTTATCTAAGCGAATATTGTAATTTATTTCAGAACCATCAACGTCAGGTTCATCTTCGCAGCAGCAGAGGCATTGCAGCGATTGCAAGCTAGATGTGCCTGTCTCCCGCTGGTCCAGCCACCTAAGGACCTTACGCCATCGGGAGAACTGCTGTGCAGTGCAGGAGGAAGGTGTAGAACTAATTAAAACATCATTCCGGAGCCGAATTGCTACCTATCGACTTTCCACAAACCAAGATCCCACCAACGTCCCCAGGTTCCTGGCTCATCTAAAAGAAAAATTTACAAGGTTGGTGGGAGGCATTGTTTCAAAATATGAACAACTGAAAGTCGGGGTAGAGCTTTTCGGCCGCTTCCTCCTGCAGACGAACGAGTCGGCTGAGGACAAGTCCTTTAACACAAAGTATGTGCTGGTGAATGGAGCGACGGACCTGGAGGAGCTGTTTGGACAGTTTACTGCCATCCTGGACCGTAAATACTCTGAATTTGCGGAAAAGGACAGTGGTAAGTACTATTGTAAGCGTTTAAAAAATATTAACTAGCACATTTTTAATTCATTATACTTAACAATGTTTCTATTGTTACAGGGTGGACTCTTCAACAGCTCCTACACCTAGAATTAGGCATTAACAAGATCAATCCTCTAAAGGCATCATCCTACATCCCGCTACCAAAGGAGATTGAAGCAAAGAGAGCTGTTTTAAACATTCAAAACACAGACCTAAAGTGTTTTATGTGGAGTGTCTTGGCAGCCTTGCATCCGGTTCATTGGACTCAAAATGCAAATAGAGTCGCGAACTATATGCCTTTTGAGAACGAACTTGACTTTACAGGTATGGAATTTCCGATTAAACTTAGTGACATAGCTAAATTTGAGCGCCTTAATAATATTTCTATCAATGTTTATGGCCTAGAAAAAGTCTATGACAATGGTAAAAATAGTATTGAAGTCGTGGGTCCCTTATACTTTACTACATCTCGTAAGGAGAGGCATGTAAATTTGTTATTAATTAGTGATGATTATGAAAATAGTCATTACTGTTTAATAAGAAACATGTCTCGACTGGTCTCAAGTCAATTATCTACACGTCATGGTATAAAGTATTTATGTGATGGTTGTCTAACTTACTTTTATTCAGAGCAAAAATTAAAAGCTCATCAAGAACATGATTGCGGACACGTTTTGGCTAAAGTACCGACAACAGATTTAAAAAAGAATAAATACGGAGAAGAGGTCCCCGAGAATATTTTGAAATTTACAAATTTTGAAAAGAAATTAAAGGTACCTTTTGTTGTTTACGCTGACTTCGAGACAATCCTTGAACCCTTGGATACAGAGCAAAATGAGTTGGACCCTGATACATCCTATACTGTTAGAACTCATAAACATGTACCCTATTCCTTTGCATACTACATTAAATGTGATTTTGATGATGCCTATTCAAAGTACCAAAGTTATAGAGGACAGGACGCACACAAAGAATTTGTAAAACGGCTAGATGTTGATTGTAAATCAATATATAACCATTTTATGAAGGAGGTGGTGCCTATGTTACCTATAACAGCGGAACAAGAGAATATGCATCGACAAACACCAACCTGTCACATTTGCGAAAAGCCATTTAATGTAGAGGCAAACGATAGAGTTCATGATCATGATCATACAACAGGGCTATATCGAGGCCCCGCCCACTCTGTATGCAACCTAAATTATAAAATCCCCAATTTTATTCCTATTTTCTTTCATAATATGTCTAATTTTGATTCCCACCTCTTTGTCAAGGAGTTAGCTTGTGCTGAGGAAAAGTTGGACGTTATCCCTCAAAATAAGGAAAAGTATATTTCCTTTACTAAACACGTCTTGGTGGATAACGTCGAAAACAAGAATGGTAAACAACAACAGGTATTTTTAAAATTACGTTTTTTGGATAGTTTTCGATTCATGGCTACAGGACTGGATAAACTCAGTAAAAATTTAAAATCAGATCAGTGTAAAACGGTGCGAAAATATTTCGAGGATGATAATAAATTTGAACTTATTCGACAGAAGGGTGTCTTCCCGTATAATTACGTAGATTCATTTTCAAAATTAGACGAAAACAGGCTTCCATCGCATAAAGACTTTTATAACCAGCTTAAAAAAGAGGACATCTCCTCCGATGATTACAAGCGTGCTTGGAAGGTGTGGAATTTGTTTAAATGCAATACTTTAGGCGAATATTCTGATATCTATTTAAAATCCGACGTATTAATTTTGACAGATGTCTTTGAAAGTTTTAGAGACGTGTGTCTGGCTACTTATGGTCTTGATCCTGCGCAGTACTTTACTGCGCCGGGTCTTTCGATGGAGGCCGCCCTTAAAGCGACATCCATCAATCTTGAGCTTCTGACCGATCTAGACATGGTGCACTTCTTTAAACACGGTATTCGCGGAGGAGTCAGTCAGTGTAGTATAAGGAAAGCTTTTGCGAACAATAAATTTATGTCTAATTATGACGCTACCAAACCCACCTCTTACATCATGTACCTGGACGCTACCAATCTATACGGAGCAGCCATGTCTCAATTTTTACCAACGGGAAGCTTTAAGTGGTTAAACGAAACCGAAATTCAAAATTTAGATTACCTAAATATCGTGAAAGATTCACCAACAGGATACATTTTAGAAGTTGATTTAGATTATCCGGAAGATTTACATTCTTTGCACAATGAGCTACCCTTTTGCCCAGAATCCATTGCACCGCCAGGGTCTAAATTCCCGAAAATAACAAAATTAATTCCAAATTTCATGAAAAAAGAAAAATATATTATTCACATTCAAAATTTACAACAAGCTTTAAATTATGGCCTTCAGCTTACAAAAATTCATCGTGTAATATCCTTTGACCAATCACCCTGGCTTAAGAAGTACATCGATCTAAACACAGCGTTGCGAAATCAGGCCAAAAATAAATTTGAAAAAGACTTTTTTAAACTTATGAACAATGCTGTGTTTGGCAAGACAATGGAAAACGTGGAGAAACGGGTAGATGTAAAGCTCGTTACCCATTGGGAAAATATTGGTAGGAGGTTGGGGGCCGGAGCGTTAATCGCGAAACCTCATTTTAAAGATCGAACCATTTATAGCGAAAACCTGGTAGCAATCCAGATGAAAAAACAAAAAGTGGTGTATAATAAACCCATTTACGTGGGTTTTTCAATCTTGGAAATATCCAAAACAATTATGTATGACTTTTTGTACGGGTACATTAAGCCGAAATATGGCAACAGCGCGGAATTGTTATACACTGACACCGACTCCCTAATTCTAAAAGTAACAACAGATAATTTTTATGATGATATGACGACAAATTTAAGCAGATTCGATACTTCCAACTACTCACAAGATAACCCACATAATGTTCCTGTAAACCAATCTATACTTGGTAAAATGAAAGATGAGTATGCAGGAAAGATTATTTGGGATTTCTATGGAACCGGGGCGAAAGCATATTGCGTTAATGTAGAGGGAAAGTTGACTAAAAAAGCTAAAGGGGTTCCTGACTACGTCACCCAAAAAGAACTGACTCTTGACGATTATAGAGAAGCGGCTGACGTAGAAGGAACTCAGATTCATCGTAGAATGAACACTTTCCGTTCGCATGAACACGATATGTATGTCGAACTTAAAAATAAGGTAGCGCTGTCATACGCGGACGATAAGCGCTTCATTATACCCGGTTTCGAGCACACGCTTGCTTGGGGTCATAGAGATATAGTATTGTATGAGGAATCATCGGAAATTCCATAAGCTAAGACTGACAATAGCTATCTTTGTTTCAATCTTCTTGGATAGCTGATGGTTTTAGAGGGTTGTGATATTAGGCTAGGTATTTATTATATTATTATTATTATTTAATTTGTTTATTTATTGTATTATTATTAATATTATTATTATTATTATTATTTATTATTATTTATTGTATTAATATTTATTGTATTATTACTTATTATATACATAGATGAAAATGTTAATTTTTTGTATTAAAATGTGTATCATATATACAAATAAACACAGGATTTCTTTGTATTCAAATTTTTTGTCTTATTTTACCCCCTCTCCCTCTTCCCCACTAAGGAAAAAAACAGATGTAAATTTTTAACATTTATTTTACAACAGTATAATATTCAATGTTTAGTTTAAACAATGCAGGTATATGTCTTGCAAATAAACGAATTAGCTTGTCAGTCCATCGAAACAAATATTTGTCTGTCATGGCATCTTCAAACTTGAGGCTTCGCTTTTCGTCATTACGATGAAACACCAAAGTGTACTGTCCAATAATCATAAAGATGTCAACCCAGTGAGTGTTGAAACAATCAAACGTGCTTATGAATTCTTCAAATTCATCACTAGAAAAATAAATCTTGCCATATCCAATAGTGTCTATGATTACTTGTTTACGCTCTTTTTCTGTAGTGTTAAATATAATTGTTATGTAATCATCAATTTCATAAACTCTGCTTGGCTTGATCTTGCGTACAATATCATCATTATCCTGCTGACATCGAGAAGGAGATTCAAACACTTTATCCCAAGCGGATGATGAAGAGGAGGCCGCCATTGATAAGTATTAGAGGTTAAGTTTTAACAACTGTCTAACCAAATATTTATGATCTTCGTAACACTTGATATCTTTTTTCAGCCTACGTATTTTTCGCAGATGTTCTTGGAGTTTAACTCTAAGATCGACTGCCTTTGCCATAAGCTGAAGACTAAATGACTAAATTCCAACTTTAGCGCTAAATATTTCTTTCGTAAGGTATTACCCGTCTGAATAATTATTTGCTTAACATCCTTACCGAGATTCTTTTAAATAAGAAGCCATAACAGATAAAACAGCTAAAATCAGGTAAAAACCCGATAAAAACAGCTAAAAACCCGCTTAAAAACAGCTAGCGGTTTTTAAAAAACAGCTAGCGGTTTTTAAAAAACAGCTAAAAACCACTAAAAAAACAGCCCTGTTTAAAAACAACCCTGTTTAAAAACAGCTCCGTTTAAAAACAGCCCTGTTTAAAAAACAACCCTGTTTAAAAACAGCCCTGTTTAAAAACAGCCCTGTTTAAAAACAACCCTATTTAAAAACAGCCGTTTAAAAACAGCCCTGTTTAAAAACAGCCCTGTTTAAAAACAGCCCTGTTTAAAAACAGCCCTGTTTAAAAACAGCCCTGTTTAAAAACAGCTAAAACAGCCCTGTTGTGTTGTTGTTGTTGTTGTTGATTCGATTTGTTAGGATATGTCTATGTTCAATGATGTGCTATGACTTAGGGAATTAAATACCTAATAAACATGCTACGATACCGACTATTATTAATATCATTATCTTTAACAATGACTAAGAATCCAAACATATCTTATCAATATTCCGAACAAACACGTTTAAAAGTACCGAAGGACGTGCATGTATTAACATGCTCGCTGTAGGTTTATTTCAAGCGAAAATCATTCGGGCTGAATCAAATCAGTGCCTTAGCATTATCAAGAACCAGTTTTAAGTATTTTTCGATAAGTTTGTCGCAAATAGAATAAATTAATATCATTGCTATTATAACCATATAGAAGGCATAATAAATTTGATAATTCAGTATAACCATTACACTTCTAACATACGTATTTAACTGGGATTAGCATAACAACTATCGCTGTTTCTCTAAATATAAACTAAGGATAGAAGTATTCAGTTAAAACATTTATATAGAAATATTTAACTGAATTACTAGGCCAACAAAATTAATACAAATAATTTTATTTTTATATATTTATTTCAACATCATTCAAATAACAATATCTAAAATTATATAATACCTTTACATTATTCTGTGAACAATGCCACACACTTGAATCAGAATCGTGATTATAACATTATGTTTTATTCATAAATGTGCTTAATTTAAGATTATCTTATGGTTATTAATTATTTTTATCTTGGTAAATGAAAATGTTATCTATTCAAACTAGATGGCATTGGGAACGGAAACAGTTTTGAAATTATGTTTGTATACTTCCAGCCAGAACTTGATTTAATATGTGCATTTTTTCTGAACTTTGGTTTATGTAAATTTGTAAGTAATATTAATTCTTTGTACAACTTTAAGTCTTTCTGGGAATATGCTTTAGGATACATACTCGTTAATAAATCCAACAAACCGTCGGATAGTGTGTATGTTTCATTATCAAACACCAATTGGTCATTTTGAAAGTCAACAGGCACATTTCCCAGTGTAATAAAACGTAGAAAAACTATCTACATCAATGCCACACGACCTTCTCCCAAAATTTTTACAAAATTTCGTGAGCCTTTGGTCGTGTGGCATTGATGTAGATAGTTTTTCTACGTTTTATTACACTGGGAAATGTGCCTGTTGACTTTCAAAATGACCAATTGGTGTTTGATAATGAAACATACACACTATCCGACGGTTTGTTGGATTTATTAACGAGTATGTATCCTAAAGCATATTCCCAGAAAGACTTAAAGTTGTACAAAGAATTAATATTACTTACAAATTTACATAAACCAAAGTTCAGAAAAAATGCACATATTAAATCAAGTTCTGGCTGGAAGTATACAAACATAATTTCAAAACTGTTTCCGTTCCCAATGCCATCTAGTTTGAATAGATAACATTTTCATTTACCAAGATAAAAATAATTAATAACCATAAGATAATCTTAAATTAAGCACATTTATGAATAAAACATAATGTTATAATCACGATTCTGATTCAAGTGTGTGGCATTGTTCACAGAATAATGTAAAGGTATTATATAATTTTAGATATTGTTATTTGAATGATGTTGAAATAAATATATAAAAATAAAATTATTTGTATTAATTTTGTTGGCCTAGTAATTCAGTTAAATATTTCTATATAAATGTTTTAACTGAATACTTCTATCCTTAGTTTATATTTAGAGAAACAGCGATAGTTGTTATGCTAATCCCAGTTAAATACGTATGTTAGAAGTGTAATGGTTATACTGAATTATCAAATTTATTATGCCTTCTATATGGTTATAATAGCAATGATATTAATTTACTTATCGAAAAATACTTAAAACTGGTTCTTGATAATGCTAAGGCACTGATTTGATTCAGCCCGAATGATTTTCGCTTGAAATAAACCTACAGCGAGCATGTTAATACATGCACGTCCTTCGGTACTTTTAAACGTGTTTGTTCGGAATATTGATAAGATATGTTTGGATTCTTAGTCATTGTTAAAGATAATGATATTAATAATAGTCGGTATCGTAGCATGTTTATTAGGTATTTAATTCCCTAAGTCATAGCACATCATTGAACATAGACATATCCTAACAAATCGAATCAACAACAACAACAACAACACAACAGGGCTGTTTTAGCTGTTTTTAAACAGGGCTGTTTTTAAACAGGGCTGTTTTTAAACAGGGCTGTTTTTAAACAGGGCTGTTTTTAAACAGGGCTGTTTTTAAACGGCTGTTTTTAAATAGGGTTGTTTTTAAACAGGGCTGTTTTTAAACAGGGCTGTTTTTAAACAGGGTTGTTTTTTAAACAGGGCTGTTTTTAAACGGAGCTGTTTTTAAACAGGGTTGTTTTTAAACAGGGCTGTTTTTTTAGTGGTTTTTAGCTGTTTTTTAAAAACCGCTAGCTGTTTTTTAAAAACCGCTAGCTGTTTTTAAGCGGGTTTTTAGCTGTTTTTATCGGGTTTTTACCTGATTTTAGCTGTTTTATCTGTTATGGCTTCTTATTTAAAAGAATCTCGGTAAGGATGTTAAGCAAATAATTATTCAGACGGGTAATACCTTACGAAAGAAATATTTAGCGCTAAAGTTGGAATTTAGTCATTTAGTCTTCAGCTTATGGCAAAGGCAGTCGATCTTAGAGTTAAACTCCAAGAACATCTGCGAAAAATACGTAGGCTGAAAAAAGATATCAAGTGTTACGAAGATCATAAATATTTGGTTAGACAGTTGTTAAAACTTAACCTCTAATACTTATCAATGGCGGCCTCCTCTTCATCATCCGCTTGGGATAAAGTGTTTGAATCTCCTTCTCGATGTCAGCAGGATAATGATGATATTGTACGCAAGATCAAGCCAAGCAGAGTTTATGAAATTGATGATTACATAACAATTATATTTAACACTACAGAAAAAGAGCGTAAACAAGTAATCATAGACACTATTGGATATGGCAAGATTTATTTTTCTAGTGATGAATTTGAAGAATTCATAAGCACGTTTGATTGTTTCAACACTCACTGGGTTGACATCTTTATGATTATTGGACAGTACACTTTGGTGTTTCATCGTAATGACGAAAAGCGAAGCCTCAAGTTTGAAGATGCCATGACAGACAAATATTTGTTTCGATGGACTGACAAGCTAATTCGTTTATTTGCAAGACATATACCTGCATTGTTTAAACTAAACATTGAATATTATACTGTTGTAAAATAAATGTTAAAAATTTACATCTGTTTTTTTCCTTAGTGGGGAAGAGGGAGAGGGGGTAAAATAAGACAAAAAATTTGAATACAAAGAAATCCTGTGTTTATTTGTATATATGATACACATTTTAATACAAAAAATTAACATTTTCATCTATGTATATAATAAGTAATAATACAATAAATATTAATACAATAAATAATAATAAATAATAATAATAATAATAATATTAATAATAATACAATAAATAAACAAATTAAATAATAATAATAATATAATAAATACCTAGCCTAATATCACAACCCTCTAAAACCATCAGCTATCCAAGAAGATTGAAACAAAGATAGCTATTGTCAGTCTTAGCTTATGGAATTTCCGATGATTCCTCATACAATACTATATCTCTATGACCCCAAGCAAGCGTGTGCTCGAAACCGGGTATAATGAAGCGCTTATCGTCCGCGTATGACAGCGCTACCTTATTTTTAAGTTCGACATACATATCGTGTTCATGCGAACGGAAAGTGTTCATTCTACGATGAATCTGAGTTCCTTCTACGTCAGCCGCTTCTCTATAATCGTCAAGAGTCAGTTCTTTTTGGGTGACGTAGTCAGGAACCCCTTTAGCTTTTTTAGTCAACTTTCCCTCTACATTAACGCAATATGCTTTCGCCCCGGTTCCATAGAAATCCCAAATAATCTTTCCTGCATACTCATCTTTCATTTTACCAAGTATAGATTGGTTTACAGGAACATTATGTGGGTTATCTTGTGAGTAGTTGGAAGTATCGAATCTGCTTAAATTTGTCGTCATATCATCATAAAAATTATCTGTTGTTACTTTTAGAATTAGGGAGTCGGTGTCAGTGTATAACAATTCCGCGCTGTTGCCATATTTCGGCTTAATGTACCCGTACAAAAAGTCATACATAATTGTTTTGGATATTTCCAAGATTGAAAAACCCACGTAAATGGGTTTATTATACACCACTTTTTGTTTTTTCATCTGGATTGCTACCAGGTTTTCGCTATAAATGGTTCGATCTTTAAAATGAGGTTTCGCGATTAACGCTCCGGCCCCCAACCTCCTACCAATATTTTCCCAATGGGTAACGAGCTTTACATCTACCCGTTTCTCCACGTTTTCCATTGTCTTGCCAAACACAGCATTGTTCATAAGTTTAAAAAAGTCTTTTTCAAATTTATTTTTGGCCTGATTTCGCAACGCTGTGTTTAGATCGATGTACTTCTTAAGCCAGGGTGATTGGTCAAAGGATATTACACGATGAATTTTTGTAAGCTGAAGGCCATAATTTAAAGCTTGTTGTAAATTTTGAATGTGAATAATATATTTTTCTTTTTTCATGAAATTTGGAATTAATTTTGTTATTTTCGGGAATTTAGACCCTGGCGGTGCAATGGATTCTGGGCAAAAGGGTAGCTCATTGTGCAAAGAATGTAAATCTTCCGGATAATCTAAATCAACTTCTAAAATGTATCCTGTTGGTGAATCTTTCACGATATTTAGGTAATCTAAATTTTGAATTTCGGTTTCGTTTAACCACTTAAAGCTTCCCGTTGGTAAAAATTGAGACATGGCTGCTCCGTATAGATTGGTAGCGTCCAGGTACATGATGTAAGAGGTGGGTTTGGTAGCGTCATAATTAGACATAAATTTATTGTTCGCAAAAGCTTTCCTTATACTACACTGACTGACTCCTCCGCGAATACCGTGTTTAAAGAAGTGCACCATGTCTAGATCGGTCAGAAGCTCAAGATTGATGGATGTCGCTTTAAGGGCGGCCTCCATCGAAAGACCCGGCGCAGTAAAGTACTGCGCAGGATCAAGACCATAAGTAGCCAGACACACGTCTCTAAAACTTTCAAAGACATCTGTCAAAATTAATACGTCGGATTTTAAATAGATATCAGAATATTCGCCTAAAGTATTGCATTTAAACAAATTCCACACCTTCCAAGCACGCTTGTAATCATCGGAGGAGATGTCCTCTTTTTTAAGCTGGTTATAAAAGTCTTTATGCGATGGAAGCCTGTTTTCGTCTAATTTTGAAAATGAATCTACGTAATTATACGGGAAGACACCCTTCTGTCGAATAAGTTCAAATTTATTATCATCCTCGAAATATTTTCGCACCGTTTTACACTGATCTGATTTTAAATTTTTACTGAGTTTATCCAGTCCTGTAGCCATGAATCGAAAACTATCCAAAAAACGTAATTTTAAAAATACCTGTTGTTGTTTACCATTCTTGTTTTCGACGTTATCCACCAAGACGTGTTTAGTAAAGGAAATATACTTTTCCTTATTTTGAGGGATAACGTCCAACTTTTCCTCAGCACAAGCTAACTCCTTGACAAAGAGGTGGGAATCAAAATTAGACATATTATGAAAGAAAATAGGAATAAAATTGGGGATTTTATAATTTAGGTTGCATACAGAGTGGGCGGGGCCTCGATATAGCCCTGTTGTATGATCATGATCATGAACTCTATCGTTTGCCTCTACATTAAATGGCTTTTCGCAAATGTGACAGGTTGGTGTTTGTCGATGCATATTCTCTTGTTCCGCTGTTATAGGTAACATAGGCACCACCTCCTTCATAAAATGGTTATATATTGATTTACAATCAACATCTAGCCGTTTTACAAATTCTTTGTGTGCGTCCTGTCCTCTATAACTTTGGTACTTTGAATAGGCATCATCAAAATCACATTTAATGTAGTATGCAAAGGAATAGGGTACATGTTTATGAGTTCTAACAGTATAGGATGTATCAGGGTCCAACTCATTTTGCTCTGTATCCAAGGGTTCAAGGATTGTCTCGAAGTCAGCGTAAACAACAAAAGGTACCTTTAATTTCTTTTCAAAATTTGTAAATTTCAAAATATTCTCGGGGACCTCTTCTCCGTATTTATTCTTTTTTAAATCTGTTGTCGGTACTTTAGCCAAAACGTGTCCGCAATCATGTTCTTGATGAGCTTTTAATTTTTGCTCTGAATAAAAGTAAGTTAGACAACCATCACATAAATACTTTATACCATGACGTGTAGATAATTGACTTGAGACCAGTCGAGACATGTTTCTTATTAAACAGTAATGACTATTTTCATAATCATCACTAATTAATAACAAATTTACATGCCTCTCCTTACGAGATGTAGTAAAGTATAAGGGACCCACGACTTCAATACTATTTTTACCATTGTCATAGACTTTTTCTAGGCCATAAACATTGATAGAAATATTATTAAGGCGCTCAAATTTAGCTATGTCACTAAGTTTAATCGGAAATTCCATACCTGTAAAGTCAAGTTCGTTCTCAAAAGGCATATAGTTCGCGACTCTATTTGCATTTTGAGTCCAATGAACCGGATGCAAGGCTGCCAAGACACTCCACATAAAACACTTTAGGTCTGTGTTTTGAATGTTTAAAACAGCTCTCTTTGCTTCAATCTCCTTTGGTAGCGGGATGTAGGATGATGCCTTTAGAGGATTGATCTTGTTAATGCCTAATTCTAGGTGTAGGAGCTGTTGAAGAGTCCACCCTGTAACAATAGAAACATTGTTAAGTATAATGAATTAAAAATGTGCTAGTTAATATTTTTTAAACGCTTACAATAGTACTTACCACTGTCCTTTTCCGCAAATTCAGAGTATTTACGGTCCAGGATGGCAGTAAACTGTCCAAACAGCTCCTCCAGGTCCGTCGCTCCATTCACCAGCACATACTTTGTGTTAAAGGACTTGTCCTCAGCCGACTCGTTCGTCTGCAGGAGGAAGCGGCCGAAAAGCTCTACCCCGACTTTCAGTTGTTCATATTTTGAAACAATGCCTCCCACCAACCTTGTAAATTTTTCTTTTAGATGAGCCAGGAACCTGGGGACGTTGGTGGGATCTTGGTTTGTGGAAAGTCGATAGGTAGCAATTCGGCTCCGGAATGATGTTTTAATTAGTTCTACACCTTCCTCCTGCACTGCACAGCAGTTCTCCCGATGGCGTAAGGTCCTTAGGTGGCTGGACCAGCGGGAGACAGGCACATCTAGCTTGCAATCGCTGCAATGCCTCTGCTGCTGCGAAGATGAACCTGACGTTGATGGTTCTGAAATAAATTACAATATTCGCTTAGATAACTTTTTATACAATTATTACACTTAAAAATATCTGTAAGGACGCCTTCGTATTGTTTTGTTTTAATTTCCTGTTCTCTGATGATGTTCATATAAGAGCGAGACATATGTAGGTAGTTATAGCAAATAATTTAGACGGGTTGCCTAGGAGTGTCTTATCGCTTTTTATAATAGCATGATAAAATATCTAATTTTACACAGTATGATGCAATATCTGATTAATCTTACGCAATATGATGTAATACCTAATCTTACACAATATTATGCAATAACTTACCATCTGACGAAACGAGTCTAGCCCTCTTGGCCATGGGTCCTTGTGAAGGCATCGTTTGTCTTTTGGGGGCTCTATGTTGTTTTTCTTGCTGATGTCGCCGAAGAGCCCCTTCTGATGCAAAACTGGCTTCACAAGTTTGGCAGACTCTGGCTTCACGTCTGCAATCTCCATGGCGTTTGAGACTGTCCTTTCTGGTGTAGGAGCGCTTACAGTGTTCACAAACAAACATTTTCTGCAAAATTGTTTTAAATAATAATTAGCGTTCACATCATAACATAATATTTGGCGAGCATCGATATAACCCTTTAATAACCACTTATATATTATATACCCTTTAGTACTCTTTTACACCCTATATTACCCTTAAATAATGCAGATATTGATTGTTTAGAACGAATTCTTTATTTAATGCATGGCTCAGATAGATAAATAACACACAATATAATATATATATATAATAATAAATATGGTACTTACGATATTATTAATTTTACACTGTTTGTTAATCTTTACAACAAGTCACGACTTCTGCTCGATGATAACTGATGCTACTTGCCTGTTTTCCACTGTATTTATACCCTATACCCTTCACTTTGTACGTACCAGTCACGACATTGAATATTAATTACATCCGCGAAACACGTTGCAGGCCGGGTGACTTTCTCCTCGTGTTGAGGTCATCATAGCGTGATAGTTGGAAAAATACTTACAATCTCCGATCACTAATGATTTGCATATTAATTACATACAAGTTGATTTTTTCGCTTGATGAGCTCATCATCTTGTTAGAACAAGTCTTTTTACTAAAGCGTGATATCTAAAGATTCTAATATATTTTATAAGGCGTCTGCCCTATTATGTTTTTCGTTTAATTTTTCCCAAAAATGTCGAAATGAAGTGTTTTTCAAATATATATTTAAAAGGTGCCCTTTGGCATCCGGAGTACCGAAGGTACTTTTTTCGCTATATGCGCATAATATTTCCTCGTATTTAACTCCGAAACACCGATTTCGGCTTCTGCGCATTTCCAAAATGTCCTTATTTTTTTATTGCGGGGTTCTATAGGTATGGCTTAATAATGAATATATTAGATAAAATTATAAATATCTGAGGTGCCGTTTTGACAGTTATTATGGTTTTACTGATAATTCGAATACTTGGATGTATTTTGATTATGAGGTTGTATAGGTATAGATTATTAATGTAAATACTGAAAAAATTAAAATTTTTAGATGTGCCGTTTTGACACTTTGACGATTTTACTGGTGGTACAGTAATTTGTAAATATAATTAATATACGAGGTATATTCCTACTAAGAAATAAACATTATCAGTGCTTTGCACGACTGTGCTGTGTTAAGGCCTTAATGGTTTAATACATCTAACGCCGTTAGTACTTGAGATATTTGAAAAAATCTTTCACTTCTAGATAGGTCCAATATACCTCTGTCTACAACCAGAATTTCAGCGCTTCGTCTCGAGGCATAAGGGCACTAATCGCAAAAAACTATATCTTCCAAACCAGTTGACCGATCGCGTTCGGGTTTTCTTTAAACGACTTATTACGTCATCCTAAATACGACCTACGTGTTGGATTTTAATTTTAGCATTTGACAAGTGACAGGTGGTCTTGACATATCTTAATTGACAGGTGGCAGCCGTCATCTTTTCCTAAACATAATATGACATCATCCTTAACACGTGGTCAATAAAGAATATTATTGCCCAAGTAGCTAACGCCCAAGTAGCTAATGCCAAAGTAGCTAACGTCCAAGAGTGTGACATTTGACATATGACAGATGATGTATGACAGATGACAGATGACGTATGACATATGACACACGCCTGCGCACTGTCTGGGCATGCGCAGAGGCCTTGGTGTAAATGGTGGATGGTGAACGAATCATCTCCCTCTACTTAGCTGTGGGTATGTTTTTGGATTTATCAAAGGCATATGACTGCTTGGATAGGGATATACTAGTGAGGAAGCTTGAAATGTATGGGATCAGAGGAAACGCTCATAGGTGGATATCAGGATATCTTAACCACAGAAAACAAAAAGTCTGTATAATGAAAAATGGGAAATTTTATAAGTCCAAAATATTATCAAATGATGTCGGAATAGCCCAGGGAAGTGTCTTGGGGCCTATTCTATTTATTGTTTTCATAAATGATTTAAACAATTTAATTCAAGCTAATCAGGATATCGTTAATTACGCCGACGACACTAACTTACTTTTAGGGGGCAAAAGTATTGATGAACTTATCAATGAATGCAGACTTTTTCTTAACAGAGTTACACAGTGGTTTACAGAAAATAAACTTATCTTGAATAAAAATAAAACTAATATAATACTTTTTAGAACCAAGGCGTCAAGGGTGGAGAAGCCAGCCAATTTTAATAATGATATTGATAGTGATAAAATTATTTTTTCCGAAAGTACAAAATTTTTAGGGGTACAAATTAATGAATATTTAGACTGGGCTCTCCATATCAAAGGCCTTTCACAAAAGCTAAATGCTATTTGCTACGGTATTCGTGTAACAGGTAAATACATGAATGAAAAAACTCTAAAAATATTGTATTTTGCTAACTTTGAATCCGTTTTGAAGTATGGAATCATTTTTTGGGGAAGGGATAGTCAAATTCAAAATATTTTTGTAATTCAAAAGCGAGTAGTTAGAATAATTAAAAAATTAGGGTATAATGAAACATGCAGATCTGTTTTTAAAAGTACAGGGATGCTGACTGTATATGCAATATATATTTATGAGTGTTTAGTGTTTTTCTTTAAGAATAGAAACTGTTTTGAAGCCCCAGTTAGTCATCAACATAATACAAGAACTTGTAATATCAATTATCCCATACATAGGCTGACTCTGACAGAAAAATCACCGAATTATATGTGCTTGAGATTATTTAATAAATTGCCCGAGAAAATAAAAAGAATTAACAGCGAGAAACAATTTAAAATCGAAATCAAAACCATGCTATTGGAATTAGAGCCCTATAAAATCGATGATTTTTTGAGTATTTAAATTTTGTTGAAATCTAAGTAATATTGTCGTTTTTGTCCTTTCTTTTGTTTTGATTTGACGGCATTTCACTTTGTGTTTGTAATTTAAATTAAATTATGTAACATAATTTTGAAATAAAGAAATTAAGTAAGTAAGTAAGTAAGCTTAAAATAATTTTTTTATTTTATTTGAATTGTTCTTAGAATTACTTGAGTCAAGTGTTGAAACATTGCTACTATCAGTAGCCTCGTTACACCGAGTAAAATCATTATCGGTATTGTTTATAGGAACTGTCATAATCGAATTATTAATAATATCAATCAAGTTTTTTATTTCATCTAAACTGTTACAAGTAAAGGGTGTATTTTTTTTTGATCCGAAATGCTAAGAGGATCGCCATATAGAAATGTTGCTAAATTTAAGTTTTTATAGATAATAATTGCCCAAGTTATACAAGGTCCAGGAGTATATTCAAGCCTAAATAAAGTTACTTTATCTTCACTTTTGACAGAGAACCAGCCGTCTATCGGAAGAAAAGTTTGAAACAAAGTTAGGAACTCTTCAAAATTTTGAAAATATGTGCCCTTTTTATGACTTTCATACTGTACTTTACTTTCTTCCATTGCTTGTAAAAAATGAAACTATTCAAGTTCCTTTAATTTTTGGTCCTTACTTTTACGACTATGAACATCCTTAGATAGATACTGAGGACAATTTGGAAAAATTGTGGGAATGCAGTTTTCTTTTAGACGGGGTTTCTTCAGATCAATTGAAATAATCTTACCTGTTTTGGGATCTTGTTCTGAACTAATCCAAATTATACTGCCTTCAGCAAAATGTAATTCGCAAACTTTAGTGTTTTTGTTTGGCGCAAAATCTTTCCGAGGAACTGCCCTTAGCCATTGTTTCTTCAAAACGCTATCTTTTGGAAACCCAAAAACGCGCACTTTTGGTCCGTTTACATAATTTCCACGGGAACCGGGAACACAGCACTTATAAGGCATTTTTTAAAGTTTCAAATTTATCACAATAATATATTTAAAAAAAAACACCAAAATACATTAAGTTAGAAAACAATAGGCAATACGACAAAATAAACAACGATATTTAGCTACAAATACTGTTTGTTTACTGTCGTTTTATTATTCTGTCCTTGCCAGATGTGTTATGGTTACTTTTAATTTTCTGCGAACTGACCCATGGTTATTCATCCCTATTACGCTTTCCAAAAGTAAAAAAGAGACAGAGCTAATTATCTATTTACCAGAACAGCTTATCTTTAGCCGAACTCGAGACCAACAGTGTTGTCAGACTCACCCCGATTTAACAGAAAATACTCGATTGGTTGTGACAAAATTGACCACAATGATTTAATATAATGATTTTCCTCATTTGGTTTTAAAATTTTCATATTTTTTTATTATTAGAGTAACTTTTTTCCTTGGTTGAAAGTTTTCTTAGGACTTAAAAAAAAATGTACTCTATGGCTTAAGGTTCTGGTTTTTCAAATGTAAATCTGGCAACAAAATCTCGAATTAGTTGGCCAAATAATGAATGACTTTGACAAGGCTGATAGTCGATAGCGCTAATTGACTGACGAACCTTGCAATACTTTTCTTATGGAGATCAACTTAAGCCTAAAATGTCTGACGTCACACGATTTTTAAATTGAGCACTGTGGCTTTGTTTTTAAGGGGTTTTTAAGGGGGTATTGGTCTGACCCCATGATCTTCTTTGCTATTTGTTTCTTATTTTCTAAAGAATTCTCAAGCCTTCTGTCGTAAAAGAGGATTTCCAGCCCCCATGACGCGTTAACATCTGCATATCTGCACCACCATCAACTAGAATGGTGGCTGAGGACCTCCTAAAACAATGTCCACTGTATCGTTCGGGATTATTCAATCCAAGTTTTGTTACAATCTTTTTTGGTACACTTCCAAAACTATTAATTCCGACAGGCTGGGAGGTGCATTTTCCTTTTCCATAGATAACAAAAAACCGCCTGTGAGTTGCATTAAGAGGACAAAGTTTAGCATACTTTCGATAAATACTTAAACAGTTGACACCTGTCACATTTCCTTCTGTTATAACAAATTCTCGCATAATTTTGGTTTTCGAGAATGGAATCACAATGTTTATATACAAATCATTGTGTTCAATATGATCCAACATTAACTTAGCTAGTTCTTCGCGCCGGCAAGCCCCAAAAATGCAGATTTTCATAACAACCTTCATAAGTAAATATGTTTCATCATCTGCAGTACTAAGAAACTTACATACGTCTTCCTTTGTGAAAACTTTGGACTTTTTGGCCTTGTAATCCTGTGAACTTCTTTTCAAAAATGCGATTAGTTGAGAAAATCTGCTTATATCTTGATTTTTCTTGACTGAAATTATAGTTCTCAACATTGAGTAGTGAGTCCATAGTGTAGATGGTTTCTGGGAGCGTTGCTTTACGGAAAAATAACCCAAAAGGATTTTCTCAGACACCTCCTTTATTTTGTTAGCTTTGCACCAATCTTCCAACTTCTGATACTCCAACTCATACCGCGCCTTGGATTTCGTCGGAACTAAACTTGAGATCGCTTCGTTTGCCGCTGCTTCTATATCAGAGGGTAAACTTCCATCAGAATTGCTCATTTTGAAAAACGCTTTTTTATATTTTTGAATTTGTTTGACAAAGTTTCGACAGTAACCATGCGAAACAGTAACTATGCGAAAGGTAACATAAAAAACTTGATTAGTAAACTTAATAGCAGGTGCATTTTTATTTTTAAAAATGCCTTTTTCCAAATATTTTTATTCATAGATGAAAGTAGATAAAATTTTGTACAATATTCTTGTTGTAAATTCATATTACTACACTCGATGTTTTATTAAACTCGGCTGACGCCTCGTTTGACAACTTTAACATCTTATTATTTACGATATAAGTGTTGTAATATGAATCTTTACAACACTTATATCGTAAATAACTATTACAAGTTCATCATGGTACAAAATGTCAGAACGTGAAACAATGAAGATTTCTTACCTTGAAAGGTAAAAAAAATCAATATTTATCATTTACGCTTATTTAAATAGAGATTTTTTAAAAACTTTTAACAGTCGCCATTTTAAAATAGCTTGACAGAATCGCGCCAAAATTTATCAGCATATTGTAAAAGATATTAGCTTTCAAATGATGTTTCACAAGCTGTATGTTTCCAGTAAAAAAAAAGATCGATGTCGTCATATCTTTGATAAATGCATATAAAAAAATCGAATAACGTCAAAATGTGAGCATATCTATATAAAACTAAGTTGACGTGTTGAAGCGTTTTCCCCAAAGTTACAAGTTAAGACTATATTAATTTTATTCCGGACTTCTGGGCAACCTTGTATATATTATATTATTAATATCATAAATAACACAAAAGGCTAAAATTCGAGGTCTGCTGAAATTTGGATAAACAACTTAAAAACAAATAAATAACATAACAGTGAAAATAATTCAGTTGCATCTAAAAGATTTGATACGCCTAAAGATGTAATTATATTCCATATTTTCTTTTAGAAGGAATTGCAGAGTTATGTAGGGTGAACGTACTTTAACAGATTTAATGCAATTTTAATGATTCGAAATCGTCTGTTAAAATGATTCTAATAATATTGCAGTTTATTTACCCGTTTTAATTGCTAAAACAATTATAAAATTTGATTACGATGATTTGTTAAGATAATTTTTGAGAGATTTGTTGTGGTAATTGCAAACAAAAAGGGTTTTTGCTTAATTACAAATACATTGTTTATAAATTGTTTTAATTTTTAGCTGACCTTCTTGCAACCTCTGGTGACGTCAGTCAGACGTGGACATCACCAATATATTCTAAACTATATTCGAACGATACAAGCGTTAATCCTTTGGGACGACCGATAACCAAAGATGAAGACTCTTGGATAGCATCGTTAATTAATGTGGGAGCCGTGGTAGGGGCAATACCAGCTGGTCTAATCGCCGATAAAATTGGAAGAAAGTTGACACTTTTGTTTATAGCAGTACCTCATTTCGCAGCATATTTGAGTTTTGCCTTTGCTAATAAAGTATACCTGTTTTATATTGGACGCTTTATCAACGGTATAGCCCTTGGAGCGGGTTATGCTGTGCTTCCAATGTACATTGCCGAAATATCCGAAGACTCCAATCGAGCATCTCTATCTGTATCTCTAAATGTATTTTGGACTTTTGGAAACTTTTTACCTTACGCAATTGGACCATATTTACCTATCAAAATTTTTAATTTTATATTGGCCGGTATTCCATTGACGTTTTTTATAATTTTTTTATTGATTGGCACTGAAAGTCCTTACTATTTAGTTAATATTGGAGAAAACGAAAAAGCTGAACAAGTTATTATAAAACTACGGTCATGTAGTAAAGTTACTGCCGCTAAAGAAGTATTAAAAATACAAGAAATATTTAGTAGAAATGAGAACGGAAGCATTTTAGATATTTTTACAAATAGTGGTTTAAGAAAAGCTTTAATAATATCTTTATCTTTGATGATGCTACAGCAGCTTTCAGGTTGCAATGCAATCTATTACTATTTAGAACCGATATTTGCAGCTTCCGGAGCAAGCTTGTCTTCAGATGTATCTTCAACGATTTGTGGTGCATGTATGTTTATATTTAGCTTCTCAGCAACATACGTTATTGAAAAAGCAGGAAAGAAACTACCATTAGCCATTTCTTGTTTTGGAGATTGCATAGCTTTAGTAGCCTTGGGAACTTATTTTTACATACACGACGAAACTTCTCTGGACACAGACAAAGTATTCTGGCTTCCTATAGTAGCATTAATAGTTTATTTATTTTTCTTTAATTTTGCTTTTGCATCTGTACCATGGGCCGTGAGCTCGGAGTTATTTCCCAATAATGTTAAAGCAATTTCAGCGTCCGCGGTAGCATGTTGCTGCTGGTTTTTCTCCTTTTTCGTCACGAGATTCTTTAATCTTTTAAATGATACTGTCGGCAGAGCAGGAACCTTCTGGATATTTGGAGGGACTTGTTTTTTCACAATTATATTTGATATAATTTGGGTTCCAGAAACAAAAGGAAAAAGCCTTATGGAAATTCAGGATATGTTGCAAAAAAAACAATAAAATTATACAAAGAAAAGTTAGCGTCAAGCGGACAAACTGGTGCTGTATCTTTTACATTTGAGTACACAGGGACGCCAAAATAATGGGTTTTCCGGGGCACAGGTAGACAATGACAGCTGTTTCGTCCTTATTAGTACTCATCAGAAAGCCAAAAGACCCGTAAGCATCTCCAGAAACAGCGAAAATGCTTTTTCAAGATCCTTTTAAGAAAAAATAAATAAGTGCTGAAAACACCAGTACCTGTGGGAATCAACTTCAATGTAAGTTACAAAGCCACCGGACGCGAAATTATAATAATTAATATAATTATTATAATAATATAACAAAAATTATATTTATTTCCCGTAAACATTGTATTTGGGTATATTGAATGGTTTTTATTTATTTTTTTCACTTTTACAGAAACAGCGTACAGTAATATCATTTTACCGGTACATTATAACTTATGGGTGTATTTTTTATATTGGGCGAAAACAACGATATTGCTGTCCTCAGAGCATAAAAACAGCGTAAAGAGATAAATACCGCTCTTTTTTTATTAAATGTATAACTAATGAATTGTTTTGTTAAAATTCACCACAAATGTTGTTATAAAATAGCTCCAGTGCCTGTTCCGGTAGCTAAGATGGACAAAATGTCCTCATCTGCAACTGTCCCTGGCGCAATTTTCTGTATGTAAAGTGGCACAAATTTATATTATTCAAAGGCTTTGCAGCCAAAACTCATACAATCACTTAACTATGTTTTATGTTAATGCAAGAGACATAAAAAGTCGATATTCCACTAAGTTGTATATCTCTTATTAATATAAATAAAATGTCCCTGACATGATCGTCCAGTCTGCAACAGCATATTTTGCGCCAAATAATTTAAGATACATTTGACAACATTGCATGCCATTTCATTTCAGTTACGTCAACTGTTAGTGCAACGAAGTGTGAATACTGGTAAGTTAACTTTTTTGTGTTTTTTAAGTTTAAACCTAAAATAAAAATTATGGGAAGCATTTGTCAAAAAACTGGCGGTCTTGTCTGCAACGTCTGTTACATTTTTAAAACGCACGGTATAAAACTATAACGTACATATTTTATTCATCTAGTTTTCGAACACACATAACTTAAAAATAAACCATATAGCATTAATAGGATTTGTAAAACATTTAAAATTCCAGAGGTTGTCCTGTCTGCAACGTCCAGTCTGCAACAACATTTGCGTGCTGCAGAATGGACATCGGCGTTGCAGAACGGACACAATTACTAATTTGATAACTTTACATATCAAAGTTAGTATTTAAAAATGATTAAACAACATATTGTTTGGTGAAATAATTAATAAAAGCTTACTTAAAGTAACGCAAAGTTTGCAGTGTTTTTTCCTTGATATACATTCTTGTTGATTAATTTAATTTGGGTTATGTTTGTTTGGTCGCGGAAGAGTCGCTACAAAATTCTGGATATCTTAAGTATATTATGTATGTATAATTAATTTTGTTGTATACAGGGTGCGCAAAATCTTACAAATAATTTTGTCTAAGCGAAGGGTATTATTTGATTTTATTATGGCTATACTTCTTTTGTTTTCCTATTTAAGGAAATGTTTTGATATTTAGGGATACCTAAGATGAATGAAGATAAGAAAAAAATCTTAATTGATAAATTAAAACGAGAAAAAGAAGCGTCACTTGCAAGAAATCAGGCTAAGAAGAACGAAAAAAGAAAGAACCCGGCTAAACAAAGAAAAAAAAGACGATGTGAAAATGATTCTCCCAAATATGATGTAAACTATTTACGTATATCAGTCAAGGATTTAACGAGACAAAACCCTAAATATGACCCATCGGTCAATACGAGCGAGTTGAATATTTTTTCACTAAAGAATGAAGTACCATCTGATTTAAATAATTGTAAAACACAAACTGGAACTATCTCTAAACCTCAAATTAATGGCATGACACCAAAATCCCTAGTTGCATCTACCTCTAGGTCAAACCAGAAACAACCAGCTAAAGAAAAGGACACCAAAAAAAAGGGCAAGAAATCAACTGGTTTAACATCTACCGAGAGATCGAGAAAATCTAGACAGAAAATGTCGTTTCTTGTGTTTACAAACACTAATATTTCCTTAACATAAACTTAGTAGATGACGTGGTGGAAAATGTAGAGTCAAACTTACCTGAATATATTGACACTTATAGCCCCACCAGCACAGTTACAATTATTGGTACATGGGTAGAGGTAACATATGGAAGTCCTGGTATAGTTTTTTTTGATAAAAAAATCGAATATTTTCTAGGTTTTCTTATTCTTTAGGTAGTGTCCAAGAGAAAGTTGAGGATATGATCACTGTAAAGTTCTTGACTAGAAAAGGCAAACACTTTTTCTGGCCTACCAAGGATGACATACAAAGTCTGCCTTGCAAAGATATTTTATGCGTCCTAAAAAGTCCTCCTAAAAGCGTATCAAAATCGAGACCGGACTTGTATCTCATTCCCGATGAAGAAGAGATAAACATGCTATTTGAGGCTCAAGTTTAAACTGTCAAACTCAGTACTTATTGTTAAAGTATATTTTTGTCAAATATTTACGTATCTACATATTTCTTTTGTAAACGTATTAATAAATAAGTTGTAGTAATCTCTGTTTATTATTTTGAAAAATTGTCCAATCTGCAATAAATTGTCCCCATCTGCAACTCGTAAAATTGTGAACCCCAAAGAAAAATAAAATGCTATTGCTACTAAACATTGAATATTCTTTAATGAATATGCGCTATAGGTATAGAATTATCATATCTTACGGCCGTTTTACAAATAGTTCTATTCAAATGGTAGCTTAAGCTATAATATAAGATATTCCGCGCTTTTAAACAATTAAAAACCTGTTATAAAATATTGTGTGTAAATATTCCTAACATCTATTTTTTCCTTTGGCTTACTGTATCACGTATTAATTAAATATATAGAAAATAATACTTCTAATGTGAATATATATATCTCTTTGATCACTCGAAAGAATGTGTTGCAGACAGGACAAAAATAAGTGATTGTCATTAAAAATTATTCACGATCAAAAAAGTTGACCATATATGTAGAATCCCATATGAAAATAATATACTAGAGTATTCACGGATTCATAAAAACCAATTTACCTTAACGTTTGAAATACTTTTTTTTTTCGACTATTTTCAACTTTTGGCCCGATATAAAAAATACACCCTTATACGTCATTAAAATCGAAGAAATATGGTCAAAACAAAGTCTAATTTCATAAATATTATAATAGATGTGCCCCATGTTCCGATATGCGGGTTCCTAAAAATTGTTTAAAGTTTTGAATCAAAAGTCTAGTACAAAACCAATGTTATCCATACATTTAATAGATCGTTTAAAAGCGCTTTGCACAATATTATTAACAAAGTATACATGAATATTTAATTTTTTAGCATATCTTCATTTAGAGGATTTTAGCTACTTAAACAGCTAAAACTTTTTACAATAAACAAATCCATATCATAAACTACTAACCGGAAACACAAGAAAACGATATTAAAAGCTTCGAAAAGAACTATATAATAATATACAATCTGATATAAAAAATTAAACTATTCTACTTTTAAACAACAATTTTAAACACATTTTTTTAGGGTCGGATTGGAAGATTGATTAATTACTAATCAAAATTCTTCCTGTTTGTGCCAAGTGTTATCTTACTGTCACCAATGTTTAGTTATACTCAGGCGCGGATCTAGAACTTTAATTTGAGGGGGGTCAAATCATATAAATGATGTGAAATTTTTTTTGGGCCACACCCAAAGTCTGGCAAGAAAAGCGCCGCAGGCGAAAAAGTTTTGGAGCCACGCCCAAAGTGAGATAAAGAAAGCGCCGCAGGTGAAAAATTTTCGGAGCCACGCCCAAAGTTCGATTAAAATTCATCTACTATCAAATATCGACAACTAAATTATTACCTCTTCCCTTCTGCATGGTTTTATTAAATTTGTTTGTGTAAATGTTTTTTTTTTACTTTTTTTTTGCTTCCTAGCTGGCTCTTTATTTAAAAAAAAAAACATTTTTATATTTGTGAAAAAAAATATGAATATTGGTATCAATCCAAAACTTTAACATAAGACGTATGTATAACTCTAACCAGCGTTTCTCGGAATGGTTTTTCATCATTAAAAATAAATTAAATATCGCTCACCACGCCAAAATTGTTAATTTTTTCAGAAATCATGTATTTTAGCAGCGTAGCTAAGAGCAGTTTTTGGTGCAAATGCTTAAGTTTTCAAATACTCCTTCTTACGTGCCGTTTTGTATATTAAGCATTCTCGTTTCTTCCCGCACTATTTTTTTTATTATAAATTATCGCACTTCTTCCATTAAAAATGGTTCAATTAAAATTTTTACTTTAATTTTTTTTACATAAATGCATTATAATTGTTTTTTGTTTTTGTTGTAAAAATATTTTATTTCATTGGGTTATGCATGCAGCCCGCAAAACAATAAAAATTTGTTTGTGTTTCTCTGTTTTGGGGGGGGGGGGGGGCATGACCCTCATGACCCCCCCCCCCCCTGGATCCGCGCTTGGTTATACTTAGTATAATTTTTACAAGTTCTTTTTTTTTTTTTTACGGTTCGCCGACTACGTAGGCCATCTTGAACCGGTCATCGACCACAAATGTGATCTACCGACTGGGGAGTGTGAAACGGCACCTTCATCCTACGAGATGTCCGATCTCATCCGGCCTGTCCGGCGTGAATAGGATGGCTAGGTGTCGATTCATTTTACACTCTTCCCTGAGGCAAGAGCACGCCGTGTTCCCAAGCGGTCACCCGCCCAAGTACTAACCGCGCTCGACACCGCTTAACTTCGGTGATCTGCGGGAACCGGTGCTTAATATGTCGACAGGCCCTTGCCCTTTTACAAGTTCATTTTATTACATATATAATTTATTTATTTATTTATTATATTATAGTGCCTCGGCTGCTGTGGCCATTGGCACGTTTACAAAGATATAAATACTATAATTTGTAGAATATGGTGGCTAACCGAAATATGGTGTGTAAAACAAAAATATTAGAAGACTTATAGCAAGTTGTACATATTAATGTCTTTTAGAAATTGGATCACATGTTGATGTTGACTGGGTGAACTTAGGGTTTCTTTGAGGTCTGCTGCTATGTGATTGGTTTGCCTGTTTTCCGTATATTTGGGACACACCGTAAGGATATGGCGAACTGTTAAGGTTGTGTTGCAATAGTCACATAAAGGTGGGTCCCCAGAGTCCATTAAGTACCCATGGGTAGCGCGGGTGTGTCCAATTCTTAACCTATGGATTATGACTGCATCTCTCCTACTCATGGGGGGCAGGTTAGATGCAGTATTAGGTTGTATTTCTGATAGCTTCGTATTTGTCTGGTTCCAGTGGTTTTTCCAGACATATATAATTTATTGTTGTTGTTTATGGCACAAATAAATATATTTATTATTATTAATATTATTATAAAAAAAGTCCAGGAATTTAAAAAGTGTTCTTTATAAAAGTGTTAGGTTTGAAGATTTAGAGCAGTTAAAAATTCAATTTTAATGATCTGAAAGATTTGCCTAGTACCAACTAACTAATGTTCGTAGAGAATTTTACCATCGTTAAGGATATTGTTTACTAGGATATTGTTTACCTTAGGTTTTATTGTAAGTAAAATAATTATTTTTCTATTAAAAGATCCGTTTTGAAAGTAATGTTTTTTTATTTTAAAATATTCGTTAAATCCAGTGTTTAATGTATCTGTTAAATATTTTTAAAAAGCCTACCGTTTGCAAATTATATTTGACGATGATAAATTATTATAGGTTGACAAGTCCAATCAATGCTGGTGGCCGCAGCATCACCTGTTGAATTCCAATTAAAATCCAACCGCAATCCTATTCAAATAAGTTAAGGTCAGGTTGTCCAAAATTGTTCAAACTCCGCATGTGCACTCACCACACAGAAACCCTTAAAAAGTCTTCCTACAACCCCACTCTAAAGTCAACAGGGGAGCAAATATTTGGACAGTCTCACACTTGCATGGGATTTCTAACCACGATGCAGCACCCGGTATAATGTGTACTTTTACAAAAAAAAACTTGTAAACTATTATATGATAAAATACTCTACAAAATTTAATGAAATCAACGGAAATTTCTTACACAACTAATAGCGTAATATTTTTACAGTATTGTGGTTATACATTGCCAACGATAAATAATGTAATTATTTAAACAGTGTAGTAAACTTTACAATAAAATCTAGTAAATCTTAAAATAAAATCTAGTAAAAGCCAATAAAAAAATGTCTAATTAGAAAATATACCTATATATATATTTTTTTTTTATGATAAAACACCTGCACTGTAGGAAAAATCCTTTAAGTCGCTCTGGGAGCGGTGCGAGTGCGAAAAAAGCGATTAACGTTGGTCTTGAAACATTGAAGATTGTATTCATTGGGAAACACGACTTCAGGAAGATCATTCCACAAAGATGACGTTCTCCAGATGAAAGAATTCTTGAACAATGAAGTTCGAGGAGTACTAAGCTGAACAACATATGGATGAGCGGCAGTGGTTCGCCGTGTATTTCTGTTTTGCATTGCTCTAGGTGGAATCAAGTGGGCAATGTCAGTCGAACACCTGCCATGGAAATATCTGTAAAAGAGAGCCAAATCACCAACCTGTCTTCGATGCTCCAGGCTATCGAGGGTCTTGGTCAGCTCGGGGTCGCCGATCAGACGAACGGCTCTCCTTTGAATGGAATCCAGTAGCCGAAGGGTGTGCTTGGGTGCAGAGCTCCAGACATGAGAGCAATATTCTAATGATGGTCGAATCTAGGCTTTGTAGAGTGTCAAAAGTTGATGAGGTGTGTACAACTTTTTGGTGCGGAAAAGTACACCAAGTTTCTGTGCAGCTGCCTTGGCAATTGCGGCGACGTGATCATGCCAAGACATATTACCTCCCAGATTGACCCCCAGCAAATTAATAATCATAAACCTTTTGAATACCGGTGCCGCAACAAAGGAACATCAAGGAAGAGATGTTCTTAAGTGGATCCGACCGCCCAAAAATTGGCGTGTAAATTTGCCGTTTCTTTTGAAGTGAATTACAAAAAAACTAAGCAACTTTTTGTATATTTTTTTTCACCAATGGAAAGGTGGTACCTATGTGGGTGTGCGAAAGTTATTTTTGTGCAGAAAAAAAAATCGAAGAAAAAGATACGAGGTAATGAAAACCAAATTTTTTTTACCAAATTTCATTGTATTGTTAAAAATATAAAAAAAAAATTTTTAATGAAAATAACTTTCGCACACTCCCCAATTCCTGTAGAGTCTAACTAAAAATTTTTTTAAATCCATTAAAAAACATGGTCAGGATTCACTTCAAGAAAACGCAATGTTTTTGTTCTCTAAAATCAAACGAAAATAATTTGTCTCTGTTGAAAATCGACATTTGGTTTTTGCTACACGTGTTGTACTTGGGGTAGTACGCCTAAAGATTAAAATATTGCTTTCTAATCATTACTAGATTATATCCTAGGCTTCGCTTGCGTAGAATATGAAAATAATGAGAAAATCAGTTGGTTTCCATTGCAAAGATCTTAAACAGTCTTTAGCGCAGTTTTATGCTAACGTGTTAAACGTTTTCTTATGTGTATATATTATATTTGATTAACTTTCTATAGGGTGTTAAAAAATAAAACTAAGTTCAGAAAATTAGATTTAGAAAAAATATATATTTAGCAATGATGAATATGAATAATAACAATAATAATATAAATAATTAGAGAAGCGCCGAAAAGTGGGAGATACATACCAAGCCCTATTGATTATAGTTTTTAATATTATTAAACGTTTTTTTAGATGTATTGTTTATTTTTATTTTGACTGTCAAAAATCATCATAAGTGGCACTATTAATAATAATAAAAATAATAATAATAATTACAATGTAAATCAATATCGACTTGGTTTCAGACCAAAAATTTAAAAAATTATTAGTTCACAACATCCTTGGTACCTTTGTGCATGCTGATTAAAATTCAGTTTACCGGAGCAAATAGGAAAATTTTGCTGCTATTGTAAGAACTTGTTTTTTTATAAAGTTCTTAGTTTTTGTATATTAAAATAGTTAGGTACATTCCTAACATATTAAATAGTTACATTTTTGACATTATGTCATTGTTCAATACCTGAATGCATCAAATCAGTAAAGACAGAAATTAAAAAACTTTAATTTAAAATTAAAAAAATTTTTATTACATCGCGGTTAATGCTACAAGATTTCTGAGAATATTAAAAAATAATTTTGAATGGAGATAAAAAAAACATTCCAAATTTTAAAAATCCATCGTCATATCCGTAACTCACACTGAAAATGCTTTGCGTAATGTATTAGCTTATGTACTGCCGCTCTTGAATTAAAGAGAAAGATCGCCGTTCAATATCTGAATGCATCAAAGGAGTGAAGGACGATAACTGGTACGACGAGGAAGATAATTCGGTATATTTTCTCATAACGTCGTGCTTCGAGTCGGTAACTTTGGAAAAGATTTTAGAAATATTGTTCGGATCCTCTTAAGGCCTTTTTACATTGGGTGCAATTGCAAGAAAAATGGCCTGGAAGCATGCGCTTCGACGACGTTTTAATCAGCTGATGCACGTTTTCCCATTTAAAACCTTCATCAGCTGTTTAAAACATCGACAAAGGGCATGCTTTTAGGCAATTTTTTCTTGCAATTGCACCCAATGTAAAAAGGCTTTTTGCCAGTGGCGTAGCCCGGAGGCCCTCTAACAAAGATATTACTATAATTTGATTTTGGATATAGGTCAAAAGGCCTAATTTTGTCATAAATTAAATAGTTATTAGTGGATATGGGTCAAAAAGAACTAACTTCAATGGATCTAGGTCAAAGCAAACTTCTGCATTGTTTCTTTAGAGCAGATATAGAACCACTTATTAACAATAAAACATAATGTGAATTTTGTAATTGGATATAGAACCAGTAGGTATATTCATTTATATTAGTAATGGATTTGGAGTAATAGTATGAAGCATAATGGTTATAGGACAAAATACTAAACAAATTTATGAAGGGACTTTGTGATAAAGGATAATTTTTAGGAAAAGGGAAAATCGCCATAGGCTAAAAGGATAACTAGGCGGATATACAGCAAATGATACTCCCAACTAACAAAATATTATGGATATGGGGTAACAAATTATTGAAAATTATCCTAAAAGTAAATATACCGGGTGTCTCATTATGGATGGCCACCGGCCGTATCTCGGCACCTACCAAGCATAGAATCTCAGAGAAAAAAAATCGTAATTAAAGTGGCTAAGGGAAAATCCTGGAAATAATTTTTAAGTTCCGCATTTTGCCGTAAGAGGGCATTGAAAATTAAATATTGATAAAATAGTGGAATTTAGTGTCCGTTAAAATATATGAAGAAAAGAATCTTAGCGGCAAGCGGACAGAGTAGTGCGTCTATCTTTTGCAATAAAGTACATAGGGACGCCAAAGGTAATGGGTTCCCTGGGGCACAGATAATGACAGGCTGTTTCGTTCTTGTTAAAACTAATCAGAAAGTCATAACCTGTCAGCAACTCCCAATACAGCGAGACTGTTCTTTTCAAGGCGTTTTTAAGAAATAAAAACGCGATGAAACCCCAGTAACGCCATCAGTAGGAATCAACTTAATGCAAAAGATAGCCATCTAACGTGAAAAGTAGAAATAAATAAATCTAAATCAATCAAACACGGAACGGCCACTTCACCAGTATAGGAAACATTTCTCGCTTCTCTAATACCATCTCTACGGTTTTGTGGATTCAGATCCAGATCGCGCTGCATTATTTCTACGTTTTCACGTTAGATGGCCATCTTTTGCATTGAGTTGATTCCTACTGATGGCGTTACTGGGTTTTCATCGCGTTTTTATTTATTGAACGCCTTGAAAAGAACAGTCTCGCTGTATTGGGAGTTGTTTACAGGTTATGACTTTCTGATGAGTTCTAACAAGAACGAAACAGCCTGTCATTGTCTACCTGTGTCCCAGGGAACCCATTACCTTTGGCGTCCCTGTGTACTTTAATGCAAAAGATAGACGCACTACTCTGTCCGCTGTACCGAGCTTAATAAGAGTGGGGGAAGCTATTGAAAGTGTAATCATTTAAATTACTGTAACTTCTAAACGACTCATCCGGTTTTAGTAAACTTAAGCTTATTTAAAATAGAAAGGTAAGTACTTTTAATTGTCGTATCTATTGGTACACAATAGTTCCTAAAATAATTGTTAAAAGTCACAATTTGTAACAATAGTAGTTTTTTTGATTTTATCCTAAAAACTTAAATCATACGGTATAACTATGATATCATAATCGGAAAAGAGATTAAATTTGCAAGAAAAAATGTGTATACCGCAGTTCAATATCTTCTTTCGTTTGAAAGTGATTGCAAAAAGAATAATATTTAACAATTTAATTGAAGAAGTGATTGTTTTCATGGTTGTCATTAAGCATTTCATGACAAAAAAATATTTTTAACTTTTATGAATACCTACGTAAGTTTGTCACTCATTATTCCTATGGCCAAAAAACTACTAATTAATCATATAATCGTCAATAACAAAGATACAAAGGGCAGCTTGTTTAGGAATAACCGGAGCCCTTAAGTCAACCCCGACAGCGGCGCTAGAGGTCATGTTATATATACCCCCCCCTGGATATCTATGGAAAAAGTATAGCTGCAAAAAGTGCCCTGCGACTGAAAGAGTCGAAATTCTGGAAGGAAACCAACTACGGGCACAGCAGTATACTAAAGATCCACGCGGGGAATAATCTACGAGACCCGACTGATTACTCTGTCCCAATAACATGCTTCGATAGAAGGTATTCTATACTCATTCCGAGTAGGGAAGAGTGGGAAGGCAATCAGAATAAAACGAAAACAGGTTACGCAATCTTCACAGACGGTTCAAAAATGGACGTTGATGTGGGAGCCGGGGTCTTTTCCGAAAGTTTATAAATACAGAAATCGTATAGACTCCCCAACTATTGTAGTATTTTTCAAGCAGAAGTACTGGCAGTAGAGAAGGCGGTCAATATCCTGCAAGAAAACCTTGGCTTGGGAGTAGCCTCGTCAATCACCATCTTCAGTGATAGTCAGGCGGCGATTAAGGCAATCTGTTCCAGCAGCGTTAAATCAAAGCTCGTAAAGCGATGCCGCAACAATCTATGCACACTTGGCAACCAACATCGGGTTATTCTGTGCTGGGTTCCTGGACACTCCAATAGATGGCAACGAGGCTGCCGATGCGCTCGCAAGAGAGGGCGCAGGCATGCCAGCTGATCTAGCAGACAACACAGTGAACAAACTACTGGGATTGGTCAAAGAGGAGATTGACTACACGGCCAAGCAGCTTACACAGAACAGATGGACAGGGTTGACAACCTGTAGTACATCCAGGCAACTGTGGCCCACATTCGATAAAAAGAGAACCGCAGAGCTATTGAGACACAGTCGAAAAGACGTAAGAAATATTACTGCGGTTATTACCGGACATTGCCGCTTCGGTAGACATGCCGAACGTATGCAAATACCCACTAACGACTTCTGCAGAAGTTGCAGAGATGAGGAAGAGGAAGAAAGTATTCAACATTTTCTGTGTGAATGCCCTGGCCTCGCAAGAAGGAGGTTCACTACTCTGGGTGAACCATCTTTCGATAGCTTGGAGGAACTAAGCAACTTACAGCTTGGACGGCTGAGCAGATTTCTGAACAGTAGTGGCTGGTTTGAATGAGTTGTTAAAATCCTTCCGCGGTTACGTCGCATAAACCATCAGTGATCTGATGAAGGTGGGTTCTACGGAACACGTGTGGTATCACAACGGACCTAATCAGGACTATGTGAGACTGTTTGGTCAGAACCAAGGGTCTGCCACTCTTACCTAACCTAACCTAATCATATAATCATCGAATACTTTTAATTTAGACATACTTAATCCGAATATGGTGTTTTAAGAAATTAATATAGATAGCTGTAAAACAAAATTGAAGTTTCCATGAAGATAAATAAGTTGAAATACCTCCCAACTGATTTAATTTTTTCAGGAGTTGATTTTGTTTTATGGCTATCTAGACCTATTTTTTAAAACACCATATTAGAATTATGCCTAAATTATAAATTTCTCTAATTATAAGTATTATTAATTCTAAAGTAGTTTTTGGGGCATGAAATAATTAATAATAAACTTGCACAATCATAAAGTTAAAAAATATTTTATGGCTTGGATTGCTTGACAACGAATAAACTATGAAAACAATTTTTTCTTCAATTAAAGTGGTAAAAGTTATTCTTTTGGCAGTAACTTTGAAACGAAAAAAGATATTAACCTGGGGTATTAATAGTTTTTCTTGCAAGTTTAATATACTTTCCGGTTATGATGTTATAGTTATACCGTATGATTTAAGTTTTTGGGATAGAATCAAAAAAACTGTTATCATTATAAATACCTCTGAAACGAACAAGAATATCGGACAGAGGCTTTTACGTTTTTTCTTGTAAACTTAATTTACTTGACTTGTATGATGTCATAGTTATACCGTATGTACCATATTTCTTAATGACCTTATTTTTATCCTAGATGTCGATCATTTAATTTATGCCGACGATGTCAAGTTATATCATAGAATTAGAGACGAAAGGGACTGTATGAAATTACAATATAACTTTGAGAAAATGAATAGGTGGTGTGAGAAAAATAAATTACTATTAAATGTGTCTAAGTGCAGTATTATTACCTTTACTAAAAAAGTGCATCCGATTGTATATGAGTATAGTATAAATGGGGATATGTTAAAACGGTGTGAGTCTGTGTGTGATCTTGGTGTTGTGCTGGACTCAAAGCTCTCTTTCCGTGATCATTATTCTAAAATTGTTGGAGAAAGTTTAAAATTGCTGGGATTTATTATAAGAAACGCTGGAGATTTCACGAGTTGGGAAACACTTAGGTTGTTATTTAATAGCTTTGTTAGGTCACGCCTTGAGTACTCCTCGGTTATTTGGTGCCCTTTCTATCAAACCCACATTAGTAGTCTGGAAAAAATTCAAAGACGCTTTTTAAAGTATACCAGTTTTAAGCTAGATGGAATCTACCCTGAAATAGGGTTTCCGCACGATCGTCTCTTGGCAAGATTTTCAATGGAAAGCCTCGAAACACGGCGAACAAAATCTCAAATTATCTTTCTACATAACGTACTTTTCGGAAAAATTGATGCTGGGAATATTTTACAGTCCCTGCACTTTCAGGTGCCAAGGCCAACCTCGCGTAATTACCTGACTTTTACTCTACGAACTCCTAGGACAAATACACTAAAGTTTTCTCCATTATATCAAATATGTGAAAAATATAATAAAATTCAAAACCAGGTAGATATACATGCCTGCACTGTGGCCTCCGTTAAACGCCTGACTCTGTAATTATTTACATATTATATATCATTGTGTAATTATTTTTACTATATCTATGTTGTTCTTTTTTATAATGCTTTGTATTATGTTAAAACTTTTTTTTATATCCCATTCGATAATTGGATATCTGATTCTGTAGAATGTGGTAATATTAAATAAATAAATAAATAAATAAATGTTTTGAATTTTCGGAATAAAATCGAAAAAACTATTAATATTACAAATTGTGCCTTCTAACTTTTTTTTAGGAACAATCGTGTACCAATGGATACGACATGTAAAAGTACTCATCTTTCTATTTTAAACAAGCTTAAGGTTACTAAAATCGGATAAGTCGTTTAGAAGTTACAGCAATTTAAATGATTACACTTTCAACAGCTTCCCCCACTCTTATTAAGATCGGTACGCCAATGAGCTCCATATTAAAATGATGCAGAATGGTCTAAGTTTTCTAATGATGTTACCAAAGGTATACCTTAATGTGGAAATATTCGAAGAAATTTAGATTTTCAATATTTAATTTTCAATTGTGCCCTCTTACGGCAAAATGCGTAACTTAATAATTATTTCCAGGATTTTCTCTTAGCCACTTTAATTACGATTTTTTCCCTGACCATTCATAATGGGACACCCGGTATATAGGAGTGGATATTAAGCGCATGAGAGCGCAATCCTTTGGTATAAATAGGTCCATAAGTGAAAAAATTAATTTAGGACAAATGAATACTATAGCAAGACGAGATATTTAGAATTAAAATGGTAGGATTATATTATAAGCCATTGCCGAGTTAGCAGCATTAGGTATATAATTAAGTAACATTTTTACACAGATTTTTACAGTAGGTATGGTAGTCAGTAAAAGAAGTTTAAAAAATCATTGAAATTCAACTCCATCAAGAAAATAAGTGTTCAATTTGACTTGAAACGCCAAATCTTTAAAATAATATAATAGTGAATTTCATGTACAAATGTTATTATATAATTACAAAACACTTTTAAATTAATGTATTATTATATAAAAAGCTGTATACTTCTATACCAGCCAAGTACTAGGCTCCTGATCCCATCAATTGCAGTGTTAATAAATATTTTTTGGGCAACCCAACAATAATTCAATTCATATTCAAAAAGCATTTATAAAATCTAGAACCTATTAATGTAGATGGCTTTTGTCAATAAGAATAGAAGAAAAGGTATATCTTTTAATTTACATTAAAAATCATATAAAATTAATAAACTTAAACCTATTTGTTAAAAATATCACTTTTCACAATAATATCATTAATTTTTTACACGAACTCTTAAATAAGGTTTTAGAATATCAATATTTTAAAAATATTTACACTTGTCTATAACTATAAATAATTCATTTAATTTATTTGTTTAAGTCTTCTTGAATTTGCGCTAGAGTTTTACCTCTTGTTTCCAAAACAAAAAATTGAGAAAAGAAAACAGCAACCAGTGATGCTGCTGCAAATCCTAGAAAGCATTCACCCTGTCCGACACTTTGCACTATTTGACTAAACCATTTAGTAATAAAGAAACTTGTTATCCAGCAAACGGAGGTAGCTAAGGCACCAGCTGTAGCTTTAATATTCGTAGGAAATATTTCTCCCATAATTGCCCAGGGCAGTGGCCCGAACCCAACATTATAAACGATGATGTAAGAAACTAAGAAAAGAATGGGTAAAAAGGTTAATGAGATAACTTTATCGTGATCGTTATCATCAATAATACTATATATTCCCAACAAACTTTCAAAAATAGCCATTCCTATTGCTGAAAAAACAAGTAAATGTTTACGACCAAAACGATTGGATATTAAAGGATTGATAAAGCTTGTTCCAAATTGCACCGATCCTATAATCATTGAACAATAATTTGGGTCAAGAGATGTACCTGATTTTTGGAATATTGATTGGGCAAAAAAAAGTATTGCGTTAATACCTGAAGCCTGTTGAAAAAATACCAATCCACTACCAATAAAAAATGCTTTAGTATTGCCTTTGGACCTAAATATTTCAAGAATGCTGCCTTGTTTTTCATTTTCTAAAACACCTTTAATATGCTCTAGTTCCTTCTCTGCATCTACCTCGTCTCCGTCTCTAATTTTCACAAGGGTTCGTTTGGCTAAATCATATTTTTTTTTTGAAACATACCAATGTGGGGTTTCGTACCCAAAAATCAAGAATAATAAAAAAAATGCTCCTGAAACTCCAGCGAGAATAATATTAAAAACCATTACGTTTTTTATTAAAGATCCGGCTACATAAGAAAACAATAATCCAATGCATATAGAAACATTTATTGCAGATCCCAAGACTCCTCTATGCTTATCCAAAGCCATTTCGCCTACAAATATTGGCATAATAGTAAAGGAGCCTCCAATAGATAGTCCTGAGATAAACCTCGCTATGTAAAATTCTGCTATATTTTTAGAAAAAGCAAGTAGAACATAGCTAACTAGAAATGGGATTGATATTGACAATATGGTATATTTTCTGCCAATTTTGTCGGCTAAATATCCAGCCAGAAACGGACCAACTGCAGCCCCAAGGGATAAAAGACCTCCGATCCATGATGCTTCATCACTCGTTAATGTTCCATCAAAAGGTCCTGTATCGGTACTATTAATATATGGCACTTCAGGTGAGGTCCACGTTAAACTTGTTCCACAAATAAAGAGCAGAATATTTCCTAAAAAAAAGATAATAAATTATTTTCTTATAGGTATTACTATTTTGTTTATATTTTTTTATTCTCTCTTGAAACGATGGGTATTGGGCTAACTGATGACAGTTATTATTTTATATTTGAAGCAAATAAACAATGTGGTTGTGTATAGGTGTTTTAAATGTGGAACTAGGATTATCATGACGAGATAATGTGACACTACTGGGAAACTTCTAAAATTTACATACAGGGTGGGGATTTTAAATGAAACGCTGATTATAGCGGCGCAAGGCATAAAATTTCTCTAAAATCTAAAAATACGTCCTCAACGATTTTTTATGGGTGGGGCTCGTATTGTCAAAAAAAAATTGTCAAAATGTGTCACAAATTTAATAAAATGTAATTTTGTAGGTTTATTTAGCGTCCTTGAACTTCTATCTTTTTAAATGTTATATTGTGGGGAAGAGGACTTTAATAAAACACTTTCTACTGTTTACTAATTCCCAACGTTTCGGTTTTTATTAAAACCTTTATCAAGGGTCTAGGCTAAATGTAAAAAGTGGAAAACAATTTCTGAATCTGGCATCATTCACTAAAAAACGTATTAAATAACATATTTATTTTTTATTTTGTTACTATTTTTTTTCTTAAAAAACCCAGAACAAATTGATGGTCAATCATATTTAACTACTGTATTAAAATTTTAATTAAATTAATTAAATTTTAATACAGTAGTTTTTTAAGAAAAAAAATATAAGATAATATAACCACAATATCGATCATAAAACCAGTTAAAGTTTACAAAATCTACTGAGATAAAACCTTTCAAAATGCAGCCAGTACAAGAGTTATTGGAAAATGACTTAGACAGAAAAGTAGAATTTTGCGAAGTAATGATGGCCGAATTGGACAAACGACAAAATAATATAGCCTAAAAATATTTACTTTAAATGGTCAAGTAAGTTTAAAAGTTAATCAAAAAATGATTTATGTTTTAAAGGAAATTAACTGTTATACAATCGCTGGCCAAAATCTGAACCTCTAACAGGGGGTTGCATAAAGAAATATACTTAGTTCTCGATTAGCAGGCAGGCAATGCCAACCTGGTATTTGTACGAAATAACCTTATATTTTACAAGAACTGTTATCTGACAACAGTGCCATCTTTTGCAAAATCTAACGCAATTTTGCTCAAACACACAGTGCCAGCCTCTGATAAAATTTTGTCTTTTTAATAACCATGAATGATTTTTTTTATGCAATCCGCTGTAAACATATTATTAATTAATGGGGGGCCAGAGGTGGTCCGGGCCACCCCAAAAATTAAATAAATATAATCTTAAGGAGCTCTTGAAAAAGTTATTCACTTACCTTATGTTACCAATACATAATATAGGTAGTTGTAATATACAAAGTCGATTCTTGTGCTTTATTAACGAACCTATTAAGCTTTACGGTTATTTAAACCCAAAAAAGGGTGTGGCACCCTAAACATTTCGCGCAATTCCCCCCCCCCCCCAGAACAAATCCTAAATCCGCCACTGTAAAAGGAAAGCGCAAAATTATCCCAGGGCTTTGGCGCATCAAGTGTTAATACGCCTCTGTTTGCCGACTGCTACTGGACTTTTACGAGAGAGAGAGGCGAATTTCAAAACGCAGACTATATTTTGAAGCGCAAAATGAGTGTCTAAACGTTAGATTCAATGATAAAAATGTTCTATTTAATTGCTTTTGTGGAACCAACAATATATTCTTATCTGTATTTTGTATGTTCATTGTATATGCCTATTAATTAAAATTTTGTAACAAATAATGCAGATTTTTTTGCGAGCCAACTAAAACCTTTAAAAGGTATTTTTTAGTTACTTGGGTATATATAGTGAAATTTGTTCCCCAGTGTTGTTATATACAGAATATTAAAAATAGTTTAAAATGAGTTATAATAAAACCAGTTTGCTCCTTTGTAACAAGATTTAAGTTGCGGGTAAGTTTACACTATAGTAAAAAATATTTTTTTAAATTTAATTTTGATTCTGATCTAATTTTGACCATCATTTTCTGAAACAGCTAGTGGCCTTCCTGCCGGTGCCGGCATCCAGCAAGGCTATTGAGGGCTGCCGGCGGCGGCAACGGAGTCACTTTTTTTTTAAATCTTAAACGAAAACGAGTAAAAAGAATAATATTTTATAGTATTTTTCTATTATATACTTGTCTGTTCCGTTTTCCCTTTTTTAAAGCTATTTTAAATCAACACAAATATAACCCAATGCAATAAAATATTTTTACAACAAAAATAAAAAACAATTAGGTATTTATTTTTAAAGAGAAAAATTAAAGTAAAAATTGTAATTGAAACATTTTTTATGAAAGAAGTGTGATAATTTATAATAAAAAAATGGTGCGGGAAGAAACGAGAATGCTTTATTATGAATATAGAAAACGGCACTCAAGAAGGAGTATTTCAAAACCTAAGCATTTGCACCAAAAACTGCCCTTAGATCTACGCTCCCAAAATACATGAATTCTGAAAAAATCATCAATATTGACGTGGTAAGCGAGATTTACTTTATTTTTAATCATAAAAAAGCAAGCCCGAAAAACGCTGGTTAGAGTCATACAAACTCTTATGTTAAAATTTTGGATTGACACCAATACGAGCACCAATATTAATATTTTTCACAAATATAAAAAATGTTTTTTTTTAATAAAGAGCCAGCTAGGAATACCAAAGAAAAAAGGAAAAAAACCTTTACAAAAACAAATTTAATCGAACCATGCAGAGAATGAACGGTAATAATTTAATTTTTGATATTTGATAGTAGTAGTAGTGAATTTTAAACGAACTTTAAGCGTGGCCCCGAAAATTTTTCCGTTTTCTTCACTAGGTACAATACCATAAAATACATGTAGTTCCGACTGTCTCTCTTTCCAGAAAAAAAGTCCTACTTACGCCCACTGAGCCCCCCTTCCCCCCCCCCCCCCCCCCCCCGTTGCGCTTTCTTTGGCTTTATTATTATAATTTATAATTTATAACCAAAAGACGGCTCAGTATAAACACTTTTAAATTATGACCACCATGTAATGAGGAATAGTTATTAATAATCATTAGTGAATTATAACAATTTGTTTAGAAGATAAAATAATATCGGCTGCCCTTTGTTATTTCTCGAAGCTTTGATAAACCAAATAGGGTAAATATGGGTGAGATGCCGCAGTGGGAGAGATGCCGCGGTGTACATTTCGCAACACTGCCACCTTGTAAAACGACACTTCTGCTCAAGGTCTCTATTTAGAGACCTTGAATTCTGCTGACATTACGATTAGTTGATGGTTAACTTTGACAAGTGTATCACACCGGTAGAAAATAACGATTTTTCAAAGAAATATTTCAAGTGTTTGTTAAAATAACGTTAAAATAAGTTACAAAATATATACAGTGTTTTAATACAATTAAAATATTACGTTCCAACGAATAAAATTGGGTTTCCGCTCTACTTGTAGGAGATTTAGGCTAAGTAAGGTTATGTTACCTCAGGTTTTTAATCTCTGGGATTATGAGTATCAGAAAAAAATGTACTGCGGCATCTCTCCCATATGTTTGGGATAGACGCCGCAAGAAATTGTGGTAGAGATGACGCAATAATTTGATGGATACAAGAAAATTTATATACAGCCATAAATTTAATACAACAGGATCATATTCCCGTACGAGAGGCGAGTAAAACCTGCAATGTACCAGAGCGAACGCTAAGAAGAGTGTTTTGAACAATACCTACTTTTTAACCAAATCAACAGCTGATTGGATTCAGTGTGTTCGATGTGGATATTGGCTACATGAGACCTGCTCAGTATACAAAACCACTTGTAATCGATGTGGAAGGCATTTAGCAAAAGCCGAACAGGTTAAAAGAAAGGTGCAACGTTATTTTTCATAAGCCATCTCTCCCATGTACCATGCGGCGACTCACCCACGTTGTGTGGGAGAAATGGACAAATACAAGGGTTTAGAAAACATATTAGGTTTCAATACTGTTTTGTAAAATCACTTTTGTAACAAATTTATTTTGAAGTAAACGTCCTAAAAGTATACCTGTATTTTTAATTTTTATGAAAGCCGTAAACTATATAATCATATTCCGGAATATACAGTGTGTCCAAAAAAGTATGCAACATATGTAAACGTTTTTTATTACCGATTTCTCAGAAAATTTTATTCTTGATAAAAGTTGGTGCATGCCTTGAAACTATAAATGCATATTTCACATTTCACCTGCGGCTAATAGTAAGGGATCAAATGCCATTTTTTCGAAATTGCATTAAGAGTAAAGTATCTTAGTTATTAGAAATACATCAAAATTTTATATGGAAATGTTATTGCAAATTAAAAACATAGCCCAAATACGAAGTTTGAGTTACGTGTCTCAATTTTTATTTTATTTTTTCTAATCTCTTATTTCCCCTAAACGGTACGCCTCTGGTCGATTTTTCGTTTACGCAATTTTAATATATTTATCAAATAACTTAAACGTTGGCTTATAATAAAAATGCATTAAGTAGTTGCAAACTTTTAAAAACTTTTCAATGAATCGGGTCGGTTTAGATATAAGCGTGTTGCACGCCTACTTAAACACATTTTAGTCAACTTCTGTTCGAACTGGAAATAACTACTAATTTATTTGTCATTTTCACCCAGTACGCTAAAGTCCAAAACCTACTTTCAAAAAATGCATATAAAATTAGAGATTAGAAAAAAAAAATAAAAATTGAGACACAGAACTTAAATTCGTATTGGGGCTATGTTTTTAATTTGCAATAACATTTCCATATAAAATTTTGCTGTATTTCTAATAACTAAGGTACTTTACTCTTAATGCAATTTCGAAAAAATGGCATTTGCTCCCTTACTATTAGCCGCGGGTGAAATGTGAAATATGCATTTATAGTTTCAAGGCATGCACCAACTTTTATAAGGAATAAAATTTTCTGAGAAATCGGTAATAAAAAACTTTTACATATGTTGCATACTTTTTTAGACACACTGTATAAGGGACCTTCCTACCCTTAAATTATTTAAAAGAACTGTAAGGGAACTACTGGCGGAGAGAGCCTATTACGAGTTGGTTGAGTATTACAATGACACATTTTAACTCAGTGTGTTAACAGGATTGGTCATTTTGTAAAATTTGTTTTGTGTGCCATTTACTCGTAAGTTGTTTGTCGCTACTTGTTTGTTTTATAGCGTGTTATGTTTTTGCCTTTGATTATTTTTATTGTGTACTTTTTAAGGTTTAAGCATGATTCTGTTGCACCTGCTTGTATATATATTTTAGCTTTGTTAACAAGATTATTTCTTTAGAACAATAAAGCATATTTTGATTGATTGGTTGATTTTATTTGCATGTTATCTCGATAGGTATAGAAGTTATGACAATTTTAAAAAATATGCGGCGTCTCTCCCACATTTACCCTATTTATTGAAAACAATAAAAGTTAAAAGGTAATCATTGATGTTACTTGTGACGCTACCATCGCTGAACAGTCATATGTAGCTTTAAGTATTTTTATCTTTTATCAAATAATTATTTTTTTTTTATCTACATAGGTATGTAAAATGTTAGTCAATTAACTTAATTGAACAATTAAATTTAAATTAAAATAAATTAATCACACAGTGTTTACTTAATTTTAAAAACCTAGATATTGAATTAGGAATCAACCTTTTTTAAATCTCTTAATAAAGGTTATAACCGTTTGTACAACAAGAGTGGACATGATGTCCATATTGCACTAGGAAGTAAATTGATGCTGACGCCGTAGGAAGAGTGCTCCAACCGCGGATCCAGGGGGGGGGGCATGGGGGTCATGACCCCCCCCCCCCTCCCAAACAGAGGAACACAAACAAATTTGTATTGTTTTGCCGGGCTGCATGCATAACCCAATGAAATAAAATATTTTTACAACAGAAACAGAAAACAATTATAATATATTTATTTAAAAAAAATTAAAGTAAAAATTTTAATTGAACAATTTTTAATGGAAGAAGTGTGAATTTATAATAAAAAAAATAGTGCGGGAAGAAACGAGAATGTTTAATATACAAAATGGCACGTAAGAGGGAGTATTTGAAAACCTAAGCCTTTGCACCAAAAACTGCTCTTAGAGCTACGCTCCTAAAGTACATGATTTCTGAAAAAATCAACAATTTTGGCGTGGTGAGCGATATTTAATTTATTTTTAATCATGAAAAACCCATTCCGAGAAACGCTGGTTAGAGTCATACATACGTCTTATGTTAAAGTTTTGGATTGATACCAATATTCATATTTTTTTTCACAAATATAAAAATGATTTTTTTTTAAATAAAGAGACAGCTAGGAACCCAAAAAAAAAAAATTAAAAAAAAAACATTTACAAAAACAAATTTAATAAAACCATGCAGAAGGGAAGAGGTAATAATTTAATTTTCGAAATTTGATAGTAGATGATGTAGGTGAATTTTAATCGAATTTTGGGCGTGGCTCCGAAAATTTTTCGCCTGCGGCGCTTTCTTTGCGAGGCTCTGGGCGTGGCCCAAAAAAATTTCACATCATTTACATGATTTGACCCCCCTCAAATCAAAGTTCTGGATCCGCGCCTGGAGTGCTTAAACTTCCGAGCTCAATATGGACTCGAGTTGTACAGTATATTTTTTCTACGACTCAACTTCCGAACTTATATATTAGATAACAAAAGAGCCGTTCCGACCCGGGGTGAAATTAATCCATTAATAAATTAACATAATACATAAATATTATTTTTACAGAAAATATAGATGTGTCTAACATTGTTAAGACATTTGCATTAAAATGGCTAGAAAAACAAACTTTACTGTATAACTTATTAGTACCTTCATAATGTTAGCATCCTGTCCCAGGATACAACTATACAAGGTATGATATCAAACAGGGTGCGTCACACAGAGAGGAATTTTTTAATTGAATTATACGCCAAAGTGTAGTTTACGTTATTAAATGGCCATTTTATATGAAATTTTTAATAAATTTATTTCAAAGCATAGTAGCCTTAGAATTTCTACTGTGACTTAAATCTTGAAACATTTTAGATTGATTACTGATCATGAAAAATTGAGGTTATTGTTGTTTTCATTTTTCTTTTTCTAGAAAGTGTTGCATCGTGTAATTTTGTACTTAGTTCTCTCGAAAATACATCTTACATCTAAAAAATAACATTTTTGCTTATTGGAACATAATACGAAACTTAAACAAGGGAGAATATCGCAATATGGCTGATTTTAGTCACGAGTGACGTCACGAAAACCTGCGCGGTATCATACCTTCTTGTAGTTTGTATCATGGTCCTGTCCTGTAAGTATGTATTTATTTCTTTATTACATTATAAGTTGTAAAATTATATTATATTTGGTAAATCAACTGTGCATGTTTTTACAATTTTGTTTTTTTTTTAACTTAAAATTATTTCAACTTTTTTATTATCAACTTTGGGAGGAGGAGGGTTGGGTTGGGTTTTGGGAGCTCCCGCTCCCCGAAATCCAAGAATCCAGAAGATTTAAAATATATTTGGGAAACGAAATTACGACAACCCTATCAATAACGCACTAGATGAAATAACACATGATCTTACATATTTACATATTATAACTTTCAGTTCCTTTTGCCCCCCCCCCCCCCCCCCCGACTGAATTTTTAGCTACGCCACTGTTGGGAGCGGCCCTGGATAACAATATTTAAAATAAGGGTCGTAATTAACGCCCGGTAATTTAATACAATTAGCAGATTAAAAAAATTATATATGCTCGATAAAGAAATCAAACTGTAGTATAAAATAATAAGAAATGCCTGATATTTATTATAAAATGGCAATATAAATATACAATACGTACGCTAAATTCTGTTCGGTATGTTAATGAAATGTGCACTAAAAATATATATAAATGTTCGATAGTTTACGTTCACTATTAAATAAAATTTTTCAATTTATAGTAATATAAAAGCTCGATAAGTCGTAATCTCTATTAAACGTGGCAATACTGTAATTATTCGCTCATGCGTGTTTACCGACCTATAGTACATAACCTCAAAAGCAAGGCGGGTATGCGCTTGTTGTACCTATGTTGTTTATAATCTACAGTGTGGGAAAAGTGTGTTGTGCTTGTTATTAACGCGAACTGTTTTTGAAACCAATAATATGAGTGCCAGTGAGATTCCTCAATACAGCTCATCAGAGGATAGTTCGGATGTTGTACTTATCCCAAAGAAAAGAAGAAAAAAGGTTGATAAACAGTGGAAAATAGAACAGGTATTCAGTAACAAAGGTTTGGCTGAAAAATCAGTAAAAGAAGAAGGTATTTGGAGTTTTTATCATAAAAATGTTGATACAGAGGGTAACGTTAGTGCAATTTATCGTTGCAATAAAGTAAAATATCGAGGTGAGCAATGTGCCTCAGGTGTATATTTATATTATCCCGCAAATAAGGAAGATATAGTTTTATACCGGTCGGAATTGCTTCATACGTGCGAAAATATACCTTCCAAAGCAACCGTTACAATAAACGAACATACTAAAACGGAAATAAATATCCTGTTCGAAAACGATCCAAAAATAAAACCGAAAAAGATTTTAGAAATTTTGGCAAAGAAAAATTTACCAATTCCTAAAAAACAACTGTTAAATAATTACTTGGCTTCTTTAAAAAAGTCCAAATTTGGTCCGAATTCGATAAGTCTTGGGGAGTTAGAGCAATTTTGCATCGACCACTCTTCAGTACCAGAAAATGAAGATGAGGCTTTTATAATAAGTCGAATTACGACGATCCCCCTTCCTTTCGATTTTTTATGTCAACCAAAAATTTAATCAGACAATCACAGAATGCTTGCCATGTCCATGCAGATGCCACCTACAAGCTTATATGGCAAGGTTTCCCGCTATTGGTGTTTGGAACAACAGACAAGACCAGATCGTTTCACACTTTTGGAGTGGCAGTTTGTAGCAATGAGCAGACTGAAGATTTCATTTTTTCATTCAAAGCGCTAAGAACTGGTGCAGAGAAAATTTTGAGTGAAACCATTAATCCGTCGATAGTAATATGCGATGCGGCCCACAGTATACAAAATGGTTTCAAAAATGTATTTGGTCCGAACGTTACAATAAAGATGTGTTGGGCTCATATGAAAAAAAACGTAAGGAAAAAAGCTGATCAATTTGTGGGCCCAAAAGAAAACATACCTAAAATCTTGCAAGATATTGATTGTCTTCAGTTAAGTAAAAGTCAAGAGATATTCGATAAAGCGTCCATCATGTTTCTTTCAAAATGGGAGGAGCAAAAAGACTTTTTAAATTATTTTCAAAGTGAATGGCTAGAATTGAATCGTAACTGGTATGAAGGGGTTGACAAGAAAACCCCAAGTACAAACAACGCCCTAGAGGCCTTTAACAGAGTCATCAAAGATGAAAATACCCTAAGAGAACGGCTTCCTCTATCTCGATTCTGTGTGATACTAAAGGACTACGTACCCACTTGGTCTAAGAACTATTCATCAAAATTAAAAGAAGTGCACCTAAAGCCGGTTATTGACCTACATTTGTGGACAAAATCTTATCAGTGGGCTAAAGCAGAGAAAAAAATTGTTTCTAAAGCGACACCGTCGGGCAATGTTTACATCGTTCCCTCAAAAGATACGACTGAGGTGAACCAGGGCGATCTTGAAAAGTGTATGAGTCTTGACTTCCATACTTTTGACGAATATAAGACTGTTATGTTTAGTGTATGGACAGTAACAATTCCTGACGACCAAAATGATTGGATTAATTGTGAGTGCGATTGTCCGACTTATTTTAAAATGCTGATTTGTAAACACATTGTGGGATTAGCCATACGGCTAAAACTAACCACACCACCTCCTGAAGCAAAAGCCATTCCAATTGGAGCGAAAAGACGTCGAGGGCGACTAGCCAAATCCAAAAAGCTCTTTTAGTTCAATAGGTAAGTTAATATTTTTCTGATGTATTTTCCCTGTAAATGCATATGCCAATTCTTATTTCAGATAATCTCACCGACCTCGGATGAGCCGAATGTACTTTGTGCCTAAAGTATTTAAGCCTGCGAATTAGATTTAATTTTTGTTATGTTAGTATAAGTAAATACCAATAAATTAACAATTTTCATTTTAAGGTTTTTTGCGATCATGTTAGTTTTGGAATAGATTTGCTAACAGAAATTATTTTTGAGTTATCGGAGTTTGTCTTTTTATTTCTTATTACACTGAATAAATGTTAATAATTTTGTGTTTACTGGTTTTGTTATTTTCGCTGAAAATAAAAGTACCTACTGTTTATGAGCTTTGAACTTGTTGACGCGTAAGTATCATCAATATTCCATAAAACATTGATTCTACATTTATCGAGCATTAAATTATCTTTTACCAAATATTTATAAATTTAACAAGCATTTGAGTTTGGTACTGAGCTATCCCTAAATTAATCAAGCCTCTATTATTTTTTAACAAATATGTTTTAATTTAGGAAACATTTGAATTTGATACTGAGCATTCGTTACATTTATTGAGCCTATATTATTTTTATCGAATATTTTATAATTTAGGAAGCATAATATGAATTTGGCATGGAGAAATTTTTTTATTTATCAAGTATCTATCATTTTTATCGAATGTTTATTATTTTAAGATGCATGTAAATTTTATATCGGGCATTCATTATATTTATCGAGCGTTTATTATGTTTATCGAATATTTAGTTTCTTGTCATGCATTTGAATAAGTTACCTGGAAAATATAATATGCATTGATATTAAAATATCAAACATATAATTTAATCCCTTAAAATAATATATAAACCAGGCATTATAACTTCTCTTTTTAGTTGGCCGACTTGTGAGAAATAAAAGCAATTGAAACATTAATTTCGTTGGCAAATCCATGGACAAAACTATACTGTAACATACTTATCGATTTGGGTAATTTCTTATACTTACACAAAATCGAATTGAAAATTGAATATATCTTTCTCACATTCGCCCTTTTGCGTAATAAACCAAAAGCGATGTATTTATTAATTAAAATGAACAATTTATTTTTCTCCACCATAGCTAGTTTGATTAAATTGTTCTGCTGAAATACACAGAAGAAAACAGGGTTTGCAATTTTTTTCTGAAATTTATTATTGATTGCCTGCTGGCGTAAGAATTATCACTCTGAAAGTACAGCAAAATTGCTGTAAAATTCACTTTAAACAGTTAAAACGGCTTTTGTGTAGTAATATGAACTTTTAGCGTTCCTTATGGTAAAGTTTTTCAAAATAATCGCCAATTTAAACACTAGCAACGCTTTAAACCTGGAAAGTGATGTGGCATTACTATAATAATAACATACCCATAAAAGCGTTTTAGAAAAATTTAATAGAATACATTTTTTTCTACAAATCTTTTCGTCTATTTTATCGAGTGTTATGTACAATATATCAGCACCATAATATGAACATTTCTTGACAAAATTTAATGCAGTTCATATTCACAATACAAGAAGAAAAACAGCTTTATTTTGGATCATACAAATTTAAAATCTACTCAAAAATTAATATTTTTTATATAATAAAATATAATAAATTAAGAAATGAAATTAAAAGTTGTAACTTAAAGTTATTTATAAAGATATTGAAAAACACATTTTACAGAATATAAAAATATATTGAAATAGCTTAATGAACTAATAAAAATTGATTATTATTATTAGTATTATTATTATTATTATTATTATTATTATTATTATTATTATTATTATTATTAATATTATTATTATTATTATTATTATTATTATTATTATTATTTTTCTCAATGTTAGTTTTCACAGCTTTTTGTTGGTATTGCTGGTATTATTTATAGTACAGAGAAGAAATTCATCTTAACCTGTACTGTTTAGGAACTTCCGTACTATATGGCATGTTTGGAGGATGACGCTTTTCTGGATTAGTTGGTATAAATAACCTGATAGGCCCAGTTTTTCCAAGTTGGGCTTGAAATTTTTCGTCATAGCTCCCTCCACCGATATTATGATCGGAATTATGTCGATTTTTATCTAGCTTCCATATATTTTTTATCTCTATAGCCAAATTCGAGTACTTTGTCTTCTTCTCCGATTCGGTTTTAGAGAGGTTGTGTGTTAGTCGATTATGAAAGCTTTCTTGGTGGTTTTTTCGATGAGAAGAATATCCGGACGGTTGTGGTCTACTGTTCTATCCGTTATTATTGGCCTGTCCCAGTATAAGAGATATTCAGGGGATTCAAGGACTGGCTCGGGTAAGTATTGGTAGTATGGTGGAAGGTTTTCCCTTAGCCCTAGTTTATGGGCCAGTTCCTTGTGGATGATCTTTGCCACCTGATTATGTCTCCCCAGGTAAGCGTTGGGGGCCATAGCACCACAACCCGCCGTGATATGTTCTATCGTCTCTCCGGGGCAGTTGCATTTTCTGCACACATCTTCCACATTCCTTTTCATGATGACCTTTTCATAGTTTCGAGTTCGAATGACACGGTCTTGGATAGAGATAATAAAACCTTCTGTTTCAGCGTGAAGCTGTCTTTTCTCTAACCAATTCAGTGACATTTCTCTATCTATGAGTGGATTTTGGAGTGCAGTAGGGTATTTGCCGTGTAGAGCTTTCTCTTGCCAAGTTACAAGCTGTTGACTTGGCGGCGCGCGGATGATGTTAGGTAATCCGTTTTGCTTTAAATTAAGGGCTGTATATCCAGCGTCTGCTGCTACCACTTTTTTAAGAATTTCCCCATTCGATTCTTGGAAGTATTTTCTCATAGAGGTCTCTTGCGACTTGCACAAGTTATATATATTAATGAGACCTCTTCCTCCCTCCTTTCGTTTTAGGTAGATTCTTTCAAGTGCAGAGCGTGGGTGGTGGAATCTGAATTTTGTTAGCAGCCTGCGCGTAAGCCTATCCAGTTCGTGCAAATCCGTGTCTGAATACTTAAGGATTCCGAATGAGTAGGTAAGTATTGGTATTGCCCAGGTGTTGATGGCAGTAGTAAGGTTACCAGCATTCAGATGAGTATTAAAAAGCTTTGTTAGTCTGCTTTTGTATTTGTTTTTAAACTCCCTTTTTAGGCTTGTGTGGTTTATTTGTTGGTTTTGGGAGATGCCTAAGTATTTATATGTTTTGTCCTCATCTAATATATCTATGCCTTCAAGCAGTCCACGATTTTGTTCAGTCTTTCCGCGTACGACATTCAAGATTGCGCACTTGTCTAAGCCAAACGACATTTTGATGTCATCGCTAAATGTCTTGGTTATTTGAATTAGGGACTGTAGGTGGGTTTTGCTTTCAGCGTAGAGTTTGATATCGTCCATAAATAGAAAGTGGTTTATTCTAAAATTCTCAGTTAAGTTGGGACGATATCCGTAGGATGTTGATTTTAGTAGTGAGGACAGTGGGTTCATGGCCAAAATGAACCAGAGGGGGCTTAAAGAGTCGCCTTGAAATATACCTTTTGATATACTTATATTGCCAAGCTTCTCTTGTCCAATATGGAGATTGGTATTCCATTGCTCCATTATGGTACCTAACATGTTGCGTATTAGGGGGTGTACTTTGTATATTTGCAATATCTTCTTTAGCCAGTCGTGAGGAACAGAATCGAATGCTTTACTATAATCTATGTAGCACATATTTAGATTTCGCCTTTTAACCTCTGCCTGTTTTATAATAACGGCATCGATTGTAAGCTGTTCCTTGCAACCCAAAGCTTTCCTAATACAGCCCTTTTGCTCATCAGCTACCAGGTTGTTGTTTATGCAGTGTGTGTATATTTTTGAATACATGACTGATGTTAAAAGTTTATACACCACTGACAGACAGGTGATCGGTCTGTAATTTTTTGGGTCGTTTACCTGCCATTTTTAAAATAAAAGAAAGGTATTGCCACTGGCAAGATGAGCTGGGAAGTGTTCGGGGCTTAGGACAGCCTTGCTAAAGCAGTTTGCGATTACAGGGTGTAGGCTGGTGATAGTTTTGAGCCAAAAATTATGAATTTGGTCAGGTCCCGGTGATTTCCAGTTAGCCAAGTTCTTAGTAGCATCCCTTATGTCGATGGATGTTACTTGCGGCTCAGGCATTTCTTGCAAAGTTTCAGCCTCAGCTTCAACTTTTTCGAGCCAGCTTGCTTCTTCATTGAAATGGGACGCGTCAGACCAAATATTACTCCAAAATGCATTAAATTGGTCTTTATTCATGTCATTAGTTGGAGTAAGGTCATTTTCTTCTTGGTTCAGAGTCCTATAGAAGGTTTTTTGGTTCGTGGTGAACTGTAGGTTTTGTACCTTCCTCTTTGTGGCTTTATTGTATCGCCTTAGACGGGCACCTTTAGCCTTACATTTTTGTCTAATAGTGTCTCTTACGACAGTTAGCAACCGTTTTACATCGGGACTATCTAAAGGAATATTCTCTGCTTTCAGTATATCTTTAACCTTTTTAGCAACCTTGCTGCTAGAGTTTCCATTTAGATGTTCTCCAATGATATCACTTTGTGCTCGTAACTGGCTTATTTGTTTTTCAAGTCTCATTTTCCAAGCGGGTACCGCTTGTTTCTTGGTTGTTTTCTTATCAGTTCTGAGATATAGTGCCTGACCATTGAGTTCAATTACAGTTACTGCTGCTGCATATAACCCACTGTGTAATGTCTCGAGGTCCTCAGTTGTATTTAAGGACGTCCCTGCTGCTAGGTTTACTCTCGCTAGTATTTCGTGGGTTCCTTTCTTGAATCTTAGCTTAGGGATACTCGGTCTCAAGGTCGGGTCACTATTTTCAAATAAGGACAAATTTTCCAAATATTTTTGGTTCGTATTGTCCGTATCAGCCTGTATAGTTTGATCTTGTTCATGTATTACTTCCTGCTGTGCTGTTAGCTCTTCCACATGCTGAAGGTTGTGCAACGTTCTGCCAACTTCACGCCGTATTTGATCTATTTCAGCTTGGGGTAGCAGGTGGTTAGCATAAATAGCTCTTTGACGGCACGCTACATTTTGTTCCGTGAGTTTTAATTCCGGATATATCTGGCTTATTTCTCGGTGGAGTTTTATTCTCCAGCCAGGGCGGGGGTTATCTTCACAGTCGTTAATCAAGAGGAATGCTTTGATAAATGTTCTATTCATGTCACGAGTCCACTTGATTCGACCGGTTTCTGTTCTTCTGGGTAGACCAGCGGCAGTTCTATCGACTCCAGGATCAGGCTGCAAGCTAGTCTCCATTATGATGTGTTCCACGCCGGTGTTCGGTTGAATAGTTCGGTTGTCGGCAGGGGCTTGTCTTAGCATCCTGCCGTTAGTATTATTAGTACTATTCGAATTTATGCCTCCCCCAGAATCCGTGAGGCTGCCTGCTTGCGCAGTGTGGGATTGCGAACCCACCTGGGGTACATATTCTTGTAAATTCGACATCATATTTGTTTAAATCCATATTTACACATTTCGTCAGAAATGGTTTGCATTTATACCTTCTGCCAGGTTATTGATACAGCCGCCCTTAACATAGGGAACAGACGCTGTTGAGAAACCGCCCCTAACATGGAGTCAGCCGTTCCTTCACTACATCAGTTCCTACGCCTACCTGCGGTAGCCGGTGACCAATGTAGGCCCCTTTAAGGCAAGGACCACCAACCTTTTAGCCGCCTTTTACGGCAGGCAGGTTCTACCCTGGGCCTAGATTCGCAAACCGGAACCCAGACGGCTTCTTATTATTATTATTATTATTATTATTATTATTATTATTATTATTATTATTATTATTATTATTATTATTATTATTATTATTATTATTATTATTATTATTATTATTATTATTATTATTATTATTATTATTATTATTATTAATTTATTTTATTAATTATTATAAGATACTTGTGTGATGTACCCTTGTTAACTCGGGAGTAGCTTGAGATATCTTATTCAAATTTGGTATGCGTAAATGATAAGTAAAATACTATCTATTGAACAAAGAAAAATTATTATTTTTTTATTCAAAATGGCGGGGATCTGCTATCTTGAATGATATTTTGTTTTTCACAAGAACGTATTTTACTTATCATTTACGCATATTGTGTAAATAATTTCGTGTTAACAGAGAAGCAACGTATAACAGTTAAATTAAAAGATTCGCTTTTAGGGACTTCCTGTCCTATTATACTGTTGTTCTACTTTATCTTTAACAAAGTCGTGTCGATAATTGAAGAATAATATAAAAGTAGCCAAGTTTTGGAACTTTTAACAGCAATCAATAAAAAGGTATTAAAAATGTTACACAAGCTATACACCCACGAGATCACGTTCATATCTGTTGCAATAGGAAAACTGGAACAGAAACGAACGAAAAGGGAAGCTAAAATATACCGTCGGAACAGGAAAAATAAATAATAGAAACACGCTGAATATTTCAAAAGAAAGCTAATGTTGTTTTTCAAAATTTATATTCTATACATAATTGTTGTTATAAGTCAAACCGAGTTACAACAGCCTTTAGCCCCAAAAACGTGACCTGGTGCCACTAGGAGCATACTTCGTATAATTTGTTATTAAGTGATAAATTTTGCGTTTTTTTTTGGTATATTTTTGAGTTTAAAGTAGAAATATAATACAAAAACAAGTAATACTGATAAGTGAAGTGACATTTTTTATTTTAAAATATAAAAATCAGGTATATAATATATACAAAACAGACACACAACAGACGTAGTACCTACATGAGTTGATAATTTTACATAGTTATCTAATCTATTCTAGAGCTTTTGTTAAAGTAGTCTTTGAAACGTCAGGATATAATGCTCGGCATTTCCTTACAACTTGCAGGACATCTCAATATTTAGAAAGGCGAATCGTTTTGTGGGGGTCAGACGAACAAAATTCCGACATCGATTTTTTGTGGTCACCCTAAATGACACTATTTTGATAACGGATAGCTTATTTCGACTTTAAAAGGTTACCAATAGGATCGGCCACGCAAGTAAAGCGAACGGGAATTAAATATTAAAAATACTACGTATGTACATGGTTATAGTTAAGTTCCGTGTTCAGTACGGTGTGTTATACTGTAAAAAGTTTTGCTTACCTTAGACTCTAAGAAAATTAATATGATTAAATCAACAGTTGCATGAATGTTAACTCCAAATGTGTTAATTCAACCAAAAAACTATTAATATAAATTATATTATGATTTAAAAGCAAGATTTTTAATTTGTTGATGTTTGTTTGTTAAACAGATAAAAAATTGATACAATATTAATTTGTCCCTTGAATTTATATTCTGAAAATTTATTATTGAAAACCTTTAGAGTGTTTTCACACGGCACCATATATCGCGCGCGACAAATGGTCGCAATATTGCTTTTTCGCCAAATTATGTGTTTTCTAATGAGCCATTTTCACACACAAGCGATATTAGAGAACACATAATTTGATGTAAAGCAATATTGCGACCATATATCGCGCGCGACAAATGGTCGCAATATTGCTTTTACACCAAATTATGTGTTTTCTAATGAGCCATTTTCACACACAAGCGATATTAGAGAACACATAATTTGATGTAAAGCAATATTGCGACCATATATCGCGCGCGACAAATGGTCGCAATATTGCTTTTACACCAAATTATGTGTTTTCTAATGAGCCATTTTCACACACAAGCGATATTAGAGAACACATAATTTGGTGTAAAGCAATATTGCGACCATTTATCGCGCGCGATATATGGTGCCGTGTGAAAACGCTCTTAGTGTTGGTTAGTTAAAAAATTAAGTGATATATTTAGTTCATTGATTTAAGAAATTGTTTGTTATTATTATGGTAATTATTGTTAACAACTGTTAAAAATATGTGACAGAGGGCGCTTCGGTAGCATGCATAAGTTTTGTGACACCAGACTTTTAATTATTACTCCTCTAACTGCGGCGCTGCCTCAGCGGCGAATTACTGGCATTCGACCGTGGTGTAAGTTTTAAGTATTTATATATACTAAGTATATAAATATATTCAGTGACATGGCGGTGTTTAATGGGAGTTTAACAAGGACCTCTAAGAATATGGATAAAAATTAACCCTCAAAAATTAAATCAGTTTTGTATAAAATTGTATTAATTAATTATAGTTTTTAAGCCTTTTTAATTCTTTTTACTTTTAGTCTTTCTAGAAAAATTATGGGGGAATTTCAGCAAAATTGGAGATTTCCTGTTTATCAAGGTAAGTTGTACATAATAGATTAGGCTTTAATGATTATTTTTACGCATGATGCTCTTATTTATTAAAATATGTTATCAAAAAATGTTGATTTTTTTTAAGCCTTACCTCAGTAAAGTATTAATTTTACGCTTGCATTAAAATGTTTAATATTACGCAATAAACATTTTTGTAAAAAAGTTTTTTTTATTTACATCTTATAAATATTACCAGCGAACTTTCGTTCTACAAGTAAGCAGGTATAGTCGATATACCAAACAGTTCAACTAAAAACCATTCCAAATTAAGACAACTATAAAAAAAATGTTGTTCTGTTTCAAATAATACATTATTTTATTTTAACAAATTAAATATGATTTTCATTTTAATAAATTTAGAATGTTAATTTAACATTTTTGAAATATTAGAATATTCACGTTAACCACGTTATGAGAACTAACTTTCTTTCGTTCAATAGACAGTGTTTGATTGCCAAATCAATCAGCATAGTTTAACATTTTCTGGCGTTTGATTCAATTCGCAAAAACCATTGCTTGTATTTAAAGTGCAAAAACTGTTGAATGAAACATTTATTGTTTGACCCAATAGTTTATGCTTTGAATTTCAACATTTAAAGAAAGCCGGATAGATAGGCGCACTATGATTCATTCGCTACGTAAGAACCGTCGTGACTTTGGAGAGCGCCGTCTTTTATTGCATAAAATAATATAATATCTTGTGTCTGAAATCGATCGAAAACGGAGACAAACGTTAGTTTGTCTCCAAAAACGGTTGCCACATCTTTACACTGATCCGTAGTTCTTTAAATATTGAAATTCAAAGGTTTATGTTTCTCGGCGGAGTCGGTGGTGTATCATCAACGGATCGTGGGGACCACTCCCGAGAAATAAAATGTAGAATATAAAAGGCCAAAATAATGTTTACTCAAATGAAGCTGTCGAGATCTCAGTACCTACGTCTTCAAAAAAAAAAGATACATGTGCAATCATGTACATTATTGTATAGTGTCGAGGCGTAGACGATGTTCGCATCAACAGAAAAAAGGATTCAAAGTTTTGAACTGTGGATTTATCGTAGAATCCTAACAGGACCCCCGCAAGTACAAGGGGCATCAAATCCTAGCTTTGTAGAAATTCGTTAAAAAAAATATAAAGAATATTTTTAACCTAGAACTTGAATATTTATACCAAAACTTGAATTTTCAATGTTTTCTATAGTGCTATTTTTAAATCAAACGACGAGGATCTTTTAATAAACTCTAGTGCTCTACAACAAATGCTAACTGAAAAAGAAGGAAAAGAAAAAGAAGAAGACTAACGTATAAGAAAATTATTGGTTTAACGAGATTAAAGCTCTAATATTGTTTCCATTTCCTGAAGTCTCAAATCTTTTAGATATTGTATATTGTATATGTAAGAACTTAACTTTATCTCTACAAAATATTACCATTTTATTAAGAATTCTCCTCACTTCAGCTGTCTCTGTTATTTTTGATGAGAGATCCTTCTCAAAATTAAAATTATTTTAAATTATTTGAGGTCTACCATGGCATAAAAAAGATTATCTGGTTTGGTAATCTTCTATAGAGCAAGAAATTCTCGACAAAATTGCTTATAAAAATATGAAAAAACAATTTGCAGCAACCAAATCTAGAAAAGTTTCATGTAGGTACATACACCATAAAACAACGAGATGTTGAATTTTTGGGCCATATCACAAGAACCCGTTTTTTGTCTCGAAAAATAACAAAGGCAATTTAGATAACGATATTTTTAGGTATTTATTTTAATTATCTTTATTTTTTTTTCACCATAATAACCAACTTACAAAAAAAATTGTTAGATTCATTAAACATCGCTAAATATTAGCGCCATTGAAAACCAATGCAGCGTGCTTGAATGGTGATGTTATGTTTTAAGTGATTTTATAGTAACTAAAAAAATTTTTTCAGTTTAAAATTTGGATAATTTCGATTGTTTATTGTATTTATTATTTATAAGAGATGTTATTTAAAAAAATATAATATATTACTTATAGAAACTTTAAAATATAAAGAAATGAAAGTTTATATTACCTACGCCGATAGTTATTATTGCGTACTCCATTATTTTAAAGTATCACACTACTAGGGTAAAAAACCATAAAACATTACCAAAAATTTTTCAACCCCAAATTGGAATTCTTGTAGAGATAATCACTTTGATTTACTTAAATATTAATTGCGAACCACTTATTCACTAATCTTATCTTGTGATAAAATAACAATAATATACTTATATACAATTTGTTGAAGAGTATCTTATACTGAGCGAAATTGTATTATTTTCAAAAAACTGGCAATGAATCTTATTTTTCTCAAAATAATTATTTAGGGAATTTTATAGCCATACCTACTACAAAACATAACATTGAACTCTTAATTCAGATCGAGTTATTTTTGAAACACGTACTAAAAATAGAAAATTGATTTAAAAATCTTCAAAAAAATAAATTGAAAATTTTAGCCATTTGGGATACAATAACAGTTGAACATACATGCATGGCAAGCAATTCTTTAGGCGCTTATGTTCATGCGAATAAGTAATAAATTATCTACAAGTAAACGTGGAATAGACTATAACGTGTGGTTGGATTTCGTACGAACTTCGTGGCTGGATAGATTTCTTTCCTTTCTGTTACCAATAAATAGTCACAGATACACATGATATTCTTCCGTCTTTATTGAGAGCATGTAACAAATAATTATTTTCACGCACACGCAAGTGGTCGTCTGCTAGACCTCTACATATATTTGCACTGAGATAAAGTCATTGGTTAAGTTTTTCACAATACCTATATAAAAAAATTTGCAATAAATAAAATTATGATTTATGCCCGTTTCATCAGTTCCCGATTCAGCAGTTGTAACGTTTCATCAGTTGACCCTTTACACAACTTTTGTTTATGGAAGGGAAGAAAACTTGTATTAAAGTGCATTAAAATTTTTATTGAAATTGCAGAGCGCTTTTGGCTTATTGGGCCATCTTTAGTGCTTCCTGAAAAATCAAAAAAATTTATAAAATAAATGGAAAATCAGAGTAATTGTGTAAAGGTAGAATATTGAGTATGTATGAGCTATAGAAAAAATATATAAAAATGAATTATGTTTGTTGAAATATTTTTTTTTAATTGGTTTTGAAATGGAAATGTAGTGGAATTTTTGAAGGTAAACAACGTTGAAAAAGATGATTCCATTACTGACCTAAGTCAGGGGGCAGTACATTACAGCACTCCGGGGGGAGAGCATCCCTGTACAGATAACAAATTAAAATAACCAAAGGTTAAAAAACAAACAATCACATATTACTTGGATATTTTACGTTACTATCTATTTGACGATGCCAAATGATGAAAAATAAGGTCTGTTAGAGTGACACCACCCGGTCCAAATCATTCTGAAGTTTATGTTTGATATTTACCTAAAAATTTTTGAATCGTCAGCAAAAAAAAGTTTATTCTCCATCAGAATACATGCCAATTCATTTATAAAAATCAGAAATAATAGTAGCCCCAGATTGGAACCCTGGGGAACTCCAGAAGAAGCAGTGTTTTTATGAGAAGTAAATCCCTTGTATAAAGTAAATTAGTGCCGATCCTTAAGAAAGGCAATATCATCCAAACTAAAGCCATACACCTCTAGTTTCCTTAGCCTTAGAAGGACACTATGATCGATTCTATCGAAGGCCTTAGAGAAGTCTGTGTAAATCACATCCACTTATCCCTACTTATCCATCTCAGTTGCAACAAACCGAGTTAAAAAAGTTAAATTACTAACTGTTGATCTCCTTTGCATAAATCCATGTTGCTCGACTGCAATGAAATTCCTGACGGAATAGTGGATGCGAGAGTACAATATTATCTGCAAGACCTTCGAAAAGTTACACAATATCGATATTGCTCTATAATTTGTGACACGCACGCGATTTCCGCTATTAAACACTGGACACACCTTCGCCTCTTTCCATGCCGTCGGGAATACTTTAGATTTCACTGACAAGTCCAACAAAACCTTCAGGGGCTTAATTAGTGCATGAATGCAGTCCTTAACAAAAAAAAAAGGAATACCATCTGGTCCAGCTGTCAATTTATTTTTGAGTTTTTTCACGGCATCAAATATTTTTTGCTCAGTTATAACAGTAAAATTTATAGTATTTGTAATTAATCTGATCATTTATTTAATTGTCAGCCCAGGAGGCAAAAATACGCCATGAAAAAGTAACAAACGTATCTACAATCATCTGTGGCTTTTCGATGGTATTACCGTTATATTTTAGACTGCTAGGGATACTGGATGATGTAGTTCTCTGATTTACATAAGACCAGAATCTTCGAGAGTCTAATGACAGGTTAGACTGGACACTCTGAATATACATTAGGGTGGATCGCTCTTATATGAAAAAAAAAATACGATTTTCATCTTAGCGAGGTAAAAATTTGATGCTTGCATTGAATACTAATCGAATGATAACTTTATTTTTTTAAATTTTGGCCGCAAGGACATTGAGTTTTTTTTAAATTAAAATTTTTAACATATTTTCGAGTATCTCGTTACAGTATTATTTACATTATTTTCACGTTTATAATAGTTTGGTTATTATTTTTACCCTATATTCAAATCGATTAAATGATAAGTTTATATTTTGAATAATAGATAAGTACTAATTAGTGATAATCTTAAACATATATCAATACCTATAGTATATTCGCGCAGCCCACCTGTACGATTTGAAGAAAAAAGGATATGTCGAATAAAATATCGGCTACGAACTCCCTTCATAAGTCAACCTTCATCAAGCCATAGAAACAACTGCCCTCCTGAGTTTAGTCCACTTAAATGTCCTAAGATCCATTTACACTTGGAAAGCGTGACTTTCTACTTCTTCAAGAAATGTCAAAAATGGTCATTTTATAATGTGGAATTGACAGCAAAGTTCGAGTTAAAAGTCATTTAAGAAAGCATGAAAAATAAATTTTCAATCCACCTGAAAGTGCCTTATACTATAAGGTTGTATTTTGTCTAACACTGTTAGATAATAAAATACAAATCGGATTGCATGGTTCTACCAAGAAATGAAAACTTTACATTGGTACTGTCAGTAACACGAGAACAAAAGAGTTCGAAACCGGTCTGCAGGTGGTGACATCCTATCAATGTAAAGTTTTCATTTCTTGGTAGAACCATGCAATCCGATTTGTATTTTATTATCTAACAGTGTTAGACAAAATACAGCTTATAGTATAAGGCACTTTCAGGTGGTTTGAAAATTTATTTTTCATGCTTTCTTAAATGTTTGCTTCCACCTGACTAGTAAGAGATTCTGTGTTTTTACAATTATTAAAAGTCATTTACCTGGTCATAACTCAATACAACATAACAAGATATGACCAGGTTAATTGAACGTAAAGGTTTAAACTTATTTTTCAGAGGACTTTATAAAATTGAGCCTTAGTGAGTACGGCTGTATATATTTAATTTTAAGGCCATATTCTTTTCGTAAACATTCCTGGTATATTGAATTTTGTAATTAATCATTAAAATATTTTTATTTTAAAAATTATTTGATAATATCTTTAGCTAGAAAAGAGATATGAGTTTGCCGTTTTCACTAACTTCTTTCAGTTTTAGTTGTCATTTTGACTATGTAAATTTCGATAGGTATATAATTTTATTTTTTTAAAAACCCGTAAATTTCAAGTATGTTTCAAACTGTAATCTCTAGTGACCTTCGCAGAAACCAAAAATACAGGGTGATTCCTAAGTTGATACTTCTTTTTTAGCTGTGTATGGAAGGCATTAAAATAAACAACATTTTCAAATACCTTTTTTCAAAAAAGTTAAAAATAGCCGAGTTACAGAAGAAAAAAATCTAAGTGCAGGCCTGGTAATCAAAACGCAGCCCTTTACTTTATATTGTTTTTCTCCGTTTTTTGTATTATTAGTCATGCAATTTATGGATCGGTCGTCAGTTATTTATTTTGGCAATTCGCTGCGCGGTGTGGTTTTGTGAAGCAAATTAATTTTAATAAATTGGTGAAAATTTGAAAACAATGAACTAATTATGGTGCTAATTTATTGTGAGTATCGTAAAAGTGCGGATGTTTCTTCTCTACACCCAGAAGTTTCCTTAATGTTATTCAACGGGCAAGTTAGGCAGAACCGTATTTGATTTGTAGTGTAATACATGAATGTAAGTACTTTATTTTTGGGTTTTTTGAAAAAAGGTATTTGAAAATGTTGTTTATTTTAATTCCTTTTATACGCAGCTAAAAAAGAAGTATCAACTTAGGAATCACCCTGTATATAGTATTTTAATAGTCTTAAACAAAGTTGTCTAATTTTTTCCAAGGAAATGTTTATCTTTCCCCGACTTTTTTTTTAAGAAGCTGAAGCAATATTTATGCTGGAGCAAGAATGCTCATAAATTTTTTAAGATTACAACGCCTACATTACTACAAGGCAAAATTATGCATATTAAGGAGAAACTTTTGTTCATTTCGTTGAACATTTTACGTCTCTAGCGGCCACCTGAGAAACTTTCCAACAATTTCTCTTTGCCACTTTCCTAATACATTTTTTTTTAAAAGCTGTGTACGATTAATTGTTCCCTAGATACAGCCGTCATCTCTTTTCTTGTTGTTAACCCGGTATACAGCATCTGCCAAGATTTATTTCCAAAATGGGACACCTTTTTATATTAGATTTTATGAGAAAAAGTTATTATTGATAAAAAGTAATACTTTTTTAGAAGCATGACTGGCATTGATTGGTGTATTCACGTTTTTGTTCTGTTATTTTAACATTTATTTAACAACCAATATTTTCCGTTAAATTAACTTTTTTTGTTACGTCTTGTATTTAACTTTTCTTACTTCTTTTAATGGCAGTCTTACTTTTAATACAAGCCAAACTTTTTATTGGGAATAAATTCTCTGTTTATCGTAAAATCTAAAATAAAACAGTTTTCCATTTAGTAACCAAATCTAGACAGACGCTGTACATGCGGTGTTTGCATAACAGTTTTCCATTTAGTAACCAAATCTAGACAGACGCTGTACATGCGGTGTTTGCATAACAGTTTTCCATTTAGTAACCAAATCTAGACAGACGCTGTACATGCGGTGTTTGCATAACAGTTTTCCATTTAGTAACCAAATCTAGACAGACGCTGTACATGCGGTGTTTGCATAACAGTTTTCCATTTAGTAACCAAATCTAGACAGACGCTGTACATGCGGTGTTTGCATAACAGTTTTCCATTTAGTAACCAAATCTAGACAGACGCTGTACATGCGGTGTTTGCATAACAGTTTTCCATTTAGTAACCAAATCTAGACAGACGCTGTACATGCGGTGTTTGCATAACAGTTTTCCATTTAGTAACCAAATCTAGACAGACGCTGTACATGCGGTGTTTGCATAACAGTTTTCCATTTAGTAACCAAATCTAGACAGACGCTGTACATGCGGTGTTTGCATAACAGTTTTCCATTTAGTAACCAAATCTAGACAGACGCTGTACATGCGGTGTTTGCATAAAATCCCCCCCCCCCCCCCCTCTTTGATAACTCGGGAATGTCTTAAGGTATATTATTGTCATTTTGAAAGTCTTTTTACGCCGAATTAAACCCTGTAATTATCCAAATGTATCCATAATGGCATAAATACCTTGTTTGTTTTCATATTTTTCCGAAGAGTCATTTTGAAACAGCAGACAATATTTAAGTATTAAAAAAGCAGGATTGGAAAAGAAATTGAAAATGAGGTACCACAAGACCTTTCCCTTTGAATATGTAATCCAAGATGACTGATATTCGCCATCTTAAATAACAAAACAACATTTCTTGTCCACTTTACACATAAATAATTTGAATAATACCCTAAAAGAGCGTTTTCACACGGCACCATATATCGCGCGCGACAATAGGTCGCAATATTGCTTTTACACCAAATTATGTGTTTTCTAATGAGCCATTTTCACATACAAGCGATATTAGAGAACACATAATTTGGTGTAAAGCAATATTGCGACCATTTATCGCACGCGATTTATGGTGCCGTGCTCTAAGAGCGTTTTCACACGGCACCATATATCGCGCGCGACAAATGGTCGCGATATTGCTTTTACACCAAATTATGTGTTTTCTAATGAGCCATTTTCACATACAAGCGATATTAGAGAACACATAATTTGGTGTAAAGCAATATTGCGACCATTTATCGCACGCGATTTATGGTGCCGTGCTCTAAGAGCGTTTTTACACGGCACCATATATCGCGCGCGACAAATGGTCGCGATATTGCTTTTACACCAAATTATGTGTTTTCTAATGAGCCATTTTCACATACAAGCGATATTAGAGAACACATAATTTGGTGTAAAGCAATATTGCGACCATTTATCGCACGCGATTTATGGCGCCGTGCTCTAAGAGCGTTTTCACACGGCACCATATATCGCGCGCGACAAATGGTCGCGATATTGCTTTTACACCAAATTATGTGTTTTCTAATGAGCCATTTTCACATACAAGCGATATTAGAGAACACATAATTTGGTGTAAAGCAATATTGCGACCATTTATCGCACGCGATTTATGGTGCCGTGCTCTAAGAGCGTTTTCACACGGCACCATATATCGCGCGCGACAAATGGTCGCAATATTGCTTTACACCAAATTATGTGTTCTCTAATATCGCTTGTATGTGAAAATGGCTCATTAGAAAACACATAATTTGGTGTAAAAGCAATATCGCGACCATTTGTCGCGCGCGATATATGGTGCCGTGTGAAAACGCTCTTACTATCTCAAGCCATTTCCGAGTTAGCAGCAGCATTATATAAATACGTAACTTTTTTACACAGATTTTCACAGTTAAGTTACCAGAAAAAGTTTTAAAACCCCATTGAAATTCATATCCATCAAAAAAATAAGGATTTAATTTGACTTGGAACGCCAAATCGTTAAAATGATATAATAGTCAATTTAATATACAAATATTACAAAACACTTTTAAATTAATGTATTATTATATAAAAAGCTAATCCCATCAATTGCCGTGTTAATAAATATTTTTTTGGACAACCCAACAATAATTCAATTCATATCCAAAGGGCATCTAAAAAATCTATAACAAATTAATGTAGATGGCTTTTGTCAATAAGAATAGAATAAAAGGTATATCTTTTAATTTACATTAAAAACCATATAATATTAAACTTAAACCTATTTGTTAAAAATATCACTTTTCACAATAATATCATTAATTTTATTACACGGACTCTAAAATAAGGTTCTAAAATATAAATATTTTAAAGATATTTACACTTGTCTAAAACTATTAATATTTTATTTGTTTAAGTCTTCTTGAATTTGCACTAGAGATTTACCTCTTGTTTCCAATACAAAAAATTGAGAAAAGAAAACAGCAACCAGTGATGCTGCTGCAAATCCTAGAAAGCATTCACCCTGTCCGACACTTTGCACTATTTGACTAAACCATTTAGTAATAAAGAAACTTGTTATCCAGCAAACGGAGGTAGCTAAGGCACCAGCTGTAGCTTTAATATTCGTAGGAAATATTTCTCCCATAATTGCCCAGGGCAGTGGCCCGAACCCAACATTATAAACGATGATGTAAGAAACTAAGAAAAGAATGGGTAAAAAATTTAATGAACTAACTTTATCGTGATCGTTATTATCAATAATACTATATATACCCAACAAACTTTCAAAAATAACCATTCCTATTCCTGAAAAAACAAGTAATTGTTTACGACCAAAACGATGGGATATTAAAGGAGTAATAAAGCTTGTTCCAAATTGCACCCCTCCTATAATCATTGAACAATAATTTGCGTCAAGAGATGTACCTGATTTTTCGAATATTGATTGGGCAAAGAAAAGTATCGCGTTAATACCTGAAGCCTGTTGAAAAAATACCAATCCACTACCAATAATAAATGCTTTAGTATTGCCTTTAGACCTAAATATTTCAAGAATGCTGCCTTGTTTTTCATTTTCTAAAACAACTTTAATATGCTCTAGCTCCTTCTCTATGTCTACCTCGTCTCCGTCTCTAATTTTCGCAAGGGTTCGTTTGGCTAGATCATATTTTTTTTTTGAAACATACCAATGTGGGGTTTCGTACCCAAAAATCAAGAATAATACAAAAAATGCTCCTGAAACTCCAGCGAGAAAAATATTGAAAATCATTACGCTTTTTATTAAAGATCCGGCTACATAGGAAAACAATAATCCAATGCATATAGAAACATTTATTGAAGAACCCAAGACTCCTCTATGCTTATCCAAAGCCATTTCTCCTACATATATTGGCAGAATAGTAAAGGAGCCTCCAACACATAGTCCTGAGATAAACCTCGCTATGTAAAATTCTGATACATTTTTAGAAAAAGCAAGTAAAACATAACTAACTAGAAATGGGATTGATATTGACAATATTGTATATTTTCTGCCAATTTTGTCGGCTAAATATCCAGCCAGAAACGGACCAATTGCAGCCCCTAAGGATAAAAGACCTCCGATCCATGATGCTTCATCATCCGTTAATGTTCCATCAAAAGGTCCTGTATCGGTACTATTAATATATGGCACTTCAGGTGAGGTCCACGTTACACTTGTTGCAGAAATAAAGAGCAGAATAAGTCCTAAAAAAAAGATAATAAATTATTTTCTTATATTACTATTTTGTTTATGTTTTTTCATTCTCTTTTGAAACGATGGGTATTGGGCTAACTGATGACAGTTATTATTTTATATTTAAAGCAAATAAACAATGTGGTTGTGTATAGGTGTTTTAAATGTGGAACTAGGATTATCATGACGAGATGACCCTGCTGGGAAACTTGTAAAATATATATACATGGTGGGGATTTTAAATTAAACGCTGCTAATAGCGGCTCTTGGAATAAGATTTCTCTAAAATCCAAAAATACTTCTTCAACGATTTTTTATGGGGCTCGCTTTTTTCAAATAAAAAAATTGTCACATTTGTCAGAAATTTAATAAAATCTAGTTTTTAACGAATACTAACATGAAAAATAACTTTAAAACTGTAATGACTTTTTTTTAACGTAACAATTGTTGAAAATATGCCTCGTTTGGGAAAGGCTCATCCGTACGCCAATTACTTTATTTCCGCAGTGCCAGCCTCTGATTAAATTTTTTTTTTTAATACGTCCAATAGAGCATAAAATTAGCGGTAGTTTAGATTTAAAAGAAGTTATAAAAATGTTTGCCGAGGCAAAAGTCCGAAAAAAGTTTTCTGTTAGTTTTTATATGTAACTTATTTTTTTAAACATATTATGTATGTTTATGGTATGCAATTAGATTAAAAATTTTAATGTTTTTTTGTTAATTTTCAATTTGTTAGTATTTAGAATTTATTTATGTGCAATTTAAAAAAAATCAATTTTTTTTTAAACAAAAATACCTACTGACGTGTTTTATTTTTTAAAATCAGAAAAAACACTTTTGAAATTATTTGCAGGACTATGAAAAAGGCGGCAATTTCTTATTTTGCCCAGAGCGGCATTATTGCTAGAGCGGGCCCTGGTGAGTTACCTGTACCTTATTCACCTCAGGAATATACCCTTTATTCTTAGGATGATCCAACAGATTCATTTTATTTTTTGTAGATCTTGAATAGTACAATATTTTTTTTGCATCCTGATAATATTTTGTTGATCTTGGCAGATTAAACATTTTATTTTCGTTTTAACAATAACGAAATTAAAGGAACATTTTTATTTATGATAACCAAGATCATTTTAAATTTGTGTGAGACGGAATGAATGTATTGACATAAACCAAAAAATAAAATGTGAAGAATAGATGACTCTACATGAAAATTGGTAATTTGAAATAATTTGGTTACTTGATTATTCCACAGGGTGTTTTAAAAGTAGAGAAAAAAACAACATTTCGATTATCCTTGTATAATATGTGAAGTAACCAACGTTATTTAAGATTGGAAGGGCACGTTAAAGCTGATAATTTTACCTATAATTCTATAAAAGAATCACTAAAATCGGATTAAAAATAAAAAAGTTATCAAGCCTTAAACCTAATCAAAATTTTAGAGTGCCCGCTTTCTCTGCACGGGAGTGTATTTTTGGAACACCACAACTTGTACTCGTTTGCTTAGGCACTTGATCCGAGATACTGGATTGATTTTCAGGTCCACCAAGTATACACTTGGATACAGCAATCTTGTCTTGTGTGTGACTGTTCACTGTAAGACTTACATCATCCTAGATTTTTGGGGCAATAATAAACTTTCTGCTTGCAACGATGCATCTTCTACATCTGATGGTAGGTTTTCTTCTTCTTGTGTAAATTATTTTCCTTTTCCGTACATTTCGTATTCACTTCGTACACAAAACGCAAAAATACTGAACACTCCACAAAAACCAGAATGTAAAATTTGTTTGACATTTGTTGACAGAGAAATTCATATCCCTAGTAACAGAGGAACACAATTTTCTTGAAATTGTATTTTTCACTTGAATTTGAAGTCTTGCTATAGAAAAAAATGTTGTATTGAACACGACGATTAAATCGCATTATCTTCTCGAGCGTAATTAGCGCCTTGACTGACGTTTTGACGCTAAAAAACAGTCTCAAAGGTAAAGTACAATTTTATCGTCTTGTACAATAAATAACTATTACAGTTTCGCTTTATTATTATTTATAATTTATATATAACCAAAGGACGGCTCACTTTTAAATTCTGACCACCATGTAATGAGGAATAGTTATCAATAATAATTAGTGAATTATAACAATTTGTTTAGAAGATAAAATAATATCGGTTGACCTTTGTTATTTCTCGAAGCTTTGATAAACCATATGTATTGAAATCAATAAAAGTTAAAAGGTGATGTCGCTGGTGACGCTACCACCGCTAAACAATAATATGCAGCTTTAAGCATTTTTATCTTTTATCAAATGATTAGTTCTTTTTTTATTTACATAGGTATGTAAAATGTTAGTCAATTCACTAAATTGAACAATTAAATTTACATTAAAATTAAATTCATCACACAGTTTTATTTCTAAAAAAGACTTCCTCTAGAAAATGGATTTATTTAATTTCTTTAAAAATTTTATAATAATAAAATACATAAATCAAAATATTTTCCTATCCTAAATATCACAAAAAAGTTTTGATACCAGCACCTAGATGTACAACATCTGTATGTGCAAACATACAACAGTATTTACTTAATTTTAAAAAACTAGATATTGAATTAAGAATGAACCTTTTTTTTAAATCTCTTAATAAAGGTTATAACAGTTTGTACAACAAGAGTGGACATGATGCCCATATTGCACTAGGAAGTAAATTGATGTTGACGCCGTAGGCAGAGTGCTCAAACTTCCGAGCGCAATATGGACAATCCACTCGAGTTGTACAGTATATTTTTTCTACGGCTCAACTTCCGAACTTCATATTAACAATTTTTTTTTAAATATATAAGTTGGCTGTGAACTTATGAGAAAGATAATAAAAAGTAATTGAAGAAACATTAATTTCGTTGGCAAATCCATATATACTTTCACAAAATCGAATTGAAAATTGAATATATCTTTCTCACATTCGCCCTTCTGCAGGATAATAGACCAAAAGCGATATATTTATTAATGAACAATTATTTTTCTTAACCATAGCTAGTTTGATAAATTGTTCTGCTGAAATACACAAATGTATTATTGGTTGCCTGCAGGCGTAGGAATTATACTCTGAAAGTACCTACAGCAAAATAGCTGTAGAATTCACTTTAAACAGTTAAAAATGGCTTTTGTGCAGTAATATGAACTTTTAACGTTCCTTATGGTAAAGTTTTTCAAAATAATTACCAATTTACATACAAGCATATATATAACTAGTTATAGTAACTAAGATACTTTTACAGTAACTAGTTACATTGATTGTAACTACGATAATTTAAAAGTAACTAAGATACTTTTAAAGTAACTAGTTACATTGATTGTAACTAGTTACTAAAAGTAACTAAGATACTTTTGAGTAACTAGTTATTTTAATTGTAACTACGAAACTCTAAAAGTAACTAAGATGCTTTTGAACTAGATACCATAAATTTACCAGGTAGTGATAACTCATTTTCCTGTACACACTACCACTATTACCATCAGAAAACTAAACTAAGAAGTGTTAATTCGAACAACGAACAAGTAGAACAAAATGCTTTCCAAGAAATTTCGCGTTCCAACCAGTTTGCTGTTTGACGCTCGCGACTCGCCGCTCGTCCCTTCGTGAAAATCTGATTAACGGCCGCCGATCGTCCCTTGGTCATCATCTGATGGACTGCACGTGTGCATAATTGGTATCCTAGAGGAACTTTTAAAGTACCTATCTTAGTTACTCCTAAAAAGTAACTAGATACAAGTTACTTTTCAAAAGTAACGAAGTTACAGTTACTTTTGGCATGGTTCAAAAAAGAACTAAGTTACTAAGTATCTAGTTACTTTAAGTAACTAGATACTAAAAAGTATCTAGTTACTTAAGTTACTCACAGCTCTGGTACTATGTACTTATCTTCATTTTCCACCACATAATTTAATAATTTACCAGTTATTTTTCTATATCTGTTGCGTATAATAAAAGTTTTAAGGTCTATTGGGATTGGAGCCACGTCATCGCAAATAATCAACAAGGCCAGTTCATGTTTTATATACATTTTATGCATTAAATCTTATAGTAATTGTCGTCTAGTAAATGAGTGAAAAACTAAAGATTTTTGAAATAAGAAAATGCACCTGTGCACAAATCTTTGGTCCCGTCAGAAAATAACAATAGTTCCGTAAAAATATATTTTGGTATTAAACGTTTAATTTTCGCACCATTTCGTGCATTCTTTAAGAAAAACTTGTGTATGCATAGACTCTGGGATAGATGTTTTAATTGAAACCAGAAGAATAGTCTATTATCTGTTATCGGATTTTATAGAGGAAAATGAAATTTTATCAAAATTTAAATCAGTGTTAAGAAAGAATTATAGTGTTGAAAGTGTTGTACAGTATGTTCTAAATGATTGGAGTTGAAAACTAACAGTTGTTGAAGGTGATATGGTGGTCGTTTTGTTTTTAGATTTAAAACGTGCACATGTAACAAAAAGTTATTAGAAAAATTGCGAAAGTATGGAATTCTTGGACAGGTACCTATATAAATGGTTGCGTGACTATTTAATAAATACGAAGCAGGTAGTAAGAGGTATTGAGTATGTGTCCAATAAAAAAAGGTATAAATGTTGGTGTACCTCAAGGAAGTATACTTGGTCCTGTACTATTCATAATAATTTATGTTAATGATTTGGTTTATAATCTAGACGAGTATAAATATCTTTTTTATGCTGATAATCAGTGATTTACATTTCAGGCAGTAATTTAAAATATATAGTAAATAATGTGATAATAAACTAAACCCTATATGATATAAATGGATAAGTGAAAACAAATTATAAATTAATATCGATAAAATGAAATGTGTATTTTAAAATAAATAAAGATGTTAAAATTGTTACAAAGGTTAAATATTTAGGAGTTAGCTTAGACCAAAATTTAGATTAGGAGGATACTTAAGTTTTTAGAGTAAAAAACATATTTTGTATTATTTTACCTGATTTTGTTTTTGTAGTTTGATTTTCACAACAAGATAAAAACAGATTACAGGTTTTACCAAATAGAGAAATATGAGATTAATATTGAGATATAATAAATATACCAATATAACAGAATGCAAATTTTTTTAGAATGGATGAATATAGACAACTTTTTATTATTTTGTACTTTGATTTTTATTCATAAAATAAATTTAAATATATCCGCACCATATTATAAAAATTTCTTGAAGTTCATATTCACAATACAAGAGAAAAAAACAAATTTATTTTGTATCATACAAATTTAAAATCTACTCAAAAATCTATATTTTTTAGAGATATAATAAATTAAGGAATGAAATTAAAAGATGTAGGTAACTATTAAAATAATAATAACAATAGTAGTGTGTACAACAAGAGTAGATATGATGTCCATATAGCACGAGGAAATAACTTCCAAACGCAATATGGACAATCCACTCGAGTTGTTCAGTATATTTTTTCTACGACTTAACTTCCGAACTTCATGCTAAGAATTTAAAAAAATTCTTATTATTTAAATTAGGCATCATAACTTGTCTTTTAAGTTGGCCATAAACTAATAACGGTAATAAAAAACAATTGAACAAAAATTAATTTTGATGGCACACAAACCCATTGACCAAATTACACTGTAACATATTTATCGATTTGGGTAAGTTCTTATATTTAAACAAACTCATATTTGAATATTTCTATTCTTCTCACATTCGGCTTTTTGCTGAATAATAGACAAAAAGCGATATATGTATTAATAAAAACGAACAATTTATTTTCTTAACCAGGTATTTTGATTAATAATTGTTTTACTGAAATGCACAGAAGAAAAATAGGTTTGTCGGGTTTACTTCTGCTTGTATATGAATTATAACTCCGACAGTACAACAAAATAGTTGCAGAATTCGTTTTAAACAGTTAAAAATGGATTTTGTGCATTAATATGAATTTTTAACGTTCGCTATGGTCAAATTTTTCAAAATAATCGCCAATTTAAAAACTAGCAACACTGTTAACGTGGAAATAGGTGGCAATACTGTAAGTAGAACTAACATAACCTTAACATTTTTTTTGTAAAAATGGATTTTTTTCTAGAAATCTTATAATTTCATCTGTTCTATCGGGTTATCTTTCAATTTAAAAAGAACAAATTTCATCTGACAGATTTGCATATTTTTAAAGCATATTGTTAACCTAACTTCTCTCAACTGTCATAAAACGAATTTACAACATGTACATTTGGCTTCTCTGTAATTGACTACTGTGATTGGTCAGTTTCATTACCTAACTAGGATGAATATGAAATTTTATAGAAAGGGGTCATAGAAAGTACAACATTTTTTAAAATTAGTGTTTTGTGGCATAATACCATCCAATTAGGATACTCTTTTTGGTATATCAACACAATTCTGCATACCCCCCAAAATCAGCACTTTTTAGGCTACCAGCCCTCCGGGGTACAAAATATTTCATCGTAGTTAGTTGGTCATAGAGTAAAACAATATTTTATTAAATTTGTGTATTAAATTGTATTTTAATGATTTTAATCAAGAACGCACGTCTGACAAGAAAAACGCAAGAGACCGTTTTCATGTAGAATTAGTCAGGCTAATTAGAAAAATGTCAGCGGCGTATCAATTTTTTTGTATAAAATATGAGATCGTATTAACACATACCAAAATTAAAAATGATGTCTAAAGTACTTTCGGAGATATTACCGCTTAAAAAAAATAATTCAACACCCTGTAACTAAAAACTTAAGCCCTTGTGGTCAAATGCCTTATATGAACTCTTCTTCATAAAATTACCTGAGGAAACACATCCTAAAATATTAGCACGTCATTAAAAAGAACACCCTGTATATAGCACCGCACCGACTTAATAACTTAAATACAAAAACTATAAAAAATTTTAATAATAGTGAAAGAGCCCATTTTTACCTACCATTAGTTTGATAGAATATACTAGCTGGCACCAGTAGCTTTTTAATAGTTATGTGTAAAATCATCACTACCAAATTTTGGCCCCCACGTTTTTCAGTAATTACATAGCTATATGTATACTATACAGAACAATTTTAAAAATAATGTAAAAATTAAGCTTATACGTGCGTATTCAGTGTACGATAAATTATTATAAAAATAGTTAAAAAATATGCACGTTCACTATTTTACTTCATATACAATCTCGCAGTGGAACACAGGTAATTAAAAAATAGCCAACTGATTTAAATGGTCACGACAGTAGGAAAAAATATAGTAGGTACCTATTGTTTTATAGTAGTAAAATGGGAATTAAATTACGATAACAATGTAATACAGGGCCGTAGATCAGGTCTGTTCGGAGAGGAAGGGGTTAAGGGGTTAACCCCCCATGACAAATAACAAAACAAAAATTCTTTAACACCGTTTAGAAAAAATGATAAAGCTCGTAAAAATAAACAACTATAAATAAATATAAAATAAACCAATGGCTCGCCGCTCTACTCATCACATCATTGATCAGACTACCCTTTAAACTTCAAATAGTATTCTTATTATATCACCTGGGATGACTCTCACGGAAAGACGCGAACTGAGCACCTGCACCTAATGCGCTGACGCCATAGTTACAAAGGGTATAAACGGTACTAAACCCAAAATTAACTTCATGTATGGAGTATTGTCATATTCTATTTACTATGTATTTACTACAATTTGTCTTAGAAGCAGATTGGGATCAATGGCGGCTCGTCAGGTGAAGTAGGTGAAGGGGCACTTCACCAAAAAAAATAAAACCAGGAGGAAAGTTTTTCGACAATATTAAATATTAATAAACAAAAGAAGCTTAGCGGCAAGCGGACAGAGTAGTGCGTCTATCTTTTGCATTAAAGCACACAGGGACGCCAAAGGTAATGGAATCCCTGGGGCACAGGTAGACAATGGCAAGCTGTTTCGCTCTTGTTAGAACTCATCAGAAAGTCATAACCCGTAAGCGACCCCCAGTACAGCGAGCCTGTTCTTTCAAGGCGACGAAAACCCAGTAACGCCATCATAAGGAATTAACTCAATGCAAAAGATATAGCCATCTAACGTAAAAACGTAGAAATATAAATAAATCTAAATAAATCAAGCACTGAACGGCCACTTCACCAGTATAGGAAACAGTTTTCGCTTCTCCATACATCTCCAAGCTTTGTGTATTCAGATCTAGATCGCGCTGCAGTCGCCCACTGGTTTGCAGCACTATTCAGTAAATGCCGTGGGTAAGTATAAATATAATAAAATAGTAGAATTTAGTGTCCGTTAAAATATATAAACAAAAGAAGCTTAGCGGCAAGCGGACAGAGTAGTTCGTCTATATTTTGCATTAAAGTACACAGGGACTCCAAAGGTAATGGTGGGCGACTGCAGTGCGATCTAGATCTGAATCCACAAAGCTTGGAGATGTATGGAGAAGCGAAAAAATGTTTCCTATACTGGTGAAGTGGCCGTTCAGTGCTTGATTTATTTAGATTTATTTATATTTCTACGTTTTCACGTTAGACGGCTATATCTTTTGCATTAAGTTGATTCCTTATGATGGCGTTACTGGGTTTTCATCGCGTTTTTATTTCTTAAAAACGCCTTGAAAGAACAGGCTTGCTGTACTGGGGGTCGCTTACGGGTTATGACTTTCTGATGAGTTCTAACAAGAGCGAAACAGCCTGTCATTGTTTACCTGTGCCCCAGGGATTCCATTATCTTTGGAGTCCCTGTGTACTTTAATGCAAAAGATAGACGCACTACTCTGTCCGCTTGCCGCTAAGCTTCTTTTGTTTATATATTTTAACGGACACTAAATTCTACTATTTTATTAAATAATAATGTACCGTATACAGCTACTATTTCAGCCCTTAAAAAATAATTATATTCGAATTAATAATAATGTAATAGGGCCGCGGTTAACTCCGATGGACAATAATTATAAACACTCGTGCATTTTGGTGCACTTCAGCTGACCGTGTCCGTTAGCTCAAAGTAAGTGAAGACCAAACGTCTAACATGGCTTTGATATTCACCGTTGCTATGGTTATATGACGTCAATCACGCAAACGGTATGAAATAATTTACATTGTGATGAAGGACAATTTAAAAATACATCGGTCGTATGCACTATCGTTTTAGCATTGGTTCGCCTAACCTTAAGGTATTTGAACGGCAGTAGAGTTTTGGACTTGCATTGTCTTTATTTGTTTAGAATCACTACGTTTCAACTGGTAAGCATCTCCAGTCGTCTTCAGGTGAATACTGAATAAGTACGGTAACTACAGCTCTATTTATACTAGGCAGGTGCTGTGACGCATGATTAGTGGGTGGAGTCATGCGTGTTGCTAGGTGATGACGCATAACTGGATGAGTCATGCTTGATGAGTCATGCTCGATGACGTCATGCTCGATGACGTCATGCGTCTAACTCTTGGGTGGTCTTATTCTAAGATTACATTTACTTAACAAGGGTTTCCAGACGTTTCTCATATCTAATGAAGGCTTACTAAAGCAACCTGGATTTTGGTGTATGGTCGCAGCTTCCTTAAACTTCCTCTTCCTCCAGTGCGGTTCTTTTTGCAGAATTTCCGCTTTTGTCCACATGATATGATGGCCGTGCGTCCAGGCGTGGTCAGCTGCACCTGATTTTTCGGTCTCTCCTTTTTGGGTGTTATTTCTATGTTCTTTAATCCTTACTTCTAGTGGTCTTAGTGTCTCACCAATGTAAGATTGGCCGCATTCGCAGGGAATCTGGTAGACACAATTTTTCTTGTCTTTCTGGCTTGCTGGTTTCGTCTTCGTTAGGTGGCTTCTTAAAGTGTCTCTAGAGCTGAATACTGTGTTGATGTTGTATCGTTGTCCTAGTCTTCTTATTTTCTCGGATACTCCTTTGACATACGGAATATTGAGTATTGGTTGTATCTCTTTCTCTGCTTTACGTGTGTTTGGCCGATTCTTGCGATTTTCCAATATTGTGTCAATCAATTTCATGGGGTAGCCATTCTTGTTGAGGTCGGTCTTGATGTGGTTAGTTTCTCTTTTGAGAGCTTCGTTTGAGTTGCAGAGAGTAATTGCTCTATCCACCAGGTTTCTTACTATGCCATGTTTTGTGTTGTTTGAGTGGTTTGATGTATAATTGAGATATTGCCCTGTATGTGTAGGTTTTCTGTACACTGAGGTTAGGAAGGTGTTGCCATTTTTCTCTACGTTGACGTCTAGAAAAGGTAATTGGTTGTTCTCTTCTTTCTCCATGGTGAATTTAATTGTCGGTGCAAAGTTATTAATGTGATGTAAGAATTCTCTGAGTTCGTCCTCGTTTCCGTTCCAAATAATGAAGGTGTCATCCACATATCTTAGCCATATTTTTGGTTTCTTCTTTGCTTGTTTTATTGCTTCGGATTCAAACCATTCCATATAAATGTTGGCGATTATGGGCGAGAGAGATGAGCCCATTGGTAGTCCGTCTTCTTGGCTAAAGAACCTGTCTTTTTCCTGAAAATAAGAATTGTTAAGGCAGCATTCCAATAGTTCCATGATGGCATTTGTAGGTAGCGGTGTTCTTTCCTGTAGGGTCAGGTCTTCCTCAAGTCTGCTCCTGATGACCTTAAGTGCGTCTTTTATAGGGACGTTGGTGTAAAGACTTTCGACGTCAAAGCTGACCAATTGGTCTCCTGGTTGTACTTCCTTTTCTCCTATTATTTGTGCAAAGTGTTGCGAGTTCTTTACAAATGACGTACTGTTTCCTTGAAGTGGTTGGAGTAGGGGAAGTAAAAATTTACCTAGTTCATATGTAGGGGAGTTACGGGAGCTTGTAATTGGTCTCAGAGGCATGTTATGTTTGTGTATTTTTCAAAAAAATCAAGGCCTCCAAAACGAAACATCGGTAAGGAAGAAACAATCGCTCTCACAAAACTTCGTAAGGATCCTAATATCAAGATTCTACCAGCCGACAAAGGAAACGCAACTGTCATCATGGATGTTCAGACATACGACCAAAAAATCGAGGAAGTTGTGCAAAAAGGAAACTACACCCTTATTTCCAAAGATCCGACCGGCACAATCGAGGGAAGAGTCTACCGAACACTTAAGAAATTTGAGCGGTACATACCAGAAAAGACGCGGAGACGCCTGACACCACACCACAGTAAATCACCACACCTCTATGGCCTGCCAAAAATACACAAACATAACATGCCTCTGAGACCAATTACAAGCTCCCGTAACTCCCCTACATATGAACTAGGTAAATTTTTACTTCCCCTACTCCAACCACTTCAAGGAAACAGTACGTCATTTGTAAAGAACTCGCAACACTTTGCACAAATAATAGGAGAAAAGGAAGTACAACCAGGAGACCAATTGGTCAGCTTTGACGTCGAAAGTCTTTACACCAACGTCCCTATAAAAGACGCACTTAAGGTCATCAGGAGCAGACTTGAGGAAGACCTGACCCTACAGGAAAGAACACCGCTACCTACAAATGCCATCATGGAACTATTGGAATGCTGCCTTAACAATTCTTATTTTCAGGAAAAAGACAGGTTCTTTAGCCAAGAAGACGGACTACCAATGGGCTCATCTCTCTCGCCCATAATCGCCAACATTTATATGGAATGGTTTGAATCCGAAGCAATAAAACAAGCAAAGAAGAAACCAAAAATATGGCTAAGATATGTGGATGACACCTTCATTATTTGGAACGGAAACGAGGACGAACTCAGAGAATTCTTACATCACATTAATAACTTTGCACCGACAATTAAATTCACCATGGAGAAAGAAGAGAACAACCAATTACCTTTTCTAGACGTCAACGTAGAGAAAAATGGCAACACCTTCCTAACCTCAGTGTACAGAAAACCTACACATACAGGGCAATATCTCAATTATACATCAAACCACTCAAACAACACAAAACATGGCATAGTAAGAAACCTGGTGGATAGAGCAATTACTCTCTGCAACTCAAACGAAGCTCTCAAAAGAGAAACTAACCACATCAAGACCGACCTCAACAAGAATGGCTACCCCATGAAATTGATTGACACAATATTGGAAAATCGCAAGAATCGGCCAAACACACGTAAAGCAGAGAAAGAGATACAACCAATACTCAATATTCCGTATGTCAAAGGAGTATCCGAGAAAATAAGAAGACTAGGACAACGATACAACATCAACACAGTATTCAGCTCTAGAGACACTTTAAGAAGCCACCTAACGAAGACGAAACCAGCAAGCCAGAAAGACAAGAAAAATTGTGTCTACCAGATTCCCTGCGAATGCGGCCAATCTTACATTGGTGAGACACTAAGACCACTAGAAGTAAGGATTAAAGAACATAGAAATAACACCCAAAAAGGAGAGACCGAAAAATCAGGTGCAGCTGACCACGCCTGGACGCACGGCCATCATATCATGTGGACAAAAGCGGAAATTCTGCAAAAAGAACCGCACTGGAGGAAGAGGAAGTTTAAGGAAGCTGCGACCATACACCAAAATCCAGGTTGCTTTAGTAAGCCTTCATTAGATATGAGAAACGTCTGGAAACCCTTGTTAAGTAAATGTAATCTTAGAATAAGACCACCCAAGAGTTAGACGCATGACGTCATCGAGCATGACGTCATCGAGCATGACTCATCAAGCATGACTCATCCAGTTATGCGTCATCACCTAGCAACACGCATGACTCCACCCACTAATCATGCGTCACAGCACCTGCCTAGTATAAATAGAGCTGTAGTTACCGTACTTATTCAGTATTCACCTGAAGACGACTGGAGATGCTTACCAGTTGAAACGTAGTGATTCTAAACAAATAAAGACAATGCAAGTCCAAAACTCTACTGCCGTTCAAGAAACGTCATTGTCTCCAACCTTTAAACAGACACTTAAGGTATTTATTTTGAGGCTTTGCGAAACTTACGATTAAGATATCGTTTTAACGTGATTTACTGTGTGATTAAAAAGTTTTGTTTTTATTTTTCAGTTAATTCAGTAGTGTACGTACCTACTTAGATGTGTGTTTTAAAAATGAACCCAATTAATGACATAGTTTGTAATTTGTTGGAAACTCCATTCAGTCGTTGGACAGATGAGGATAAGAGAGACGTTTTGTTACACGGGTTTTTAGTCAATGCTTGTTTAGGTACCCGCACTATACCCATATCTTCACCATTTTTTAAGACCGCGAGCCGCCACTGATTGGGATACATTTTTAAACTTCTCTGGTAGAGAATTAGAGAGCTTGGCCGTATTGTATGTGAAATTGCGGTTTAGTGATATGGTGGTGTTATTTTATCTCAAGATCTAACGTTAAGAGTATGCATGTACCTCCGAAAAATTGTGCGATTATATAAATACGAGGCGCATTTACGACTTCTAATTTTATGAAAGAAGCATGCTTAATTTTTTCCCTCTCCTCCATATTCAGCCAGTGCGAATCCGTTAGCTTATGCAAAATATATTAAAACTTTCTCACTCCGTAGACAAACCTTAAACAAGAATTTTGAACAAGTTGAATTCGTTAACTTTTCGAGATAAGAAATGACACAAATAATATAAAAATATTAGTCTTATAAGTAGTTAAACTATTAAAAATCACAGCTAATTTACGAACACTTTCCTACACCTACACAACTTTCACTGGTATGGTCGTATTGTCAATTTCAATATTAATTTCGTCCTTAACAAAGTCCACATCAGTCTTTCGGCCAAACACAATTTTACAACATTTTTTAGGATTAAACGTAAGGAACTGCTCTGAAGACAATTTGTTTTGGAAATTAAGTTATTTGCTCATAATTTTCCAACTTTTAGTAGTATCGTCTTTATTAAATGAATTGTAAATCTTCGTATCATCAGCATAGTACTGACCAGAGCACTCAGTGAGATAGAAAGAATAGCTGTATAAATAGCATATAAAAGAGGAGACAGAGTGGAACCTTCCCTTACACATTTACCTATAGTATTCAAAACCGATAGCCGATACGGACAGACCGAGATCGTTTTAATTTGTTAAAGAAGAGAACTGCTCCATCATAGGGGCTAAAATGGCTAAAAGCAGCTCGTGGTTTATAATATCAAAGGTATTGAAGAAGTCTAACGATGCTAAAACTATAACTTTTCCGTCAGCAGCAGCTTAAAAAATATCATTGGTAACTTAAAGTAGTAGAGTTTAGTGTCAGTAATAAGATGAGTATTATTCATATTTTGATGCGGGTTAACTGAAAAAAGCGATTAAGATATTCCGGCTTTTTAAGCTTGTCTGGAATTTCCACTTTTTTTTTATAAAAACACAAAATTTTATTAACTCTGCCAAGTATTTAAATTGTTTTGCAACCTGAAAATTACACTTACCCTTCAAATGGTTAGTGTTACCAGATAGCTTTTATAATTCCAACGCGCGCGCGATTTATTTTTTTAAACGAGTTAGAGCCTTATTTCATATATATCGTATAGTATCAGTTGGCTCGTTCTTTTTTTGAGAACCTAGCAGTTTTTAATGGCATGTGTATATTAGGGTGGTTCATCTCTATAGATAGGGCTAAAAAATTAAGTTTATTTTTTTCCTCTCACCCCCTGAAGTTGTTCCATATTATATAACAAAGTTTTACACCAAAATTGATTAGGATTTAACATCGGGAAACGGGTGCGCTTTTCATTTTAAATGACGAAAAACGATTTATGTAAATCAATAAATTTATTTCCTTAAATATCCAATATTTTAAACTTAAGGCGCAGGACAGGTACCGTATTGATGTTGTACGTTATATAGACTCATTGTCATATCGCACTCTAGCTGTTTTAGAAGACTTTAGTGATTGATTTTATGAATTGTGTTTATTAAAACACACAGTGAACATTTTGAGAAAAGCAGAGCTGTGAGTAACTTAAGTAACTAGATACTTTTTAGTATCTAGTTACTTAAAATAACTATATACTTAGTAACTTAGTTCTTTTTTGAATCATGCCAAAAGGAATTGTAACTTCGTTACTTTTGAAAAGTAACTTGTAGGTATCTAGTTACTTTTTAGGAGTAACTATACACTTAAAAAGTAACTAGATACTTTAAAAGTAACTAAGTTCCTTTTAAAATAACTAAGTTACTTTTAAAATAACTTAGTTACTTTTAAAGTAACTAAGTTAGGTACTTTTAAAGTTACTCTAGGCTACCAATAATGCACACGTGCCTTAGTAGTTATAGTTGATTCCTTCTGCGCCCTCCATTTACTCCAAGGCCTCTGCGCATGCCCAGGCACACCCCACACCCTGTTTAAAAGCCCTGTTTTTAAACAGCCCTGTTTAAAAACAGCTAAAACAGCCCTGTTTAAAAACAGCTAAAACAGCCCTGTTTAAAAACAGTGCCTGGGCATGCGCAGAGGCCTTGGAGTAAATGGAGGGCGCAGAAGGAATCAACTATAACTACTTGCCTTCCATTATTGATGACCAAGGGACGATCGGCGGCCGATAATCAGATTTTCACGAAGGGACGAGCGGCAAGTCGCGACAAAAATATCCTGACATTAACAAGGTTTATCTAAAATATAACAACCCGTTGCCTTCTTAAGCCCCCGTGGAGCGTGTGTTTTCATATGCTACTTTCATTAATGCTCCTCGCAGACATGCCCTCTTAGATGAGAATTTTGAAAGGTTGGCACTTTTAAAAGCCAACGGGGCATTTTAAAAACATTCTGAATTTTTTTGGTTTCTTATAAAAGTTCCTAGTATATTTGGATTTGTTACTTCATTTATATTTATTTAGTTTTGTTACTTATTTTTTTTTCTACTTTTATTAGAAATGTATTAATAAATTCGTATTCGTTATACACTTTTCATTTACATGTTATCACTATCTGGTAAATTTATAGTATCTAGTTCAAAAGCATCTTAGTTACTTTTAGAGTATCGTAGCTACAATCAATGTAACTAGTTACTGTAAAAGTATCTTAGTTACTATAACTAGTTAATTTAATTAAGTAACTAAGAACTAAGTTACTTTTAGGTAAAAGTAACTATTCCTTATAAGTATCTAGATTCATTTGTGCAAAAGTATCGAAAAAGTAACTAGTTACTTCTCTGAAGTAACTTTCACAGCTCTGGAGAAAAGACTATTTCAGATGTATGCTGCAGTAATTCACTGAAAAGGAAAGATTCTTTCAGCAATTACTGCTAAAGAAAAAGCTGAACAACTGAGTGTTATCCTAACCAGAGGAGACAATAAGGTGTTATTAGGCGCTCCAGTCTTAATGGTACTAGAAAGGGATAAGCCTATGCGGTATATCAGACACTACCAGAATGGGGCTTAGATAATGAAGCAAGGGCTTCATGTTTTAATACAACAGCGTCAGACAGGTTATATCAACAATGAATGTACTTTATTAGAGCAAAATTTAAATACAAATCTTATTTATTTATTATGCAGGCGCCACATTTGTGAGATAACACTCCAAAGTTTACTTGATATTAAAATGTCGGCACCATCAGGTACTAATGTACCTATTTTTAAACGTTTTAAAGATTTATTGAAAAATATCAATAAAATGAATTGTAAACCTGGAATTTACTCTATGTTCTATGTATTCTATCAAAAATATAACATACATATCTTGAGATTTGTAAAATAAACTTTGCAATTACAACAACCAAAATAAGATAATAGAAATATTTCGAGAAAATGTACCAGATAATACTTCGTTTAGGGTCCCCAGTGCATTTCGCCATATTATAAGATGGATGTCAAAAGCAACTTATACATTAAAAATGTTTATAAAAAGTTTGGTCAGACATAACGTATTATTATGGTAAAAGTTTATATATCAAGACATGGACTACAGCACCGTTTGCTACCAAGGCACCCTATCACGATTTAGAGTTTCTCAAAAAAATTATTAATTACAAAAATGTCGATTCGGTTATATCTGACACTTCAGTATACAAAATGCAAAATAACTTTAGGACATTTGATTATCGAAAATATCGCACTGGCTTTTTTCGATGATAACGTATTAAATAAGGTAAAGATATGGTCAAAGCATGAACAGAGACTGAAGTGCCAGAATACATCAGGAATAAACGAATAAACGTGTTGCACTTATTTACAATCTTTTTTGAGTAGACCTATATCTAATTTCGCGTATTGAATATAGCTTTAAATTTTTTGAACAATGATCCTGGGACTTGGAAATCTGATAATAGATCAAGTGTTTTAAAATTGCTAATAAACAATGATTCAGCTGAACGAGGAATTAGGTTATCTAGTGAACACTATACCTATAAGACGAGGAACAAAGCAATATTTATTGAAAGGTGTTACGGACTTATGCCACCGTTATCCCGACGCTAAAAAATTATACGGTAATAATACCATTCCAGTAGTTTTTGTTAGTAATGTTAGGATAGTTATTATGTTCTTAAAAATGCTGGATGAATAAATAATTAATGTATAATATGATAAATAAAGAGTTTATCACACTTACATTGACGTTTAATTGCTATAAAAATAAGTAATTACTTAAGAATATAAACAATTTACGGAAAACCCTATTTTTATCACACCCATATGTCCATTTATGGACATTAAATGGAACAATCTAGGGGGTGATGCCGAAAAATTTTAAAAGTTAAAAAAGAAGAACCACTCTAGTGTATATCTAAGGGGTCCTAATATCTTTATTAAAAAATTCTGCCTCCTCATTAAAATCAAAAATATATTGCCAGGGAACAGGGAATAGATTGCAAATCCGCATAGAACTGATTAAAATTCATATTTTTAAAATCTCTATACTCCCGCATTGTAGGCTCAAAAGGAAGAGGACCAAAAATTAACAATAAATTAACCGTGATCTGAAACTTTTGGAACAGGCAAAGTATCTGAGTTGAGTCCAGCACCTTCGGTATTATTATAAAATTCAAAAGAGCAGAACTACTGGCAGTAATTTAAGTAGGTGAACTAACAATTTACTTTAGACCTGTCACTTCAAGAAGTCAACATAAATCAAGCACATTTACGAGTGTATATTTAAGAGTTTAATATTAAAGTCTCCTAAGATAATTATTTCGGAATAAGTGGCATAATTTTTTCCTTAAATTGTATTATAGATTTTTGGAAAAAATATTATATTTTTATAATCAGGGGGTAGAAAATGACCTTTGAATCGACATCAAGCAGAAACGAGAACGAGTGTTATAATAATAATAATTTGATACGATAGGCACGGATTGGGGGTTTAACAATTTGTAGTCTAATAAGATACTAGAAAAAAACAATTTTTTGGTGATTTACAGGTAGTACAAAGATAATTTTTTGTTAATGGATTGAAAGCCCCTCCCCCCCAATGTATTTTTCTCGAGAGTGCTTCCAGTGTATTATGGGTAATTCTATGAAAATTTTTTATATATCAAGCGGTGCTGGCGGTAGCTAGTTTACGACTATTATTAGTTAGAATAGTAGAAGTTTAATGTCCGTAATATGATTTCACGTCCGGTGGCTTTGTCTTCTGCATTAAAGTTGATTCTTACAGATAGCTATAATGATGTTTTCATCACTGATTTCCTTCGTAAATGAGAACGCATTTTCGCTGTTTCTAGAGTTACTTACGGGTTTTGGCTTTTTGAGGAGCTAATAAGGACGAAACAGCTGTTATTGTGTACCTGTGCCCCAGGGAACCCATTACTTTGGCATCTTTCTATACTTTAATGAAAAGAATACAATACCACTTTGTCCTGTTGCCGCTAACATTTTATTCTATTAGTTAGAATATTATTTATCATTAAAAAGACAAAATGTGTAATTTTACTTTGTTATAAATAAATATAAATAAAAGTAGATATTCAAAATTAACATATTTTGGTCCAATTTCAGATGAAATCGCACACATAATCTCAAAAAACAACATAAAAGTAGCTTTCACACTAGCCCAAAAAATGTCTCAAATATTTTTTAATACCAAACAAAAAACACCCCCACTTAAAAAATCACGAGTTTATAGGCTAAGTTGTACAGAATGTAATAGCTCATATGTAGATCAAACAGGAAGAAATTTTAATATCCGATATAATGAACATAAGACTTCTTATTTGTTAAACAAAGAAAATTCCAATTTCGCTAAACACTGTTCGGATACAGGTCATTGTATATTGTATTGCTAGATGTGAATAATTTAAAAAATTTACATACTGCACCAAAAGGCAAGAGGCTTAACATCTTAGAATCAATAGAAATTTACAAACATAATAAAAACCCGACCATAAACCTACTAAATGACCAAACAGACTTGTGGAATTCCCCGCTATTTACAATACTATACAATAGGGATCAATTACTAGATTAAGGGATAAATATTCTATTTTTATTTTAATATTTATAAGCACACTTTGTTAAAAACCTATTTATAACTGTGAAACGTAGTTTAAGGTATTCAGTTTGATAATGTAGTAGTACTACGAAACTGCAGTACCTAACTAATCAGTAAATAAAAAGTGATATTAAAATTACACATCTCTTTTTTTTAATATGCAATATCACAAAGTAACGGACTACTCAATCCAATATTATTTATCATTTTTTACTGTTGCCTATAATAGATGTAAAAATTGGAGAAGAACTAGTTCTTTAAAATTTTACTTATACAGAATGGTGATTAACAAAAAACCTTTAAAATTATACTTAAATATATTACATATTATTATAAATAATGTTTAATGTTTTATATTGTCATGCCACATTTTTTGCGAAAAACTTTTTAAATATAATTATCCTAACAAGTTGACGCAAAAACTCAACAAATGAGAAAATGTAAAGACCCATACCGGGTAACGGGAAAAATTTTACCCCAAAATTTTTGAAATGAAACTTTAGGAGTTAATAAGTCTGTAAATTGCCATTTGCAACACGACCGTGGGCGTCATTAAATATTTTTTTTAATGAGCTGAATGCAACAGAAGGTTTATATTTATTTCAAAGGAAGCAAAGTACTCTGGTCCCTCCAGGAGCAATTAAGAGATATGTAGAGATATCTGGGGTTATCGAAGAGGATTGTGTGGCTCACACAAGCTATGTTAGCGCAAAAGTGTTTTTACAGAACAAAAGAGAAGGTTGTGTGAAAATACTCATAATTCGATTAGAAGGAAAGTAAAATTTGTAGTTCAATGCGATAAGTGTTACTAATGACTATTGCTACTGCTAGTGAATAAATAATTAGTTCAGATTCAATGCCTAGTTTTCCTAATTTATCTACATACTTTAAAAAAAAATTTAAATAAAAGTATTACTTCAGGTGAAAAAAGGTTTTTAAAATTAATTTCAATTTCATTACAGGCTTAGACGTTTAAGAAAATGATAGAGGAATCCAATTGCACGATAAATAAGTAATTTTTTAGGAAAATTACTTCCTTCCTCCCAAATTTCACTGCACGTCTTGAATTACTTTTAAGTATAAAAAAATTGGAATGTTATTTTTAAAATATAAATTCACTAATCAAATAAAACCATTAAAAATGCTATTTTTGTTAGGTTATTAATATGCCTATTTTTTAAATTATTTTATTTTAATGCAACTAATGCAATAGACGATGTTCCTAAGAGTATGATAGCTTACGTCATAGGTTTATAAGATAATAAATTATTTAAAAAGATAAATTTTAGCATAAGATTGGTAAAAAGTAGTTCGACCATTGCTGACCAAGGGTCTACGACCGTCCCTGGATAAAAGGAAAAAATGACATTTTATCAAATTTGCCCTTATTGGTTTTTTTTTACAATTGAAGAGTGGAAGTAATAAAGATGACAAGTGCCAATATTTACATTTTAATATAATCAAAAAAAAACTAATAAATCAACAATATAAATTATTTTTTAAATATTTATTCAACATTTAGTTGTAGAGTAATATGGAACATTAGTTTAAAACAAAAAACTAGTAATACAAAAATCATATACAAAAATAATGATTTTTTCAAAAAAAAAATAGAAACGTAATAAGTGCCAACACAAAAAAAGTTATTTAGGAACATTAGAAGAGCGCCTCATTTAGTTTCTGCTGCTTCGGGCACCGTTTTGAGCAACTTTCTCCACTCCTAATGTAGGTCATGGTCAATTTTTTTATGCAGTGGATCTTTTAGATAAAGTATCATGGAAAGTAGACTTTTTTTTGTTTTCAGAAATTTTATTTTCTGGTAAAAGTAAATTTAGCTCGGAATTTCCTATGTCATTTACAGTTTTTCCTTTTTTTAGGACATTAACCTGATTCCATGGAACCAAATCTGAAAATGTTGTCTGGGTTTTTACCATAGCTGGATTTTGTTTTGCAATACTTATTGCGGTTGCTTGGCTGATTTGTAGTTTCTTGCCTGACTCCTTAAGTTGTTTTTGTTTTTTTACCAAAACGTCCACTACTTCTTTGTGTTTTCTCATTAGAGTTTTCCATGGTAAATAATTAAAGCAACACACATCAACACGGCACTTGTCACCTTTTAAGGCCTTTTTACATTGGGTGCAATTGCAAGAAAAAATTGCCTGAAAGCATGCGCTTTGTCGATGTTTTAAACAGCTGATGCAGGTTTTAAATGGGAGAACGTGCATCAGCTGATTAAAACGTCGTCAACGCGCATGCTTCCAGGCCATTTTTCTTGCAATTGCACCCAATGTAAAAAGGCCTTTAGGAAATTGACTAGGCAGTTAACGGCAGCGCAATCTTTGAATAAGTATTACCCAGCTTATTATAAGGATTAGCACTCATCGCCTTTGTTAGGACGTAAAGAGCTATATTTAACGTCATTCTATGGATATAACCAAAAATCCAACATTTTAGCACTTGTCACCTTTTTTAGGAAATAGACTAGGCAGTTAACGGCAGCGTAATCTTTGATAAGTACACACAGCTTATTATAAGGATTGGCACTTATCGCCTTTGTTAGGACGTAAAGAGCTATATTTAACGTCATTCTATGGATATAACCAAAAATCCAACATTTTAGCACTTGTCACCTTTTTTAGGAAATAGACTAGGCAGTTAACGGCAGCGTAATCTTTGATAAGTACACACAGCTTATTATAAGGATTGGCACTTATCGCCTTTGTTAGGACGTAAAGAGCTATATTTAACGTCATTCTATGGATATAACCAAAAATCCAACATTTTAGCACTTGTCACCTTTTTTAGGAAATAGACTAGGCAGTTAACGGCAGCGTAATCTTTGATAAGTACACACAGCTTATTATAAGGATTGGCACTTATCGCCTTTGTCAGGACGTAAAGAGCTATATTTAACGTCATTCTATGGATATAACCAAAAATCCAACATTTTGGCACTTGTCACCTTTGTTGTTTCCACTCTTCAATTATTGTTAAGGCCGATATTGGCCGATTTCTGGACAGAAGGAGGAAGTTATAAAAAATATAAATAGCGAATGCGCCAATGTGTCTAACTCTTAAACGCAGTATCTTAAATCTATTATATACCGTGTGTAACAGGATCATGGTACACCCCCGTATCTCCGTTAGTTTTAAAGGTAATTGATTGAAACTTGGGATATCCCATATACATAATAAGCGGCATTTTTTGACCTACAAATGATTTTTTTTCACTTCCGGTTTCGCCGGAAGTGACACCAACTTTCGATTTTTAAATGGAACACCCTGTATATTGTTACATTTTTGAATTCTGCATAATTTTCTGAATCCAATGATACTACAAAAGTGACATTTCAAGCGTAAAAAATATTTATTATTTAATTTTTAATTTTCCATTTAAGTGTGCCATGACGGTTCCGATTTATTCCAATTGATCCGTCTAATGCTACCACGGTACCAATATGGTTCCATTTGGAAAAATTGAGTTTTACCCCAAAAACGATTACGATGAATTATATTTGCTTATAAAAAACGCAATTTAGTATTTTTGACGGGACTTCGATTTTTCTAGCATTAGACAGATCAATTGGAATAAATCGGAACCGTCATGGCACACTTAAATGGAAAATTAAAAATTAAATAATAAATATTTTTTACGCTTGGATTCAGAAAATTATGCAGAATTCAAAAATGTAATAATATACAGGGTGTTCTATTTAAAAATCGAATGTTGGTGTCACTTCCAGCGAAACCGGAAGTGAAAAAAAAATCATTTGTAGGTCAAAAAATACCGCTTATTATGTATATGGGATATCCCAAGTTTCAATAAATTACCTTTAAAACTAACGGAGATACGGGGGTGTACCATGATCCTGTTACACACGGTATACATAATTAATAGTTAGGTAATCCTAATTTAATAAAATATTTTGAAGAAATCTTCTACCTAGTTTTTTCTTCGTCGATTATTATGCCGATAAAATTATGTAAAATATATTCTATTTCCAATACCATTTCCAATATATTCATATACAATTCATTTTTCCTAGAATGTATTGCTTATTGACAATATAAATATAAATTATTAACAAAAAACATATGATATAAAAATTATATATAAATAATAATTATAATACCTGTAACAACACTGACAACTGACACATCAAACATTATAACAGACTTTTCAAACATAACGTACCACCAATGACCAAACTTTTAGACCATCCCCATAAACATATGTAATGTAAATTGGGTGGCTTTAATTATTCCGACTTACTTAAATCAATATACGATATATTACTTATCTAATTACGTAATAAAATATTCTTGCCAAATTGTTATAGAGTTTACTATACAGAGTGAAATATCCTAAATTGTTGAGATAAAAAGCTGAATTTCAAAATATGTTTATATCCTTGGTTAAGTGGGGAAGCACAGCTTCAACTTTGAGTATTGTAAATTTGTTTTTAATGGCCATAAAAACATTTATTATTATTAATAATAATTACTATTATGTTTTCAATGTTATGTTTCACAGCTTTTTATTGGTATTTCTCGTGTTATTTACAGTACATCTTAACATGTACTGTTTAGAGACTTCCGTACTATATGGCACGTTTGAAAAATGACGCTTTTCTGAATTGGTTGGTATAAATAAATATTTTGTAAGAAAAAAGACACAGTCTCGGGCTTAAAATTTTGAGGCCGAGACTTTGTGTCTTTTATATTACAAAATATCAAATATCAGGTCTCTTTGAGTAAAAATGGACGAATTCTTCGATTTGGTATAAATAACCTGAAAGGCCAAGTTTTTTCAAGTTGGGCCTCAAATTTCTCGTCATAGCTCCCTCCACCGATATTATGACCGGAATGATGTCTATTTTTTCTAGCTTTAATATATTTTTATCTCTATCGTCCAATTCAAGTACTTGGTCTTCTTCTCCAATTCGTTTTTAGAGAGGTTGTGTGTTAGTGGGCAACTTATATCTATTATAAAAGCTTTCTTGGTCGTCTTTTCGATAAGAAGAATCTGGACGGTTGTGGTCTACTGTTCTATCTGTTGCTATTGGCCTGTCCCAGTATAATAGATATTCAGGGTGTTGAAGATTTGTTCAAGTTCGAAGTTATTGTTTTTGCTGTATAAAAGTTCCCTCTGAAATTAATTGTTGTTGAAAAAAAACGAAAACTTCGTAGAATTCTACCCTTCTATCTAATTCATCCTCCAATAACTCTTGTACTGGCTGCATTTTGAAAGGTTTTATCCCAGTAGATTCTGTGATCTTTAGCACCGGTTTTTGATCAATATTGTAGTTAGAAATAATTGCCTTGGTGTAATTGGGTTTTCTCGACAGGTTAATAGGATATCCAATTTAGTTTCTTCTGATACTTTTGGCGGTCTTCTTCGAAGAACATGTCTTACATGGTCCAATTTTTGAAATTGCTTTTCAATTTTTGCTGACTACCTACTTCGCGACAGAGGTGGCAAATCTGAATGACTTCCATGAAACAACGGAGCAACTGCTTCTTGACTTCGTTTTCTTTCTTCAAACCTGACAATCATCAATATTTTAATTTCTAGCGTTTCAGTTAAATACATTTTTAAAATTTGTGAATCAAATTTTAAACAATTTGTCAAATGTAACAAAACTGGCTATATTTCCAAGGAAACAAAGTAATTGGCATACGGGTGGGCCTGTCCCAAATGGAGCACATTTTTAATAACTGTTACGTTAAAAAAGTGTCATTACAGTTTTAATAGTTATTTATGCCACTAGTGCAAAAAGTGTATGTTTATTGCACACGGCATACAAGTTATTCACCGAGACGTAGTCGAGGTGAATAATGTGCCATGTGCAATAAACACACTTTTTGCACATGTTACATACACTATTTTTTCTACGATCGCTTTCTTATGTAACAAAAAAGTTTAAAATATGCTCTGTATTACCTCTCCTTTGTGTGCAAAAGTTGTAATTCAAATTTAACAATGGATCATAGATACCTTTGACTTTAATTGTTTCGAAGGAACACGTCCGTCATTCCGTCATATTGTTTTGTGATTCTCGTTTTATCTTTTCATTCGTTTCCTAGGCAATTTACTTTATTGCACTAGGGCAAAAAGTACATATTGCAACAATAAACATTGATATTTTGTTTAACTAGCCGAGCAAAATTTGAGACCTTGAAGTGAGTTCGATTTCTGTTATTTCCTTGAGCTAATATTTATTTAAGGGCGCCAGAGAGTATATCATGACAAACAAATAAGTCATTCCACACTCTCGTCTCCTGCAGAAATGAAAATCTAATATTAAAAACAATCTAAAATTTATTAAAAATAAGTTTGAAATATGTGAATTTACAATGGAGAGTATGTCAGTGCAAAACACTGAATTAAAATTGATGTTGTCAAAAAGCTTGAGAATTTTAACACAGAATTGAAAGGTTGATATATAAATATTACTCTGGTCTTTACAAATTCTCCTGTATTGTTGGGATACTCAACTGATGTTCATCCTCATGTTGAGTCCAAGGTTTCAGTCCTCTTCACCTGAGTAGATTCCAATGGAACTTTGTGTATCCAAGTTACGTGATGGACAGTGAATCTCTGCAATCCAGGTCTTAGGTTTAGACTGAAGGCCTTGTGACAGTCCTATAGAGGGATGACATCCTGCTTTGAGTGAATCTTGATCCCAGTTTTTCAAGTATTTGAAACAGGAGGAAAAAAAAAAGGAATTAGACCACTAGAGTTAATATTTCTTTACAAGGAAGAAATCATATTCAAATCAAGCTAATTAAAAATTGATATTATTATACAAAAGTCAGTGCCGTGAAGCAGAACTGATACTCAGTAAAAAGTGACACCAAAAATTGGTATTAATTAAGAAGTAATTAATTCTAAAGTTCTAAAGACTAATATAAAAATAGATAACTAAGACATGAAAGTCTTTCACCAGTGGATATCACCAAAATATTTATAGTAGTAAAATCTTAAATGGAGAATAGCAAATTAATTATATTAATAAATTAAAATGCCGAAATGCAATTTCTAGCAGTCTTATGCCCTCATTGGCTGATAGCTAGAAATTGTAGACAAAATAGGTAAAATGAAAATTCTCAATGAATGAATTTCATAAGATAAAATTTAATATAATTTCAAAAGTAATGTATAACTTGCCAGAAAAACAGGTAGTTAAATTATATGCATTATTAAAGATACTTTAGAGGAAAAGATAATGAACTTGCTAGATAAACAAAAATAAGTTACTTAAATAAAGCACTGTACATTGCTGAATCAGATAAGCCTTTTAAATTATAGGCACTATGAATAACATAATAGAAATAAACATTATGAATCTACCTAACGTACAAAGCAAAGTATCTACAATATACCGCTTGACTTTTGAGATAGATTCATTTGGCTTGCTGAAAACAAGCTAGCGCTTCCTCAACAATTTTATTGTTGAGACGCAAAAGATAGAGATAAGATAAGCTGTCTAAAAATCATATTTTGGACAGTAAGAGCTTAACTAGGACTATGCCAAGGTAAGACAAGATAAGGTAAGATAAGATAAGATAAATTGCCTAAAGATACTTTAGACAATATAAAATTTGCTCAATGCAAACTAAAGCTTCTTCGACAACCTTGTTGTTCGAAAAGCATAAATTGGTCTAAGCCAAGCTAAGATACAAAAAGGTAAGATAAGGACATAAGTTTGCTCTGAAGGAACAACCATGCAAAGTAATCATTATGCAATGGGTAAGGCTACACCCCTGTGCTCATCTCCGTTTAAAAGAAAAAGATAGAAAATAAGATAATATTAAAATTGGCAGGCTCTAGACATGATACGAGAGAAAATCAAGGTAAGTCTTTCAGAAAAATTCAATGTTACATCTATTAAATAGAAACAAAGAAAGACTTACCTCACCCGGGTGAAAGTTAAATTAGGCGCTTTGCAACACGTAATTTGTTTAGAGGGCTGTGGAATTGCTTAGTACCGCATCCTACCACTACCACTTTGAGGCGTCTTTAGACAAAGATGGAAGTATACTGCTCTTCTTGTTCGTTTCATGAATGTAACGATGTTTCCCGGCTTTATCATTTGCCGCCATTTTCGTTTGAGAGAGTTCTTTTTCGAATGGCATTATTTTATTTTTGTAGATTTTTTATTTAATGTTTAATATTAAAAATTTTGTATTTTATGCTCCCTAACTTATTCTACAGTCATCACAGCGAGAATTAAATTGATTATACAAATCCACATAACAGGTATGTTACTAAATTATTTCATTTATAATTTTGAAGGTTATGCTATTAAAATGTTTGATAAATTTTTACATTTTATGTTGTTTTTAGCATATTTTTCTTGAAAACGCTGTCCCAAAATCAAATTAAATTTTGTACGAAGTCGATGGCCAAGTGATATATGGGTTTTCCAATATATTAATACTCGGTAAGTTTTTAAAAAAATTATTTCTTTTCCAAATTTTTTAAGCTCTAAATTATCTGGGTGTATAAATTTTTTATTCACCCCTGAACTAAAATGGCATACGTGACGCATGCAATTAAAAGAAGATATTCTTGTAAATATCTGAATTGCAATATTGCATTTTTTTACATTTCCCCTTAATGACGATGAGAGATTCAGAGTGTGAAAGGATAATTGTAACTTAAGCCCTGACACCAGTTGCAACACTTTTAGAATTTGTGAAGATCACTTTGAGGGATCACAATTTAAGAACCCCATACTCAAAAGGCTCAATTGGAATGCTATTTTACCTAAAGCCATATTACTTACCAACTTTGCAATTACAATTTTGTTTTAATCATGACCTTGTTAACCAAATAGTCCATAAAACCATTAGACTTGATATTTATAAGTATAAGATGCCAAAAAAAAATAACACCCCAGGACATGACAGTAAAATCAAAAATGTAAAACGAGTAAACTAAATTAGTTATTAATAATATAAATAAATAATTTATTATACGGAAATCAACCTTAATAAATTTATTTTATGACTATGAATAGAAAATTTGAGCTAACCATCTCTTTTTTTATATTTTCATGCAATTATCCATTAAGATGACGTTTTTTACACCTGGCTGTGACAACTTTATACCTTACGATGTCCTAAATGGGTTGAATACCAAAATATGATTGTGACTATCCATTAAGATGATGTTTTACACCTGGCTGTGACAACTTTACACCTTATGGTGTCCCAAATGGGATGAATACCAAAATAGGTATGTGACTATCCATTAAGATGACGTTTTACACCTGGCTGTGACCACTTTACACCTTGTTGTGTCCCAAATGTGACGAATACCAACATCTGACCTAATACTTGATAATGACTCTACACTGTGAACAAGTGTATCGACCCAAATATAATCTGAATCTGAAAGTGACATAAATATCTGATAAAGACTCCAGATTATATGCTGTGAACAAGTGTACCGATCTAACGCTATACACTTCAAAGGTAAATGCTATCCTCTAACTGGAAGTAGTATCCATGCTGCAATAATATAGAAAATCCCCCTTATAGACATTTTCATATTATTGGAAATTATCTTCGAAGTGTATAGTACTAGGTGCATTTCGCGATAGTTAAGTTTATCGGTACGGTGCGGCCATGATAGAATTATAGTGACCGTGATATTTAAGGTATAAAATATCTTAAGTAGGATTTCTCTCTTAGTTTTTTCAATTTCGAAAATTAGATAGCTTAATTACGTATCTTTTAATTGTATAAAGTAATATAGGGCTTATTTATTTTTGTATGCCAAAGTTAGGTTTAGTTATTTAAAATCTTAAAACTACTGTGAGGTCAACAGAAATTATAAGCATACCTATTATATATGTTTCTCATGTTGTTGAGATAAATATTTTATGGATTTTTATGTTTGCAATAAATATTTGTTTTCATATGCTTACTTTATGGTTTTCATAGTTCCATGCCTATTAAATTATTTATATTATTGATTATTCCAGTAAGTACCTACATACTTTATATAGCATACAAAAAATAATAAAATTCCCTTAAAAATTTAAAATATAGTGTGTCGGCGGATGGAGTTAACAATAGGAAAAACTCTCTTATTGATAAATTGATTTGATTACGACTAGAAGTCATCCTTTACCAAAATTTCTGTTTGTTGAGTAAATTTTTTCTGTCTTAAAATATTCGAATTTGTATTTAGACTTTGTTACAATATAAAGCACTGCTTAAAATAAATCGACTTAAAATCCTTGAATTGCACCCACTTTTCTCTTGAAGCATTTTCCTATTTAACATCTGTACATCTGATCAAAAAATTTTATATTGCAAATTAATTTTCTCTAAAGGCAAAAGTTTTTATAAAGAATTACTTTATGTCGTAAAATCAATAATATATTTTTTCCTATTGTACTCCATCCGCCAACACACTGTATATCGATAGCCTAGTTCGAATACGACGTAACCCACAAAATTTATTTTTTGATTAATATCAATAAATTCCTTCATTTTCTACATTGTGAAAATATGTCGTAGACCATTTTATTAACCAATTATTTAATTGTGGTCTACGACATTTTCACAACGTAGAAAGTGAAGGTATTTAGTGATATTAATCAAAAAATAAATTTTGTGGGTTATGTCGTATTCGAACTAGGCTATCGATATTTGAAAATAACCAGTAATAATTTAAATAAGCGGATTTTAAAAAGCCCGCCACGAAAAAATTCCGACGGTGGCGCCAAGTGGTAGGATGCGCGGCTTATTCTCGAATAAGCCTTTTTTTTCTTTTGTGGAAAATCGACAAACCCTTTTTTCTTTTGTGAAAAATCCTTGTTGCTCTGTTTTTGTAGGGACTTTTCATTTCTAATTGTTATATATTTTTTGACTTACCTGATATTTCCTTAGATCTGACAGCCAACTGTATCATGTACCAGAGCAGGCCAACTCCAACACTCTCTGTCCACGCTTCTACATATGAAATGAGTGATTGTTGTTTTCCTGAAATCTGGAAACTACCACTGTCTTAAATGGACGATAGAAAACTAGAATCACCCATCTACAAATCCTAAAACGTAAAGAAACAGCCAGAAAAGCGTCGGAAAAGCAGTTTGAAATTTACAGATAGATACAAAGAGAAAAAAGAGAGATTTTAGTTAAGATAATAAGATAAATCAGGCAAAATAAGAATATATGACTTCTAAGTTTGAAAGAAACGTTGTATCACGATATTTAATGAGAGAAAAACTTTACTTCACAAATCATTATTGTAATTGAATATATTGATGACCAAAGATAAATGTCCAAAGCAAACCTCCATTAATTAAATTCCCTGAATTTATCACGAAATAAGATTTTCAGAAAAATATACTTTCCATGAATTACATAAAGACAAACTGGACTTAATTTACCGTAAATAATTAGTTAATATCATAGGATGACTAAAATAAGAGAAGATTTAAAACCCCGACGACATGATCAAAAGTGTGATTTTTAGGTTAGGTAAATTTATTGCCAGAATAGTAAAATTTAGTCCTTTAAATCACGGGGGTGTCATTACTATACAAGCCAAGGACAACACCAATTTGCCGGACGGTGAAGTCAGTGGGGCGAGAGGGGCATTTACTAGGAATTTTTGTTTTTACACTAAAAGTTTGGTTTTTTTAATAATACTCGTTAATTATACAACTTTTTGGAAAATTGTATTTTCTCAAGTTATTAAAAATTAGAATGTAATTAATCTTCAAGATTTCAGTTGCAAATCTTGAAATAATTTGAATTGTGACTGATGTTGGTCACCCTGTTTCTCGCCGCCATCTCAGAATTCTACAGTCGCGTCGGTCGCCATAATTTTAGTTGGCATTGTTCTAAAGTTTTTGTGAGTTTTCTCGTCGTAATTTTGGTGGATAATCCATTTTAAATTGAAAGAAGTGTGATCGTTTTTGGTCTATTGTAATTACCATTTTAAAAAATTCTATTTTGAAATTGAAAGTTATCTGTTGGAGCACAATGGTCAGTGAAGTTTTATTGGATTATTAAAAAGTGGCCGCGCGGCGCTGAAACGCTGAGTTTTAGTAATTTGGAATTTTCTTGGACAGGTAATGTAAGTATACCTTATATTTATTAATTTTTATGTGAAATAACTACTAACACTACTCCCTGACTTTGATATTATGAAAGAACCCCCCTCCCCCTGCAGCAGGATGAAAAAGAAACAGAAATTATTTGTCTTTAATTTTCTTCCTTAATTAATTTTGACCAGAAGGATGCTAGATGGGGCACTATGGGTAACATTATACTTATAAGAATAGTAACTTCAGTATACATCATAGTTCTCAATATTCCAATAATTTATAATCATACACCTCAGTTCATATGCAAAATAATGCAATAATTTGATAATATTTTAATTAGTATTTTTCATAACTCATCAGTGGACAACAGAAACTTCGGTACAATCTACAAAAACTGGTGTAAGCCATAGAAATCTTGGCAGTAACCTATTCTACGATTTTTCTGTAATATTTCAAAAAATAATGTTTGCTTTCGGCACACTGCGTTAACCCATGGCTTTGTCCTCCTTTCTCTCCCTCGTTTATTAATTTAGGTAATTAGTTGTAAATGTTTGTTTTGTTGTACTATCCATTTCTAAAGCTTTGACCCCTAACTTTAAAATATTGTAAAGTCTGTTACAAAAAAGTAAAAGAGGCTGAGATTAAAGGGAAAAATTCCTATTTCATCGCTACCCTATGAAGTAGTCATAGTTTTACACAAAATACTTGTTACAACTCTTTCAAGATTAGGGGTCAAAACTTTAAAAAGTTTGTTTTGCCGTTAGTTGCAGAAAAATGTAACAAACGTTCTAGTTTATGTGTCTGTAATGTATACTATATAACTCTCTTAATGAACACTCCAGGGTAATACAGGGTCACCTTTAAACAATTACTTTGGTTAGTTCTAATACATTCTTCTTTTGCTTCACGTATAAAGTTTTAATAAAATACATACTTTGCAAAAAGCAGTTTCATCAGACTTCTGCCTACAGCTTTGACAGTAATAATAATAATCTCAACATAAATATTGCTTTAGGTCATATGATTATAACTTTAACATATTATAGGGTTATTTCTAGGGCGGTATAAAAAGTTACTTGAACACACCCTGAAGGCTTCCTTAGTCTATGCTTTTGTATAAGCCAAAGAAACCTTTGAGGTATCCTGCAATGACTCTGCATACCACTCCTAGAATAAAACTACAACAATATGAACCTAACCTAGAGCTTACATGCTTTTTTATAAAAAGACATTTTACTTTTACAAATCAAAGATACTGCTTTTGTTTTCTTTTTTTTTCAGTATACCCCTACAGCTCTATCAGCTGCTATGGAGAATCTATTTGAGTGTTGAAGTCAACGGGAACTATTTGGTGTTAAATAAATATCAACTCATGATAGCAGTTTAAACTTTTGTAACGGATCGTCTCATTCTTTGTAGTTTAAGTTTTTTAAATTTTAATAAATGTTTTGTAGGTATATCATTGTTGTTTTGTTTAGGACGTTGATATAAATAATAAGATTGAGATCATCGAAAATATAACTCATGCTATTAATAGACTAGGTTGTATTAGTAATATAATAACTATTGCATCTTAAAAAATATATTTTTAGACATAATTGCTCAAAAATAAGAAATAGCCAGGCATATGCACATTTTTAACGTTAACATAAAGCAAATGTTGCCTAGTTATTTATTATTTTGAGCACTTATGTCAAAAAATATATTTTTTAAGGTGCAATAGTTATTATATTACTAATCAATCTTTTCAAATACTCCCGCCACTATCAATCGGTAAATAAGTTATCTGTATTACCGATATTGTCACTTGCTCAGTCGGTAAAGCTACCTCCTATTTTTTTTTTATACCGACCGATTTACTTGGCCAGGTGGCTCATAGATGGCACATGTTGCGTCGAAATAACATGGCCGTGACTTTTCTCAAACCCTTTTTTCTTCTGTGCTTTAAATTAGATAATATGTCTGAGAGAAAGATTTAAGTTTAGAAATTATAGCATGTACTTGTATCTAAAAAAAAAAAATGAGGTTTGCAGGAAATGGTCATGTGTTTCAGAAAAACTTGAAGAGAAAACGATAGCATCTTTTTATAAGATTATTTAAAAGAAAAAAGGAAAGTTAATGCAGATTATAAATTTATAAGTGAGTGAACATTTTTGTAGAATTAATGAAATGTTAGAAAATTACAACCGGAATTTACATTTTTAAAGAGAAAATGGAGATTAGCACAGAAGATGCTTACCCACCCATCGCTGGTCACCAAGTCCCTTTCACCAGCATTACTTCCCTCCTTCAACCCGGTAGACGATCAGCGCACAATCTCAAACGCGGATTTGGAGAAAACTAAACCATAGATGACTGTAATCCAGTACTAAATACAATTTCCTACAATAATGAAACCGAACGATATGCTAAATGTGCCAACTACTATGATTGGTTCATAGATGGCGTAATAGATATTTATAAATTCACACAGGTGAATACATAAAGGTACTAGATACATAAAGTGAAGACAGTATTAGTTTATTTACACCAAATGTACATTATAATAATTCACATTCTGTAGATTAACTACAGATGGCGATATGAATACTTAAATTCAAGATAAATTTTAAATGATTAAAACTAAACTGTAACGAATGCAATGTTGCCAGGTCTGGTGATTTTTCACCAGATTTGGTGATTTTGAACCCCATCTGGTGATCTGGTGAAAACTTTTGAAAAAAGTCTAATTTCTGGTGATTTTTCGGCACTGATGATAAGCTTATATCTTAAAAAAAAAGAGAGAAAAATGGCTTGATTGTGTTTTATTCTTCTTTGTTAAAAATGGTGACATCGATGCAAAAACTTATTGGTTTCAAAAGCGAAAAGCGTTTGTCTTTGTCTGGAAACTCTCTACTTCTCTGTGCCGAATATTTCTTAGTAGCGGGGGATTTACAGAATTTGTATCTGTTACTGTTTTATATATAGTGATTTCTAAAAAAAAAAAAGGTCGTACCTCGGAAATAACACACATCTCATTTAAGGTCTTGGCACCGGGGCACTCATGTTTATAGCTTAAACAACATGAGTGCCCACCCTGGCGTCAAAAGCTTAAATGAGAGGTATGTTATTTTCGAGGTATGACCTTTTTTTTTTTTTTTTTAGAAATCACAGCACAGCAATATATTTGATTTTACATTACTTATATGGTGTTGTATGTGATAATGCGAGAAATTAAGAATCTGGTGATTTCTGGCAACTTTTAAAGCAAGGGTCTGGTGATTTTTAGTTTTTTGACCTGGCAACATTGAACGAATGACCAGTTTATTCGTTACAGTATGCAATAAAGACCTACTTTTGTCATTAGAAATGCATACACAAAATGACATTTTTTGAACGATCGTAGAAAAAATTAATTTTAATGTAATTAGGTGTTCGTTAAAAATTAGTTTTTATTAAAATTGTGACACATGCTTTGACAGGTGTAAGAATAATATGGACAAACTCCTTTTTCATTAAACTTTTCACAAAATGCCGCAAGTGATATCGTATTGTTGGATTTTAGAGAAATCTTATTCCCAGAGTCGCTATAAGCAGCGTTCCATTTAAAATCCCCACTTTGTATAGATATAATTTCGCATGGAGCTAGTAACTTTCGAGAAGAATTTAGAACTATTGTTCGGATACTCCTAAACTTATAATATTTAATATTATTCTATTTCCTCTTCGGCAGACATGCCGAACGTATGCGAATACCCACTAATGACTTCTGTAGAAGTTGCAGGGATGAGGAAGAGGAAGAAAGTGTTCAACATTTTCTGTGTGAATGCCCTGGCCTCACACTGCTCTGGGTAAACCATTTTTCGACAGCCTGAAGAAACTAAGCAACTTACAACTTGAACGACTGAGCAGGGTTCTAAATAATAGTGGCTGGTTTGAATAAGTTGTTAAAATCCTTCTGCGGTGTATTCCGCACTAAACATCACAGATCTGATGAGGGTGGGTTCTACGGAACACGTGTGGTATCACAACGGACCTAATAGGACTACGTGTACGTGAGACTGTTTGGTCAAAACCAGAGGTCTGCCACTCTTACCTAACCTAACCTCTTCTATTTAAGCGCCAGCACCTAAGGCGTTGGCGCCATAGTTACAAAAAATATCTAAACGGTACCAAACCCAAAATAAACTTGATGCAGACCACAAAGTGTAAATCCAAATTTATTCTAACTTAGTTTAAGAAATTAGTAGTTGGGTAAAATTTTAACATTTTTGGGCGTAGTCTCACAAATTTTGCGGCGCTTTTTACTTTCCCTAATATTCCTCTCTGGATGTGCCCCTACCAACCTCCCCCTCCCCTCTGGTCAAGTTCTAGCTACGGCCCTGCCTACATGATCAATCAGACTCACAGTCCTGAATGATCAATCCTTCGTTATTTATTAGTCATGTTCTAAGGAGAATTTACATTAGTCCAGCCATTAATCCTTAAAATTTGACCTTACAAGATCAGTTACTGTCATTCCCTTATCAAGGCTGTCAGTATGACTGATATCATGTAGGATCTGCATGTGAGCTGGTCATTAGAAAATATAAAAAGGAAATAAAAACTTCAGAAACATTTCCTAAAATAAATAATTTTATACTTTAATAAAGGAAAAAACAGTACATAATTATATTTTTCTCTGTTAAATTATTCAAAATTTACATTTTAGGGTTAAGCCATTCTTTCGCTAATAAACAAATAAATAAATAAAGAAAAATAAAACAGTTTATTATTAGCTAATAAATTATTTACACTTTACCATTGGTTTATATTGATATAATTAATTAAAACGATATTTATCTTTCACAATGAATTTATCACCAATATAAATTTTGAATGTGGCCATCATCAACTTACATAGCTTCTAGTTGTTAATTATTAAAGATTTAAAAAAATAAAAATAGAACTATGAACTAGAGATTGATGGTGGGCAAATTTCAAATTTTTACTTTTGAACAGAAACATCTAAACTTTTATTTTTCTACTGTAGACGGTACAACACCCTAAACATTTATTTAGATTATTAAGTCTACATTACCATTAAAAATAATAAACTCTGATAAATGCTTATATAATGACAATGGAAAACCCTACAGTTTGCTGGATATTTCCTATGTCATGGACAACAGTCATGATAATAGAAGTATATAGCAGTCTCTTTTTCTCAATTATGTATATGCATTTATAATCTTGTAAAGGTAAAAATTTGCCTTTATTCCTTTGTAACAATTGCAATTGGTTTTCCATTAAGAATATCTTGAATTTCCTGTAGACTTTTTCCAGATGTTTCTGGTAAAAATTTATAAACAAACCCAAACGCCACAATGCAGAATGCGCCAAATATTCCAAAACTTCCTGATTTTCCGATAACTTCTGCAACAATGCCAAAGTATTTTGTTAAAATAAAGCCGAGAAACCAACAAGTTGCAGCCGCTCCAGTAGATGCGACTGATTTTATATTTGCTGGAAACATTTCTCCCACAATTGCCCACGGAACTGGACCGAATCCCAAGCAGTAAGTTATAATATATGTTATGAGACATAGGATTGGCAGCCATGAAAATGTAGATACATCAGAGTGATTATCATCTTTTAGGTGAAAGAAATACGCTAATGCTCCTTGTGAAAGAGCCATACCGATTGCAGAGAGCATAAGTAAAAATCGTTTTCCTTTACTGTCAATTAAAACTGACGCACCTGCGCTTGAAACAACTTGAACTATACCTACAATTATTGTACAAATTTCAGGCGCCAATCCAACGTCTGCGTCTTTGAAAATGTTTTGTGCAAAGAAAAGTACGATATTAATTCCAGAAACTTGTTGAAACACTAATAAGCCATTAGATAAAACATAAGCTTTCGTTAAACCTTTTGATCGAAATATGTCGATAAATGAGCATTTATTCGCAAGTGCTTCATCGACAGAAGATTTCATAACATCAAGTTCCTTTTGCACATCATTTTTCATTGTTTTACTTCTAAGTTTCATTAATGCAGATTCAGCAGCTTCTTTTTCATCTACTTGAAGTAAGTAATAAGGACTCTCGGGAATAAACAACACAAATGATATAAGGAAAGTTACAGGGACTATCATGCAGGCTACATTAAAAATTATTACCGTCATATAGGGGCCGAACAAGTATGAGAACAAAAGTCCCAATGTACAGAAGAGTTGCAACAGTGTTCCTAGGGCACCTCTAATGTCATCCTCAGCGATCTCTCCAATATACATGGGCAAGGCGGTGAAAGTAATGCCAACGGCAATTCCACAAATAAATCTCGAAATAAAAAGGTATGTTAGGTTAGTGGCCATGACGTTCAATACAAAACCTATAATAAAGGGAATGTTTCCAATAAGGAGAGTTTTTTTTCTTCCTATTCTATCCGATGCTACGCCACCAATAAAAGGACCAAAAACAGCTCCAAGTGGTAATAGTGATCCTATCCATCCTGCATCGTCGTTGGATAAAATATAGCCCAAAGGATTGTCTTCTAAGCTTTGTAGTTTTGGAATAACGGGCGATGTCCATCCTAAGGTAATGCCACACGTAAATGCCGCTAGGTTACCTGAAACAAGAATTGAAGTAAGAAATGTCGTTATTTTTCATTTAAATAACATCAGGACAGTATAAAATAATATTTTTTCTACTCCCACATTGATATTTGCTGTTTCCCTTACACTTAAATGACGAAAAAAGTAGTCTATTACAGTTTACTGAGTATACAAAATTTCATATCCTTATTGTCAGTGCTTGTCAGTGGTGCCATCTTTTAAATTCCCCATTTTTAAAAAGGTTTATAGGTATTTTGTAAGAAAAAAAGACAAGGTTTATAGGGGTATTTTTTGTTACTAGTAGATATTTGAGAAGTTATATAAAAGAAGCTGTGATTACTGATAATATCAACAAGAGTTTTTATAAAGGTGATTACCATTACTTTTACATAACTATAGGTATTCTAGTTGTATAAATAAGGTTGCGACAAACCTTATATCAATTCATTATCAACAGATCATTACTACAAGTTTTATAAAATGTTGATAAAAACTTTAACATTGCCTTATTATATACCATAAGTTGCGAAAAATGTTTATTGGGTAGGATAAAAAAAATATACAATCTGATACAAAAAAGAAAGTATTTTTATTATTTATTAATCGTAAAAAAATGTAGCGTCAAGCAAACAAAGTAATGCATCTATCTTTTGCATTAAAGTAGGTACATAGGGACGCCAAAATAATGGGTTCCATGGGGCATAGGTTGTCCGCTTGCTAACTATCGACTATTTTTTTGTTTTAAGCGCTTTTTTCGAGGTATAACAATAAAGGTATTTTATTTTTAAATATACTAAAGACACCAATGCACGAAAATTTACACTAATCGAGAAACTTTTTTATTTTTGGATAGTTTATATATCATGCTGCAAAGAAAATGTAGTCAATATTAGGAGGGCTACAAGTTGCCTCTCATCCTCATACAGCCCATACTATAGTCACGCAGTCACGAGCTGAAGGTCGAACATAAGTTGTTTCTGATTCATCTCTGCCCCTTTATTTTGTAATTATATACAGCAATAATCAACTTCATTCATGAATTTCAGCTTAAAAATTTGCTTCATATTTATTATTTCGCGTTACTCAATCTCATAAACCATGGTAAAAATATTAATTGTACTAAATTTTAATTAACTATCCCGAAAACTGTGGAGGAAATATTGAAAAAAAAACAAAAAAAAAATTAACACCCTCTATCAAAAATCTAAACATTTAGATCACATATCTATATGAATTTTTTGGCTTAAAATCATACAAGGAATTACCCCTTAAAGTTTGTGTACGTATTTAAGTAGCAACTTGTATATCATACTAACATATCTACTATATCCTCAATTTTCTTTAAATTTTATTACGCATGACCTTATTACTATATAATCTATACATTTTTAATTAATTTTACTATTATAATTATAGTAAAATTTTTGTACTAATTAGTAGAGAATATATTAGTAGGAATTGTATACATTTACTAAGTGTTAACAAACCATAATATGCTTAGGGTCCTTTCAGTATCATTACATCTGGACTATCTTGATCCATCCATACCTTCTTTTCCTCGATCGTTACTGGCCCCCCTTCCTCAATACAAGGAGTTGAAAATGCAATAATGTTATTTAGAAATAGATATTTTCACCCAAAAAACTGAACACAAAAAATGTTTATTACGATTGGTATTCTTAACATGTACTCAATGCTAAATGATTATTATCAACGGTGACATATAAAATAAATTATTATGCCTTGGTCCCCTTTTGGTTATATTGAATGATTTAACATAAGGACATATTATTACATTAACACTTAAGTACCTCAATGAGATATAAATATCTACACGTACAAACCTCACGACAAAAATATATTCTTGATAATCCTTTAAGGTGCCTACTTACCAGGGGACTGGAATCATTTGGCCCCGGTGGCTACATGGTCTCTATGGCCCCAACCCTCATTATTTTTACTATGATGGCCATTTCATCAGCTAGCGGATTTTATAGCGAATAAATATTAATGTATACAGAAATAATTTTAAAGCTTTTTTGAAATCCAGGTAGCATAAACAAAGTTCAAAATAAGTTAATATAATAAAGAGGTCGTAATAGAGTATCTACGGTAAAGGACAGTAATGAACAATATGGAAGAATATGTCTTTATTTATGGAAAACATTTAAAATTATAAAATTGAAAATTATTTCAAAGTTAAATAAATAGAAAACACAAAACAATGCCCAACAAAAATGAACGTAACTCAGTGAACAAAATTAAAATCTCAATAAGGGTGATAGATGTTTCGATTCTGATGCAACATCATCAAATATTATTTTATTGTAATCAAAATAGAAATCTCTCCGCTCCTGCCTATGTTATTATTATGCATAGGTGGAGAATAATGTTCATTTTTGTACATCTTTTTCTTAAAGTTTTAATATTTTTTGAAAAAAAAATGTTTGTTTAAATGTTTGGACCAATTGACCTCCAATGGCCTTCTGGCCCCGGTGGCGATGGCCACCCGGCCACCCGCTCCAGGCCGCCACTGCTCTTACGTTCAGTCGGCCGTCTGTCCGTGGACTGTCGGTCCTGCCGGCCGGCCGTTATCGATAGTCAAACTACACCTGCTCGTCTTTCTGTGTATGTATAGCAAATAGAGGCCGGCCAGTCAACTGAACGTGAACACCTTTAAAATCATCAATCAAAGAGTTTTGGACTTGCATTGTCTTTATTTGTTTTACATCACAACGTTTTAACTGGTAAGTATCTCCACTTGTCTTCAGGTGAATACTGGACGACTGGAGATTCTTCATGTTGAAACGTTGTGATTTAAAATAAATAAAGACAATGCAAGCTTAAAACTCTTTTATCATACAAGAAACATCATTGTCTCCAATCTTCAAACATACACAAGTGTGAATGTGATGTTCATATCTCACGAGGAAGTAAATTCAGTACGACGCTGTATCCATGTGACCATGTGAAAGTAGAATATAGAATAGTAGAGTTTGTATTGACGTTAGAAAAGTAATTAAAAACGAAACAAAAGGAAAACTAAAATTAAATCGAGAGAAAAAATACTCTAAATCAACCTTGACTAAGATATATTCAATAAGAAACCGTTATTTTATTGTACTCTACGTGTTTTGAACGTATAAAAGTTCATCTTCAGGAGAAGTATAGCTTATGTTGGAATAAATATTAGAAAATTGTGAGTGACACCCTCATAGAGCTTTTGAGGAAGTTAATTTATTATTAAAGAAAAGTGATGAAGAGCTTCCATGCATAGAGAGAAAAATGAGAAACGTTAGGTGAGAATGATATTGAATCTGAACAGCAAATTCAGTGGTGAAATATATTATTGAACATTTTTTGTGCCAAATGAAAATTATATGTGCTGGTAGGACTGCTCTAGTTATCTTGAAATAATTCTCAAAAATCATCAATGCACCTTGAGGAAACGCGGCAATGAGGAAATGAAAAATATATAATATTGCTTGACCGCAAGTCACGGACATCATAGTCATAAAAATATACCGGTACCTAATATTTTTGATGCGTTTATTTGCAAGACAAAAAATTGCTTATACCATGAAAACCTTCAATTAAAACACTCGGAAGAAACAAATTTAAGCAAACCACTTTTAATAACCAACCACATTTTAATTTAAAATGTATTAAACAGCAAAATTAGCTTTAAAATATAAATATTAACCAATGGTTGACATAAAAGCTTCGCGTATACACTCGCCGTCACAAAATTTCGCCACCCTGAAATTTTGGCCAAGTTTGATGTTTTATAACTTATTTATTTTTTATCCGATATTTATGATTTTGTTATTAGTTTGTAGATCCATTTATTCTGCTTTTCTTTAATTATTTTATAAAGTATTACGTTTTGATTAGGCTATATTACTGGGTCTCCCAAAAGTCCTGCATAAAATTAATATCAATTAAAGGAAAAAGATCTAGGAAAAACGCTCGGACCCGTAAATTTTTATTTTTAATTGTGCATTTTTCTTTCATAAAAAACTATTATACAGGGTGTCTCATAGAACTGTCGTCACGTCTTTGACAATTTTTTTTAATGGAACACGCTATAAGTATACCTATTGTATTATTTTCTGATTCCCCACAAAATTCTACGCTTATGTTGTAAATGTCATGTGTCTAAATTCAATAGTTTTTAAGATATTGACGTTTAAAATATGGCATTTTTTGACTTTGACAGGCTGTAACATTGGAACAGTTCATCTTAGAGAAAAATGGTTTTAACCTCCCTATCTTAGTTTTTTATTCTCTATCCAAAGAAATCAACCTCCGATTTACCATGTTAAACCAAAAAACCGGTTTTAACGATTTAACATGGTAAATCGGAGGTTGGTTTCTTTGGATAGAGAATAAAAAACTAGGATAGGGAGGAGAAAACCATTTTTCTCTAAGATGAACCGTTCCAATGTTACAGACCTACAGCCTGTCAAAGTCAAAAAATGCCATATTTTAAACGTCAATATCTCAAAAACTATTGAATTTAGACATATGACATTTACAACATAAGCGTAGAATTTTTTGGGGAATCAGAAAATAATACAATATATAGGGTGTTCCATTAAAAAAAATTGTCAAAGACGTGACGACAGTTCTATAAGACACCCTATATAATATTATTTATGTCAAAAAATGCACAATTAAAAATAAAAATTTACGGGTCCGAGCGTTTTTCATAGATCTTTTTCCTTTAATTAATATTAATTTTATGCGAGACCTTTGGGAGACCCAATACAGGAGGAAATCAAAATATTGTTTTTTGTCGTAATTTCAAAACACCCTGTAGGGAAATTGGGTGGATAATTTTGTTATACGTTACGTAAACAATGTCTTCCACTGACTTCATATGCGTATAACTCAATTTTGTCAAAAACCGAGATAGGCTCATTCGTAATAATATCGAGGATATGGTAAAGATTTAGGTTTACGCGGGCATAGAAACTAAAAAGAGTGCTATTAGGATAAAAAAAAAAGTTATCACAAAGGTTTGTATACTCAAAAATCATCGCCATATGGAAAAACTGATTTGGAAAACCATCGTCACATAGAACAAAAAAACAGCATCATATGACGCTAAACTGCTTTTTTATATTCCAACATGAGGCAAATAGGATGAAACAGATAAAAGAGTAAATTATGTGTAAAGATAAAACAGTGAAAGTGGTAGAAAAATTCTGTTTAGGTTAAAGGAAATAAGAGATTTATTTTTTTTTAAATAGTGATGACAAGGTCGAACATTGATGAAGCGAGACTGTATACAAAGGATACAACTTATAATAATATACTGCCAAACATAAATACATAAGCTAGCGCTGTAAGCGGAATTTATACCATACAGTGTGAACGATTAAGTGTATGTTCAATAAATGGAAAAAAAAATGAGTTGCACAACAGACATTTAAATACCCTAAAAAGTTGGTGCATGTCCGATAACCACATCAGGAGGACTTCAAGTCAAGGGTATAGGTCAGAAAATTAAAAATCTTTCAAAACTTAAGTATCCTTAAGTAGAAAAATAGAAAAACACCGTTATTAAGAAACCTTGTTTAACATTAAAAAATATGTTAAAATACAAGTTCTATTCAAAGAAAAAATATTAAGAACTTTAAACTGTAGACTGTAGTATTATGATTTTTTTATATTTAGGTTAAATTCACCACAATAAAATCACTTTTTACAGATTATATCAAATTAGAGCAAATTTGTAAAATTTATTTTGTTTTGTGTTTTTTTGAGCCTAATCAAAAACTTCATGTTTATTGCAAGGATACTACAAACAAATTTCGAATTTACAAATTTAGCTGAAAATAAGACAAAAACTTTCTTAAGATTACTGTACCTACATAGTAATTAAAATTAAAATTTATAGTATATAATATTCCTATTATTAGGGTTATGATAAGAATAAAAATGCTATAGTTTTTTTTATTAATTCTCTTAATTGGTGGAAATTTAATTTTAAAAAATTTCGCATTTATTTTCCTCCTGTTCTCGATTGGAAATTGTTACCACAACCTGAGGTAATACAAAAATCATTTTTTTGATTATGGATTGGATTGGAACATCAATAGGGTACTGGATAGCACTACATACAATAAAAATAAATATAACTTTTTATGTACCGGGTGTCCCATTATGGATGGCCACCGGGTTCTCGGAAACTACTGAGCATAGAAACTCAGGGAAAAAATGATAACTAAAGTGGCTATGACAAAATCCTGGAAATAATTTTTAAGTTCCGCATTTTGCCGCAAGAGGGCGTAATTGAAAAGCAAATTTTAAAATTTTACATATCTCCGAAAATTCCACATTAAGGTATATCTTTGATAACACCATTAAAACGCTTGGACAATTATGCATTATTTTGATGTTATGCTCATTGGCGTACGGACTTTAATAAGAGGGGGGAAGCTGTTGAAAGTGTAATCATTTAAATCGCTGTAAATTATAAACGACTTATCCGATTTTAGCAAATTAAAGACTATTTGGAAGTATGCACTTTCACCAATCGTATTTAGTTGTCCATAATATTTCTAAAAAAAAATGATAGAGGGCGCAATTTGTAATAATAACACTTTTTTTGATTTTACTCCGAAAAAATAAATCATACGTATAAAATGCTAGAGGGCGCAGTTTGCAATAATAACACATTTTCCTCCAAAAAATAAATTATACGGTATAATTATGATACTATAATCAAAAAGTAGATGAAGTTTGCTAGAAAAAATATTAAAACCGCAGCTCGATATATCCGTTCGTTCGTTCCGCGGCGTCCCACTTTTTTTCTGAAAAATATATAACCGCTTCTTCATTTAAAGTTTTAAAAATTATTCTATTGGCGATAACGCTGAAACGAACGGAGATATCGAGCTGTGGTTTTAATATTTTTTCTAGCAAATTTCATCTACTTTTCGATTATGGTAACATAATTATACCGCATGGTTTATTTTTAAAATAAAAAAATGTGTTATTATTACAAATTGCGCCCTCTAGCATTTTTTTAAGATTTATTATGGACAACTAAATACGATTGGTGAACGTGCATACATTTCTCTTCCAAACAGTCTTTAGTTTGCTAAAATCGGATAAGTCGTTTATAAGTTACAGCGTACACTTTTAACAGCTTCCCCCCCTCTTATTAATGTCGGTACGCCAATGAGCATAAGATCAAAATGATTTATAATTGTATAAGCTTTTTAATGGTGTTATCAAAGATATACCTTAATGTGGAATTTTCGGAGATATGAAATATTTTAAAATTTGCTTTTCAATTACGCCCTCTTGCGGCAAAATGCGGAACTTAAAAATTATTTCCAAGATTTTCTCATGGCCACTTTAGTTATCATTTTTTTTCCCCAGAGTTTCTATGCCCAGTAGCTTCCGAGATACGGCCGGTGGCCACACCCGGTACTGCCTATAATCAATTTTTTTGTTGGAACAGGGTACTTTTAAATTTTTTTAAATTTGAAATTATCAACGCGCCCGACAAGAAGGATAATATTGAAAGAATGCAAGATATCATAGGTCGTGTTATAGCCATATTACATTTCAAAATATAACATACAAGAATTATTAAATAACATACAAAAACCCACAGTCGAAGACACTCGTTTTTTTTTTATCAAACTGTGACGAAATAGAATTACCGAAAGAATCACAATCAGATTCAAGTTATTCCTTTGTGTGTGAAATAGCTTATGCTTATGCCTATAAGGAATAAATTACTCCAAATTAATATTAAAGTTTAAACCAAGCAACTGGAATTTTGAACAAAAATATGGAAAATTTTTCTTCATTGCCAAAACTTTCTATTGGAAATCAACTTTATTTTCTCAACCCTAATAATCGCGTCTAAACTCTGCTTCCAAGGCTTATTCAGAACAATTATTTCACTAGTCTATCTTAAATATTTTTTAAAAATAAACAATACACATTTCGCAATCGGAGGGGTTAGAGCATAAATAGAAAAATGTTTTTGTACTCCCACATGGAAATTGGCTGTTTCCTTTACACTTAAGTGGCGAGTAAAGTAGGCTATTCCAGTGAACTGTGCGGGAAAATCTCATATCCATCCTAGATAGGTAATGAAACTGATCAATCACAGTAGTCAATTACAGAAAAGCCATTGTTGTACTGACCAATCATAGTATATTATTTTTACTGAGGCTCCGCCTTCTTTTTCAACACTAAATTATATAATTTAAATGCTTTTGGTACAATTTGTTATTAATTTGTCCAATATAATAAAATCTAGACGCATTTATAATAGATTTATCAATAATGCAATCTGCTGAATGTGTATAGAAAATTAATTTCATGTAGCATCATTTATCAGTTGGTTTTCCGATAATTAACTAAACGCTTCGATAGTCCAGACGTTAGAGTGTTGGACTATGGAACCAATGGTCGTGAGTTCGAGCCCGGCAACTTAGAAACTTTTTTTTACATTTTTTAGCATAAGATCCTAGAAAAAATATACTGTTCAACTCGAGTGGATTGTCCATATTGCCCTCGGAAGTTTGAGCACTCCGCCTACGGCGTCTTGTTCAATTTACTTCCTCGTGCGATATGGACATCATATCCACTCTTCTTGTACAAACTACTATTATTTTGAAAAATTTCCCATCATATCGTGTCTATATATCAATCCGTGGCGGTACCGCGTAGGTGGCGACAGCGGAACTTTCGCGTTGGTCTGATGGATCCTTAATGGTGAAAATGTATTATTGTAGAACTCTTATTGTGCTGGTGTGGACGGTGTAAATAGTATTTGGCTAAAAAAATGCAATCCTGAACTAATTTCTGTTTTGATCTGCTTAATAACTTTCATATTTTCGGCTGGAGTTTTTCCTGATAAACTTAATAATAAACAGCAACCTATCAAAAGAGTTTTTATTTTAACTGTTTTAGATAATAGCATAAAAGTGGCACCTAGCATTGGTATTTTAATAGACTTAAAAAGCTGTTATTTCAATCAAACTGTTATAGTCTTAGCAAGTTTTTCTTGTAGTATAGTGCTTTTCCTTACATGACATTTTTTCCAATTATTATAGTACTTTGTATTGCTGTTCTTGCTTACAGTTTCTACTCTCACATAATAAATTTTCTTCATTTTAATTTCAGATATAATTTTTTGTAGTAAATTAAAGTATATTCTGAACAATATGTATATGCTAACTTTTATTTTTATACTATACTTAAGTATTTAGGTATATATTTTTATTTCTATAAATATATTATTTCAATTGATAAAATAGACGTCTTATTTACTGTGACATCTAAAAATTAACGTTAAGTGTTTTATTAGCTTAACACGGTTTAAAAACATAAAAAGGTTACTGATTAAGTCAACTGCATTATAAAATATATACCAAGACGGTACTTAAGTTTTATTACCAGGAGAAAATATCCTTTCCCACAATAAGATAGTTATTTAAATTAAAATTATTATATAAAAAAAATAGATATAATTGGTACAAGGTAAGACAGATATCAAAAATGCTTGCTTGATAAATGATTTTAATAAATAATTTTTTTAATTATAAAAAAAATTGCAAAATTGTAAATTTAAAGAAAGTTTAGGAAAACAAGGTATTGTATCTATTGGCGATCATTTTTTCTTTGTTTCATAAATGATCTGAATCTTAAGTTTTTTAAATTTGTGTGCAGTATATCTCGAAAACTATTCATAATACATTTTAAGATAAAAAAATATGAAGAATTCTTTCCACCCACGGTAGAGGGACAGAAAATAATAAGTTATTAAATACACTTATAAAATACAATTTTTACGATCTCTGTTTAACATTTTACCAGTGCTGTAACTTTGGTTTTGTTTACCCGATTTTAACAAGCGAGGCCTCATTTTTTACAGCTACTAGGTTTTCAAGTAAATATCCTATTTTTTCTAATTTAATAAAAAAACAGTATAATTTTTTTTTAATAAACAATGATCTAATGAAGTCAATAGTTATTACCTCTTTTCGTTTAAAAACTATTGTATATAGATATAACGGGGTTTTGTAAGCTAATTTTCTAAATAAAACTGTGCGTAAAAAGTGTGTCAAAAAATTCAGTTTTATGTCGTAAACTTATCTTCAAAATTTAATTCCAATATCTTTTAAAACAAGTTATAGGTTTATTGCCCTGAGGGTGACATTGACTAACCCGAGGGCCTCGTAAGTCGTCCGAGGGTATACAGGGTGTCCCATAACTTATGGGCCGTAGAGTAACTTGAGATACTAGACATCAAACTAGGCCGATTATGTCATATAATTTTTTTTTTTGGTAATTAAAATATTCATTTAATTATGTACTATGTTTTTTATGCTTTGGGATGTTTATAGGAAAATATCTCGAAAACCGTTAAAGATATTAAGATCAATCAAGTACACATTTTTGACTCAGAAAATGCCCTTTTTAAGAAACTAAAATTGAAAAACACCTAATATCACAGGTAAGAAAAAAAATCATAGATTTATGAAGCTTAGTGTATGCAACTAGCGCCCTCTAGTTTAAAACTTAAAAATTTCTACAAACTCTTATTTCTTGCTCATAAATACATAATATTGCCAACTTTCAATTCGATTCTTTAAACCGTTTTAAAATTATGGCTTGTTTTCGAAAATAACTTTTAGTTTCAACAACCTGTATCTCTAGAACGAGTAACAATCCGAAAAAACGTATATGACTTAATCGGCTTAGTTTGATGTCTAGTATCTCCAGTTACTCTACGGCCCATAAGTTATGGGAAACCTTGTATATCTATTGGTACCCGTGGTACATACAAACTTTTATGTCATACCAGTTCGTATTAAATAATAAATATAATATATAAACGTAAATTTATATTTTGTTATTTTGTTAATAAAAAATAAATTAATCGAAAACTGTTTTTTGCGTCTTAATGCCCGCGCGGGCCATAATGTGTACTTTATGCCCGCACGGTGTTATGTTAATAATAACTAATAAAAAATAGAATTACTTCTCATGCCTAAAAAAACTTGCTTACTTCCTAGAGTGTTGTGGCGGTAAATTGAAAAAATAAACGGCCTGAACACCATAACTTCCTGTAATGTAATTTTAATATTTAAGTAATCCTAATAATAATTGCCAGGGCCGTAATAGTAATTAAAGGATAATTTGGAATCCTAATGATGTCTTATGTGATGACAAAACTTTAAAATTTTAAAAACCTTGAAATTGTATCAAATTTCTAAAGCTTAGAAGTCCTTAAAACTGTTTTAAAAATTCCAGGTCCATAGTTAAAGAAATTGACTTGAAGTTGGTATCTAAAGAACGAAACGTCCAATTTGAAAATTAATACCGCCATCTTGTAGAATATAAAGAGCGGCAATGAGAAAGTGTTTTTCGTTTTTTTCCCAAGTTAAAAATGAAGGCGAAAGAAATTAAAAGCCAAAACTAAAAATTTCGGTTTTTTTCGAATGTATTCAGAATATTAACAATTTTCTTTCACCAAATTATTAAGCCCAAAAATACGCAAGTTTGCCTCAATTTAACCATCTTCGTATCTCTTACCATTTTCGAGATCCCTTGTACGCACACGAATTTGTAGCGCCCTGTATATGAAATCGACGAATTACTGACAGTAATTTTGAACTTAATTTATAGGTAAAATTTCAAAACGAATTTCGTACTAATTATCTTTGTACCCGAACTTTTTATAAAATCGTAAAATGTTTCATTTTACTGTAACTACTTATTTACGAATAAGTGCTTTTAGAAACACTTATACATAAGTATTTTCTTTAGAATTATATAATAATAAAAATATTTTATTTGTTTGATTCTGCCGATAAATATACATGTATCTAGTAAAGTTTTATAATATAGGTTAGTATGGCAAGAAAAACCAAAAATATTTTAATTAATAGTTTTCTAAACATTTTTTTTAAAGCAAATAGTGTAAATTCATATTTTTTTACTATATTCTTCAGTAAAAAAAAAACGTTTTCTGAATAATTGTTAAGAAAAAAAAATAAAAAAAATTAACTAGTTACCTGTTTAAAAAATAATAAACCCATTTTTAACAATTATAATCCACTAACTATAACTAACCAACACAGAATAAAAAAAATAATAACCTGTGCATGCAGCGATGTATAGAAATGTCCTGCTACTTCGGATACTTGGATCACCGTTCATGATTTGTTGACGGTCGTCGGTGATTCTAACACCTACATCCCGGCTGTACGTTGCTTTTGCTTCTTCTTCTGACCTTGCCACAGCCTGGTACTTGGGACTCTGTACATTACTTTCCATGTTTTTCCTATTTAACTATCAACAAGGTTAAGTTCTAGCTTTTACTAAACTTTAGTCCTTAAGGATTTACTTCGCAAAACTAGAACGTACTTTACCTAATAATGGAAAAATTTCTGCATATCAAATTTATCATTAATGATAGTCCCATCAAGTACTATACTATTACCACAGATTAATTAAATAAATATTGTATTTAAGTGGTTACATATCGATTGCTGTTGATAAAAAACAAATATATTTTAAAAAATACCAATTTATGAAACATAATATTCGAATTATTAAATACGGAGAGATTTAGTTTTATTTTGAGTCCAGAAAAATAGTAATTTTGTAATAATATAACGAGCACTGGCTCACCTAGAAATTGGTGTTTGGGGGGCCGATACACCTTCGATCAATTCATTAAATTTTCTAAAAAAGAAAAGTATAGTTCCATATAACTAGATCGGTGCAAGATTATTTGTGTGGTCGGGTTGGAAAGACTACAACTCTCCCCCGCATGGATACGCCACTGCTTGCGAATAAATAATACAATTACAATAGTATAGTACCTAACAAGTGCGGTAAGTAATACTTTACCGCACGGTTCACAACGTTCAGTCTAGTCGTCAAGGCAGAATAGTAGTTTGTACTTATAGCAAGAATGGATATGATGTCCATATCGCACGAGGAAGTTAATTGAGCATGACGCCGTAGGCGGAGTGCTCAAAATTCCGAGGGTAATATGGACAATCCACTCGAGTTGTACCGTCTATTTTTTCTACGACTCAACTTCCGAACTTTCGGTCTTTTGCAGAATAACAGACAAAAGGCGATATATTTATTAATAAAAATGAACAATTTATTTTCTCAACCATTTGATTAAATTGTTCTGCTGAGATGCACAGAAGAAAAAAGGGTTTGTCAGGGTATTATTCTGCTTACGTAAGAATTATAACTCCGAATATACAACAAAATAGCGGTATAATTCGTTTTATACAGTTAAAAGCGGCTTTCATGCATTCATATAAATTTTTAACGTTTGCTATGGTAAAGTTTTTCAAAATAATCGCAAGACATCATTTGCTGGAGGCTACTATTTCATTTAAATAAAGAAGCCGCCCTCCATAGTTATTCAACAACGTACCTAAGAAATGTATTTGTAACAGAGAAGTTCATAACTGTATCGCCCTGAGGATGACCTCATAGAGGTCGAAACGTAGGTTTAATACAAACTTTGAAGTTATGAGCTGTTTTACTGACCATTACCCAACTATTTCAACCCCTAAATAGTACTTAAAAATTGATAAGTAGGTACAGGTCATGCAATGTAGCTTGAGCCCTGAGATGCGCAGATGAAAGAAAAGGAGAGTCAGTGTACGACAGAGATACCTAATACCGAATTTTAGTAAAGTACAGTCCGCGTAGAAAATAAAAGTGGGATTTGATTGATAAAGCCGTAGTGACGGCTAATCGTGTTTACTAATTGGGCCCTGTTATGCAAAAATCAACCAACCAACAAAATAGTTAATTCCTTTTATAATAATTTAAATTATCGGAAATTTTTTTAACACTAAACTTAACTATTCAATATGTAAATTATATTGTAATTCTATTATTCTAACAGTAAAATTATTTTATATATTTTGACCATGCAAACTTAGATACATTGAGGGTTAGTTGCTTTTTGCATAATATGGCCTATTTGCATCTATTCATATGTGTTTAAATTGTTGGTAATCCTCAGTAATGGGTTTTCCATATTTAATGAGCATTTATTACTTCGCATCCCTGGTTTTTTTATAATTTTATTATAGCCGACACAATTTCGGCTTTATATAATTAAAGATGTATGTACATAACATATTAAGAGTATAAGTTTTAAAAGTACATGTATGACTATTATATAATAATTATCAGTTTCATCTGTCTAATTCTTCTATTCCGGACAGAGAACCCTCGCTTACATAATCATCAGAGTCTTCGCTTGAACTGCTGTCAGTGTCATTCAAATGTATTATTAGGTTTTCTACAACAATATTCACCATGGGTTCGTTTTCCATATACTCTAATTCAAATCTTTTTGCTCGCTCGCAACGTGATTTCTGGTCCACCGAAAATTGTTCAAAAAAAGTATCGGTTAATTTCATAACATCTGTTAGATTAACCGTGACGTTTCTTGTGGCCACAAACTCTTTCATCTGTGCCCACACTAGTTCAATAGGGTTAAGATCAGGATGGTACGGAGGTACGAAAAACTCTCATTTTCTTTAAAAATTGGATACGGAGATGCCTTACGTCAGGTTTCTCCATTAAAATTTTTCTATTGGTTTTGATTTTTCTCCAACGAAATCCAATTTTTCTTATTTCTTTTCTTAAACTGTTCAGGCATCCCTGGTAATTGATATCATTTTGAAATTTTTTATGAATTCTCGCTAGAGTTGACACTTGCTTTTCTGTTTTATGAAAATTGTGAATTGTTCTGCGTAAAACACCTTGAAAAGCAACGTCCAAGACTATTTTGCTTTTTCTGTTTTCACGCTTTTTGTTTGGCGTGGAAAAAGATTTAACTGCTCCGGATTCGATATTTTTGGCTTCTTGCTTAATTAGTTTAATTGCGCTTAGACTAATCTTTGTAGCGGCTGAAACACGTTCGTGAACTTTCCTGAAATCAATTTCTGGTCTTCCTGTATCTGCCTCTTGTTGCATAAATTTTATTAAATTATAAACTATTTCACGGCTTTGACCGCTCAATACTCGGTTTAAGACTTTACTTTTAAAAGGCATTATTACAAATAATTATAGTAATAACTTTTTTTCTAATAAACGTCCTACTTTTCTGACAGACTGTACAGAAGTGTGCGTTTCGAAGATCATCAGATTAATGAGCTCTCGGCTAGCTCCTCCCACCTGTTTACTGCGCACCCAAAAGTCAGAGCTCAAGCTATATTGCACGAGCTGTACCTCTGTAGTTATGGGTGTGCCAAAAGAGCTTGCATTGGTGTGTACTTGTAGGGAAAAAAATTGTAAAGATAATTTTTGTACTTGAATTGTCTTTATTTGTTTTGAATCACTACGTTTCAAGTCGTCTTCAGGTGAATACTGATTTATATTGTTTTCCAATGCCTTCTAAATGCTAAATAAATATTAAATATTATGATGTTTATGCGGTTTTCATTTCATTTTACTGCTGTTAATATTAATAAATAGTAATATCGACGGTATTTTTGACTTGTGAAGAAAAATAAAAAAATTTGTATTACTATAAAATTTATCATAGTTTTGCCTAATAAGTTTACAGTGGTCTAAAATTAATTTTATTTAACTAAAAATGGATATAATACAAATATTAAGCTATATCTTCAAAAAATAGCGCTGAGGGCAAAAGGTTTTACTAAAATTTGAATGAAAACCAAAAGATATCATTTTTTACAAAACAAACTCTGGGACAAAATTAACACCCTCTGGGGTAATACGGTATACTAGAAATCGAAACATAGAATAATTGAAATTAGACTGTGGCTCTATATTTTCCTGACATTCTCATTTTTGGTTTACTTAATTATCTCTGTTATCACAGAATATACAACTTTCATAGGTTAACATGTTTTTATAAACTTTATTATTATCTCATACATTTTTATAACTGTACAATTGTTGCTTGTTTCGATAAATGAAAACAAAATTAACGAGTCGCTTTATTTAATTAGGTTGGCTTAATCACAATATTAATATTAAAGTTTAAATCAAATAAATTACATGAAAGTTTATAAAACACAAAAATTTTTTTTGGAAATGAGTAGAACCTGAAAACAAATATGTAATATTGATTTCAACGTTAAATTTAATATTTTAATTATTCAAAGAGACTCGTGAATTTTGTTTTTCATTTATCAAAGCAAACAGAAATGATACCGTGTCCATTGATAGAATAGTTAAAAAAAAGTTCGATGTGTGTGACTTCACTTTATGTTTTTTTAATACAGGGTCATTCCTAAGTTGATACTTCTTTTTTAGCTGCGTATAGAAGGCATTAAAATAAACAATATTTTCAAATACCTTTTTTTTTTAACCCAAAAATAAAGTACTTACATTCATTTATTACACTACAAATCAAATACGGTTCTGCCTAACTTGCCCGTTGAATAACATTAGGAAAACTTCTGGGTATAGAGAAGAAACATCCACACTTTTACGACACTCGCAATAAATTACACCATAATTAGTTTATTGTTTTCAAATTTTACCATTTTCACCAATTTATTAAAATTAATTTGCTTTAGTTAACCACACTGCGCCGCGAATTGCCAAAATAAATAACTGACGACCGATCCGTAAAATGCATAACTTACATACAAAAAACGGAGAAAAACAATATAAAGCAAAGGGCTACGTTTTGATTACCAGGCCCACACTTAGATTTTTTACTTCTGTAACTCGGCTATTTTTAAGTTTTTTGAAAAAAGGTATTTGAAAAAGTTGTTTATTTTAATGCCTTCTATAAACAGCTAAAAAAGAAGTATAAACTTGATGCAGGCGCGGATCAAAGAAAGGGGGGGCAGTCCCGCTCCCCCCTGAGCCTCACAAAATGTGTGTTTTGTTTACTTTGGGCCGTGTTTTTTTAGAAATCACTTCTAAAAGTAAGAAGATTTCTAGAGCCGGGAATCTCTCTTTTTTTTAAGAAGTAACTTTTTTTAGTCGCCCCCCCCCCCTAACAAAATCCTGGATCCGCCATTGGGGTGATGGCTAAAATATCAAGTTGTGTAAAATTTGCTGATTTTAAAATTGATGTTTCTAAAACACGAAGCTATGTAAATTTAATTTTATTATTGTGTTCGTTACAGTTTTATATTAGATACTTACTGAACCCACTACAGCTCAAACCGTTTGTGTCAATTAAACAAAAAATTAAATTCCAAAAATCGTTATATGATTTGAACCCACTTTTCCCCGATTTCGAGGATTGAAAATACGAAGAAGTATAAATGAAGGGGAGAGTGGGTTTTCTAGCTTAATTAGCAATATCACAATTTTCGGAATTTAAAATTGATACGAACGACACTGCGCTGTAATGGGTAAAGTAGATACTGAATATAAAGCAGTAACCAACACATTAATAAAATTCAATTTTCATAGTTTCAGCTTCATATTTTAGCTATCACCCCGTATAAAAAAAAACATAAAGTGAAGTCACACACATTATACTTAGTGGTCTAAAAGACAGCCTACCCAATAAAGTAAAAATGGAATGGATTGATTAAATTTTAATGAAAATATGGGATTTGGAAATTAAAGTAATGTTTTTAACTATTCCATAATTAATGGACTCAGTGTAGTTTTTAATTTATGCGGTAATAAAGCTTATAAAAACATGTTGAGCTATAAAATGGTATATCTTCTCTAATAACAGTATGGCCAATAACCTTTTAATATTTTTCTCAAAAACAGAGTTATAAGGCGGAATTAGATCTGAAATTTAAAATTATTAAGTTTCGCGAAGCCTCAAAATAAATTCCTTAAGGTTGGGCGAACCAATGCTATAATACTAAAACATTGGTGCATACGAATGAAATATTTTTAAATTGCCCTTCAGCTTAATACAAATTGTTACATACTGTCGGGTGACTGACGTTACGTAATCACAGCGACGGTGAAAATCATAGCCACTTGACTGTATATTGGGCTTTGGGTCTTCACTTCCTGTTTTGAGCTTATGGACACGGTCGGCTGGGGCGCGCCAAAATGCACGCGTGTTTATAATAAAATTATTGGCCATCGGAGTTAACCGTGACCCTATTCTGTATAGCTACATTCAGATTAAATTAATATTATTAATTCGAACATAGTCATTAAGTCATTTTTTAGGGGTTAAAATGGTAGCTATATTGATACAATAATATTTAATATTGTCGGAAATATGTCCTTCTGGTTTTAATTATTTTTTGTTAAAGACCCAGCCCCTTCACTTACTTTACCGGACGAGCCGCCACTGTTTATGTCATATGATTTTTTGATTCCCCATAAAATGCCATGTATATTTTGTATTCAATTGTTTTTGAGATATTTACGTTTAAAATATGGCATTTTTGCACTTTGACTGACGCGCCGATAGCGGCGCGGCGCATCTTAGACAAATATGGTTTTCACCTTCGTTTTTATTCCCTATCTAAAAGTTAGAACTTCCGGCTTAACATGTGAATTAGAAATAATACAAAAAATAGTGTGTTTTTGAAAAATGTTAAATCGTTGAGAAGTTTAGTTGCTATGAAATCCTGCGTTAAGAGCGGGCCACCCTGTATGATGTTTCCTTAATACTGTCCAGGAGTTTGGAAAATATGTTAATGAAAATTACCATAAAAAAACGCAATGTAAAATTTGTAATTAATATAGACATTGATATAATAAAAATATTAATTATTCTCAATTAATCGTCCGATTTTCTCTGTAAGTGATATTTATTTTCCTTAATTTTTCTTGGCCCCTTCTCTCTGGCTTCTCCCCCTGATAGTTGATGCTAATTGTAAAAAAACAATTTTATAATTTCAATATTTTTATTAGTAAAAAATGTAATATCCCACTAAACTGGCATCGTATTAAAAAGACAGTCTTATATTTTGTTGTATCTACTATTTTAGAAGTATACTACATCACAAAGAAAGGTTAAATAATAGTATATTATTAAACAAGGTTTAGACAGCTATCATTATTGCCCGAGTATCAAAGGCCATAATAGTTTAGCTGTCTAAACCATGGTTAAAATAATTTTTTTCCACTACTAACACATTTACAATATACTCATTTTTACAGTATTAATAATTATTAAAAAAATTCATATTTAAAAGATTGCTTCGGTAACTTTTTAATCAAATCAAGTTACGTGTGCTTTGGAATTGGCAAGATAATTTGTCTTGTCAGATGACTTTGTTAATGTCATATTGAGATTAGGTGACGTTAAAAATGTGAAGTTATTTATCGATATATCAAAGTGTCGATATTTAAAAAAAATATATATATATATATATATTGAAGTGATAAAGTCCATTTCTATTTAATGTATTGTGATATTACTAATTTTAAATTTATTACGATCCGAGAACTATTCTCCTAATGAATATAGCTCATTATTTTTCCTTATATTCTATATTTGTGATTTACAGTATCGAAACATTACAACATCGAACATCTCTAAGAATCTAATATGTAGTTGCTGCTTTCAAATAGATTGTTTTCATTATTAATCGTGGTCAATAATGAGTGTCAAGGCAGAGAATATCGATTTCTAAGCTTAATAATCGGTCAATAACAGCCGTTTTATAGGTTAGTAGTGGAAAAAAACAATTATTTGCTTAAGTCTTTTTGAATTTCAAGTAATGTTTTCCCCCTTGTTTCAGGAACTACAAACTGGACAAACCCTATGGCGGAAGCCATAAATATGGAAAATATATAAAATGTAACATGACAACCCCACTTTAAATTGAGTATCGGAAAAGCATATGTTACCAGGAAAGCAAAAATCCAGTTAGCCAACACTGCAACTCCACTTGCTAGACCTTTAATTTCTGGAGCAAGTAATTCACCCATAAGCATCCAAGGTATTGGTCCAAATCCAATAGAGAATGAGGCCATAAATAATATACTACTTATAATGGGGACAGCACGCAAAAACCCTGAAATTTCTATTTCGATCGATTTAAAATGAAAGAATATTCCCAATGATGATAAACAAAAGAACATTCCAACGGCAGACAACATTAGGTAAAATTTTCTGTCCGCTTTCTCAATAATCATAATTGATATATAAGAAAAAATTACCTGAACAGAATTTATAATAATTGCTGCAATATTTGGAGAAAGAGTACTTCCTGCCGATTGAAATATAGATACCGTATAAAAAATTAAAGCATTTATTCCGCTCAGTTGTTGAAATGCAAGAATACCTACTACTGATGTAATTGCTCTAATATAGCCCTTATTTCTTAAGATTCCATACATTGTAATTGTTTTGTCTTTGGCCTTTTGCAATTCAATTTGAATGGTTTGAAGTTCCTCTACAATATCACATTCATAACCCCTAAGTTCTTTTAGAGTATTTTCGGCTTCTAATAGTTTGTCTGACTTTAACAGATATATTGGCGTTTCTGGCATTAAACAGAAAGTTATTAAAAATAATATCGGTATACATCCTAAAATTAAGGATAAGCCAATCCAGTTAGTAAATGTTCCAATAATAGTTGTAAAGAGAATTCCACAGCATAAAAACATTTGGAAAAATGATCCAAATGTTCCTCTATAAGAAACTTTGGCTATTTCACTAATATACATTGGAGCAACAACAGAAAAACCACCAACTGAAATACCTGCCATAAGACGAGCAATTATTAACATTTCTATGTTCTTAACGCTACATATAAGTATCCAATTTATTAAAAATGGAATAGCTAGTGCTAATAGTATCTTTTTTCGTCCAAATTTGTCAGCTAAACATCCACTTGGTATGGCAGATAACAATGCCCCTACGGTAAGTAGGGCTCCCACCAATGCTTCTTGCTGATGAGTAATTGTAAAATTTGGAAATTGGTGATAATCCGTCATGTTTGAAAAATACGTAGTCTGTGTGTTTTGTGACGTTATAAAGGGTAGCGCAGCAGAAGTCCATGATAGTACAGTTCCAACAGAAAAGGCGCCAATTGACACTAAAATAAGAGAAAAAATTAATGAATCTTTTTTAAATAATAAAATGCATAAAATGGGAGACATTTTAGTGGAACCGCATAGCGCCCAAAATAGGATGTTCGTGGGAAATAAATGGTTAAAGATGTTTATCTCTAATTTCATTATCTATACTAAATGTTAAAACGTTTCTTGCTAGTCTGAAATATGCGTCGTTAACCCACCCCCGGAGGGTTGAAAACATAAAAGGGCCTATCTCAGAAACGAATAAAGATAAAAATGCCATTCTTGAGCAAAAATTCATGATTTTTAATGAAGAATAAAATTACTCTCTAGGTTTTTTTAATTAAAAATTTAGCAGAATACGGGAAAAACAAGAAACAAAGAAACTTTGACATTTTTTTAAACCTATTTTAATCATAGCATACCTCTTGTCTAAAGTGTCTAAATCACATATTATTGAAAAAAAAGTTCTAAATAAAACGTTGTACCTTATTTAAATCTATTTGTAGATCGAGAAATCAACGAAATGGGTGTTACTCCTTTTAGTTTTTACTTGTTCTATCTAGTGATCATAAATCTAGTCGGCGATTTAAAAAAAACAGCTTTTTAAGAAGTTATAAGATGTAAAAGAAACCTTAAAAGTTATAACAAAATTTAGGTAAGAATACAAATTTATTAGGTATATTATGTACCTTTCCAAAAAAAAATGTCTATTCTAAAAAAGGAAAACTTGGCATTACATTTTAAAATACAAACAGTGTTTATTAATTTTCAACTATAATAATTTAACATAGGTACATTTTTAACCTTGAGTATTTTAAAAATATGTGGTTTACGGTTAATTTCTATATCCTGAAGCAGAGCTGCTATAACATTATTTAAAATAATGGAACAGTTATCAACAACTGGGAAAACAAAATATTTTCTTGTAATGGAGTTTCTAACAAATTACGACATTTAAGGATATTATTACTTTTATTTTTTATGTCCTTGTAATCTCTTTTTGTATTTTTCCTTTTTTACTTGTTATTTTTGTAGCTGGTTCTGAAGTTTAAATATTTTTTATCTATTTCTTTTTGCTTTTCGCTTTACTGCAGACATCATTGGCATTTACAGATGTACTCACTGCAGTATTATTAAACTGTCTGTGTAATAAGGGCTGCTTATCTGGAAATACCCTTTGCAGATTCCTATACATTGTTTTCTTACTTTGCTGTGCTCCCGCTCTTTTAATTTTTTCCCTTAATAATACTCTTTTTTTTATTTCGTATTTTCCACTAAATATTTTTACTTGCTGCTAATTTCTGCTTAATTCTTGACATTCTATTTTGCTCTTGGAAATAAAATTTACTATAACAAAGTTGTAACTGCTCTCCAGAAGGGACATGGTTAATAATTTAGGATAATAGGATTTTGCATCATTTTTATTAAACTTATATATTAATCTAGACCTTTTTCAAAGTTTTACTAAAAGTTTTTTTTTTTAATTTTTTAACAACTTAATTCCAGCCATGCTGAAATTAAAACCCACCGGGGTTCCAGTCCGTTTCGGACTTGTTCCCCAATTTCCCCTTATAGTTATGAACTAAGGTAAGTCCCTCTTTTTCATATATACAGGAGAAATTTTTTAAAATAAAAATCTTGTTTTTTAAATTGTTTAAATAATCTTTTCAATACATTGTACTGAATAATTGCTTTTATTCTTTACAGATTCATACAGTGAAATAATTACTGTTACCTATCTAAATAATTTTTCTATAAAAAAGGTTAAATAAACAACCTTTCTTTCTCCCCATGGTTTTCGGGATAAAAGTTCTTGACCTGTGAGTCTCCATTTTTCCATTTTTCTTATATCTTTCTCTTTGCCCAAACGGGCTCCTCTTACCACTGTTACCTGTTGCCCATGGTCATCAGTGTTAAGAATTAAGCTTCCCAATCTTTAATCATTAACTCATTTCATATTATTTTATCTTTCATGGCTCAATAAGAGCTCCATCGATGTTCACTACCATTTAACTTTGTTCCTCTCATTTAATATAACTATTTTTTCTCTTTGTATCTTATTCCTGATGATGGGTGTTTCTACACCCGAAACATGTAGAATGTCTACCATATTTTAATTTTATTACCTTATTAAACCAGTGGAGAAAGACTTCATGCTTTTATTTATTCTTATATATTAAGCTTACGTGCTTTGGCCTAAGAAGGACATTATCAGGGCGTAAGGTCCTTAAGGTCTAAACACGAAGCTGACATAAAAAAAACGCACACAGGTCAACAATTTGAAAAAATACGATACTATTATGTAAATAATACATTTGGTATGAATTATATGTCACAAACATAAGTTTGGTCCAGTTTAATCACTAACTTCAAATACTGCACCAGATAACCTTCTGAATTTAATAGATATGTTATTCCTGCAAGAATAAATGCAGTACAAGACAATACGAATGTGTATCGAATAACTTAAAATGCACTGAAATATGCACTTGCGCAGCAAAAGAAGATACTTTGAAAATCAAAGAAGCTAAACTTAATTCTGATACAAGTAGTGAAGAAGAGTAAATAAGCCGATATTTTATTTACAGTATTTTGTTATCCATAGACTTATAATCAAGGATATATATCCTTGGTTATATATGTATATCCTGGTCCTTGGCTAATGTCTAACATTAATAATTTCTTGGTGAAAAAATATGGTTATTTATAAATAACTCGAAAACGAATAAAGATATCAAAACGCGGTTTTTGCCAAAATGTAGTTATTTTTTATGCTTTTCAAATATGGCATACAAAAAGTATACCATTCTATTAATTTTTTTAAAGAAAATTGGGAAAAACTGAAACTTTTATACATAGCGCCCTCTGTAAAAAAAATACGAATTAGCGACCATCAATAAAATTATTTTCTTATTGACATAAAATGATCTCTTAAAAGAGCCCAAATTTATTAAAATTGCATAAAAAATGTGAAAGATACAGTACTTTTAGTAATAACTTATTTACCAGCTTCCCCCACCCTTATCATTGGAGATGCATAAAAATCCTTAGGATCAAACTGCGGTAAGAATAGATAAGCTTTCCATTCCCGATATCAAACCAGTACCATAATGTAGCTATTTTTAAAATAACTTGAATTTTGTATTTTCTCCCGTCAGTTACGCCCTCTAGCGGCAATCGTACAACTTTTTTAATATTTTCTTTTTGCCGGTTTACCCATAAAAAATTTTTCTTAAAATGTATGACCGATACTTTCTGAGATACAGCCCGACTGGTCGACCTTAGCGGGACACCCGGTATATTAGATAAAAATTTTAAAAAACTTACCTGTGATAGCTGCCAAATACTGCCTTAATTTGCCATCGTGTCTTGATACAGATGGAATTTTAACCAACATTGGAACTTTTGAATCCAAATCACTATTCATTTTTATGAAATTAAAAAAATAGGATATTAGTATTTTTATTTATTTCCCTTAATGTTAACTAAAGAGTAGTATGACTAATAAAAAGAATAATACAACTAAAGTCTATAAAATTTCCATTCCGATATCCTAAATAAATATATTACTAGATACTCAATGGGTAATGAAAATTTACGTGAAGACAATAACATTTTCATCTTCTTCATTTCTTATCTAAGATTTCTTTCAATATTTGTAAAGCACACTTGACTTGCCTTTATTCTTTATCAAAGACCGATACTCATACGAGACATCTAACTGATTTATAAAAATACAGGTAGTTATTCCAAAATCATTGTAAAACGACCAAGTAATAGCTTTGTTCGCGGTAAGGATTCTAAACCGATTCGGGACTATTCGCAGGCGCAGTTCAAATAATGGCATGCGCGGATCACAAAATTCTTTAACTGCACATACGAATTATTTGAACTGCGCATGCGAATAGTTCAGAATCCTTACTGCGAACCAAGCTATTGATCGTATAAGGGAAACTTTCAAGTATTGAGGGAAATACTGATGTAAATTTTAATTTTCGCATTATTATCTTCTAGTAGAAGGAATACTGTCTGTAGTGTCCGTCATGATGAATGGAAACGTAGCTACATCACCCCCATCTATAAGGATGATGATCGTAATGACATAAAAAATTCCCGTGCCATATCGAAAATCTCAATTATACCAAAGGTTTTAGAATCTCTAGTTACAAATTATATTACGCCCCATTTTCAGAATATCATTATCCCGGAACAACACGGTTTTGTTAAGGGTAAGTCTACTGTGACTAACCTTTTAGAGTATCAGCATACTCTGCTAGGAGCCTTAGGGAATCATCATCAGGTAGATGTTGTCTATACAGATTTTACGAAGGCTTTCGACAGGGTGAATCAAGATATTCTCGTGGAAAAATTGGAGGGCCTGGGAATTCAGGGAACCCTCTTAAAGTGGCTCAAAAGCTACCTCACAGATAGAAGGCAAATGGTATAAATTAAAAACTATCTTTCTTCTGAAATTCTTGTGTTGTCGGGTGTCCCACAGGGTGCACATTTATCACCATTTTTATTTAACTGCTTTATAAATGGCTTAAAATTATGCATCCAAAATAGTTATATAATATTATATGCTGATGATTTGAAAATTTACAAGATTATATTGTCCCTGGCTGATTGCTTTGAACTACAGAATGATCTAGATCAGAGGTTCCCAAACTTTTTCTTCTCATAGACCCCTTTAAAAATGTTGCTGGTTCCGGTGGACCCCTTACAGCTACATTTCTACCATATTCCCAAAACTTGACAAAAAATGTGAAGATTAGATCTAACTATGAAAATTTGCATTGCTGCTGAGTTCCAACCACGAATTAACAGTTTTCGAAAAAAAGTGAGAATTGATTGGTTAATAAATTAATTGAATTTTCTGTAAGTGGATGTCAAAAAAATAAAGTTGGCCAATCAAGAAAGTGATTCCATCCAACTTTGACATCTACTCACAGTACAAGAAACCAATCAATTCTCACTTATTTTATTCAGAAACTCCCGGAGTGGTAAAAATAAAAAGAAAAATAGTATATTTTCTTGTGTTTACATAACATTGTAATATGATAACAGTCATAATATAGCTAAAATTAAACAATAACGTAACGTAACTTTTTTAAAAATTAAAATTTTAATGGGAGGGATATACTTGATGGATTGACAGCAAATTATCAATATTTGGCTTCAGTTTTGTTAGGAATAACCACAAATCTCCCTGTTCTGTGATATTCAATATGCTTCTTTTTTTCGTCAAAACGTTTGTAGCGACACTAAAATTTTTTTCGACAAGATATGACGAGGGAAACGCTATCAAAGGCTTTTTCGCAATTCGCCACAGTCCAGGATATCTTTTGGTTATTTCTGCCTGCAGCCAAAATGTTTGATACCAACTTTTAAATTTCATCTTCAGCTCCTCATTAGTGCTAAGCTCGAGTAGCTCCTCTTATAATATCACATTCTCGAGTTCCATTTCATCAAATGGATTTATGATCCATGGTGGTATTTCTATCGTCAGAATATTTTCAAATCTGATTTTGAAGTCATCATGCAGGGCAATTAAATGTTGAACGTATGTCTGAATATTCTCATCAAGGCATTCTACTTGTGATAAGTTTGAAAACTGGGAAAATTCGCGCCGACTAATATTTTGCTTCATAAATTTTAATTTTCAAAGAAAAGCTGAAATTACACCCTTTGTTTTTATTAAATTGAGGCTGTCCCCTTGGTAATTGTAAGTTAATGTAATTAAATTTTTTGAACAAATCTGTCAAATACGCGATGTCTGCTTTCAAACTGATCAGGTTTTCTTTTAAATCTGGATCTTTACTTTCCAGAAACTCTAAAACTGATTCAAAAAGTGAGTTAAACGTGCACCTTTCGACAACCAGCGTACTTCAGTATGTAAGAGCAATCGTTGGAAGTCTTCATCATTTTCATCGCACAATTGTGCAAATAAACGCTTATTCAATGCATTGCTTCTTATTTTGTTAACTGCATTAATCACAACTTGAAGCGATTGGTGCAATCTATCACTCAAATTTTTCGCTACCAGATGTTGTCGGTGGATGACACAGTGAATTGCAGTTACCTCTGGTATAATTCTTTTAAGATGGCTTATTAACTCACGATATCGCCCGACCATGGCAGGAGCTCCATCTATTGCCACCGAAAGAAATGGAATGGAAATGGAAATGGAATCGATTTTCGATGCAAGTTTTTACAAGTAACAGTCGCTGAACTTCTTAAAATATTATCTGCCTAGGTGAAGTCACCATTTTAGTTATTCACTATCGAAACCAGATACATTTTCGTAGACCCCCGCTCACGAATTGTGGACCCCCATTTTTTTGTCACGGCTACGTAGACCCCCTTCGAGTCTCCAGTGAACCCCTGGGGGTCCACCTGGACCACTTTGGGAACCACTGATCTAGATCGATTCATTATATGGTGTAATTTAAATGATCTACATTTAAACCCTTCTAAATGTAAAATAATAAGTTTTAATAGGAAAAAAATCCTGTCACCTACTCCTGTAACTTAAATAACAATTTAATTGAAATAGTAACTACCATTAAAGATTTAGGCATCATAATGGATCAAGAACTTTCTTTTATTAAACACATTGAATATATTTCAAACAAAGCCTTTAAGCTTTTGGGATTTGTTATCAGATCACTTAAAGACTTTAATAACATTTATGCTATAAGGGATGTCTACTGTGCGATGGTGCGCACCACAATTAAATATGCCAGTCAGGTTTGGACTCCTTACTACCAATCACATATAGACACCTTGGAAAAAGTCCAGAAAAGGTTTATTAGACATATTGCATACAAATTACAAATACCGGTTAAAATAATTAATTATAATGATTTATATCTATTGCTCTTTCAATGCTTGAAGACCGCAGATCATATTTCGATCTTTGTACCTTATATGAAATAATTAATGGTTTGATTGATTCTTCTAGTTTACTGCAACTAATAAATTTTCATGCACCAGCAAGGGTAACCAGACAAACTAATCTGTTTAGTATAGCTTATCATAGGGTTAACTATACCTATCACAGCCCAATGTCACGATTTTGTAGAAAAGCAAATGAGCTTCCTGCAATTAGATTTTTTCAGCCTTACTCTAGAATGTATAAAGTTAAAATTAAAAAGATTGGTTCTTTAATGTGTGTTCCTATGGCTACAATGTTTTGTTGTGGCAGCTTTTTCGCTGAGTCCAGTTCTAGTTTAGTATTAATATTGCTTTTGTAAATGGCAAGTCCGTCAATAAACATTTATTTATTTATGACTCTCTAAGTGCACCACATAATGACTGCATCAGTATTTATACTAACCATAAAGTAGCAAAACTGATGAGTTTAGATTCGAAACTGAACTCTGGTTATCTATCAGTGACTGAAGTTGCAGCGTTTGACTATAGAAACATGGAAATTAAAGAAAAGTTATGAAATTCAAGCCAAAATATGATAAATTAAAAAAAATATATATGACACTAAATCATCCTGTAGAAATATGTATAAATAATAAAAAATACATAGAGCATAAAAAAAGTATAACGTATCTATAGCTAGAAGAATAATACTTACATTAGTTCGTGTGAGCAGCCAAACAGAACTAAAATATAAATTGGGGCAATAGATTGGCAGTTTTAGGCAGTCGTCTTAGGTCTTATCGTAGCCGATTGCATTAAGCTGAAAAAACTGCTGAATCAATTGAAATTGCCCAAATCGTCGATACAATAAATACAACCACAACAATTTTTTATTTTTAAATAATTTTTAATTCTTACTTTTAAACTTTTTTCAAATACCTACTTTGGCAAATGAAGATATTAATGTTATATATCTATAATTATTAATTTTAATTGAATCTGAGGTATAATATTGTATTGAATATCTAGTACTTAAGCCTTATTAGCTAAAAGTCTATTGTTAACTAGGAAAATTATAACTTTTTGTTGATCATTTGTGTTTCATTTAAAATTTTAAATAAGTACATATTTTATTCAAAATAATCATTCAAATAATAATATTTGCCAGATTGGCATGGTTCTCTCAGTTTATTGGAAACATAAAGGTAAACCTTTGGTAAAAATATTCTTTGATAGGACAATGCTTTAAAAAGCTATACAAATTTATAAAATGTTACAGTTTAATTGATTAATTTTTAAAAAATTTATTAGTTGCACAACCAAAATTTAAATACCGCCAAAAGTTATTGTATATCCGATAACCATTTCAGGTGCACTTAGATTAGCTTCAAGTTAAATAGTATACAGGGTGGGAAAAAAATTAGAACCTCCTCTTTGATCCTACGGAGTTAAAATTTTACATGTTGATTCAGTTTCGATGCTAATGCATTTTTATGATTAGCGCATATATAACGCTAAAAGTTCTTGCATCTTCGATAACCATTTCAGGTATATTAAGACTGGCTTCAAGTTAAATAGTATATAGGACCGGCCAAAAAATATGAAAAAAATTAGAACCACTTTCTTTTTCCTTTCTCCAAAATTTACATGTTAATTCAGTTTCGATGATAATGCAAGCGAACGTGCAACAATGACGCATTAACTATTGAAATGAACATGTGTGTAATTAGGTTTTATGGCTCTGGTTGAAACCAAATGGCGAGGAAATGAACATACTAAGAAAAATATTTAACGAAAACTAAAAAGAAATAAATAAACTAATATTTAAATAAAACTTTTATTTGAATGCGTTAAAAAGAAGAAAATAAACTTTTAAGTAAATCAAATACATATTTTTGTTACATTAAAAAATGTTTTGATATAAAAGCTTGACGCAAGAATAAATCTTGCCACAGGTCATTTTAAATTTAATTTATAAGCAATATTTGGATTTAATCTCGCGATAACCTTTTAAATATAATAACATTTTTTAATGTAACAACAAGATGGGTTTAATTTACTTTAAAGTTTATTTTCTTCTTCTTAGAGCATTCGAAAAGTTAAGTTTTTTTAACATTAATTTATTTAAAATAAGTCAGAACTCTGTTTACAAGCATAATTAATAATAACGTTACCCTAACTTTTATAATATTCACATAGGAACAGCTATTTCTTCCCATGGATGGGTATTAACGAAAACCAACTTACCGACTTAGTCGTAATCTTGAAACTCCTTGTTAATATATTTATGTAATTCAATTTATTGCATGCACAATAATAACTTATTTATAAGAGTGGTATTATAGTATCCCTTTATTCTTTCATCATTGCCAAGTTTTACAATTCAATTTTATAGTCTACCACTATGGACTTACTATGATTTATCTCGAGCTTAAGAATTACCAAACTGTTTATGATTCACAATGCCATCACAATAAGAAGGTATGTAAGAAAAACATTTCCAACAAAATAATAACGATGACAATTTATTGAATAAACATTTCATATTTGTACACATATTTTTAGATGTATATTATACGCGCGGATTAAACTTTATTAGTGGTACTTTTATTTACTTTACCATTCATGATAAAAACATTACATTAATTAAACATATTTTAATGCACCGTTAGAATGAGGATCATTAAAGTAGGTAGAGGGTCCTGAATAGTGGTGACTGGTGACCATAATCAATTGAATTTTTTATTAATTGTATTTAATTGATTGCCATCTTACTTGCAATGATGCATATTATCGCAAAAAGAGTCAATCTCAGTAATGCTAAAACGAAGAGAGAAATCAAACTTGCACTTATAATATCACTAATGCTTAAATTTTCTGATATTAACTGAGTAGTAAGTAACTTTCCATGTTAAATTGCGGTTTTTTGGTTGTCACCTTAGTTTTTTATTAAATGATTGAGACCATGACTTTGTTATTTTTGTCTTCCTATTTAGGTTTTTTTAACCGAATTATAAAAACACTAAGTGAGAGTTTAAATTTCTGTTCGCACCAATGAATAGGTGGTATCTATGTGGGTGTAAGAAATTTATTTTCAAGTAGAAAGATCGAGGAAAATGATAAAAAAAAAATGTTAAAATTCATTGTATTGTAATTGTTGAGAAATATTATTTAAATAAAAATTACTTTCTCAATCAAAAGGACCCCGCACGAAGCTTATGGGAAATGGCTTTCGGCAAATTTTTCTGAATTTTTAGTATTTCGTAGATCTTGACGTCCTGATTAAAAGTGTCCATAGCCGTAATTCAATCCTATGACTAGTTTTTGAGTTATGACCATTTAAAGTTGGCAACTTCTTACTTTGAGATTTTATGCATTTTCTGGAGTTTTCACTTGTTTATTAAAAACTTACAACTTTTTAATTTTTTTTTCTTGGAGGAAAAGTAGGCCTTAAGTTTTCTTTCACTTATATAGAAATAAAATATATACAGGATGTTGAATAATTTATAGACGGATTAAATAAATACTAATATTAAAAATTTATGAAAATCCAAAAAAAAATTTTACTAATTTTTTGAATTTTGAAAACAAACGGTTGGATTTTATTTATATTTTAATATCTTGTAGCACCAAGCTGTATTTTATTTTTCAAAAAAAAATTGAAAATTCACCTGAAAACGTAAAAAACTTCTTTTAATTGATTCATTTAATTATTTTACCAATCTGTAACAATTTTCTTTTACAATAATTATTATTCTCTAACATATTCTTATCTTGGATATACAGGGTGAACCAGTTACAATGATTTACACAAATGAAAACTTTTAAATATAGGAAAATAAAAAATATAAATTATAAAAAAAAACATTTTGCTATGACTCTAAGATAATCTAAACGTATCATGTACAAGAGCTAAGGTATTTTACGAAAAAAATATTTTATAATTTAACAATAATATTTTGTCATTTGATAAAAAAAACATTTTTTAATTGTAGGTAATACTAAAAATTCAGAAAAACTAGCCGAAAGCCATTTCCCATAAGCTTTGTGCGGGGTCCTTTAAAAAGTTTTTAAAAATCCGTCAATAAGCATGGACAGGATTCGGTTCAAGACCCGTCAACAACATTAAGTAATCGGTTTTATTGCTATTTTGAATTTTGATTAATTTGTATTAATCCAGTTAGTTATATGACTAAAGTTGAAGTTGAAATAGCAATGTTTTGGACCGGACGGGCAAGGACAATCGGCGTAAGAGTCCCCCAAACTGCTGCGAATGGCCGAATTTTTTTAGAGAGCTAAAGCGGAATCATCTAACGAAATAGAAAAAAACATAGAAAGGAAATATATGTTCAATATGATTTGGCACTATATTGTCACGATAGGGAATCATAAGATCATAACATTTCATAAATCAATATATTTTCCATTTTAATATTTTAATCAATATTCGCGTTTAACACAGGCCATTCAACGCAACATGAAACCGGCGCGAAGTTTATTAAACAAATCTTAAAAAGTTGCAATTATGAAATGTTATACGTACATCCCGATCTAACAATTATTGTGGTGTCATCAAGTCGGCAGAAACAAGGTATATGACCTAAGTCCATTGTCTCCCTAAAATGGGAAAAATCGCTGACTTGATGGAACTACACATCGTTGGTAGGAAAATATCGGAGGACACTAGTGCTCCGGTCCGTGACATATTCAGTTCGTAAATTTGTGAAATTTTGTTGGTCCTCAAGTTGCCAGCGATGAGCCTAAAATGTATGTAAGTATAATTTTATTTTCAACTGTTGGCAAAGGTTTAAATCCAGGTTTTTAATAATTCTAATTCTCTTTTGTAAACCCTTCAGGTATTAATTATTTTTATCTTTGTAATAAATTTGTTTTCAAAATCGCTTCGTTTTACTAATAGCCGCTAAGGTTCCGTTCTACCTTACGTCCCTCGTCACACCCTAAAATCTGGGTGTGACAATATAAAGTTTTCTGTGTGTCACAACATTAAAAAACAGAGAACAAGAAGACATCTTTAGAGTGAAGGAGAAATACGGAAAATCTGATTTCTATCGGGCGAGTCGCCTTTTGGCCATCGCGAATGTAGCCGAGCGATCTTACATAGTGCTAAATAAGAACAGAAACGAAATTAGACATAATTCTTTCTTTTAAAGCAACTAGCTCGGGAGCCTTAGGCGCGAGGGATAATTATAGCATAGCAGTTAATGCCTGATAGACATTATAGTCTAGTAACGCCTGTGGTGTGTACAATACTTTATTTTTCATTAATTTTAAAATATAAATAGTTAAATTCCTGCATGTTTGTTTAACTATTTTCGCCAATTATTTAGTAGTTAGTGAGCTTTTATCGGTTTTCATAGAATAAGTTTGACGGTTGCTAAGGGTTGTTTATTTTAAGTGTCTTTTACGTTTTACTAGCGAGAATATGGAAACTCCACAAAATATTTTGGAAAATGCTGAGGAAGCTAAGGAAAACTTATTACCGGCAAAGTCTAAAGCCCTGTACGACAAGTAGTATGAAAATTTTCTACAACAGAAAGTAAAAAACCAAATTAAAAAAAAATATTAATTATGTAAAAAAATTGTTAAAAATAAATACAAATTTTGTTCAATATTTTCTTTAATAATAATTACCGGGCATTATGAAAATCACAGGGCGTTGTGAACTTTATCGCCCGCTAATATTTCCTATGATATTGTGATGATGTTTATAGCAACCGTTTTTAAGGTATTATAAGTAGGGTAACTGATCCAGTAATGGACATTGTACCAGTAATGGTCACTTGTTAGATTAATTCACTAAAAATAAGCAAAATATTTGATGTAACCCTAAGTTGGAATTGGCTCAATGACCAGATGACTATTAGCCATCATATCGCAAAACAATAAGTGGCTAATTTCACTTTCATGCCAACTGCCAAATTAATTTTTAAATTTGGTCAGTGTAAAACAGATGTTCTAACGGGATTTGTTTAAAGTGCCTTGCTTTTTGATTTATGCCTGCAAATTGCAATTTTACTGATTTTTTGCACACCTGGGAAGTTTAGACATTAGGAATGTATATAATATTTACTGTGAATTGCATTAACCGAGATATTAATATACAATTGGAAATTTGGGCGGTGACCATTACTAATACACAATAAAACTGAGAGACCCAGTTTTGATCATCAGGGGTGTCCATTTATAGACAGAGCAGATTTAGTAATGGTCACCTTAGCAACTGACTTCATTTTATTTGTTTATATTGCATAATTTGTTTGTAACAAAAATAAAATGAGTTTAAAAAGATAATAAGTACTATATATATAAATAAATATTAAAATAACAAAGCTCTTATTTTAATTTTTAGAAAATGGAAAAAACTAAAAAGGGCGGCACTCGAATAAATTTAAACAATGCCATAGAAGCTGTAACGCAAAATGGCATGAGTAAAAAATCAGCAGCACGTGAATTTAATGTGCCTAGATCGACAGTGGCGTAGCCAGCCTTTGGGGGCGGAGGGGGCAAGCATATGATGGGGAGCCAGGTCGCCACTAATAAAAAATGAAAAAGTGACTTATAAAAAACAAAAAAAAAAGGTTGCGCCAATAAGAATAAACTAAATAATAATATTTATTATTTACGGGACCGTCAAGCGGCAGGGGGCGTCAAGCGGCAGGGGGGGGGGAGGCTTGGGCCTCCCTGCGCCCCCACCTGGCTACGCCACTGTAGATTGACCCTTGTTAGAAAATTATCCTTGCCCACCCCTTCTCGGAGAAAAATGGGTCAAGCAACAGAGCTAACTGAAGCAGAAGAAAATGTTGTTGAAAACTGGATAATAGCAATGGCTCGAAAAGGTTTTCCTGTTCACAAACAAAATCTTCTGTTTTCAGTAAAAAATATGCTTTATGAAACTAGTCGAGACACAAAATATTTAATAAATAAGATGGAAAAATATATTTAAAATAATTTTTGAACTTGGTGTCCATTACTAAATCATAACATGTCCATTACCTACGTTGGTGTGTCCATTACTAGCTCATGTGTCACTTTTTTTTATATATGCGTTTAAAAAAAAAGTTGTTTTTGTTTCTAAAACCTCTTATTATATTTGGAATGTACATAAAATATGCTTTTAAATTCATTACTTACAAATAACTATATGTTAAGCAATGCATCAGTAAAAGATCATCAAACATCAAATTTGCTTAAGAGTGTCCATTACTGGATCAGTTACCCTAAATAATTAATAGATGTAAAATAAATATCACAAAAATAATTATGGTACATAAAACTTTTTTTGATTTTTTGCATGGCTACATTTTCGTCGCAGCATGTTATATAAAATTTCCAAAAATAGAAAAGTTTCTCGATTAGTGAAACTTTGCCTGCACTGATTTTAGTATGTTAAAAAAGATACCATTATTGTTATACCTTGAAAAGGACCACTTAAGTATGCGCTTTAAAAAAACCAAAAAAATGTACATTGATAGCTTAACTCATTTTTGAGATATACTAGTAGATAATAAAAAAAACCATGAATTTTTAAAAAAATTTAGTTTCTTAAATATAAAAATTATCGTGACCAACAAGATATTTCGAATTTTGAGTTTTTATGTGTATAATGATGTTGACAATGTACCATAGACCTCTAAACAAGTAGATAACTTATTCCCCTAAGACCCTGCAGCGGAACCAGGTAACGAAATCGAAAGAAACAAAGAAAACTTGACACAACATAAAAACCACAGAATAAGTAGACAACTTTAGAATGAGACAGAAATAAGGAAAATCTGATTTAAAAGAGGATGAAAGACGATTGGAAAGAATCGTGATGCTCTTCATATGTCTATCGGACGAGTCGCGTTTCGGCCATCGCGAATGTAGCCGTGCTAAATAAGAACAGAAAGGAATATAGAAAGAAAATGTATTTTCTCTTCTTTCCATGGTTCCGCTGCAGTGTTGTTAAAATGGCGTATCATGGAAAGAACTAATCTTTGATGAATTAATTTTTCCTAGAAAAACGTTGGCAGTTATTTGAAATTTGGTTAACGCCATAACAAAATAAGGTCAATGTCATCGTCAATTGCAGAAAAAAGGGTTCTGTGGTCGTTTTTGTGATCTTTTCGCGTGTTTACTTATTTTGTAAAACAAATTGTTACTAGTTTTGTGCTGTTAAATGAAATATAAAAACTTATATTGCCTCTATGTCTGACATAAGAAACCATGCTACACCATTAAGAGGGTTGTTAAAGAAAAACAATACATTTCTATGGACGAACAACACAACGTTATTAATGTTAGATCAGCCTTAGTGAAACCGCTAGTTTTATCTCACTTTAATCTACAGTTAGAAACTGAGATACACACTGATGCGTCTCGTCTAAATGGAATTGGATGTGTGTTATTGCAGAAAAACGGAAACCATTAGAAACTTGCACAGCGCGGATCAAGATTTTTGTCTGAAACTGAATCTCGTTACACAATGATCGAATTAGAACTGCTATCAATAACGTGTTCAGTACAAAAATGTAGATTATATTATATATTAAAATATATTTACTTTGGATAAAATAGAAAACTGTAGACTACAACGTTTAAAAGAAAATTTAGCTGGATATAACTTGAGGATGAAGTGGCGTAAGGGAAAAATTCATATCGTTTCGCACTTTCGAGAGCACCTACTACTTTACCATCTAATTAGGACCTAATAGCTGAAGATGCCGAAATGACAATAAAAGGAGTATTAGTGTACCAAATTGAAAACAGGAATGGGACCGATTCAGTTTTTCACGACCCATCCTTGAAGAAACTACAAGAAATAGCATTAAATGACTTAGATTATCAGAAGCTAATAAGTCAAGTTAAATAAGGATTTCCAGAAGAAAAGAAAAAACCAGATAGTATTAAGCCATTTTAAAACATTAGGGTTGAATTAAGTATTGAAAACGGATTAGTGTTAAAAGAATACTTATTCCAAGGGAAGAAGGCTCATTTTGAAGAGACTTCATAATTCACATCAGGGTGTAGACGACATTGCGTGGAGCAAGAAATATAGTATACTGGCCAGCAATGAGTTCGGATATTAAGAATACTATAGAATTATGTAAAACATGTCAAACTTTGCGTCCTTCTTAGCAAACAGAAACAATGATGTATGATCTACTTCCGCTAAGACCATTTTTAGGGATTTATTTTCATGTTCTAGAAAACACTATATGGTGTACGTAGAACTTTCAGGTTGGCCCATTATATGCCAATATGGAAATACCGATTCATCAAATTCGAAAATCATAAAGAATTTGAAGAATATTTTTGCGAATGCAGGTGTTCCAATAGTGTTATGGTCAGATAATGAACCACAATTCAATTCATACGAATATAAAATGTTTTTAAACATTGGAACATTCGACGTAGTCCATCAACTCCATACTATCCCCAGAGTAATGGACATGCGGAAGCTACAGTAAAAGCAATGAAAACCTTATTGTTAAAATGTACTGAATCCGGAAAAATAAATGAAACACAGTTTTTCCCAGGATTATTAGAATGGAGAAATACACCGAAGGATAATGGTCTATCTTCTTCACAAGATGTCTAGTTCCTGCACATCAAGCAAACAATCAGCAAAAATTGTTTAAATTAACCCGTCTTTCCTGTAATGAATGTGTTAATCGTTCTCATTAGTTATATAGTAGTTAACTTCATACAGTGTCCAATTTCTCCATCTGTTAGCTTTATAAAATACATGTTGTTAGAAAATGATTACTTTAACCAATAGTAATCTATCATAATCTATTTATAGTAGCATTCGTTTTTCCATAATTATTATTAAATTGTTATACGAAAACTCCGAACCGAAAACACACAAACATCTAAAAATGTCCCGTTTAAGCCCTTCTACGTTAGAAGTGGCGCGAAAATTTCACAATTGGCCATTCTTTTTTCGTGCTCGATATGATTGCTGACAGATCTCAAACCGCGTGACTCTAAATTTACTCCGCTCCGATCTCATCTCGGAGGGTATCGCAGAACGTAGCAATAATTGGTTACAATGATGCTGCCAACCAAATAAGCACATGGCAACCTATATATAAAAATAAACTTAAGCCTGCAGCAATACTATAATGGTAATGGTGCATGTGCCATTTATACAATAGTTACTGCGTTCGGTTTTGAAAAAATGGAGCAGGGCGAGCAAATGCAGATGTGCGCATAGCGTTTGCCGATCCATTGTTACAGTCCAAATACCGAACGCTGAGCAGATGCACTCGACGTCATAGATCTATTTAATAAATGCAAAACTCCACCAATGAAAAATTTGCATTAATCGAACGCAGTATTAGTAGGTGTTCTACTTTTTTTAAAGGGTGATTCACGTTGAGTGGCCTATTAGAAGATCTCGGAAACGAGTAAACTTATCTTTCTAAAAGTGTGATAGCAGGCATCATTAGCTTTGAGCTTTTAAAACATTATCTTTTGAGGTTTTTGTTACTTCCGGTTATACCGGATATTAATGCCAACTTTGCTATTTCAAATGGAACACCCTGTATATTTTAGCATTTTTGATTACGTTATTAAAATCTAAATAACTTTTGTTAATTTTAATCTATTCCTATCTCTAACCGTTTTTGAGATATGAATTATAAAAGGATTTTTTTATGTAAAAACGCTCCGAGAAGAAAGTTTAGTAACTCTGAAACTAATAAAGGTAAACATTTAACATTTTGTAAGCTTTCAAGTAATACAACGATATTTAGTTTAAATTACTTAGGTTTCACGTTTTTTATACAGGGAGCAGGGAGTTCTTAAAATTGTGCAAAAGTTTCCATTCAAATAAATGTGCATAAGTCAATTTTTGCAAATGGAACACCCTATTTTTTAGCTTACTAACGCGTAGAGAATTAAATTTCCTATCTAAATGCCTTATATGTTACAATACACATTTTTAGTCGTTTTGGAATTATGAGCAATTTAAATAAAAAATCTTAAAACTTCTGTATGTGTTAATGCGACATTATTTTTGAAAACAAGATTGACTGGGATTTTCGTTTGTCTTTGAAAATTAGAAATAGCTAAGCAACGAACATAGGCGCTTAATAGAAATGGTAACAAAGCTCAAAGTCAAACGAAAATCCAAGTCGAAGCCTTCTTTTCAAAAATAATGTCGCATTAACACAAACAGAAATTTTAAGATTTTTTATTTAAATTGCTCAAAATTCTAAAACGACTTATAGGTTAGGTATAATCGGAAGTAACAAAAGTCTCAAAAGATAATGTTTTAAACGCTCAAAGCCAATTATGCCTGCTATCAAATTTTTAGAAAGATAAGTATACTCGTTTCCGAGATCTTCTAATAGGCCACTCAATGTGAATCACCCTGTATACATTAGGTCTGATCTAGTTCTAAGCTTATAAAAGAAACTATACAATTTTACTTCTTATTTTCTCAGCTATCTGCTTTTCCCCACCTAAGGCGGCGCTGGAGAAATCGGCCATTTAATAATTAAAAAGGGCCAGCTCTAGTTATGAAAAGTTAGTTTATGTCTTAATATAGCGCCATCATGTGTGTGTGCACCTCATGTGTAAACATCTGTTTATTAATACAAGTTTGTTGTTTGTTGAACATTTTTTAAGTTTGAATCGTAGATTTTAGATTTATAATAATTTGTTTATTTATTAAGGTGTAAATTTTGTGCCAGTTTAAACTTTTCAGTTAAATTTAATTTTTGTATTATAATGATTTATTCATGTCTAGCGCTTCGTTTTACTCATGGGGAAAATTACAATATGGGTATATATGTCAACATTGGTATTTCCAGGGTCGCCTCCTCTATTTAATCATTGTGTTTATTTTTATCCATGCTGTCTTTCCTACTGATCCACTACCAGTGCCGGCTTATCATAAATTACAAAATTCCAATGTACTGTTACGTTTATTAAAGCAAATTACTTAAATATATTTTCCCGCAAATTGTTTTCGTATTAGCACTTCCTGGTTTAAATATAACAACTAATTTTCACAACATCCTGTATCTACTAAGTGCATTATTTCCAATCCAACAAAATATTAACAATTATTAAATATTGTAATTTTTAAAATTTTAATAGTAATAATGTTTGCGTAACTATATTATACTTAATTAATATAATTTTAAACTTTACTTTCATTATGGGATTAAGTTCAATTTAAAATAAACATTATTTATTGGGTACATTAACAACTAATGTTTTAGTCCCTGAAATCATAAAAATCAAGGAAAATATCAAAAATCAAGACCAATATGGTACGTCACACCTTAAAATTTGTAAATTAATTTATTCGGTTGTTTTTTGTGTTTTCAGTGAAATTGTAATTTCAAGTTCATTTCAAGAAATCCCGAGTTATATAATAAAATAAATTTAAAAAAAAAACAGTAGACCAATTAGAATATCGGGAAACCCCAAAAATGGTTTAATATAATTAAATTAAGTACAATAATGGGTTCAGCTTTATTATACTGTATCCCACAATATTATAATTATAGATTTTCACGTAGTGTCGGCTGAGTCAGTTAATTTTAAAGTAAAAACAATGAATATGTACTTTTTTGTTTAGTGAACTTGCATGGTAATTAACAGTCAACATAATTTGTTAACTTTACGGAGTAAGCCAAATTGTTATCAAAACAGGCAACCAAAGCAACATCAGACCGGTGAGCGCAACAACAACACCTATCCCGATGGAACAGGATACCTGGACATACCCAAGCGAGGGCCACAATTGGGAAACCCTCCAAAAGGCTGCTGCCTCTAACGCGCACTCAGCTAAAACAAGTGGTCGGCCTACTAACAGGTACGCCGAGTAGGAATTTACAATGGTTCCATTGAATGCAGGCTTTGCGGCAAAGAGGACGAAACCGCCTCACATATATATAACTGCAAAGCACTGACCCGAAGAAGACTCAAAATCGTCGGAGGAATCCAATGTGGGGATAACCTCCCGCATGACAAACTTGGTAGGAATTTGATGGACCTTATAAAAGGAACAAATCTTTTCTAGCAAGATAGGGGAGCACAATGAGCCACTAGGCTGCTGTGCAGAAAGCTTGAGCCGAACGCCCGACCCCCGCTTTAAACCAACCAACCAACCAAGCCAAACTGTGCTGACCTAAGAAATGTAGCAATGACCATTGATTAATAAAAGAAATAAAGTTATTCTTTAAATCTTGTCATGAGAGTATGACGTACGACCTGTGCCCACTGGTCGGGAGAAGAGCCAACATAAAAAAAATAATAATAAGTAAGTTATTTTATATTGTATATGATTTCCATCTTAATTGACTTTCATTTTAGATTTATTGTTTAATAGATTTTATTTTTTTAAATTGTCTTGTTTACATTTACTTTCCCTGTAAGGCGAAGTCCTCTTAAACCTAAGTTTAAACCGAAAAACAATTCTAAACTCGTAGAAATGGTCGATTTATAAAGTGGGTTTTACAGCAAAGTTTAATTTAAGAGTAATCAACCTAGTCATAACATAACTTGTTACACAAGTTACATTATATTAAATTATGACCAGATAAATCACTTTGAACTCAAACTTTGCTGTCAATCCCGCGTTATAAAATGACCATTTTTGACGTTTCTTCGATTTAAACTGGTCCTCGGTGTAAATCATAGATATTCTTTTACCCAATTTTATAAAGTCGAATTAAACCGAGATCCAGTTTAAATCGACTTTTTCGCGGACACTGTATAATAACGTGGTGCATTAATAATTTTGTTATAGCACCTCCTGACGCATTGTTACACACACTGTACTTACTCTTTGTTGAATAAAGATGTAGGGTCTAAACTTTTGCCTTTATGATTTAATTATTTTGGATTCTGGCACCATGAAACGTATAAAGAGAATTCCGAGAAAATTAATTAATCCGTAAAGATAAAAAGTTAAATAATTGCCTATCGAATTCATAAGAACTGGATAACTTAAGGTAACTATAAAGGCACATAGCCAGTTGACTACTATAACCACTCCGCTCGCTATACCTCGAATTTCAGGAGAATATAATTCAGTTATTAAAATCCACGGCACAGGACCATATCCTACAACAAAACCAGCCATAAAAAGGACAATACATGATATAGGCAAAAATTGTAGTCCTACAAAGTTTATTTTAAACTTCATTAAATGAAAGAAAAACCCTAAACCCATAGCACCTATCATCATTGAAACTGCTGATATTGTTAAAAAGTATTTTCTGTTTCGTTTTTCAATAATAAACATTGATACTACTCCCATAATACATGTTATTAAATTAGTTGTAATAGCGGCAAGTGCAGGATCAAGAGAGCTTCCAGCAGCCCTAAAAATTGGAACTGTATAAAATACAACAACGTTAATTCCGCATAACTGCTGAAAAGAAAACACTCCAATTCCTGCTATTAATGATTTTCTATAGCACTGCATTGTAAAGAAATCATATAAGCTGCTCCCTTTGTTTTCTTGTAAAGTCCGTTTTTGAAGGTGTATTAATTCGTCACACGCCAAAGCTTCGTTATTTTTGAAAAATAACAATGAACGTTTGGCCTTTCCAAATTTTTCCGCGCTAATCAAATAAATTGGGCTTTCTGGTAAAAAACACATCCATATTCCAAAAATTAATGGAAATATGCATAAAGCTACATTTAAGCCTATCCAGTCTGTAATAGCGCCGATAACGGTTGTATAAAGAATTCCCAGACCAAGCAGAACATTAAATATAGATCCTAATATTCCTCTTATAGAGTCATCTGCAATTTCTCCAATATACATCGGACTTACAACACAGGCAGCACCTAGACCTAGTCCGGCAAATAATCTTGCCAAAATCAACATCAGAAAGTTTTTTGCAAAACCGATAATTACAAAATTTATAAAATAAAATACGGCTGATAATATTAAAACTAATTTTCTTCCTATTAGGTCTGCACATTTTCCGGATGGTATTGCAAATAGAAGAGCACCAATATTTAGTATGGCGCCTACTATTGCTTCTTCTGATGTGGATATTTTAAATCCAGGCGAACCTACAGATTGACTTGTGATATTCTTTTGAGAATCGTCCTCCAATAAATACTCATTTGCAGGCGAGGTCCATGCTAGTACAGTTCCAGCAGAAAATCCACCAAGTGATACTGAAATTTTTAAAAAATATACATTTCAATAACTTTGTCAATATTATCACTTAAAGATCAATTGCTGAGTAGACTTGTGTGTTATTGATTACTGTATACCGGGTGTCCCATTATGGATGGCCACCGGCCGTATCTCAGAAACTACTGGGCATAGAAACTCGGGAAAAAAAATTAATTCTTGCGTTTTTCTCCTCAGGCACACCGTTCTTAATTAAAATAATTAAATTAAATTAGACGGGCGGAAGCTTGCCTATTAAGTGAAGGTGGTAATTTCCAACTATTTTTATAAAACAAAATGTTTCATTATCAATGTTAATAATAATAATAAATAGTAGAGCTTATTTAAAAAATAATTTAATTAAGAACGGTGTGCCTGAGGAGAAAAACGCAAGATACCTTTTTTATGCAGAATTGACCATGCTAATCCGAAATAATATCCACATGGAAAACTATCAGTGGCGTCCCACTTTTTTTCTAAAAAATATATAACCGCTTCTTCATTTAAAGTTTTAAAAATTATTCTATTGGCGATTACGCTGAAACGAACGGAGATATCGAGCTACGGTTTTAATATTTTTCCTAGCAAATTTTATCTGCTTTTTGATTATGGTATCATAATTATACCGTATGATTTATTTTTTCGGAGTAAAATCAAAAAAAATGTTATTATTACAAATTGCGCCCTCTAGCATTTTTTTTGAGAATTATTATGGACAACTAAATACGATTGGTGAAAGTGCATACATTTCTTTTCCAAGCAGTCTTTAGTTTGCTAAAATCGGATAAGTCGTTTATAAGTTACAGCGATTTAAATGATTACACTTTCAACAGCTTCCCCCCTCTTATTAAAGTCGGTACGCCAATGAGCATAAGACCAAAATGACGCATAATTGTCCCAGCTTTTTAATGGTGTTACCAAAGATATACCTTAATGTGGATTTTTCGGAGATATGTAAAATTTTAAAATTTACTTTTCAATTACACCCTCTTGCGGAAAAATGCGGAACTTAAAAATTATTTCCAAGATTTTCTCATGGCTACTTTAGTTATCATTTTTTTTCCCGAGTTTCTATGCCCAGTAGTTTCCGAGATACGGCCGGTGACCATCCATAATGGGACACCCGGTATATTAAATGCATCTCTATTTTCTAAATTTCATATTAAATTTCATTTTGAACAAACTCCTCTCTGTATTCTCTAATAAATTTTGTTATTAGTTTTAGTTTTTTTTAAATATTCCAGAGTTATTTTTTTTTGTTTTGTAAAAATAGATGTGTGTTTTGAAAATTTGGTGTTTTATTTAATTGATAAGCAATAAAAAAAAATCATAGTCGTAAGCAGTGGCGGCTCGTGGACGTTAAGTATGAGAGGGTACATATCTAGGTATATAAAGATGAGTGCATGTGAAGTTATTTTAATTTTTGATGCAAAGTCTAACAGACTTACAAATATAAGAGATATTAATGTATGTATAACATTTTAGAGTTGCCAAACTGAACGTTTCAGGTGCCGCGTCTCTCACTTTACGTTTGTGCTTTGCCGATGCCGCCCAACAATTGCGAATACACCAGCGTGTTTTCAGTCACACAGAAGGCCGAATAGGGCCTTTCAAAATCGTTGATTTTACGTGTTCGTCAGAGAATAGCGACAACAGACAACTTGGTACCAAGCGCATTACATGATGACACTCGGATTATCGTTAAGTACGGAAAGCTGCAGGGGGGCGCGGCCCCAAGGATGAGCCGCCACTAATTGTAAGGCTTGAGAGGTCCGTGTTCACGGCTTAAAGATGTACCTCTCCAAATGTCAATAGAGACAGCTGCTAGGTCAAACTTATTGCCTTGATTAATCTATATTGGTAAGTCGCTTTAACCCATTAACGCCCAGTGATACCGTTTGGTATCGCTAAATCAGCTATTACTAAGACATCGACCATTTTGTGGGTGGTAGTGGAATAATAATTCTGACGAGTGCGTTAGTTGCGGGAAGCATCTTCAGTTGTGTTTTAAGTCTTTGAGTACCGTTGCCGATATTTGTGAGCAAAAAAACACTTGTTATTTTATCGTTCATTTTACGTCAATAGAAAAATATGGACATTCGCTTTGAGTAAGTATAGTTTTTCTTGAATACAAGTATTGATATTGACTAAGATATATATTAAAAACCCTCTATAATGTATATTGTATTTTTAAAAATTCACTTAACTTTACAAAATGGGCGCAAAACATACTGATACCATATGGAATCACTGGGCGGTTACGCTTTATATATATTTTTTTTGACAGGCATGGATTTTCATTGTCTGAAGCTTTAGACATGGTATACGCTAATGACGATGCGGAAAATCAAATAGACGAAATATTTATCGAGCCCCCTGATCCCAATGTCGACACCAATGAAGATTCCGCTGACGAAGATAAAGGAGGCATGCTAAATAATTTAACAGGTCGACAATTACGTGCACCTGTGGAAATAAAATTAACGAATAATACACGTTTAGGCAATAATTATGACGACTTTTCTGCAGAAAGTCCTAACCAATCATCTTCAGCACCGGCTAATCAATCCGTAACCGAATCATCTTCTGCATCGACCTCAAAAGATACGTATTGTCCGGTATCAGAGAACAACGACTGGATTCGAAATCGTCTAGCTCAGAAACCAGATACTGTCTGGATTGATGGCGACATTGAACTTGGAGCCCGTTCATTTCCAGTAAAAGATTACAAGCGGTTCGAACAAATGTCTTGTACAGATATTGTTGAGCTATTTTTAGTCAACGATATCATGCACCAATAAACAATACATGGTTTCTGTATAGGAAGAATCACAACAAAACCTCCAACATAAAGTTTAGAAGGAAGTGGGTCCAAGTATACTTAACACGTTATGGTGTACCGGTAAAATCAGCAGGTCCTGCAAAAACGTTTGTTTCACGCACACTTCTGCCAGGTATTCGATATGACGGTATGCATCATTACGTTGCTTTATGTAATAGATGCCGTTGCGCTGAAAATGAATGCAAGAGTTTTGGTAGAAGAATGTGTTCTAAGTGTGATGTAGGTCTTTGTGTAGTCTGTTTAGCCAATTATCACACAATGTAAAAATTTACTTTTAATAATTCCATAAATAAATATGTATTTTAAAATTGTAAGTATTTGTATTTTACAGTATCATATGCGCCCAGTTATACCATATGGTAGCAGTCATTTTCTTAAAAACTGACGTAAGACATTTTGTAAAATATTTTTTTTTGTGCATTCCTACTTATATTAACTCAGAAAAGTAAAAATATATAAAATAACTAACAAAAAATAATTCTGGGCGTTAATGGGTTAATATCAATTAAATTTAAATTAAATTAAGGCGCTACAAGAGTGTCCTTTGCATATGCTACTAAATTCAAATGGTTATTTCTGTATTAAATGGAACTCATTGTGAAGGAACATATCTAGTATAGAAATAATCTAGTATACTTGGTCAGAAACGCTACCACGAATTATGTATATTATATGCAGAACTTGCATTTGTAATTTATTATTATTAAACAATGCCATACTAAATCAATCTCTTCACACACTAAAGACAGTAGATAAATTAAGAAAGTAGGTATAATCCCCCTACTTTATACATATTTTCAGTCAAGGACGTAGATAGACTTTTTCTCTTCGGATTGCTTGGAATTATTTATTAAGGAAAGGGGTTAAATTTTAAAAACATTGTATTTTCTTATTTAAATAATTATAAAATGTTATTGGCCCCCCTCTCCATCCGAGCTTCTTGGCTTCGGTCTAAAAGTCTTATTGCAACTTACAACCTAATTTTTCGTCCCACTCTTGGACTCTTAATCTAAATATTTATTTAAAAAATGTAAAACCAACACACCACAAAATCAATATATCACCACGCCAAAACTGATGATTTTATTAGGAATTATGTATTTTTGGCTTAGATAACGAAGCTTTTTTTTCTACTAGATGTGTGATAATTAACAATAAAAAAATAATACATCAAGAAACGCGAATAATAAATCCAAAACCTAACGTTTATACACAGCGGCAGAAGAAGAAATATTTTAAAACCTACGCATTTGCAACAAAAACGACTCTCAAATTCGCAATCTACCGCTCCAAAAATCATAGTTTCTGAAAAAATCATAATTTTTTTGCTAAAGTACACTTTACGGCAATCATTTGTGTTTCGTAAGTAGTACTTTACCGCCCTCAGTGCTGTAAAAATTATTTACCGCACTCAGTGCTGTCAGTTTTCTTTACCGTACTCTTGAAATAATATGTTTATTATATATAATATATTTATATATATTTATAAGTCTACCAACACGGAACAACCCACCCCCTACATCTCTAGAAATTTTCAGATGACAGCAATCTACTGTACCATGCATGGCCCAAGTAACTCTTTTGTAATTTACGGATACTACTCAACTAGCACTGATAAACAAAATCAAGTTTGCATTGCGCTACGAATTGCACGTTTAATTTTAATATCGTTAGGTATATTTTTATGTAATGCCTGTGTGTAATAAATCGTTCAAACCATTTTTTTTATATATTTTTTCGCTGTTGATTCAAATTTTGCAATATATTATTTTTTCTTTAAACATTATTGCATACAATGCCATTCTTTAATGACATTTGGCATTTCCTAAATTTTGCTTTTAATTTTCAATCCCTTTTTTCATCATTCATCAACACTGAGTGCGGTAAAGATTCTTTACAGCACTGTATTAAAAATTTAAAAGAAATTGTAAAAATAAAGACATTTTTATAGTTTTTTACCATCAATATTTGCTACAATTATTAAATTATGTCTTTTAAATTTGATTTTTGTTTCAAAAATTATTTGTTCAAAGGAAAAATATTATACCTAACACGTGCGAAAAGTGCCTTTACTAAGTCCACTTCTGGTCGGTCGTGCAACTGCCGTCGCGTGCGGTAACGGACCACTGTCCGCACGGCTTGTCCGAGCTCCGCTTCACGTCGTTCGTGCAACTGCAGTCGCGTGCGCAAAGGACTACTTTCCGCACTGGTTAGGTAAATAACTATTTCATTCATTCATTCAAGTAATTAACTCAGCTGTCATATTCTTACCCGCGTTATTTTAAACTCACAGTCTGTTTAGTAATATAACACGATACAATTAGCTTGATTTGAAAATGTTTTTTAATCATAAAAATGATATATTTTATAATATTGGTAATATTTAGCACGAACTTTTAGCTTAACATACCTGCAAAAGCAGCAAAATATTGTTTTTTTCTGTTAATTTTTACATTCTTAGTTTCTGTTATTACGTCCAGGCTTAAAGGTTCATTTAACTCCTGTTCTGCGCTCATTATTTTACATCAAACTTTAAAAAACTTATGTGTACTTATGCTTGCGAAAGAATGATTGTCTAAATCTCTAAACTCTTATCATAGTTTTGTCAGGAATTAACATAATGTAAATAAAATTCGTAATATGCCTATTTATTGCAAGAACAACTTTTGATATGGGGTCATATAATTATTATCACTATAACAATATAATAATTACCTTTACAGCCTGCACGAAATTTACTTTAGCTTATATTTTATAGAAAATCTACCTATTATATAAAATGGTGTCTGTCATTTTTAGGATTTCGAATTGAAGCTTATTGGTGACATTTTGTCAACCAGAAAAATCATCATCAAAATTTTTCAGGCGCTAAGATCTCGGTAGCGGCTGATTCCTCGAACAGTATTTTCGATTAGCTGGAAATAATTATATTTGCCGCTGAATATGAGACAGTTTTTAACAAAATTATTTGTGTGGATTCAGAGAAAATCACTTTTGAAATATCGTTTAGCGGGATTTTGTTGTTTGGCAAAATCAGATACCCCAACCGTCGCGTCGGCGCGGCGTCGGTCAGTATGTCACGTGGGAATATTTGCTAAATTATATTGGTTACACCAAAAAAAAATATATTGTCATCGTAAACATATACAGTGTGTCCAAGAAAGTATTCAACATATTAGACATTTTTTATTATATTAAATTTATATTTTCAGAAAATTATATTATTGATAAAAGTAGATGCATACCTTAAAACTATAAACGCTTATTTCTAACAGTAAGGGAGCAATGCCATTTTTTCAAAATTGCCTTAAAAGTAAACTACCTTAATTATAAAAAATACAGCCAAATTTAATATGCAATATAAAACTTTGTCAGAATACGGAATTTGAATTTTCACGGCCTACTCTTTAAAAAAGAAAAATACCTATTTTTTATACATTTTCTAAACTAGGTTTTTGGGTTTGAGCAAACTGGGTGAAAATGACAAATAATTTATAAGTTAATTCTCAGAGTATTGTCGGGTATCGATTGGTACCCTTAAGGGTGGATTACTTATCTCATACTACGCAGTAGTGCTAACAGCCGTATTCACCATCTTTAACTTAACAGTCTGATAGTTAACATCGGTATAAGGGTTAACAGTCTGTTAATGAAATATCGTACTCACCAAAAATCAGGGACGCTCTATTAACAAACTGAGCTGACGATTTTAGTTTACTAACTTCAAAATAAAATATTAGAATCTCATATATTTTGAAATATCACTTCACGTTAATAAACTAAATTTTACGGATCCAGTAGTCAAATTTAATGACGGACAAAACAGGATATAGGGAGAGATCCAGTAATTATACTATGCGGGAGAAAGAACTTCTAATTTTATTGGAACAAAAGTACATCAAAATTGGGAAACCCCGATATTTATTTGGATTGATCCTGTATCTAAATAAATAAGTATTTCATTCATTCTTGAAACAGGTTAATTGTTATAATTTACTGGTTTAATTACTCCATCTAACCGATTCGCTAATTGCTCTAATGTATTTTTGTTCCTTCTAAACCGTTTTTTGAATTCAATATCGTCTATTTCTTCAAATAAATTGTTAAGCACTTTACCTTCTTTTCTCGTACAATTTCCTCATCATCTGCATCTAGTAAACATTTAAGAAAGCATGAAAAATAAATTTTCAAACCACCTATGAAAATTCCTTGTACAATAAGGTTGCATTTCTTCTAACACTGTTAGATAATGAAATACGAATTAGATTGCATAGTTCTACCAAGAAATGAAAACTTTACATTGGTAGGATGTCACCACCTGCAGACCGGTATCGAACTCTTTTGTTGTCGTCAGTACAGGGTAGGTGAGTAGTAAGTAGGTGTTCATACCATACCGAATGTAAGTTTTATACTAATGCATAATATAATATCGACCTTCTTCGGTCGTATATAAACGTTAGCGCCATCTCTTGGTATTCCAATGCAATCTACTATCTGAGTAACCCGTCGAGGGCTTTACAAGAATTGTAAGAAAGTCAGTGTTTTTATAATTCTAGTAAACGTGAAAAATCTATTTGGTCTAAATTCATTTTAAAGGAAAAACTATTAAGAATTGTTATTATTTGTCATGTGTTGTTAAATGTTTGTCAAGTTGTCATAAATATAACAATAATTTTAAAACTTAACAGCTTATTATTTCTTATCAGCTCAAAATGTCACTGTTAATTTTAACTCCCTGATAATGCTTAAAATCTAATGGCGAATACGAGAATAGAATTTAGCATACTGACAAGAATCTTAACCGACTAATAGTGAAAATATACTTGTTGGTGAATATGGGTGCAAGACTCTTAATAGGTATTTAGTCTGATAAGAATAGATGTAGTGGAAAGATAGTGCGTAGAACAAGGACATTATTAGTTTCGTAGGAAGAGTTTGTATAGGCCAAAGTTGATAAAATTAATTGTTTGAATTGGTTGGGATAAAGGGTTCAATTTTGAATAGTACATCCAGGGAAATCCACTCTTTTATTAACTTGCAAAATTATTGCTGACATAGCAAAAAGAAACCCCTTCTTCCATCTGGTAAGGGATACAAAACATTATAAAAGCTCGAAGGAACACTTAATCGGAGAGTTGTAAAAAATATTCAAGTGTAAGGGTTACCTCTGCCCGAATAACTACTCACAAAGTCTATATATTTCAAGTAATGAAGATTTCTGCCCCAGAACCAGTATACTTTGCTCCAATTGCGTAAATGTGCTTTACGTTAAATTATTTAATTGTATAAAACTGTATTATTTTTTTTTATGATAAAACACCTGCACTGTAGGAAAAATCCTTTAAGGCGCTCTGGGAGCGGTGCGAGTGCGAAAAAAGCGATTAACGTTGGTCTTAAAACGTTGAAGATTGTATTCATTGGGAAACACGACCTCAGGAAGATCATTCCACAAAGATGACGTTCTCCAGATGAAAGAATTCTTGAACAATGAAGTTCGAGGAGTACTAAGCTGAACAACATATGGATGAGCGGCAGTGGTTCGCCGTGTATTTCTGTTTTGCATTGCTCTAGGTGGAATCAAGTGGGCAATGTCAGTCGAACACCTGCCATGGAAATATCTGTAAAAGAAAGCCAAATCACCAACCTGTCTTCGATGCTCCAGGCTATCGAGGGTCTTGGTCAGCTCGGGGTCGCCGATCAGAGGAACGGCTCCCCTTTGAATGGAATCCAGTAGCCGAAGGGTGTGCTTGGGTGCAGAGCTCCAGACATGAGAGCAATATTCTAATGATGGTCGAATCTGGGCTTTGTAGAGTGTCAAAAGTTGATGAGGTGTGTACAACCTTTTGGTGCGGAAAAGTACACCAAGTTTCTGTGCAGCTGCCTTGGCAATTGCGGCAACGTGATCATGCCAAGACATATTATCTCCCAGATTGACCCCCAGCAAGTTGATAGACGGTGCCAGGGGAATTGTGTGTCTGCCATGACTATATCCGGTTCTGCAATGTTAACCTTTTGGAGAAGACTGCTGCCTGTGTTTTCTTAGCATTAAATTCGACTTGGTTACTGTCACCCCAAGCCAAAATTTCTTCCAGGTCATTGTTGAGGCGCAATACTTCATGCTGCCTGCGAAGATGTGCGTCGGCAGCGGATGTTTGGGGAGTCAAGGTAAAAGCTGAGACAAGTGTGCTGTCATCAGCAAAGCTATAAATTGGATTTTGGGTTTTCACTAGAAGGTCGTTAATATACAGTAAAAAGAGGGTAGGCGACAATATGGACCCTTGAGGAACACCGGCATTGATGGTGAAGGTGTCTGAGAGAAACCCGTCAATCGCCACTTGCAGAGAAATCCTCCTCATTGTTGGAGTTGTCTATTAACAGGAATTGTTTCTTTAAACTTGCTGGAATAACACCTTCCTGAAGTAAGTAAAAAGGGACAGTTTCTCTCCTTATTAGAGAACTACCTAAATTCACCATTTTATAATCTTATGTCGTAGAATTGTATTTTATTTGCATTATTATAATCTATCATCACTTTGCTGTTAATCAAATAAATCTTTTAAAAAATCCTTAATAGTTCAGTGATCAGATAGCGCACCATAAGGGCACATTAAATAATTAATAGTTAAAACATAAATCAAACCCATCTAAGCTACACAACCCAGTCGTCTACCGCTTTGAAACGCGACAATATGAATAGAGTTGGTTTCTATCCTAATTTTAATTAGAACACAAGTTGAATAAAATGTGTGTTTAAATATGCGTGCAACACGCTAATATCTAAACCAACTCGTCATTGAAAAGTTTTTCAACTATTTAATACATTTTTATTATAAACCCATAGTTAAGTTATTTGATAAATATGTTAAAATTGCGTGAACAAGAAATCCACCAGAGGCGTACGGTTTAAGAAAAAAAAAGGGGTTTAAGGAATTGCGTATTTTGACTATTTTTAATTTGCAAAATTCTCATAGGCATGCACCAACTTTTATCAAAAATAACATTTTCTGAGATATCTGTAATAAAAAAAATTCCCGTATGTTGCATGCTTTCTTGGACACACTGTATGTAGTTAAAAATATAATACTGCCTGATTAGTATAGGTACAACTATACATATTGTTATCAGATCAATAGATTTTGTTATTTTATTTTTGTTACTGTAACAATAACGTTGTGCTACTAGAGTATCGCGGGTAACAGAAATGTTCGAAATATTGGAAATATATGGTAACATTGGAAATATATCTTTTAACTACTAGTTATGAAGAAATGAACATATATTTTTAAGAAAATTAGCTATCGCTGTCTAAGGAATGGAAGAAAAGGCATTTGTATTATATGTAGATGCTTCATTTAATTATTTTTCTAGCAGAGCGCCTTTGCCCTCATCAGTGCTAGCCATCAGTTACACAGCGACACAATATAAAAAATTTTAAAAACAATTTTAAAACAAAAAGAAGACACCACGAGACACATTTTTAATATCCTTGGCTTAGAAAAAACATCCTAAACGTTGGTTACCTTTACCATGTTTAGGATCTTTTTTAACCCAAGAATGTTAAAAATTTGTCTTTGTCTTCTTTAATGGCGAAAGCCGAAAAAAATTAATTAAATGAAGCATCTACACGTAATACAAAGTCTTTTTCTTCCCTCCTTTTTCTTCCATATATTTTTAAGTTAAAGTATGTTGCAGAAGCACAATAATTGATTAGTCCCGTAAAAATATACAGGATCCACGGAAAAGTTTGCATCCTATGGGAAAATTTTTGACAATCTGTTTTATTGGGGCCTGTATAATCGAGAACAAAAATGAATTTCATGTATTTATTATTAGTACTCAGTGCCTTCATTTCAGTTGCTGCTTAACAGGGTTTTTATACACAGTTCAAATTAAAAATTTTTAGACTAAATTAAGGATTTTATTTAAAGCGAGGGTAGAAAGAATTAAAAAAAGTTGTTCCTTCCTGCCAAACTGTTGTGTTCCGATCAAAAAAAAGTTACTAAAGTTATTCGGTTGAGGGGGTTATCTATACTCTTGGATAAAGGGTAAATAAGTAAATGAAATTTACACTCCATTCGTTGTAAGAGATAAATAATTTAATAATAATATAATAGGTATAACTAAAGGTGGGATACAAAAAAAATAAGAAATTATTTGTCAACAATTTTTATTAACTTTCTTTATTTATTATAAAATACAAAAATGACTAGTTTACAATAATACTTTGCATGTTTGAGGTATGTTTCACATATTTTTATTATCGTATCTCAGTAAATAGTATACAATTTGTCCCACAGGGAACCGCCTCGATCTATATATGAAAAATTATAAATAGGAAATTAAAAATTTGACAGTACGTAAATGTTGATAGGGGCAACCCGGCTAAAATATTTTTAATATTGTGACACTTTCGGTTATACCGGAAGTAGCTGTCAATTTGCTTATAGAATACCCTATATATTATTACAGTTAAAGATTCCACGTAAGATTTTATACAGATTTCGTATATTATACCCTATACCAGGGATGGCAAATCAATGGCAAGCGTGCAAGTACAAAATAATTTGGGCACGGCATTAATTAAGGAATGTATGTGATAAATACATATCTATTATACGCTTATTACGATAAAATTGGTTATTTCTTGGGGCGTAGATTACCAATGTGAATACCGTTTTTCTCGAAAATGCTAAAATAGTTCTTCCCAAAATGCCATTTTGCATAGGTTACGTTTCGGATGCATAATGACAGGAACTGGGTTCTTCTTGGTCCCTATATATTTTATTTTAATAGTGACATACCCCTTTATTAAAAAAGCCGCAAAAACCAATTTTCTGTCTTTTTTAATTAAAATGTTTACCTAAAATAATCAATATTCTAGCATTAAAAGAGGATAGTTGTCATCTGCTTTAGAACTGTCACCGCCCAGGGCGTTTATAGGAGGGGGGGGCATTTCCCTCTCCACCCTAACTCGAAGAAAAATATTGTTTTATTTTTTACTTACGAGCCCCTTTATCTACTGAATGTTCATTGGTACTTGCCCCCCCCCCCCCCCCCCCCCTAGCATAGTATATAATAATTGTTGGTGTTATAATATGGAGATCCCAAAAACTGTTAGTTGTTTTTTATTTAGAAGTCATGGTGGAGAGACAACACAAGTTACTTTTTTTTCGCTTTCAGAAGTAACATTGGAAGGCGAAGAGGTGTGAAATACGCCAGGGATTTTTTTTAGAAGTCACTTAAAAAAGACGGAGTCTCTATACTATTAATAATTGCTCTTTTTACTTTTTCTTTCTTTAAAATTAAATCACAAACAAGTAAATACACTACAAAAACCTCTACAAAACGACACGTCAAGAAAAAATATTTGAAAAACTAAACGTTTTCGAGAAAAAGAGTTCTCAGAGTCGTAGTCTTCGCCCCAAAATATTTCCTTCCCAAAAAAATCATCAATTTTGGGGTAGTGAGCGTATATTTAGATTTTGATGCTCACGCAACAAGCAAAGAGTTTGTCATGATCATATTAAACATTTCTAGGGGAAAATGGCAAATACATGTAAAAAGGTTCGCCATCACTGCCCTATACCTAAGTCTAAGCGTTGTTGACATATTTAAGTTGTTTATGTCAAAAATTACGTTTGCAAGCCTTAAAATAATTATCTTTTTTTTTATAAGGCCCTTATTTTATTTAGGTTGGGATTCCTCGCTAATATGGACCTGCTTTAAAAGATTTTTTATAATATTTGAATTACTATTAATACAGGGTTTTCAAATAATAAGAAGAAATTGAAAGAAAAAACTGTAAAAAATCTACATTTTCAAATAGAAACCCCAAAATTTTATAATTATATCGCTTTGAGCATTAAAAATAAGGGTAAGTTAATTTAAGGTTGTCTATACTGAAAACTTATAGTTTAATTTTCGAGATATTTCCAATTTAATATTTGGCGATTTTACTTTTTTTTACTGCGCATTTGTAAGTTCAGTTACTCCTAGTTGACTATCATTACGTTAAAAAACTGAAAACGCTAAAGAAATCTATGAAGCTGCCAATTATAAATAATCCTGCCGGTGTGCTTAAATTGTACAAACAGTTATAGCCAACTGGGAGCAACTGAACTACAAAAGGGCAATATTTCCAAAACTAAAAATTGTTGGAATAGACAAGCTTACCCTTATATTTATTGCTAAATAAGAAATAAATAAAAAAATTTGGGGGTTTCCATTTGAAAATCTATACGTTTTGCAGTTTTTTCTATTTCATTTTTAAGCTTATTGTTTGAATACCCTGTAATAAAAGATGTCAAAATATTTTAAAACTCTATTAAAGCAGGTCCTTTTTAACAGGGAATCCCATTTAAATTAAATAATTAGGGCTTCTTTATAAAAATATGGTATAACCACATATATACATACACTATATTGCCAATACAAGCAGTCGCACGAAGCAAGAATACACCCATCGTGCGATTCAAAATAACCTGAGTTGGGGGCCGTCGTGCATGCGCAGTAGGGAAAAAATTAGGCAACCCACACGATTTCTAACAGAACGTAAACAGAACCCAAGGTCTCTTGAACAGAACCGGCTCGCCGCGCCGTTGTATTCTTATTCGTCGCCATCTTTTGTTTCGTTCATTCGTGTGTGGTTTTAATTTCCAAGTTTTGGGTGTTAATATTTATAAAACTTTACTTTACACATTTTTTTTTAGTTTGTAAGTTGTTGTTAGTGGTTTCCATCTTTTTTTACGTTGTATTCGTTCGGATGTTTCGTGTGTGATTGTGGATATTATTTTTAAGTTTTGGGTGCGAATTTAGGTATAAAACTTTACCAGACATTTTGTTATTGTTAGCGACTTGTGTCTCAAAATGGGTAGAAAAAGTACATAATCCTTTTTTGCACGAATCGCTGTTCAATACCAGGAATAAGGTATTTCAGGTATGTAAAATATTGGTAACTTAGTTTTATTTGACCATAAACTGTACACACCCCGAACTAAAGGGTGAATTTAAATAAAAGCTTGTAAAAATATTTTGAAAGTAGGTCCTGTCAAATGTTTACATCAAGAAGCAAATTTCCGAGCTGCGCAAACTCAACGGGCCCTGATCATCTGTTTACAGTGGTGTCATCATCGAATTATGGTATTAGCAATATAGTGTATGTATATATGTGGGTATAACCGGATGTGCCGCCATATTGAAAACAGTTTTGCCAGGTTTCATCAGCATTATACTATCCTATGTATAATTTTCCATACATCGATCGGTTTCCGGTGGTACACCCTGTATATTCCTAAAGCTCCGATTAGGTTATTTTATTGCCCCCTCTCGCTATTATGCATTTTTGCTAAAACTCAGGCCGTCATTTTATTTTAGAAAACATAATAATATAAAGCGAGCAACAAGAAACATCAGTTTAATTTTTATTATATTTATACATGACTCTGTCTCTATATACGAATACTTTTTAGTGATACATAAAACGCTTTTTAAATAATAGAAGAGTTTTGGACTTGCATTGTCTTTTATTTTTTAAACACATTTCAACTGGTAAGTATCTCCGGTCGTGTTCCACAGAAACGCCTTTATTTTATCAAAAGTGAAAACATAAACCTAGTACCTAATAATAATAGAAAAATAACAAATTCTCCACAACTTAGGAGATCTATATTCTATTAATAGAGAAAATTCGGTGGATATAGGCAATAACTAAAAGGTCAAAAAATGCAAGATGATCCCAAGTCACATTTTTCTTATTTTTAAGGATAGCGGCGTCGTTTTTATATGTTGTAATAGCTTTCTGCTGGTGTAACTAAAATTGCTATAAAATGTCCCTAAGTCGAGAATGCTAACTCGAAAATAGGGAACCAATTTGAAGCAAAAATTACTTAAATCCACTGCTGAAATGATTATTTAGATATACTATGATATGTACCTAAGTCCATTCTATACAGGGTGGAATTTTTAACTGAAATAAATTTAGTATTAGGGAACCTCTTTATACAGAACTTCGGCTGCGTTTATTTTTAATTTGGCATACTTTTTCGTGTTTTTAAATTTATCCCTCCTTTAGATTTCAAAACCGCCCCCAACTTTTTTTTAATGTAAATTTGTATCTATTTCTCGTTGGAAAGGGCAGAAAACAGGGACCCACCATTTACTTTTGCATTTCAGTAATCTAGACAGCCAGAAAAAAACTGGCAATTTTAGCAATAATTTATACAATTTTTTGAGGAACTTACTTAGGCTACGGCATATACACGAAATTCGCCAAATAACCCCGGGTATGGTAGATAATCATAATACAACTACAAGAAGATATGATACCGCGCAGGTTTTCGTGACGTCACTTATGCTTAAAAACCGTTATATTGCAATATTCTCCGTTGTTTAAGTTAGAATTTAAATTATATGTAAAATTTTGGTCGAAAAGAATTCCTAAATACTTTAATTTTCCTTCCAACATAAAACATCTACAAGTTTGAGTTAAAAGAAAGGTAAGTATATTAAGTTTTAAATCTTGACAATAATCAATCTATATAAAATGTATGTTTCAAGATTTAAGTCACAGTAAAAATTCTAAGGCTAATATGATTTGAAATAATTATATTAAAAACTTCATATACAATTGTCTTTTAATAACGTTAACTACGCTTTGCCGTATAATTCGGCGCGTTCAATTCTAAAAATTCCACACAAGGTGACGTCACGATCCACTGCGCACCCTGTTGATATCATACATTGTATAGTTGTATCATGGTACATAATATCAATGTAAATTCTTATACACTAATGTAATGTCAAGAATGAATTTTACTTTAGATTAGGGGTTTGTCAAGAAAAGTATTTTTACAATAAAACAAGTTGCGTCTATACATTATGTAAAGGTGGCGAGGCGCTGTAATCATAGTAATCTAAAGATTACTTACGATTTAACTGAAAGTAACGCAATGTTGTTTATCATGACAACCATTGCCAAACTATATCTTAAAATCTCCAAATTTAATTTTTCACATTAAAGCCAAAAAAAGTTATGGTGGAGAACCACTTTTGTAAATCACCAGGCAGGGCCCCGGCAGCCGCGTGTGCAACGCGTGCACCGCACGCGGGCCACACTCTATAAGGGGCGCCAAAACCCCTTATAGAGTGGCGTCTGCGTTAAAAAACCAAAGGAAGGAGATTTTTTTTATTTTTTAACTATTTCCAACGAGCAAGGCACCAAAGAAATCGTTTTTTTTCAATAATCTAAGCAAAGTTTATGTTCATAAATATAATTACCTACCTAATTCCTTATATTGGAACAGAAAACATTATATTTTTAAAATCAATCATCAATATTCACATATATATGGAATATGATCCAATATCCAATACTCGTATAATTCGACAAGTTTGCATAGAAGTTGTTAGAACTTGCCGATTTTCCTGTCCAGCCTCGAATACTCTGGGAGTATAAAAGAGCGGTAGGCGTCGTAATCCAAATAATTAATATTTTATTTCGCAATGTTTAAGGGTCAAGACGCAAAAACTTAAAATATATTATATTTATATTTTATAAAATTAAATGACGAAGATCTTTTAAAATGCTGCCATGCTCTACAACAAAAGCTAACTGATCAGGAAAAAAAGGAGGCTGACGTGGAAGAAAATGATTTATTTAACGAGATAAAAGCCCTAAGATTGTTTTCATTACCTGAAGCGTCAAATCCCCTTGAAATTCTACAATATATATTTGAAAACAATCTAACTTTCTCTCTACCAAATATTAGTATTGCCTTAAGAATTCTCCTCACTTAACATGTGTCTGTTGCTTCTGGTGAGAGATCATTCTCTAAATTAAAAATAATTAAAAATTATTTGAGGTCTACAAGGTCACAAGAAAGATTATCTGGTTTGGCAATCTTAGCTCTAGAGCAAGAGATATTCGATAAAATTGATTTTGATAATAATATAAAAGAATTTGCAGCAGCTAAATCTAGAAAAACACTCATTTAATTTCTGGATTGATCCTAATTAAATATTTTATTTGTTTATTGTGTGGTTTATGCCTTTATAAATAATTTAAAAAAGAATAAAGCTTTAGTTTTAAAACCTCTGTCTGTTTTTTTAACCGTTCTAAACTAAATTCTTAACAAGACTGGACAAATTTGGGCGTGACACCCAAAATTTTTTGCCGATTATCCAGCGGCGCTTTTCTCCACCTCCCCCCATTAAAGGGCGCCAAAATATTTTCGGCACGATAGCGTTGATAACCCTTGCGGGGGCCCTGTCGCCAGGAATGTTAATCTTAACTTGTACGGTAACATGTCAACATGTCCATCACCAGACCTTAATAAGTTACTTACATACATCCCGTTATTAATTATATACTTGCAGTCGATATTTCTCCAACCGTTCTTAAAAGTACATGTCATGACTGAAAGCTTTCTAATACAAGCGCTCTGATGAACTCCCAAATAATTAACAACTTGTTCAGGAAAAAAAATTAAAAATGGTAATCTAAAATTGTATGTTATGGAGGCAGTCCATTTGGGGACCCATGCACCCTCATATGTCTGTTGAGGTTCCCACTTTGACTAAAGCGAAGCAGACAAAGCTTGCATTCATATGGTTTTTCTCCGCTATGTATTCGAAGATGTTTAGTCAAAGTGCTGCTGTCTGAGAACGCCTTTTTGCACAGCCGACACCTAAAAAAATCACAGTACCCTTATCTTTAATTTAAGGTAAGGATGATAGATTGGAAAAGTAGTTAACAATTAATTTCAAATTTGAAAATTTATATTTTGAGATATTTACGAGAAAATAAAAATTAACTAATGAATTTATTTAACCTGGCAGCTATCAAACAAGGCACGAGACTACTACGGCGCAGTCGCCCAGAGATTTTAATGTCACCGGATTTTTTGTTAAATGCAATCAATGGTATACCGGGTGGGCAAACAAAAATTAACGCCAACCATATATGGTTGATATATCATGAACCGTTCGTCATAAGGTTTTGAAATAAAAAAAATCCCTGAGAGAATTTATCAAAAGAAATAGCTGAAAATTAGTTTTAAGTTTCTAGGTTTACCGCTAGAGGGCGTTCAACCTATGACTATAGTCTATTTCGGAAAGGTGTAGAGTAATAAAAGCTCATTAGGTATGCAAAGGGAATACAGAGTGACCCAATGAATATTTAAGTCACTTTCATAATTTGACATTGATTTCATTGCAAAATTCTCAAGTGCAGGTAGTACCACCCGGGTTTGGGTCAATTTATGGGTTTTGCCTATTGTTATCCATTCACAAACTCTGAAAATGGTGTAACAATGGCGTGCATTATGTACATAGTATTAGGTACACTAATTTTTTATTAAACATTATAAAAAAATAGAAATTACATTATACAGAAATTAAATTATAAAAAATTATAATATTCTTCGTCATCTAATGAACTATCATCTCTTCTTGACGTTATTTATAATTAACGGGTCGACGCGCGACGCGACGGTCCGTTCGATCAGGTCAAGATCCCATATTTTCTTCTGTTCTTTAATGACATGATGGACTGCTTTTCGCCAGCTCACTGGTGTCACTTCCTTAATGGTTTTATCAAACAGTAGCTTAACGTCTTTCATTTTGAATGTGGTGTTGTGTCTTGCTACAAATCCTTTTACTTGCAATAAGTTCTATAGGATTTAGTTTGCACTTATATGGTGATGTGCGCAGCACAGTTAAGGACACTATGTTTTTATATCTAGCACGGCCTATTTCATAAAACGATGTTTGTGTAAATTTGCTATAGCTAATAGTTCCTTTTTTATTAAATTGTCTTCTTTTTTTTTCTTTTGTTAGTTATAATAAATAATTTAATGTACAAAATTTACCAACGCCTATGGCCAACACGGAAATTGAGCCGAACTCCGAGAAGAAGGGAACATCGTTAAAAATTCACTTATAACTCCAGTTTATCAGATCAGATTTTTAAATTGTTTTCAAGAAATTCATTTCGTTTAGCTAGATTTAGCTGAACCACTACACCCACGAAAATCTCGCTCATCGTTTTCAAACGTGAATTTCTTTGAAACGACACATAGATAACTTGGTAAAAACTTGTTTCATATTCAGTTTAGTTATGTTTCAGGGGTTAGTGAATGCCAAGATATAAGCGTTTCAAAACTCGAATAGCGGTGGTTTTGTTGGTTGACAAGTACTGGCTAATAAATTAGTATGCCAAAATTTGCATCAGAGTAAAAAATATTTAGAAAATAAATTAGAAAAATAGATTTTTTTTACCGAAATAAGAAAAAATTTAAAAAATTAGTTTAATAACGTATGATTAAAGGTCCATTTTCTAGCTCAGCCAATGAAGTCCCCCATTGTTATTTTCCCCAATCTTACCTATAAGGCCGCTCCCCTGAATGCGTGCGCATATGCGTTGTAACAGATGAACTTTGTGAAAACCTTCGATCGCACACCGGACATCTAAAAGGCTTTTCTCCAGAATGGGTTCGCACATGCGCAGTTAAATTGGCTGCTTGTGAAAATGATTTATTGCAATCAGCGCACCGAAAGGGCTTTTCTCCGCTGTGAGTACGAAGGTGTGTTTTAAGAGTGCTTGGGCGGGCGTAACTTTTCCCTAAAAAAAAATTGGTAAGTAGAGAGAGGTAACGCATTAATTTAATAATTTACTTCACGTTTATTGAACTAATAAAACTCTTATTTTCATAGCAACCACCCTGGTAACGTAGTCTTAACGGGTCAGGCGTTCCTCAAACTTAATAAGGCCCCATGTAACTTTTTTTACGGTATAAACCATATCTCACCGAAATATTTTCTTGCAGAAATATGATGTACTTAAAAGCTTTCTTAAAACATTTATTTATATTGTTTTCTTCTCTTTCTTCTAACTTTAAAATCTTGTCAAAATATCAAATTATCACAACTTCAGAAAATAAAAAGTAGTTTATTTATTTTATATTATTTTCATGAAAATCCATTTTTTTTGGTTTAAGAAGTTAGGATGGATAGAGAAAAAAACTAAGATAGGGAGGTGAAAGCCATTTGTCTCTAAGATACGCCGTTCCAATGCTACAGTCTGTCAAAGTCTACAAATGGCTTATTTTAAACGTCAATATCTCCAAAACAATTGAATTTAAATATATGATATTTTATACAAAATATATGTGGAGTTGTATAGGAAATTAAAAAAGTGTTCCATTTAAAAAAAGGTTCAAAGGTGGGACGGCGTGTATAATTTAAAATAATTTTTAGTTGTAGATCTTATGCCTCCCTATAACCTATAAAATTATTGAAAATTTGAGTAGTTAGACGCTATAGAATATGGCGTTTAGAGCGGGCTACCCAATATGTTATGTTTGCCAAATTATTAAAACATAACATTTCTAATACACGTAACATTGTCAAGGAACCAATCTAAAATATAAAAAAAATCCTTCAATAGGGATTATAACTTAAGAAAATATCTAAAATCAAATATTTGGCGACTTTATAATGTTTCGTTAATCTTTTCCAGAAATTTATATATGGAGACAAATAAACAACCAAATCGATGTGTTATAGCAGATAATTTACCTCACATATATAGAACCAATCAGAACGCAAATTTTCATAGCAACCACCTTGGTAACGTGGTCTTACCCGATAAGACCTACGACTAGCTCGGTAAGACCACAGTAGCTTTTTGTCAAACAAACAGTAATTTATTTCAAGAAATCAAGTTTAATAAATAAATATTATAACCACTACAAAATAAAAGTGACACACAACACTATTTGAGGTGATTTTAGGGCATAAACTTAACTTAATTTTGACATTTTTAAAGAAATGTTTTATGACAAAATGTATGCAAGATTAAACCCAGTGTGCTTTGCTTTGACGTGAGCTTAAGAAATCTTAGCGTTTTCATGGCAACCGTGATGAAAATAAGCGAATTTGATTTTTGACGTTCCACGCGTCTGATTTAGTCTTGGATTTTTAATTAATTGTTAGTTGTGGCACGTTTATAAACTTAAAAGTAAATCATAATGATGTGTTTGCATATTTTCTTTTATCACAAACGGCTTTTATTTCGGGTTTAGTAAATTATCCAATAAAATACCCCTCTAGAAGCGGCGTCTTATCTTCATACCGTTGTTTTTCACTCAAAACTAGATTTTCTAAGAAAATTTTCACTCAATATAATTTTTACTTATAATCAAAGATAAGACCCTCGAGCTAAAGCTCTCGGGATCTTATCAGATTATAAGTAAAAATTATAATTCGTGAAAATGATCAGAAAATCGATTTCTTGTAAGAAACAGCGGTATTACCGATAAGACACCTCCTCTATCGGTATATTACTGTTGATAATTCCCTTCTAATTATTTAAAAAAGTTTGAACATTCTGGCATTCTTTTTTTACAGTGTGTTGTTACAAGTGGTGTGGTGGGTAAAATTTCTGGTGAACCAGGAGGGAACACAAAATCTACTGGAGTAACATCCATCCTTGAATTGTACCATAGTAAATTCATCATTGAGATAAATATAAATCAGCTGAGAATCACCACAGGCAGGGGAACATAGGATAGAACGGGGTACCCGGGTAGAACGGGGTACCCGGGTAGAACGGGGTACGGCCCTTATTGGCGCCAATATTTATATTTACCCTGTATCATCAAATATTATGTGGTAAGTAACTCTGCCGCCACTTATACAAGATTTAGCTTTTCATTCTACAATAGATCGTTGCCTCAGTCAGATGTATATTAATTGTTATAATATTGCAATAATTTTAAAGCATTGTAAGCACATTATCTTAAGTTTTTTTAACCTATATTATTTTGGTAGTGAGTTTTTAATCTTTCTTCTGTATGGCATGTGTGTAAATTGCAGAAATTATTGATGTTTTTAAAAATTATTTGAATATCGCAAAAAACAAATGACATTCGGGGTAGAATGAGGTATCAGCATGCGGGTTGGAACGGGGTACCCCGTTCCGCCCCACTATGCCATCACGTTTTGGGCCTTACCTGGGTTATAAAGAGTTATTATATTGCCCTAATATTAAATATACTATTGTAGGCACATTTTTTACAATGTAGGTAATTATTTACATAGTTTTACACATTTAGGTTCATAACTTATGTATACCCCATTCCACCCAATGCTTGGGGCAGAACTGAGAAGATGTAACTTTTTACAAAAATAAAAATAATTATTATATGTTAAGATTTTTTTCCATAATATTGCAACCACAACTTTAAAAGATGCCCATAAATAGATTTATTGCAAAACCAAAAATTAAAAGAATTTAACCTGACTTTTATTTGGGCACTAAGCTTAGGGACCTGAACCGAACAAGGAAGTCATGGGATCAGAGAAGGCAACAAATATTTGGGCAACCAAAACTACAACCGGAGGATATGTTAAGCCTTTCCCCAGTTGACCTACACGCAGTAGTGCAAGGAACTGGAGTTACTGTGGATATAATAATCAAACTAAGGTGAGAATACTAGGTCAATCCTGGTCTAAGTATATCCGACACATGGACCCTCACAAAAAAAAATGGAACACAATGAAGACGTATGTTTCTAATATTACTTACTCACCAATCACATCACGCTCTTTGTATATCATATTTTTGTAATCTTTGTATTATAGTTATTGCCAACAAAATAAAAAATGCTTATTTATACACCATGGAAATAAAATATAATTGTTTCTTTGTGCCATTCCGTGATAGTTTAAATGGTGGATAATAATAATAATTTTGTTTTTTACGGATATAACAATAACCTGTACATACCACATATTCGACATATATTTGGTTTTTGACTATCCTCGTCCAACAAATTAAAACTAGATCGTCTTCTGGGAGATGCAAAAGACATAGGCAGCGGTTTATACGTTGTTGTTGACGTAAAAATAGGAGAAGCATCCTGAGGAGGTCTAATATCGGCTGTAAAGGAATAGGTTCCTCCATATGAAGGACTTAATAGGCTCTGACTTTGGTAAGTAGGTTGTGATGGATTTTGAGTATTTGCACTCCATTGTACCTGTTAAGGAACAGTAGATAATTTATAATTATTTATAAGTAGAAATAAACTTAGACAGAGTAGTGCGGCTATCTTTTGCATTAAAGTACACAGGGACGCCAAAGGTAATGAGTTCCCTGGGGCACAGGTAGATAATGACAGGCTATTTCGACCTTGTTGGGACTCATCAGAAAGCCATAACTTGTAAGCAATTCCCACTACAGCGAAAATATGTTTTCAAGATTTTTTACGAATAAAAATATGATGAAAACCTAGTATCGCTATCTGCTGGAACCAACTCAATGCAAAAGATAGCCATCTAACTTGAAAACATAGAAGTCATAGAACTATAAATAAATCAAGCAGGGAACGGCCACTCATCCAGTATAGGAAATATTTTTTGCGCTTTTCTACACATCTCTACAGTTTTATAGATTCAGATCTAGATCGCGCTGCAGTCGCCCTCTGGTGTGCTGCACTATTCCGTAATTACCGTGTAAAAAATAAATAAATAAAATAGTGGAATTTAGTGTCCGTTAAAATATATAGAAAGGAACTTTCAATTATTGGCATTAACAAGTTTTTTTTAGATTTGATTTTGAATATATTATATTAATAATAGAAGAGTTTTGGACTTTCATTATCTTTATTTGTTTTAAATCACAACGTTTCAACTTTCTCGTATCTCCAGTTCTCTTCAGATATCAGAGTTTAAACGTTGTTTCAAAACATTTAAAACAAATAAAGACAATGCAAGTCCAAAACTCTTCTATCATTCAAAATTAACATTGTAAACTTACCTGAGGGCACGATATATCCGATGAATAGCCAGCATTAGGATGATACCCGTGCATCGTCATATTCATTGATACATTTACCGACATACTTGGAAAGAGTGGTGCTTGTTGTGATATTCCAAAATTTTGATCACAAAGACTAGTTGCAGAGTATCCCCCAGGTGAAAGAAGCATTTGTGGATGATAAACATGTTGTTGGGTGTCGTACTTTTCAATAGGACTTTGACCAGGATGTACTACTGCATGCTTCAATGATAAAAGAACATCAGCCACGTCTGATGATGGTTGTTTTTGGTCTCGAAACACAAGGGCGTTTTGACTTTGAAAATTCGGCTCTGTTCTACAAAAGTTTTGTTAAAGGACTAAATGGAAAAATTATGTAGGTTGATATTTTACAGCACAGAGTATGTGGATTAATATTTAATAATCTGGAAGGTAGGAAAATTTATATTTGTAATAATTAATAACATTTTAAATTGAAAATAAATCCTTTTTTTGTTCACATTAATGGGTATTTTCTTTAATAAGAACAATAATTTGAAAAATTACATTTAAGTATTCCACTTTGACATGATGTCAAAAACAATTTTTATTAGTAAATATCAAAAATATGTGTGATCATTAGAGAAAAGTGAAAGAATTTTCTAATCACTAAGAATTCAATTTAGATGAACAGTTATTTCGGTTAATCCTTAAAACAACTTTAATCATCTCGAAAAAATGTACAGATTGTATATAATATCTATAAGTGAGACATATAAACCGAAACATTATAAAAATATTTAAGAAAAATAGATAATACTACCGAGACCATAATGAATTTGACCCAAAATTAATTGGCTCTTGCACTAACTTTTGATTTTGGTTATGGTGTATAAAGGAACAAAAAATGAAATTTTCTGTGTTTGTACTTTTTCATATTTTTTAGTCAGCACTGAGAAAATAAATAAATAAAAAACTATTAGAAAAAAACACTGACCTTATCGAATATACGTCATGAGAACGGCAACTTGACAATGTTGCCAATGTCCTCTAAAAATTTTTATATTATAATATAATGACGAAGTCTGAAAAGTAATTCAATCAAAATAATTTCTAAAATGTTATTTATATTTTGTCCTAAAATCAGTTATTAAAGTTCTGGGAACAAAATATATTATTTAACTAGCATAAAATGTTTTACATGTGGAACACCGAAATTATTGATAGAAGACCAATCTAATGAAATGACAGTTGAAAAAGTATTACCTAAGTTATTTGTCGATCTTTCTGCTCTATGAGCAAATAAATAAAAAGAACAATTCTTTTAAACAAAAATACTAGAAAATTCCACAATAATTCGGATGAAAGTGGAATAAAAACAAAAACATCGACATGACAAGTGAAAGATCGGTAACGATGCTCACTGTAAATTTTCATCGGACCGAGATCATTGAGTGAGTAATCGCACCAGTTTTGCGTTTTAAAAATCCATGTAAATTGTGCAAGTTTTCAATTTATGGTATGACCTAATCATAGATAGTTTTCTTGATGATAAACTCCTATTATACCACCGACTTAACAATTTAAATGCCAGAACTACCAAATATGAGAATAGTGAAAGAGCCCATTATGACACATTATTACGAAACAGTTATCCCTAGGCCCAGAGAATAAAAAAACAACCAAAGAAATTGATTTTTAAGATACAACGTAAAGTTAGGAGAAAAATAAAAAATATTATCTAAATTTGAAATTTGAAAAATGACGTTTTTCTGCATGCTTAATGATTAATTACTATTATTACATACAGCACAGCGAGAGATCGTTCTCGGTTAGCTTATTAAAAATACAACATTTAATCACAGGCTGGCAGGACATACTTCGTGTTTGCGCGAAACTGCTAAAGCCTGGTTCTCACAGTTCAGTTTTACTGAATCAATTTTACTGATTCAGTGATACTGAAGAAGTAATGAACATAAGAACATATTTTCAGTAAACAAATTCATTTATTATTCGTTCAGTATCACTGAATCAATTTTACTGATTCAGCGGTACTGAAAAAATAATAAATGTAAAAACACGTTTTCAGTAAAACGGATCAGGAAATTTGTGCTTTCAGTAAAAGTGAAAATTAGTTCTACTTTGTATTTATTTCGGCCGATTAATAGTAAAGATTGAAAACAAACTGAATGTGATAACGAAATATTCAGTAAATAAATTAGTGAACAGCCTTGCTAGTTTTGAAGTTAGACTTTTTTTTGTATTAACGTGGGTGATAATAAAACTGGGTTTTCGATGGCGTGATAAACAAACTCATGAATTTTTGGACAAGTATAGGAAATAGGAGTGCCTTTGGAATGAAAATTACGAATTATATAAAAATAAACTGACTCGGGGTACCAAGGTGCACGATATGAGATGCCATAAAGCGATGGATCAGGGGTGAACACAAAATCCACTGGAACAACAGACAGGTATAAAATAACATCATAGTAAATACTTCATTGGGAATCCAGACCAGAGACTAACCAAACAGCTGCTTTAAATGAACAGGAATGAGCTGAGAACTATGACAGGAGTTCTGACAGGACACATGAACAGTGGCGTAACAAACACCCCCGCAGACCCCGCACCGCGGGGGGGCCCGGCTAGCCGGGGGGCCCACATTAACGGATGGCCGTCCCCCATTTAAAACTTGCTGCCAGCTTTGCTTTCCATAGGTATATAGGATTGGAACACAAAAAAGAAAACATATTGTCGGTTTATCACGCACAAAGCACAAACGCAAGCCAACAAGCCCATTTTGCCGCTTTAGCTTTTACGCCTTTGATCCTTTGACGGTACAATTGCCGCTATGAGCGCGACGCGGCTTCCTTTTCGGAATGCCATTGAAAGACTTTATTGTTTTTTATTTATTAAGTCCTGGAAATAGGAAAACCTAAGCAGTAAAAATAAAAATTATTTTTAGTTGCACTTTTAGTTTCTTGGATGACACAAGTACGGAATATTTCGCGAACGTGTTCACAGTTTGTAATTAAATTTTAATTAAGTTTTCTATAATGGATAAAAAAACTAAATACTTAAGTGGTGCTCAAAAGCGAAAGAGAAATAAAGAACGAGATGAGAAAATTAAAAAAAATGCTAAAATTGAAAATTTTTTTGGGAGTGCAAGTACGAGTAAGAGGTAAGCAATAACATTATAACAGATGTTTTAAAATTTTGATTTTGCTTCATGTTTGCTGGAATGTTACGTACAATGACTTAATGACTATACTTATATTATGTCTAAAAGTCGTCTACCTAGGATTATAAAATAAATTCGAATTGTTTTCTGCTTTAATAGTAGGCACTTAATACCTAATGTGGGTTTAACCCTATATAATTAAATTAATATTTACGATTAACGAATTTAAAAATTCATAAACCTGAACCTAATAGTAATGAAAATAAGAATTATCATTTTCCGCTCGGTATAGAAAGGGGGCTCCTGAAAACGTTGGCGGGGGGGCCCACTCAGTTTTTGTTACGCCACTGCACATGGATAACAAAAATCATCTGCACAGATTGCAACTGTACAATGGATACATTAACTGCAGATTGTGCGGACAAGCTAGGGAACCAGTACAGATTATGATCTGTCATTGCTAGTTACTAGATCAGAAGAGGCAATAACGAATACTAGGGGCAACCAAAACTGGAACCAGAGGACATCCTGACCCTCTCTCCAGTTGACCTGCACAAACTGGTGCAAGGGACTGGGATCATCGAGTGAATGTAAAGAATAAAACAGGGTGAGCACGATGGGCCAAACCTGGCCTAAGTGCATCCGGCGTATGAACGGGCCCTCGGAAAAAAAAAACATTGTTGATGTAAATAACAAAATCACCAAGAAGAATGACCCACCTAGACCCAATGTATTCAGCAACATAATGGAACGTGTGAACAAGCTTAATCAATTTCCTTTTTAATAAGCCTGAATCAGTAAAATTGTTTCAATAAAAACTGAACAGTGAGAACACGCTTGTAATTAAGCAACAAAGTTGCTGTTTACATGACAGTGATTTATCATATCTATCATATTAAACAAAATATTCTACTTTAGTTAAATATCAAAAGTATATCTTACTTGTACCCTGGATTTATCATCCCGTTTCCACAAGGTGATATATTAAATAAGCTAGGAAGCGGTTCTAGATCCAGTGGTAATGAAAACGATCCCATTTCGTCACTCCAGCAAGAAGATAAGTCGTCTGTGCAAGCTGAAACCTAAAATGTACGATAATCTGTTATCACATTAATTTACCAACTATAAGATTTTCATGTCAATTATATATATTATAAGCGGGTTACACAAAGTAATATAGGTGTGTCTCTACACCCGTATTAAAAAAATATAATTTAATCAGAAGCTGACAAGGCCAATATCGCCTTGTCAACATTTAAAAATAATAATAATTTTATTTAATACAAAGAAAGGATTACAGCCTTTATGTAGGCTTCTCCTACACAATAAATACATCTTAGTATAGACTAACCAACAAAATAAAAGAAAAATTACAAAAACAATTTGGCACTATTTGGCATTACAAAACAAAGTAACAATTTGACACTAAATAGAACTCAACTACAATATATTACAAACTTAATTACTTAGTATGTTTTGTAAATTAATGAGGTATTTTTTATATAACTTTTAAACCTTACACTATTACTACATTTCAAGTACTTAGGAAAATTATTGTATTCTTTTATACCTTTAAATAAAATAGCATAAGCTAGGAGAATAGTGTGCACCGTCGATACATTAAGATCTTTAGTATGTCTAGTATCATTTATTACATTTTGAATGAAGGAAGTTATTTGGCATGAGTAAATTCTACTTAGTGAGAGTATATTATAATATTTATGAGTAAAGACGTTGTGTAGGATATCTCACAGGCAACGAGTATATACTTTTGATGGCCTTGTTCTGATGCACGTTTAATGGATTAAGATATTTTTGACGTGCTGAGTGCCATATTAAAAATATTGGATTTAAAAGTGAACATGAATGTATTACACTAATTGTAAGAAATAAGCAGGCACGGTATAGCTTAGTCGCTTCAAGATTCTTATAGATGTACGAATCTGTTTTTTTTGTCAAGATGATCTGACCACGATAAGTCTCATCCACAAAAAGTAAAGTATATTTTGTTTTTTGAATAGTTAAATTCTTAAATACTTTGTTTGGCCCTTCAATTGGCTTTTTACTTGATATGAACATGTAGCTTGACTCATCTATATTTAAAGGTAACTTGTGCGAACGTAACCATTCATATATCAAATTTAAATAGTTTTGACCTTTGATGGCTTTCTTCACAAAAGTCCCTTTAATTTATTTACTGTTTTTTTGGTTCCTTGGACATCTTTTTTTCTTTTTCAGTCTAGTACATGTAAAGTGCAACTTTTACAAAATCTTAGGCAATTTGGAGCGGGGTAGGCATTGCCAGCCTCTCTCTTTTTAGTAAGCGATTAAGCTAACTGAGAACGGTATTTCTTTGTGCAACCCGCTGTCCGTATTAGGAAATAACACATATTTTAAAAATTATCTGAAACATTAGTGCATTAAATAATGAAGCGCAAATTGATGTTCAGTTTTCCAGACTGCAGCTATACTCCAGAGATATGGAAAGGGTAATATATCCTGCTTCGACACTTTGGTGGGCCGCCAAGTTTGGATTATACAAATAAGTCCAAACTTCAAGGATTCAGTCCTTTGTTTACATTTTCTTTTGGAATTATTTCAATTTTAAACCTACTTTTCTTACCGGGATCTGGTACCAAAAATAAATTTATAATAGATATTAGTTATTGGCTTTATCATACAATAGTAAGTATCTTCTAAGCATACTTACTATTTTGAAAATCCCAAAAAGGCATTTAAGGTAGATACTATACTTAGCCTGTCTTATATTTACACTTATAACCCTCTATAATTTTCAATTTAGAACAATTATGAATTTATAACCCTTTCGTTGAGTTGCACAAAGATTTTAAACAAAAAAAACTAACCAGAATATTTTGAATATGACAAATAATGTTATAGACACACAAATAAACTTTTTGCAAACTTTCTTATAATAATTTGTATATGTTACCGGCCAAACCCGATTTCAGGATAAACTAGTTTGGCCTAGGCCAAACCAGTCTATCCTAATAACAATAGGATGAACTAGTTTGTCCTAGTCGAAACTAGTATGACCTGAAATAAATGTGAGGCTTTTAGGAAAAACTAGTTTATCCTAGTCTAAACTAGTTTGAACTGCGATTTTACTCTGCCCTCACACGTTCAATATTATTGTCAATATATTTTTTCCCTTATATTATTAATAAATTCATCAATACTTTAATTAATTTAATTAATTAATTAAAAACAGGCAACGTCTTTGCTTTGCCTTGTCGGGCGCGAGGATTTAGCAGTGTTACCAGATCTCCTGTTTAACAGAAGATATACTGTTTTCACTCTTAAACTACTGTTCTACTGTTTTCACCCTCAAATCTCCCGTTGAAATTTTTTTAATTCTTAGTACAGTAGATCTTTTTTTTACGAATAGAAAAATTCACTGGAGCCGCAGGCGAGACAATTCCATGAGTGAAAAATCGACTTTATGCACGTGTTTATAGATGTAGATTTATTTTAGACTTAAAAGAGTGTACCTAAAAGGCACACCCTACTTTGGTCAATGATTGTAAATGTTAAGATGTTATCAAGACTAGCAAAAGATCAAGCAAAATCAAGGGCAACTTGGAGAAATGTAGTTCTTATAATAAATAATATACGCAATTTACTTTAGGCACTAGTGCGAATTGGCATTTTTTGCGCTCTAGTGCGTAAAAAGAGCATCTGTACAATTTTTTTAGAGTTCAAACTAGTTTAGACTAGGATAAACTAGTTTTTCATAAAAGCCTCACATTTATTTCAGGACATACTAGTTTCGACTAGGACAAACTAGTTCATAATCCTATTGTTATTAGGATAGACTGATTTGGGCTAGGCCAAACTAGTTTATCCTGAAATCGGGTTTGGGCGGTCACATATACAAAGACAGGCGCATAACTACACCCCCCCCCCCCCCCCCCAGAATAAAAGAATAAAAAAGGCTGACTTTGTAAGCTCGCTACTCGCCTCACAAATATAGCAAAATAAATGTATTATGGTTGTCATCCTCCAACTTATTTGGCAACTTTACTCGTTGAACTTTGGGCATGTTTATTCAACAATGTACGAAATAATCTTGCCAAATATCACTCGACCATAATTTTTTTTTATTGGTTAAATTTTCAATTTTTCACTCAAACTTTTTTGGCAATACTCGTTGAACTTTGGGCTTGTTTATTCGAAACTTAAATCTAATCAGAATAAACATGTTCAAATTCAACTCGAAAAATTTCCAAAAAAAGTTTTCGTGACTGAAAAATCTAACCGATAAAAAAACGAGATCTTGTGATATTACTGTTGATTTGACCAAATTTGTTAAAATTAGGGGGCATTTCGCCTGCAGCGGGCTCTCCGCCGACCCGCATCTACACGAGCCGCCACTCAAGTCACAATAACAGGCCCACCCTAGGCCACCCCCAGGTTAGAGGGCTAGTTACGCCACTGTACAAAGTAAATAAAAAATATAATAAGGGAGTGTTTTAAGTATTAAATATTTTTTTTATAATAAATTATATCCTTAAAATAATATAATATTTTACAGAGCTGGTCAGTAATTGCCTCAAAAGTGCTTGCAAAAGTGCTTCGAGCACATTTAAAATACACTGCTTGGTAATTGGTAATTAAAACTCTTTATAAAATGTGCTTGGTAATTGGTAATTGAATTTCGTATTTCAAGCCTTGCAAGCACAAAATCTCTCCTTGGTAATTGGTAATTACAAGCACTTAGAATTTTCAAAGTGCTCGGTGCTTGATGCTGACAATTACTTTTTAAACGGCTTGGTGCTCGAAGCACTTTTTTCGAGTACTTTGCCCAACTTTGATATTTTGTACCTTTATTGCATTTTTAAAGTTTTTCATGTTTGTAAAGTATATTTAAATGGTACAACAAGGATTCCTCACTGGCTGCATAAAACTACTAACTAGTTTAACGAAGTCGTAACTACTCTCCAGAATAGACATTGTAAATAATGGGTTAAGAAAGAAAGCCCTATCTTCCTCCTTACATAGGAAGAGGAAGATAGGGCTTTCTTTCCTAACCCCTTATTTAGTAATTAGTTTCCTTTACCCAAGTAATAACTTTTGCAAAAAATGCGTTATAGACACCTAATAAAATTATTAATGATGACCTTTTAAACATATAAAGCAATAAAATACATTTTATTAATACCATTTATATCAATCGTTGCCAACCCAAATCTACTCACTCAGGTATTGGCGTAACTAATATGTTGTCTTGAGAGACAGAACGAACTCGCGACATGAATGCAGGATAAACAAAAAGCGCCGCAAACAAAAAGAACGATAAATAATCGCTTTTATTTTATAAGCATAGAAATAAAATGCAGCACTGTAACGTATTTCTTTTATATTATGTCAGTGCACTCAGGTTTACCTCCCAGGGTAAATTTTTCAATTTTTTTTACCTTTCCGTATAATATGCTATACCAAGTTTTAATCAGATAATATCATTTTCTCGAAAAATAGAGCTTTTTTTATAAGAAATATTTCTATGAGTGAGAAATAAATTTTCCACTTAATTTAATGGCAAATTTTAAAATGTCTACTAACCTGTTGTACTACAGCAGGAGCACTCCAATTACACTCAAACTGCAGCCCAAACTGGGGGTTGTTGGGTACGTAACTGGCATCCATGTCGGATGCGAAAAATTCTGGAGGGCTGGACCAATCCTGCGCACCTGAAAACATCAAAGTTTAATTATGTAGTTATTAGGTTTCCAAGATTCCCAGGAAGACTAGCACATCCGGTCTTTAAGGTGGTTTGTATACAAGTAGAGCACAGAAAAATAAAAAATAAAACTATTTTTTAGCTATTTTGTAGAAAAAAGACAGAAACAAAACTATGCTGTGCCCTCAAGTACTCAAGTAGGTTTTAAGACAATGTTAAAATTTTTAATTGTTTATAAGGTCTGATGATGCCAGTTTGAGGTGAAACATGTTACAACTAAAATAAACAGACCGAAAAATTTTGAGGCCGAGACTTTATGTCTTTGTTCTACAAAATATCAATTATCAGGTCTCTTTGAGTAAAAATGGACGAATTCTTCGTATTTTTTAGCTACACTAACATTACGAAGTTTGAGATGTCCTAAAAAAAAAGCGATATACTAAAACAAGAATGTTTTTGCTAATTATAGTTCTGGTTAATTTTTTTCTTAAGCAATACAAGAGACATTTTATTTAAAAAATTGGGCAGCCCCAACTGAATATTTCGACAGTGGCGGATTCAATATTTTGTTAGAGGAACCTTCCTACTCCCAAAAGTGGTTTCTTAAAAAATACTTACCCTTCATACGCCCTTCAATTATTAAGACTCAAAGTAAACAAAACAGTAAGGTAAGGTTCAGCCTCTGTAGTTCGATCCTTATTATTATTTTATTTTTAAAATGAAATATATTTTTCGAACCACGATCATCAGTCATGGGACACTCCCCCCAAAGGCTTACCCTAGGTTTCTTGCGTCATTGCCTGACCTACCGATTGGGAACTGTGTATCTTCTTCCGCACCCCACGAGATATCCGATCTCATCCTCTCTGGTTACCAGCGTGAATGGGGTAGATTGGGAGATGATACATTTTACATTCTTCCCTGAATTCTTAAACCTACAAAATTCGGATATACTGTGCGTATGCCCACTCCGAGGATCGAGCTTAGAACGCCACGGTTGAATGCCAATGACTCACCGCTGAGCCTGTATAATTATCACAAGGTGAGTTTCGTTCGACGGTCAGGTCATAATAAAAAAATCATATAATATGTCACAGTAGTTTGCTTTGAAGGTTGGAGACAATGATGTTTCTTGAATGATAGAAGAGTTTTGGACTTGCATTGGTAAGTATCTCCAGTTGAAACGTTGTCATGTAAAACAAATAAAGTCAATGCAAGTCCAAAACTCTTCTATCATTCAAGTAGTTTGCTAGCTTCACATCATATATCCAATTTCTCCATAAACCAATGAGACCGTTAGGATTTATTGTTGTTTTGGTACATATAACTAGTAATTATTGATCATATTAAAGATGATTTTTTTTTATTGTAGCAGGGATTGGCGAAAGAGTCAGTATAGTTAGGCCTAATAGGCCCATTGTATCTCCTATTATCCGGGTAATGTCGGCCAGACAGGACCTAGAGCTTAGCGTGGGATCCTTTTTACTTTCCCAGAGGTCCATGATGCCCATCTCGGTCTAGATATTAGAAATAACTAGTTCCGAGTAACTTTCTTATTAAGCCTATGCCCTCTCCGAGGATCGAACCCGGACCGCCACGGTTAAACGCCAGTAACTCAGCCACTGAGCTACTAACCGCACATTATGTATAGATATATTCTTGTTTATAGTTTTTGTTGCCACCGTTTACGTACAATATAATATGTTGTTATATTTTCAAAAGCATAGTTGATTGTCAATAAGATAATATAAAGAGTTGGTGAGTTTGTTCAGTCGCTAACACTATTTTTTTTTTATAGTTGCACCTTACCTGGGTATAACTGATTCTAAAGGTAAACTGAAAATTTTTAAGTAGACTTTGTGAAACTTTTCTACAGCTAAATTGTGTATTTTATTTCCGGTTGAAATGTCTCTATTGTAACCGAGATTTTCGGATTCCGCCGTATCAAATTATCTGAGAAACCATCGTTTGACTAATTGTTATATATACAATGCCTCTGTTATAAAAACGAAGTGTCTTATAGAATTTGGCATAGTTAATAGTTATTCCCTGGTAAGAGGTATCGCAATGGAAGGAAGAAGGTAATTTTTTTGTCTTGTATTTTATGTAGGTAATTCAACATTATTTATAAGATTTACAAGAATCTCTATATCTTACTTTCAAATATACAAACATAGCTATTTTCAAATAGAATGGTTGGTTCATGGTTGGAAACATAGGAAAACACATGCAAGTTTTATACTGTCGAAATATTTGCTCCCCTGTTGACTTTAGATCGGAGTTTTAGGAAGACTCTTTTAGGATATCTGTGTGATGAGTGCGCATGCGGAGTTTGAACAATTTTAGACAATCCAATCTTAACTTATTTGATTAGGATTGCGGTTGGTTTTTCATTGGAATTTAATAGGTGATGCTGCGGACACCAGCATTAATTGGACTTGTCAACCTGTGATTTGTCATTGTAAAATGTAATTTGAAAATATTAGATTTTTTGCTAGTAATACTTTTTTAGGTAATTATTATGAGTTACACAATAGAAGAAAATGTCACTATGATAAAATGATACTATGTGGGGAAAAAGTTAAGTATTGTATTTGATAAGTTTTCCCTTTATTTCCCTGATAGACCCATTCCTACAAAGTCGGCAATACAATAAGTTATTACTAAGTTAATGAAAAACTGCAAATGCACACCACAGACTCATGAGAGAGCTGAAGAAAACAATGACAGAGATCTTAATATTTTACTTCACGTCGAAGAAAATAAAAATAGCAGCACTAGAACTTTCGGGCAAGGGGAAGAAAAACATTACATCGTAGTACTGTTAACTTTGAAGAAGCGTAAATATCATTAATTGAATAGATTCTGCAGTTACTAGGTGGAAGTCCATGATTTAAAATATGAAGAAAACACTGATAGTGTTTTATTTGAAAAACACTATTAAAATAGTGTCCACACCGTTACCTATCAAAGCCATCATGGAACTATTAGAATGTTGCCTGGATAATTCTTACTTCCAGGAAAAAGATAGGATTTTCAGCCAAGTGGACGGACTACCGATGGGCTCATCTCTCTCAATAATAATTGCCAACATTTACATGGAATGGTTTGAATCCGAAGCAATAAGACAAGCAAAAAAGAAACCAAAAACTCGATGAACGTGATAGTTCAGTGTACAGGAAACCTACGCATACAGGTCAATATCTGAATTACACTTCAAATCACTTAAACAGCACAAAACATGGCATAGTAAGAACGCTTGTGGATAGAGCAATTACCATCTGTAATTCAAATGAAGCCCTCAAACAGGAAACTAACTAGATTAAGACTGACCTCAACAGAAATAGCTACCCCGGGCATCTAGTTGATAAACTATTGGAAAATCGCAAGAATCGGCCATATACACAAAAGAAGGAAATAGAGTCACAATCAACACTCAACATTCCGTATGTCAAAGGAGTATCTGAGAGAATTAGAAGACTAGGACAACGATATAACATCAATACGGTATTCAGCTCGAAAGACACTTTAAGAAGCCACCTGACGAAGAAGAAACCAACAAGTCAAAAAGACAGGAAAACTGTGTCTACCAGATCCCCTGCGAATGTGGCCGATCCTACATTGGTGAGACTCTAAGGCCACTTGAAACTAGGGTCAAGGAACACAGAAACAACACGCTTAAAGGAGAAACCGAAAAATCAGGTGCAGCTGACCATGCCTGGACACACGGTCATCACATCAAGTGGACAGATGCTCGAATCCTGCATAAAGAACCACATTGGAGGAAGAGGAAGTTCAAGGAAGCTGCTACAATATACCAGAACCCAGATTGTTTTAGTAAGCCCTCACTAGATATAAGACACCTGGAAAGTCTGGTTAAGTAGATGTAAACTTAAAATACCGCATACGAACTAAACCCATGACTGCACCCATCTCAGTCATGCTCCAGTGCATCTAGCTAGTATAAATAGAGCTGTAGTTACTTTACTTATTAAGTATTCACCTGAAGACGACTGGATATACTTACCAGTTAAAACGTTTGTGATGTAAAACAAATAAAGACAATGCAAGTCCAAAATTCTTCTATCATTCAATAAATATCATTCATATGAGTATCAAATCCATCAAGAATTGCTAGAAGGGGATGAAGAGCGAAGTTCACTTTTTTGTTTTGAAATGAGGGAGCAAGCTAACAACAAGAGATATTTTTTAAATAATATTTGCTTCTCAGGCGAATGCAGATTTACATTAATTAATCAGCCGAATATACGAAATTATCGGTACTAAAACGTACAAAATAAACATTGTGTTGCATGCACTCGAACCCAATACCCTCAGAAAGTAAATGTTTGGGCAGGAATTTTTCGACACTGCATCATTGGACCATTTTTTATTGACGGAAGTCTTACGGGTCCAACATATTTAGATCTCCTTCAAAATAAAATTGATCCCGCACTGGAGGAAGTCTCTAATGAAAATCAGGCAATTTTGTTCCAAATAGATGGTTGCTTGGTTCACAATTCGCTTGTGGTACGCGAATATCTAAATATTGCCTGTAATGAGCACGTTGTCGGTCCAAACTCAACAATTAATTGGCCAGCTCCTCACCAAATAACTTATTCCTCTGGGGGCATTAAAAAAATGCCCTTTATAAGAGTTTTAGGTTTGAAAATTTATAGCAGTTAAAAAATTAAATTTTAATGCAAAAGAATAGCCCAGTACCAACCCCCTAATGTTCTTAGAGAATTATACGATCGTTTAGGTTATTATTTAGCAGCAAATGACGGTTGCAACATTTAATTAAGAATTAACAATATTCCAAACGAGTGTACAGTTTTCTTAAAATAAAATTATTAGGTTTTTTTATAAACAATTGTTTATTTTTAAACATGCTTTTATTTTCTTCCCCTTTTAGCAGTTCTTGTTAATTTTAATACTATTATCAGTGGCGTAGTCAGGTGGGGGCGCAGGGGGCATGTGCCCTCCCTCCCCCTTGCGCTTGGCGCCCCCTTTGCCGTTTTGGTCCCGCACATAATAAACCTTATTATTTAGTCTATTTCGTTGGCGCCTTTTTTTTTAAAGGTACATTAAAGAGAACGATCATAACCTTTTTAGTTTAGACAAGAGAGGAGTTTCGTTATAGAGAGGTGGCGGCGACCTTTTTTTTTATTTAGAAGTCACTGTGTGTGTGCGCCCACCCCTCTTAAGAATTCTGGCGCCGCCACAGTAAAGCGCCCTATGATATGCTTGCCTCCTCCGACCTCAAAGGCTGGCTATGCCACTGTATTTAATAGGTTTTATTGTAAGATCTGTTTTGAAAATAATGTTCGTTTTATTTGAAAGTTAAATCCCGTGTAAAATGCATCTGGTAAAGATTTTTAGAAAGCCTACCGTTTGAAAATTATATTTGACAATGACAAATTACAGGTTGACAAGTCCAATCAATGTTGGGGTCCACAGGATCACCTGTTGAATGCAATAAAAAACCACTCGCAATCCTATTTAAATAAGTTAATGTGGTCCAAAATTGTTTAAACTTCGCATGCGCACTGACCACACAGAGACCCTGAAAAAGTATCCCTACAACCCCGCTCTAAAGTTAACAGGGAAGCAAATATTTGGACAGTCTAGAACTTTCATGAGATGTCTTATGTTTCCAACCACGATGCATCTAAATGCTTTTAAATAATACAAACTAATGAATTACCATCAATAATATATTTAATATTAACATTAACATTATTTCATTTATTCAAATTATAATAAATAAACAACCTTTTATGGGAATAAACCAGCTTTTAAATAAATTTATTATTCTTAATTTAGAAAATATTTTCTGAAATACAAAAAAAGCACATTATTACGTTGTTTCGGTCCATTTACTTCTGCGCTTCCGTTGCCATAGAAACCAATTGAAATCAATTCTAAATACCGCCCAGATATGGCTTCCTATTCCGGCCAATATTGGTTAAAGTGAAATATTTTCAGGAAACCATTTTAAAGCTTCCCTTTATAGTGCTTTCAAATCTCGAGTGTATTTTGTTTTTGAAACAAAGTAACATTGCGAATTTATATAGTACGATATGTATCATAACTTTACAAAATGCAGTTACTAGTAGTAGAAGTTTGGTGTCCGTAATAGTAATATTAATAATAAAAAATAATAAATACTTAATTTTTCGAAAGCTATTGAAAATAAAGGTCAAGGATGAGGATAAGGTACTTTTGGAAAGGCAACTGAATAGTATTTCAAACGATATATTATTCAACCCCCCTTCCTATTTATGATTTTAGGGGTTGATTCCATCCATGCTAGAGGGCTAATAAAAATTAATTGAAAGCCAGCTTGAAAAATCTTCCCCTTGGAAATAAAGTTGACTTGATTTTGCAGATTTCCATATTTTGTAGAAGTTCTGAAATATTAAGGCTGGTACGTTTTTAAATGGACACACTACACTTATACAAACTACTCAATAACAGATCACACTTATCACCATAAAACAATATACAACCAAAAACCAATGGCGTATTTAACTTTTTGTCGTGTGGGCCGCAGGAGAAATTTTATTATCAAAATTATCAGAAATGCAGCTGAAAATTTTTAATGTAATTATGAAAGATTTTGGGTTCTTTTGGCCCTTCATAGGAGAAGGGTAATTACGAAACCCAACCAGGAAACTCTATAACTATCACGAAACATCACAGCAACAAGTCACAGCGATAACCCTACATAACAGACCCATTTACTTTCAGGATCGCTTGTAAGAAAAAATCAATTTCCAATGTTCACATCTAGATCACGTGAAAACATACTCCTTCCACAAAATTTCAAGCCATCAGGCAAAATACTTCTTTGTGACTGAAGTAAATCAAGCTGTTTTTTTTGCTCACTTTTCCAGTAAACTACCAGTAAAATTAAAACAGTAACCTAGCAAATACTTTTTTTACTACTAACCTGAGAAATAATACATTATGATATTAGAAGAATAAGAGATACTTTATGTGCTGAGCGTGGAAAGTGCCATCCATGCGAAGCACATAAGCACATTAACTTGGCTCGAAAGCGCCGATTATCAAACGCGTGTTGAAAGAAAATATTTCAACTCTAGAGTGGAAATACAAGGCACACTATTTCATTTAAGTATTATGGTGCCAATTTGACAGACCACACCTATTTATTAAAAAGAATAAATTTTAGAAAGCAGTTTATTGTCTTATTTATCATGTATTTGTCGATTGATTTCGAATTAGAGTGTGAAAATACGCCATCTGAAATTATAAAAAAGTTAAGAATATACTAGAAAATCTATTACCAGTCAAAACAAGCCCCGCTGAAGAAAATGTCATATATTAAACATAAAATTTTTATGTGTTGCCATAGCGTAGAGACTAAAGCTATGGCCTACAGATCGAAAGGTCACAGGTTCAAATCCCATCAGGAGTATTTGGCTTTTTTTTATAAAAACATTAAATAATTTATAGAATTAGGTATTTTGAATTAAAATCTTCCTTGTTGGATGAATTTTTCAAATTTATATTTAATTCATCTTTCCTTGATTAAATTTTAAAAATTCATCCAACAAGGAAGATTTCAATTTAAAATACCTAATTCTATAAATTATTTAATGTTTTTTATAAAAAAAAGTCATATACTCCTGATGGGATTTGAACCTGTGACCTTTCGATCTATAGACCATAGCCCTAGTCACTACGCTATGGTTACCAATAAAAATTCTTTGTTAATATAATATATGACATTTTCTTCAGCGCGGCTTGTTTTGAATGGTAATAGATTTTTCAGTATATTATTAATATTTTTTATAATTTCAGATGGCGTATTTTCACACTCTAATTCGAAATCACTCGAAAAATACATGACAAATAAGTTAAACACTAAACTACTTTCTAAAATTTGTTATTTTTAATAAATAGGGGTGGTCCGTCAAATTGGCATCATATGTTTAAATTATTAATAGTGTGCCTTGTATTTCCACTCTAGAGTTGAAATATTTTCATTCAACACGCGTGTGATATTCGGCGCTTTCGAGCCAAGTTAACCGTGTTTTTTTTCTCATTTTCATAGGTGGTCGTAGGAAAAATAGTGTACATTCCTGGTGTGAAAGTGATTATTCTAAAACTCGGAGAATTTCCGCACTCGGCTGACACCTCGTGCTAAATATCTCCTCTTTTGAAAAGTATCACTTTCATCACTTGTTATGTAATATACTATTTTAATGAAGATTGAATTTTAACTTATTTCACTGTATATTCCCTTTTTGGTATCGTTATCATGGATACCTACTTGTTTGGCATCTATCAAAACAAATATTTCAAATAATGTATTTATACGCCTAGGAGTATAAGTATACTACATATAAATGACATTTAATGTCATTGAGAAACGTCACATAAGTTACCACTTTTATGACGTTTGAAGAAAACCCCTATTATTGGAATGAGGAATTATTAATGTTGATTATCATGATGATTTACCTAGGTTAATAACGAGAATTTTTTATCTTTCTAAAGAAATTGCCTGTAACTTTGGCGATTTAACGAAGTGAATATAAAAAAAAAACAAATTATCAAAAACTATGAGAATCATTTAAAGTAATAGTTGATTGTACAGTTATTACAAGTCAAAATGTATATCCACTATTAATAGAATTACCATTATTTATTATAGGTAAATTTACTTCAGTATTATGAATATTTTCGTTAATTTGTGAACGTTCATTAATACTTGGTACTAAGTCATCAGTCTGTAAGTTTCAGACCATTTTGACATGCGAAAGAAGTGGAAGGTATACCTAAATTTTCGTTGGATAAAATGGGTTTTTGTACTAGTTTGGCTATTCTCTTCTTGTCCACTATGGATTCCTCAATAAATCCTTTAGCTTGTTAGGTAAAAATAAGTACATTTTGGTAAAGTTACCAAATATATTGTCTATGATGTTTACGATATAAAATAATCAGTTTTCTAATATCAATTGGCCGGTTAGCCAAGTATCTTTTAACGACGTTAATCCATTGCGGTTCGATAATAATAAATCTTCTTAATGATCTATTTTTTGAGTAGGAATACTTGTCACAATAATCCCGTCTCGGATGTCCACATCATCAAGAACCATATTGCAAAAGTTCATCTATTCTGCAAGCACCGGCTATGCCAATTATCACAATAGCCTATAATTTAGAGCTTATTAAAGCAGGACAAGAAATGGATATGATAAAATCCCTACCTTCTTTGATAAAAAATTCATCAATAATTTCTTCTTTTGAGAATACACGTGGTTTTTTTAGTTTATAGGCGACATTTTTCTTTTTCAAAAATGCTACTATTTTAAAATACTTTGAAATATCGATATTTTATTTTAGTAAAAAAGTTGGATTTCAACATTAAGTAGTTTGCCCAAAACGTTGATACCTTATAGTGTTCCGATTTTTTCTTCACACTACACACACTATTTCTTTAATTGAGTGTATGCCCGAACGAATTTTGGACGACGTCCAAAACGCCAAGAACTCGAAAGAACTTACGACAATAATATCTGAAGCTGTTAAGAGAGTTAAGAGCTGGTGTAGTGTTAAACTCTCAAAACTAACTTACCTACTAAACTATAACTGTGTTATTGATATGTGCCTAAATAATATGTTAGTATCTAACTGTACAGATGTAAAGTTGATCAAATTTCATTTACGCAAGAGCCACAATCAAGCAAGGAAAAAACTTAAACGTTGGCGGATTAGTACTCACGGACTTGCGCAAGAAAGCCAAATACCTCACATGACCAAAATTTAATAACAGCTTAGTGAACAGATTCACTAAGCATAAATATCCAATCCCCCCTCATATTTTACCCACCTTATTTACCAATTCTAGAGGAGGTAATTCAGAACTTAAAAACAATAAAGCACCCGAGAAGGATGAAATCTCAAACATTTTAATTAAAAACATGCCGAGAAGATCTGTCATACAACTACTCTACATCGTAAATATGGTCTTTCTTTTGCAACATATTCCTAGTCAGTAGAAGGGGGCAATCATAGCGCCTATACTGAAAAGGGGAAAACAGCCAAATAGACCAGACTCCTACAGGCCGATTGTTCTTCTGAGCAGTCTCGGAAAGGTTGCAGAGAAGATTATACACATAATACTCAAAAAGAGAAAGTTGGACCGAAAAATACCGGAGGAGGAATTCGGCTTCAGGGAAAACAGAGGCGCAGTATTGCTAGTTGCGCACGTCGCAGCAGGCGATGGAGAAAATAGGAAGAGAGCAATGCACTATGCTCCTGGCTCTGGACATACGAAAAGCCTTCGATAGTGTCTGATGGTTTAACGGACTCCTCTACAAACTCCATCGCAGCACACGAATTCCCACTATACATCATAACACTCATACATTTTTCCACAAATTGCAGGTCTTTAAGGGTAAAGGTAGACAAAGATTTATCCTCCCCTGTAAAGCTACACGCACGGCTGCAGCAGAGAACCATATTAGCTGCATAGCTTTTCTATCTTTATACGGCAGATATTCCATCTTTTCCAAACCTGGCTATATTTGTGGACGACGTTCTACTGTATGCCAGTTTGTATTTCGCAAATGTAGCCAGGCAACACTTAATCAACTACCTCAACATCCTCCTCCCTTGGTATGAGTGATGGAAACTAGAAATTCATGAGGAAAAATATGAGTTTTGACTAATAAAACCGCATAAACCAGCATATTAGAATGAATAACAAAGAAATCGTGTTAACAAATAAGACGACTGTTCTTCTTACCACATATTACTAACGTAATAACAAAATACTACGCAGCAACAAAGATATTGCAACAACTACTAAATTACAGATCTTTTTTTTTCACCAACGAACACACTGACAATCTACACATCTATAGAGTAGGACTAATGTAGTTTCTCCACGACCATTACTGAATGCAATAATTCCAAAATCATTTTTGATAATAGAATGTAAAAATTCTCGCTCTTGAGTTGAAATATTTATTCTGAAACACTTGCTTCTTATGCGTTTTGCGTGTATTTTCATTCCATAACAAGATACGGAATGAATATTCTGTAATTGATCTGAACGACATAGGTTGCCATGAATTTCGAAACTGTCAATGTCAGCAGACAAATTTTAGTGCAAGTCAAAATATGAGTGAAAAATCGGATGAATCAGATATGGAACTGGATAATTCTCCACCTGAAATTACAAATATTGCGAATAGTATTTTTGGTCGTGGAGAAAATATAGTCTGCTACTCGGTTAGAATGAAAATTCGATACTCGTGGTTCCACTAGGATTAAATTTTCATTCCAGCCTCGTTACAGAATCTACTATTTTTATACTAGGTACTATAATAGTTATTTATGTATCAAGGGTACTAAGTAGATGATTATGCCCTGAGGATGACATTGTTACAAAGCCGAGGGCCTTTGGCCCAAGGGTTCGTAAGTCGCCCGAGGGTATGTATCTATTAGTATCCGTGGTACATACAAGCTTTTATGTCATACCAGTTCCTTTTAAATAATAAATATAATATATATACGTAAATTTATATTTTGTTAATAAAAAATAAGTTAATCGAAAACTGTTTTTGCGTCTTAATGCCCGCACGGGCCATAATTTGTACTTTATGCCCGCACGAGCATAAAGTAATCCATTATGTAGATGGTATCTATGGTATAAAAACACAATAATGTACTGATATGACATAAAATAAATGAATGTATTTATTATTTATAAAAATAAATTTAATTAAGATTTTTAATATTTCAAATCTGTATTTGATCATAAAAATTGGACGCCTAAGAACGAGAGAGAGAGAAGAATGATAAATTTTTATATAAAATTTTCATATTTCTTAAATTTCAATTTTTTTAACTAATTATTATATTAAAAAATGTATAATTAAAAAGTTTCTTACCCCGCGGATACATCAAGCTGGACTGACTTAAAATTAGTTCGAAACAAAAATTTAAAACTAATAAAACAATTTTATTTGACGTTGTTAATAACATGTATAATAATATTTTTATTATAATATAAAAATTATTTGGTTACTTCTTTTTCTTTCCTTTCTTATCATCTTTACCCTTGCCCTTTTTCTTTTTGCCATAAGGTCCCAATTTATTTCTTACCATAATTCCTCTCCACCAGGATTGAATTATAGTAGCAGCTTTCAATGCTTTTAGTAGTTGCTTTTCTTTTTCTTCTTTTATTCTTTGGTACTCCAACCAGTCATTTATTGCTGCGACACGTTTCTCATATTTCTCTGTTAAAATTTTCCTTTCTTCTGTGATTTTTTCCAACTCTGTTTTTAGATTAACTATATCTCCCTCTCTTTGTTCTAAATCTTCATCATATCTTTTCATCCAGTACTGAATTGCATCCAGATCATCACTTTTACTTTCTTCTAAGTATGCTATAAGTTCGGTATGGCAACGTTCTTCAACATTAATTTTTTCATTCATATCTTTTATTATTGACGTGTAGTGATTTTCCTTTTCTTTACATTTTATTTCATTTTGCTCGACTCTAGCTTTTTCCCACTGATCGAAATATGCAACTTCATGTTGACCATAAATATAAATATCTTCGCCTTCAAATCTTAATTTTTGAATTTTAGTATCGGTCTCTTCAATTGTGCGAATATTTTCCAGTCTCTCTTCTTCGTACAAATTTTTCAGATCTTCAATAACATTTTCCTTTTCTTCTTCATCTCGAAGTAACTGTTCTTCTTCACTATGCATTTGATTAATAATTTTCACGGCGTCTTGTAATACCTTATATTTTCCATATTTTTTAATCTCTTGACACGTATATTTAAAAATTACATAAAATTTATTTATATCTTTGGCTACTTTATCAAAACTGTCATCTGTCGAGTTAATTCTACATTCTGCATGATTTTCTTGTCCCATATACCTATCTTCTATGCTTAGATAGGTAATTGGTCTATTAGGATTAGGTCCTAAGTCATTTTGAAGATTGATACTTCTTAAAATACTTAATTCATTCCTGCATTCGTTAAGAACACATATGATTAAATTCCGTGTGAACTCTGAAATTTTGTCACCACATGCTATCTCAGATTTTGTTATAGAAAATAGTGATTCTGAAATTTGAAATTGTGAAGAATGAGTAACTAGGGCCGAACTTGCTTTCTCAGATATAGAAAATTCTTCATCTGACTCAAACATTATCGAGAAATATTAATAAGTCACTGTCAAGTCAGGTTAAAAGTGCGCAGCCAAAAAAATTATTGACCTTCTCAAATGTGCTGGTTTGTTTATACGAGCTCCAAAATTATCTTATTTGAAGAAATAGTCCGGTCAAATTAGACCAAAAAATGAGAGTGAAGGTACATAAATTTACAACAAGCTGAAAATCAGTAAAAATGTTCAAAATACAATTATAAATAAAATTAGTAAGTTCCCCATCATTATGGAAAAAATGTGACTCGAGGTCAAAGGTCAAAAAAATGAGTTTTTCGCGATTTTTAGCAAAACGGCAAGTTTTATTATAAAAATGCTCCAGACAAAAATTGTAGATCATAAACTTATCTTTAAAAAATGTATTACTTACTATATTATATACTTTTTTTCCTACGAGCCACCGTTTCTGAGATATAACGATTCAAAAAGCTGTAAAAGTTGTAATCGTCATAATATGCACACGTTTCCATGCTACCTATGAGGTAGTGTACTTAGCACGTTTTTTTAACATGGTTTTCCCAGTAGGCCTACTCTAGTAAAACGGAATTTTTTGGAGTAACAATTTGAATAATACCCATTATGTGGAGCGTGTTATTGCCATCTAAAGTATTAACATTCATATCAGCATTGTCTGCTACGTATTGAATAAGTGTGCGTAGGTGTGGTAGGACATGAGGAGGACGATGAAAAACTGCTGCTGCCTCGTACATTAATGTATCATTATAAGATGCACATAAACCAAAAGACGAAAAGATTTGTATAAGACATTTAGATCCGAACCTTCAATAAAAAAAAACGGCGAGGCCTAAATGAAATTTAGACTTAAAGAACTTGGCCGAACAGCAGTCATGATAATATGACAAATATTTGTGCATATTAATTTTAAATTATCTAAATTTAATCGTTTATGCTTTAAAATTACTCGTTCCACAAAATGTGTTACAACGATTTTGCGATTTCAATATTTAAATCTTCAAACATGCGACTTGGTGGTGGGTAGTTAGAATTATCAAACACTGCGGTTTGAATATCTTCGCAAATAATAGCTGCAGCTGCGTCTAGGACTCTGAAACGTTATTTTTTTTATTCATTTTCTTTTTTTCGTACCAGGCTTGATTCAAAATATCATGATGATTATCTACTAAGCATATGAATGTTGATGTTCCCGATTTCTCAGTAATGACAAGTTTATCGCCATACTTCAGTTTTAGTCGTAGCTTAATCGTTCTGTAATCTAAAGTTGTAGTTTTGCAAACATTTTTAAACTCATTTAAAGTGAACTGACAGTCATCGCTATTTTCAATGTAAGTAAATATTTCCTCCATTGCCAGATCCGTAGCTTCGTCTTTAGGACGACCGACTTTAGCTCCAGTGGAAGGTTTTAAGAAAGAAACATAGCAATCATGATGATACTTAGCTTCAGAAGCAACTAAATCATGTTCAATTGAGCAAGAACAGCTTTTGCTGTAGCATCCTCACGAGTCCGAGCTACTTCTAGAAGAACAACTTTTACAACTTTTTGAATCGTTATATCTCAGAAACGGTGGCTCGTAGGAAAAAATTTAATAATACATTTTTTATAGATAATTTTATGATCTTATGATCTACAATTTCTGTCTGAGGTATTTTTATGATAAAGCTTACCGTTTTGCTAAAAATCGCGAAAAACTCATTTTTTTGACCTTTGACCTCGAGTCAATTTTATTCCATACACGGGAATGATGGGGAACTTACAAATTTTATTTATAATTGTATTTTTACTGATTTTCAACTTGTTATAAATTTATGTCGAATGTCTAATTTGACCGGACTAAAAATATAAGTTCCAAAAAAGATTTAATCATTTAAACAACTTGCACATTTGAATTTAATTTCTTTTTACGTTTTGTAAACTTATGAAATCAAAATTATATTACGATGTTTTCTTTCTATGTAAAGATATCATTAAAGTTCGTCTCAGAAATAAAATCAAACTTTTTCGACACACCATTTTCCTTCAAATGACTTAAAAACATAAACACCTTACAACAAGGGCGGATTTACGGAAGGGCTGGTTAATAGGGTAATCACTCTCCATGAATGACTAAAGGTGCCCAAAATCTTAATCATTCCTAATTGCATTAAAAATGTTCGCCTGCGGCATTATTTTTATCTGGACCTTATCCCTTGTTGCCATTACTATAGCAATACGAATATGTTATGGTTATATTTTTTTTCTACGACCATCTATGAAAATGAGAAAAAAAGCACGGTTAATTTGATTAGAAAGCGCCGTATTTCAGACTTAGAGTGTGACGCTATCTAAAATTATAAGTTAATAATATACTGGAAAATCTATTACCAGAAAAAAACAAATCGCGCTGAAGAGAGTGTCATGTATGAAACAACAAATCTTTATTGGCAGCGATAGCGTAAAGAATAGAGCTCTAGCCTACATATCGCAAGGTCACAGGTTCAAATCCCATCAGGAGTATTTGACTTTTTTTTATAAAAGCATTAAATAATTTTTACAATTATTTTGAATCAAAATCTTCCTTGTTGGGGGGATTTTTTAAATTTATGTTTAATGCATATTTCCTTGATTAAATTTAAAATTTTTCATTCTGGTTAATCTAGAAGTCAATCCAGGATTAGTTCTTCCTATCATAATATATAAAATATGAAAAAATAAAAAAGTTAAACTACAAATAAAGGAAAAGCCTATGAAACCAGAGATATTAAGCGGAACATAATCCTAAGTATGCTAATTTCAACACTAGTGTTGATATTTGTTTTTATACAGACGTGTGGAAAACCCAATTTTCCGCACGGATATCAGTGCGGAAATAGTATATTACATAACAAGTGATGAAAGTGATACTTTTCAAACGAGGAGATATTTAGCACGAGGCGTCAGCCGAGTGCGGAAATTCTCGGAGTTTTAGAATAATCACTTTCACACGAGTAATGTACACTATTTTTCCTACGACCACAAAGAATTATTAAAAAAGCCTTTGATTTGTAAAAAAAAAATATTTCAACTCTAGAGTTAAAATTGGCATACCTAGGATTATGTTCCACTTAATATCTGGTTTCATATAGTTTGTCAATAGGCTTTTCCTTTATTTGTAGTTTAACATTTTCATTTTTTCATATTTCAAATATCATAGGAAGACCTAATCCTGGATTGACTTCTAGATTAACCAGAATGAAAAATTTTAAATTTCAAGAAAAGATGCATCAAACATAAATTTAAAAAATCCACCCAACAAGAAAGATTTCAATTCAAAATAATTCTATAAATTATTTAATTTTTTATAAAAAAAAGTCAAATACTCCTGATGGGATTTGAACCTGTGACCTCCCGTTCTGTAGACAAGAGCTTTAGTGTTTACGCTATAGCGTCCATGGCTACCAGTTAACATTATTTGTTGTTTAAATATATGACATTTTCTTCAGCGCGACTCGTTTTTTCTTTTATTAACATTTTTTATAATTTCACATGGCGTATTTTCACACTCTAATTCTAAATCACTCGACAAATACATGAAAAATAAGTTAAAACACTTTACAATTACTGATTTCCAAAATTTGTTCTTTTTAATAAATAGGGGTGGTCTGTCAAATTGACATCATATGTTTAAATTAAATAGTGTGCCTTGTATTACCACTCTAGAGTTGAAATATTTTCTTTCAACAAGCGTGTGATATTCGGCGTTTTCGAGCCAGGTTAACCGTCCTTTTTTTCTCTTTTTCATAGGTGGTCGTAGGAAAATTGATTTTTCTACACTAGTGCGGAAAAATTATAACTGTCACTTTTCGATTACCTAACAGTTTGCTATAACTTAATGTAGTTATTAATTTTTTTCTCAGAATTAGTTACTGTTACATAATATGTATGTGATTATTATAGTTAATTAAAAATTATTAAATTTCTTTGAAATATGTGTTACTTATTTCCCCATGTCTGTAGAAAAACTATTGTACCTGACACTTGCCGAAAATGTTTTCCCTGCACTCGGCTGCTTCACCGAACTCCGCTACGCGTCGTTCGTTGAACGGCAGACTCGTACAGAAAAATTCATTTTCCGCACTTGTTAGGTAAATAGCTATTTCAACACTAGTGTTGAAATATTTTTTACACAAATCAAAGGCTTTTTTAATAATTCTTTGTGGTCATAGGAAAAATAGTGTACACTACTCGTGTGAAAGTGATTATTCTAAAACTCGAAGAATTTCCGCACTCGGCTGCCGCCTCGTGCTAAATATCTCCTCGTTTGAAAAGTATCACTTTCATCACTTGTTATGTAATATACTATTATATGTGTCTGGATTTTATTTTAAACACATGAAGAACCTTCCTTTTTTGCCAAAACTTTATATTGAAAATCAATCTACAGCCCTAATAATTGCTTCTAAACACTGCTTCCAGAAGGTTTGTTCACAAATTTTTATTTTTTCTCCAAAACTACACCACATAATCAGCACTCCATTTTATTATTCAACTGGTCTATCTTTTTCTTAAATATTTTTTAGCAACACACATTTCACAATCGAAGGGGTTAGAAGCAAAAAATCCTAAGTAACAAAATGTTTATTTTAAAAAATTTCGCCAGCTCTTAACTATCACCTACAATTACTTTGCTTTATAGGTTATTTTATATTACTATGACCAGATCGTCTGCTTAACCTACTGATGCCATCTTAATAATAGCGTATTTTGTCAAACACTGTTAACGCCACCTCTGGTTATATACTAACTACATCGTTGTTTATGGGAAAAAAGCTGGGCACAGGACGTCTCCCGGATATTAAAAACGATACACAGAGTATAGCATGTATACAATTACGTATAAAGTATAATTTTCTAGAATATGATTCAATGGAATAAGGACTTTGCAACCATATTAAAATTTTTGAAGTGAACGCAACGTTGCCAAGTAATTAATTTTTTTCCGAAATTTTAGTATTTTTAAGGGTATCGTTAAAAAATCATAGTAACCTGTGGATTAACCCTGGGCAAATATAATTTACATTGTGGGTACTTAAGGGTACAATATATTAATCTACAATAATGTTTTTTTAATCTCTTATACAGAGCGTTTATTATAAGTTGGAAACTCGATAGTTTTAAAAATGCTTTATTTTAATTTTTTTAAATGGGACCCCCCTATTTTTTTAGACAAAAGGATTTATCTTTCGAAACCCTTAATTTTTTGTTTAACATGTCTTATGTCTAAATATCATAGTTTTTGAAATATTTTAGGATTTGTCTTAAATCAGGGTAAAAAAGGAAAGTTCTAATTAAACAGTTTATTCAAGATTGCTTTGGAAGAAAAAATAAATAATTTTCTTTGTCACAGCTGTCATTGCAAAATTATTTAGCTAACATTTTGTGCTTTATTACTGTTTAAATTTTAGTTTCCTGAACTAACTTTATCGAAATAAAAAAATATGAGTTATGAATAAAGTTAGTTCAGAAAACTAAAATTTAAACAGTAATAAAGCACAAAATGTTAGCGAAATAATTTTTTAATGACAGCTGTGACAAAAAAAACGTTGCATTTCACTTCAAAAATTTTAATATGGTTGCGAAGTCCTTATTCCATTAAATGATATTCTAGAAAATTATACTGGGTATCCTATTTAATTTTCTTTTTTATTATTCAGTACTACTTTTTAGGACCCCCCTGTAGATTATAAAATATTTTAAGATTACGCATCCTAAAAACTCTTTAACTTTGTATGACACTTTTTTCCCTATCTTTGAGAGTTTAGGTGCTATCTCAGACAGACACCTTACTGACACCCTGTATATGTCTTCTTTTATGATACGTTAAAAAAAAATTCTAAAAAAATCTGGGAGAGTTCCACGTAAATTCCGAGTGTTTAATTATTCTTAGTTTCATGATACGACAAAAATGACCTTACCTTGCACAATTCTTTCTCCCTCGGAACTTCCTCTGATATATTTATAATGTTGATATGTTGCCCCAATTTCTCATCGGTAAAAGTGTTAATTTTTTTTTATTCGCAAAAATTTTATATTTATATTGATAATTATAACTGAATATCACACATAAAAAAATTAACATTAGGCAAAAAATTTAATTCGATCACAAATTAAAAGATATCACAACATATTTAAAATTTTGGAACACTATTAATTCAAAAATTAATGAAAAGTCAATCGAACCCTTACAAGTGAGGGCGCGAAGCTAGATGCAGAAACGAAACTGTTTAAAACCGCGAGCTAAGTGACCGATCACCCTATCGGCTGACGTATGTCCGCCCATCCCCCTTTACGGGGTGTCATATATTATTACATCGGAACCACTTCATTAGGCTCATCCTAAGCTTAAAAGTAAACGAGGGCTGATCAAATATAAGAAGGTTGGTTTACATACTGTACTTGTATAATTAATTTTTGCACAGTAGCAATTTTTACAGCAATTATTTGATGGTAAGAAAAATTTATGATTTTTTTATTTATTATGTATTTACAGTTATTATTCGAATCCTTAATTCTACTACTACGATAAGGACTGCTATACAGCACTGCAAGCGATTTTTTTTTAGTTATGTGAACTGCTATAAAGGGCCCCCCACAGAGCTAATGGCAAATGGCTTTCGGCTAATTTTTCTAAATTTTTAGTATTTGGTAGATCTTGACATCCTGATTGAAAGGGTCCATGGCCATAATCCAATCCTATGACTAGTTTTTGAGTTATGAACCTTTAAATTTGGCAACTTCTTATTTGGAGATGTTGGGCATTGTCTGGATGTTAAATAATTAATAGGCAGATTAAATAATTTATAATATTTTAAAATTATGAAAATCCTAAAAAAAATGATTACCTACCCATTTTTTGAATTTCGAAATAAAAACCGCTAGATTTTGTTCATATTTTAATATCATGTAGTACCAAGCTATAAAGAAAAAGAAATGAGTATAGGTTGATGAAGAGTATATTGCCTGGTATTTTATTTCCCAAAAAAAATTAAAATTTACCTGAAAACGTAATTAACGATTTTAATTTCTATGTTGATTAATTAATTAATAATCCAATCTGTAACATTTTTTTTACAATATTTATTTTTTAACACATTTAACCTTTAGTTTTACAGGGTTATCCAGTTATAATAATTTACACAAGTGATACCTTAAAAAAAAAAGGAAAATCAAAGAGTTTTTTTATTAAAAGACACAATATAATTATTTAATTATAAAATATTTTTTTGGTACAATTTTTACCTTGGCTATTGTCCAAGATGCATTTAAACTACCTTAGAGTCCTAATAAATTGTCATTTTTATCCGTTCGTAAAATAAATAATTATTTACCATTATTACATTAACATAATATTTCAAATGCTTTTAGAAAAGGAGCCATGTGAAATTTACAGTCAATAAAAATATATTCACAAAATTGAAAGAAAAAAGTTTTACTAGTTTAATTTTTTTTTTTTTTTTTTTACGGTTTGCCGACTACGTAGGCCATCTTGAACCGGTCATCGACCACAAATGTGATCTACCGACTGAGAAGTGTGAAACGGCACCTTCATCCTACGAGATATCCGATCTCATCCGGCCTGTCCGGCGTGAATAGGATGGCTAGGTGTCGATTCATTTTACACTCTTCCCTGAGGGAAGAGCACGCCGTGTTCCCAAGCGGTCACCCGCCCAAGTACTAACCGCGCTCGACACCGCTTAACTTCGGTGATCTGCGGGAACCGGTGCTTAATATGTCGACAGGCCCTTGCCACTAGTTTAATTTAACAACATATAAATTAATAATTTTTTTTTTTTTTAAATATTCATAATTTTTAAATATTTTTAATTATGTAATCCACCTATAAATTATTCAACATTCTGCAATTGTTGCTTTATATAATAAAATCATGGAAAATCTTGATAAGAACAAGCATACAGCATGTCTATTTTTTGATCTAAAAAGGGCTTTTGATGTAATTAACATAGATCTTCTACTTAATAAGCTTAATAATTATGGTATTCGTGGTAAAGCATTAGACTGGCTAGGGGATTTTTTATCAAACAGGTCACAAAAGGTAGTACTTAAGCATCTTCACAAATCTTATTCTTCCAGTAGCAGAAATGTTACCAGTGGCGTGCCGCAGGGTAGTTTGCTGGGACCATTGTTGTTTATAATTTTTATTAATGACATTGCCTTTGATAACTTTGAAGATCTTTATCTTTCGTTGTTTGCCGACGATACTTCGATCGCTTGTGCTGGATCTACAGTCGATGAGCTTAGCAAGAGTGCGTGTGACGCAGTCTCATTAGTTCAGAGATATTGCGATAAAAATGGGTTAATCCTTAATGAAGGTAAAACTGAATTACTTTATTTTTGTCTTAGAGATCTAAATAAAAACCTGTTAGTAAAATTAAATAATCAAACCATTGTTGTAAAGTTTCTGGGAGTTTTTATTGATTCTAAGCTGTCGTGGAGTCAGCAAATAGACTTTGTTCTGAAGAAGCTCGCTGTGTATTGTTTTGTCATTTGGCAGTTGCGCGATAAGATCGATATAAATCTTTTAAAGCTTTATTATTTTTCATATGTCCGCTCTTGCTTGAGTTACGGAATTTTGGTCTGGGGAGGTTGCTCTAGGGCTGACGAAATCTTTATTCAGCAAAAAAGAATAATTAGAACCATGACATTTAAAAGACGTACTTTTTCATGCCGTGAACTTTTTCCCCGGCTAGGTATTTTAACATTCCATTCCCTGTTTATATTGAATTGTCTGACTTATGCTAAGGCAAACTTGGACGTATTTTCTCTGACCCGTGAATCAAATGAACATTATCATTTCAGACAGAATTTTAATATTGATATACCACGTCATAGATTGTCTGTTGTGGCTCACAGTCCTTTAGTCCTACCAATTAAGTTATTTAATAAACTGCCACAAGGAATTAAGCAACTACATCATCCAAAAAAGTTTAATAAGTTAGTTAAAGGTATTCTGCTTGAAAACGCTTTTTACTCCACTAATGAGTACCTTAAATTTAAATTTTGATTATTTATTCAATAATGTCCAAACTGATGGGATTGTGTATGTTTTTATTGTAGGTATGTATTTGTTTACCTGTTCATTTTAAATATTGTTTTATTTTTTATACCTATATATTATCAATGTATAATGACAATATCCTATACTACCTATACAGTAGTCAAAAGGAAATAAAGGATTTTTATTTTATTTATTTATTTATTTATTTATATATTTTATTTCTATATAAGTGAAAGTAAACTTAAGGCCTAATTTTCCACCAATAAAGAAAAATAATAAGTTAAATGTTTTTAAGAAACAAGTGATAACTTGTTAAAGTAAGAAATTGCCAACTTTAATAGCTCATAACTTAAAAACTATGGTCTATTTCTTTTCGATTGCGAACGATGACAGAAATAAAAATTTAACAAAAATTCACCTAATTGGTTAAATCATGGACCAATTTACGCTACATAAATGCATAGCCAACTTATTAAAGTTTTTTTTAAATCATAGAAGAAGAATAAGAAATTTCCGTTCGATTGATTTCTAGCAAATATATGCTAATTATAAACATTTTAGCAATTAAAAATAACTTTTAGCTGTAGTTATATTACGAAACAAACAATCTATTAACGTTTTGTACATAAAATTGGTTAATTTCATGTTTTTCTGCAACATAAAATAGTAAACCTATGCCTACTTTGTGTTTAAGCAAAAAGGATGCCCGATTTATCGACAAAATATAGAAGGTCATGCCAAACGCCAAACATAACCCATTCATCTTCTTAAAGGCCGCTTTACAGTTTACAATTTTTTTTTCACTCAAGTTGTCTTGCAGCAATTAATATTGCGGGAATAAAAATTTCACTTCGTTTTACAGCGTGCAATGACTTGCCAAGATCGTAGGTGATGTACCACTTGCCAACCATTAAAATAAAAATACATTTGGTTAGGACTTACCGGCGCTTTTTGTGCATTCATTTTAACAAAACATCATTACAGGACATGAAAACAAACCAACAGAAACAAAACGTACCCGCTATAGGCGCTATAGGTTAGAAAAAACATAATTAAATGTCAGGGATTTTTATATTTAGTTTGGTGTCTCATAAATCACCAGAAAATCCTCAGAATTGCGCTTGCAATGGCAATAAAAATACGGTCCGAGTTATATTTCTTGCAAACAATACAAATTGCGCTGATCATTAGCCTCGTTCTGCGCATACTCCCGGGCAATCTTTTCTTGCGTGAAAGAAGAATTGCAAACTGTAAAGCGGCCTTAACAAGTGTTAATTTAAAATTCTAACCGCTATAAACAGTAAACAACAAAATGTCAGTTATGACGTAAATCCCTAACCCTACTTTTTCAACTTGGCAAAAATGAAAATGCTTGCATTTTTTTATTGTAAAACGGGTTTCTGTCATCGTTCGCAATCAAAAAGAAATAGACCATAGTCATAGGATTAAATTACGGCCATCTACCCTTTTAGTCAGGACGTCAAGATCTACAAAATACTAAACATTCATAAAAATTACACGAAAGTCATTTCCCATAAGCTTTGTGAGGTTTTTTTTCGGATATCTCCAAAAGTATTCCCAACATTGGCAATTTTCATTAACCAAATTATTAAGATCCAAAATACGCAACTTTGCCTCAATTTAACCATCTTCGTGTCTCTGACCGTTTTCGAGATCCCCTTGTAAGCACACGAATTTTCGGCACTCTGTATGTATAAGTAAGACTAAATAATAATAATAATAATAATAATAATAATAATAATAATAATAATAATAATAATAATAATAATAATAATAATAATAATAATAATAATAATAATAATAATAATAATAATAATAATAATAATAATAATAATAATAATAATAATAATAATAATAATAATAATAATAATAAGAATATCGTACCCCAACTTAATTATATTATCAATGATATACTTAAATCCACAAAGTATTATTTTTCAAAACAAATTAAATATTTTAACAGTGAGTGTTCCCAGAGCCACCTGAAATCACTACTAAATAAACACTATATAATTTGAAATGTCAATAAGAGGGAAGAGCATACGTTTTACACTTGATTGATATCATTGGATGATTTTATACGAACCATGTGTTTGGTAAAAGTCTAAAGAATTACTATCTAACCTAAGACAAGAAATAATTTAAATTTTTTGTCGTTTAATTATTAACAATAAAAAATTTAACACATAATTTTTTTTTATTCATTACAACAAAAAATGGTAAAAGCTTTTTGTCACTTTTACACACTAGCGCTAAAAAGTGACACATTTAATTACTGCACTGGCTTTAATCTAAAAGATTTGCCTTTTTTTAATAGGTCCAACTGTGATTGCTCTTGACCCAAAATCGTAATTCCATTGCAATAAATTTCCTATACTTAAAAGTCAAATAAATAATTTTTCTCTTCGTTAAAAGTCATTATATCCTGATCCAAAAATAGTTGTTATTGTCCCATGAGTGTTTGGTCTTGAACCAAGAGTGTTTGTTCTTAACCCAAGAGAGTTATTGTTCTTGATTTAAAGTCGGATTTCCCAAATAATGTGCACTCCATTGGTAATTTAGCTATTATTGAATTTAATTATTGAAATAAAAGCAATCAGCAAAAGCATTTGAATAGTTATGGCGTGGGCATATTAATTGAAAGATTCACGAGCGAAAGTAGTCTTCTAAATTGAGTATAAGGAGGAGATTTTTTTATTTATTTTAATTGAGAACCAAACAGATAAATTAATGTTTAATAACTAACTTAATTGGGAAAAGTAAAGTTTTGTCCTTCTACGTTAGGGTAAAGGGACAAACCTTTTGTTTGTTGTTATAGGTCTTAGGTGTTAAAAGTAGGCGTTTTACTTTTTCCAGTCAGTTATCAAACATTTACCTGTTTAGTATTTAATTAAAATAAATTAAAGAATCTCGTCCTTACACTCAATTTAGAAGATTGTTTTATCTCGTGGATCGTTCAATTAATATGCCAACTCCGTAACTGTTCAAATGTTTTTGCTAATTGCTTTTATACATCCAATGTCTTTATTTTTCAACGACTTAAACTCTCAACCTTGTTCCAGTGTGTACTTTCCGTGTTTTCTTCACGAAACCTGAACTGTTATGGTATGTTTCTTCACTGTTAAATCTCTAAACGCGTTTTAACTACACCATAACCTAAAGCTCAGTTAGGACATTGTCTTCTTTTTTCCTTTCTTAAAAATCTGAAAATGAGTGATACATTCGAAACATATAGACACTCTAACTTTTGAATAATTTTCTGAATATATCAGTTGAGAAAGACTTAAGTAAAGTTTCTTTTTTCTCCCCCTTAAGTTTCCACTCCACTTCAAGTATGGACTATTTCTTCAAGTTAAGAATTTAATGATTAAAAGTCTGGTCAAGCCATAATAGGTACATGGTGTATTTATAAAAATAAAATTTCGTAATATTCTACGAGCTCTTTTATTTATATTGTAAAAAAATGCAATTGACAATAGTGTTACCAAATATAAATTGACATTTTTAATAAAACACCGAAATAGGTATAAAGTATTGTTTTGTACTATGTTAATTTAAGTTCTAAAAATATATATATTTTTTTAAATTTGGAATAAACTTTATTGACGTGTTCCGGCCTTTTTAAATAAATTTTACTTATATTTTATGTTTAACCTTATTTTACAAACTATGCTTTTTAACAACATCGAGTAGTGAGTACAAAACATTTTATAAATATTCATAACATTACAATATATCAATATCGGATGTATACTCACATTTAAATTCTTTAGATATAAATAAGGGGCCCAGTCCCGACGGCATACCTCCATTACTTCTTAAGCAATGCAGCTTTATTCTGGCCCGTCCATTACATACTATTTTTAATCTATCTCTTGCCAAGGGAACTTTTCCTGAATTTTGGAAACTAAGTTACCTAACACCTATTCATAAATCAGGGAAAAAAGACTTGATAACAAATTATCGACCAATTAGCATATTAAGTACCATTCCTAAGGTATTTGAGCATATTTTAACTAAGTATTTGAACTCATTATTAAGCCCATGTATTGATTTCAGACAGTTTGGCTTCCAAACTGGAAAGAATACCGAGCTCAACTTGCTTACTTATGTGGATTTCATTTCTGACGCCCTGGAGAATGGTTCTCAGGTACACTCCATTTACACTGACTTCTCCAAGGCGTTTGACAGGGTCAACCATGAAGTTCTTTTGTCTAAGCTGGAGGGTCTGGGAGTTGGCGGTCCGTTACTTTTCTGGATACGAAGTTACTTAACTGGGCGATCCCAGATAGTTCGATTCAATAATTTTCAATCCAAGAGTATAGAAGTCCCATCCGGAGTTCCCCAAGGGTCTCACTTGGGTCCCCTTTTCTTTAATTTATTTATCAACGACCTTGGATCTCATTTTGATTACAGTCTGTTCCTCCTTTTTGCCGACGATTTAAAATTGTTCATGAAAATTTCATCACCAGAAGATTGCTTAAAGCTTCAGTCCGACCTAAACAAGTTAGTTGCGTGGTGCAAGACCAATGGTATGGAGCTAAATGCTTCAAAGTGTTACTCCATCATTTTTCTCAAAGCTAGGTCAGGGGTTGAGCCACCTGATTTAATAGAAAATAATGTACTTACTAGAGTTTCCGAAATTAAGGATCTGGGTTTGACTATGGACTCAAGGCTCACTTTTATACCTCACATCCAGAACACCCTTACTAAATCCCTTCAACTTCTCGGATTCATAAAGCGCATTACCAGCGAATTTACTAACACTAATGCAATTAGGCAACTATATTGCTCATTAATAAGAACCCATTTCGAATACTCCTCCTGTGTCTGGAATCCTTGCTACAATGTACATATCCAGAATATAGAGAGGGTTCAACATAAATTTCTAAAATACATGGCCTTCAAACTTAATACCCCAGAACTAACATATTATCAGCTGGAATCTAACATCCAGATAAATACGCTTGAACAACGCAGGAATCTAAGAGACCTTAAAATGCTCTACAACTTAATACATAATAAATATAACTGTCCTCTCTTGCTTAATAAAATAGGGTTGCATGTGTCTTCAAGGGAAACACGTCTGAGGAATACCTTCTCAATACCTCCTCACAGAACTAATTACGGCCAAAATGCTTTTATATCAAGGTCAGCCAGACTAGCCAATGAGCATCCCACACTCGATTTCTTTTCAAATAGATCGGACTTCATTAAACAACTACATACTATGATTTGAGATCTCTAATTTCGTCACAAACCTCATCATTTATGTTTTTCATTTTATTTGAGTTATATGATTGTTTGAGTTTTTTTTTCTTATTATTATTTTTATTGTTTACCTAAACATTTAATTATTTTGTATATATTACTCTGCGATAGATTTAATTACCACTTTATTTGTGAAATTGGGCAATGCCCGTTAATAAATAAATAAAATAAAACATAAAGAAAAAATCTGTAAATAATATCAAATAAAAGTACAAGAAACTGAAATGACCAGAAAGTAAAAGGACTTTATATCGAACTTTATATAGAGGATGTTAGGCGACCAATACGTAAAAGAAATACCTACATGAAAATTGATACCTATCCTGACTAAAAGTTCATGAAGATGACTGGGTAATACAATACATTATTATATTATTTCTCTCAGGTAGGGATGGATAATGAAAACCAATATCCTTTGAATATATTTTTTAGGAAGTTTGCTTTAAAGGGTGAGAATATTTAAGTAAAGGATTAATTACATTTATTTTAACTTACAACGATTTGCAAGAAAAATAAGAAAGACTTCTTATTGCTTATACCAGTCTAGAAATTACATAATTAATGATATTTCTTGTTAATTTCTACTGTTACCTAATAAATAAATTATTATCTTGTGATACACCGTTAGAATGAAAATTAAATGAAGAATTTTATTATGATAATATATTAAGATAGGTTGCCATTTCAAGAAATCGAGATATTCCGCTTTGTTGTAAATAGCGGGTGGCGCATCGAAAACGATACAGAGACATTTACTGTCAACTCAGTTCTTTTTTGGAAAAACGCTCAGACCCGTCGATTTTGTTTTCGAGGGGGACAAAAAATTGGCAAAAAAATGACATTAACACGTGCAGCCCCCTGGGCGGGGGTGGCTCCACCCCTAAAATCCTAAATGGAAAGGGGGGTCAAGTGGTACCTTATTTTAAAGGTCTTTCAATTCCTAGTAAAATTGAAAATATTATGTAAAGTACTTTCGGAGATATTACAAAAAACGCTTTAAAAAAAAAATCAGCAAAAAATTTAAGCCGTTTAGGACATATGTTTATATGGACTTTTCTTCATAAAATGACTTGAGGAATCATACCCTAAAATATTAGCACGTAATTAAGGAACACCCTGTATACCAATTCGAGTTGCGTTGCGTTATTTTTTTACAGGTTTTTATATTTACAGGGCGCCGGTTATGTCATATGCGTATTTTAGATGCAAACTTGTCGTGGATTTAAATAAATAGCAAGCAAGAAAATTGACCTTGTTTAAGAAAATCAATGTAGAGTATACAGAGGCTCTGATCATGGCATAATTGGTGTTAATAAAAATGTAATTTTAAAATCTAATTTCCATTTACAGTATTTTATTAGGGTAAACAAAAATATTTTTATAATGAAAGTTCTGCTTTTACTTCCATATTTAATTATTGATTTAATTGTGTGGGGCTTCTTGTGAACTTTACTATCATAAACTTTCATGGCTTCTTCGATGCTGACTAATTAATCTTTACGTCGACGCAACGCCGACGCTTGTTTTACAATGTTAGCAAGTCACATGCCACTGCGATTCAACCAATGACAAGAAATTTTATACAATTAAATATACAGAATATCCAATAAGTGTAGGAAGGCAAAATGCTGGGAGCATGTAGAGAACGTTATAACGTACTTTATTATTATATGTATAATAATTTGGACAATATTGTGCCTATTTCTTTCTTTATAAAAGTTGTATGCATATATTTCTAAAGGAAATATTTTACATTAAAAACATTCATATATAATAATTAAACGTGTAAAATATACCACTGCTGCCAAAAAATGTAGGTACAAGAAGATAAATCACAATCCTGAACTGTTATGAAACCTTTTCTAAAAGATACAGGTATCCATAGGGGGAGGGGGGCAAATGGGGCACTTGCCCCATTTAGTTGTATAGTTAGTTTTTTGTCATATGAGCCCATTTATCTACTAATAATGTTTGGAAATTGATACTTTGGCCCCCCTAGCCAAGTAAGTTACCACTTCGGGGAAAATAGAGAGGTGTCAATACGCTGGGAGCCTTTTTTTAAAGCAACTTCGGGAAGGGAGAGGTTTAAACTTAGCGGAGGACTTTTTTTAGGAATCACTTTGAAAAGGCAGAAAGATTTCAGTGCGTCACAGACCTTTTTACTTTCGGCCGGCAACCTTATGAAAAATAGTTTTTACTTAGGACTTAGAAGATAGGAATCTTAGTTTTTTATTCTCTATCTACAAATTACAATATCCAGTTTAACATGTTAAAATGTAAAATCATTTTTTTTTGGTTTAACATGTTCAACCGGAAATTGATCTCTGGATGGAGAATAAAGAACTAAGATAGGGAGGAAGGGAAGTGAAAACAATTTTTCTCTAAGATGCGTCGTTCGAATGCTACAGCCAATCAAAGTCTGAAAATGCCATATTTTAAACGTCAACAATTGAATTTAGACATACGACATTTTATACAAAATATGCGTGGAATTTTATAGGAAACTAAAAAATATTATAGGTAATAGCCAGTTTTTGCCAACCAACAAAATCCAGCTATTCGATTTTTCAGACGCTAAAATTTCGGCAACCGCTCTGACTTCTGATACCCGAATTTGGCTTCATTAGAAAGAATGATACTTACTACCGCTCAATATAAAACAGGTTTTTACCAAATTGTTCTTGTAGTTTCAGAGAAATTTGCCTATGAAATATCTTTTGGCGGGATTTTGATGGTTGGCAAAAACTGGCTATTGCATGATGACATTTTGCCAACCAACAAAATCCCGCTAATCGATTTTTCAGGCGCTTTAATCTCCGCACTGGCTGATGCCTAAAACCGAATTCTCGATCCGCTGGAAATAATTACCTATGTTTACCGCTAAATATAAAACAGGTTTTTACAAAATTGTTTGTGTGGATTGTTGTGCAGCGTAATCTAAAACGCTTCGATTACTGCTTTATTGTATTGGCTACAAAACCGGTAGCCCTAAATTTTTCGAAAAGCGTAGGTAATATAAGCATGAGAAACGTTACTATCCGGATGTCTTTTAATAAACACAGCCGTCGTCCTCCGTAGAGATTCGTTATTTGCCACATATATGCATACCTACACTATATTGCTAATACCATAATTCAATGATGACACCACTGTAGGCAGATTATCAGGGTCCGTTGAGTTTGCGCAGCTCGGAAATTTGCTTCTTGATGTAAACATTTGACAGGACCGACTTTGAATAAATTTTTACAAGCTTTTATTTAATATCACCCGTTAGTTCGGGTGTGTACAGTTTATGGTCAAATAAAACTAAGTAACCAATAATTTACATACCTGAAATACCTTATTCCTGGTATTGAACCGCGATTCTTGCAAAAAAGGATCATGCACTTTTTTCTATCCATCTTGAGACACAAGTCGCTAACAATAATAAAATGTCTGGGAAAGTTTTATATCCAAATTCGCACCCAAAACTTAAAAATAATATCCACAATCACACACGGAACATTTATTTTGAATTGTATATATATGGTATCTTCTTGCTTCGTGCGGCTGCTTGTATTGGCAATATAGTGTATGTATTTGCTTTGTATATGTTATTTGCACAGTAAATAGAAACAATCTCAATTCTAACTTCAACAAGTGTTTAAACCATTCCAAATAAAAAGAAATGCACTACAATTTCTGAATTGAAATCACATAATAAATACAATTAAGACTATTACTTGCAAATACCCGTATACTTATATGTTATATGTGCAGCAAGTCTGAAATAAACATAAGAAAAAAATCTAATTCATCTACTTGAGGAAGTGGATTGCTATTTAAAAAAAAATATATTAACTAGAAAAACATCTCTTATGATTAAACCTATGTAAATTTAGCCTATAATAATTTTTTGACCTCTTGCCTGCAAAAATAGGATAAACCCTTCAATCAACTAAAAATCTGAAATTAACTAACTTTACAAAAGAACTAAACGGCAAATGTAGGTAATAATTGCTATCTCGAAAATTACAAGAGATAGAGAGTTTGTTAAATGGAGGGAAAGTTACATAATGGTGAATAAGTTGTGAAAGACATTTAAAAAATTCTGATGACTAAAAACTAATTTTTGTTTTTATTTTATTTTAAAAACAAAATACTGATTATTTTGAAAAACCAGGAACATGTTCTGAAGGCACAAAACGGTTACCATAACGTCATTTACGTCGGAGCCGTAGCAATATGGAAACAGTATTTAAACTCCATCATTTTATTATTTTTATTCAATGACATAAACATATTTCCAAAAATCCAAAATGGGGTCAATAGCAAATATTTAATTTTCTCAAGAAACCTCAACTTGTCAAAAGCTTAACTATGATCTAAAGCATCAAACGTTATGTCGTTCATTCAGTTAATGCAAGTGGATCATGCGATTAGAAAAGTAATAATCCTGTTGGATCCACCGGAGGGCGTACGTTCGACGTGTGGCGACCATCCTATTATCTACCTCGACTATCTAATCTTTGGTAATCAAATCTTCTGCGTAAATATCGAAAACCGATTATGGTTGTGTGCTTTTTAACTACATGCGCTGTTCAGACAATGATTACCGACTAATTCACTAAAAGGTTTTGTGTTTAAAAGTTTCTCAATTCGTGGGTTACATCGTAGTCTGGTTGTATTATGGAGAGTGTAGTGGGTATATCCAAACAAAATAGTACGGCGGGAGAAGTAAAAAGTATGTAGTGATTTCTCGCTCAAAAGTCTTCACCCGTTTATTCTCTTTGGGTCTACTTTATGTATGTCGGTATAATACAGTGTCACCAGTAAAGCCCGCATCATATGAAAGTTTTTTTATTAAAGAATTTATGAAAGCTTAAGTTAAAAATATTTAAATATTTTAAACAATAATTAACTACCCAGACACCAGACAGAATATTAGTGGCATAACTATAGGACAATTTTTTTTCTGTAGGGAGGGGCAGTTGGAACTACATTTCATGATTTTGTACTTAGTTTGGAAGGCGAAAAAGCGCCACAGGCGAAAAAATTTTGAGGCAACGCCAAAAGCTCGTTAAGAATTCACCCAACTATTATCAAATATCAAAAATTACTTAAATAATTATCTCCACCCCCACTAACTAACCCATAGATGGATTAAATTTGGTTTTGTGAATGTTTTTTTTTTCACTTTTTTCTTGATATATTTACTACCTAGCTGGCTATAATTTTACAAAAAAAAACTTTTTTACATTTGTGAAAACTAACCAGGGGTTTTCGGGCTCGGTTCTTCATGTTTAAAAATAACGTAAAATACGCCTACCATGCCAAAATTAATAATTTGTTCAGATATTATGTACTTTTGGAGCATAGATTACGATTTTGTGAGCCATGTTTGTTGCAAATGCTTAGGTTTTGAAATATTCCTTTTTAAAGTGAAGCATTGTAAAGGTTAGGTTTTGGATTCATAATAAAGCATTATCGTTTCTTTTTCCGCACAATTTTTTATTGTAAATTATTACACTTCTTCAATAAAAATGTAGATAGATTTTTTCATTAAAATTTTTGTCAATAAAGATGTTCCTTTCCTATCCGCGACACTAGATGTCGCTACACGCAACATCTATCCAGTAATTTTAATTTTTGTTTGGCACTTGTTTAGTTGTAAGAATATTTTATTGCATTTGGTTTTATTTTTGTTGATATAAAATAGCTCTAAAAGGAGAGGAATGGGACAGAAAAGTATGCAATAGAAAAATTCTATCGATTATTATTATTTTTATTCGTTGTCCTATAAAATCACAAGCCAATGAGTAAGACGATATGCGTCTGAAATCTTAATCCATACAACACAGGACTTTTAAAAGGAAAATTTGGCTATAGACTAATAATGTCATGTTGCACAAAGAATTTTAATAATAATTAAGTAACCAGCAAGTTTTCCGGGGACATGTATGACATTGGCAGAAATAATTTTATCACAATCATAGTTCTTCGGTTATCTTAATTTTTAGTTTACTAATCAGGTACCTTTGATTGTGAGTAAATAATGCAAGCCAGTGTCATTTATGTCACAGTCAAACTTGCTGGTTAGTTAATTATGGTTAATAATATTTGTGCAACCCAACATAAGCGTTTCCGACAAAAACTGCTTCGTAATCTAGCCAAAAATACATCATTCCTTATAAAATCATTAATTTTGAAGTGATCAGCGTGTAAAATACATGAAGGCAAACTAATATATTGATTTTGTGCTGTATTGGTTTTACAGTTTTTTTTAAGTAAGTATTTAAAAATTTAGATTAAGAGTTCAAGCGTGGGATGAAAAATTAGGTTGCAATTAGACTTTTAGACCCAAGCTATTAGCTCGAGGGGGCTACAGCCTGGCGCCCCCCCCCCCCCCCCCTAACTGCGCCACTAATCATCAGTCAGGTTGGAGTGTGTCAGATAAACAGCTGTCCGCGGCTGCCGATTGCTTGGATTTGTTGTGACGTAGTCAAGAGGTTTCGCATTTTTATTAGAGAGCGTATTTTGTTTTAATATTTTTTCAGTTTTTTCAGTAAATACAGCGTGTGTATGAATATTGGCAACATATGGAAAACTTTTTTATCTTTGATTTTACGAGAAAAACTTATTCTTCATAAAAAGTTTTGCTTACCTTAAAAAGTGATATTGTTTTAAAAATTACAGTTATAACGTACAGGGTGGTTAAAAAAACACACAAACAAATTTATTGAAAATTAGTTATTGAGTATAAAATATTATGTCGGAATATAAAGTCACAGCCACCTACTTAATTTTTTTTATCATTAAGTTACCTAAGAATAAAGCAAGTGATTAAATAGATGTCAATGTAATAGTTAAAAATTAATTTCTTGAAAATGCGACTTAGTAATCAAGAAAAAGTGAAAATTGTGCTTATTGTGGGCAATAACTACCGTTCATTTAGAGATGCTGCAGACGAATTTAATGCAAATCATCCTGAACGAGACAATATCACCCATTCCACAGTAGCTCGCATCATACCAAAATTTAAAGCTTGTTCCCCAAATTTTTTTAAATTTAATGAAGCAGCACGAAATGAAGATGATAGTGAAATTGAAGATGAATTAGATGTTCTGCTTCATGTACAGGAACATCCGAAAGTAAGTTTAACTCAACGACATCGGGATTTGGGGTTTAATGTTAATTTTATAAGAAAAGTTTTAAAAAAGCATCACGACAAACCATTTAAACCAAAATTTATATATTCGTTGTTACCGGGAGATATGGATAAAAGGCTAGATTTTTGCTTTTGGATGATGGGACATTTTGAGAAAGATAGACATTTTTCTTCTAAAATATTGTTTACCGATGAGGCGATGTTTACTACTAATGGCATTTTTTCGTCGCAAAACTCTCGCTGTTGGAGTACTGAAAATCCTCATTGGGTGGTTGAATGCAGAAGTCAAACTTCAGAAAAAATAAACGTATGGTGTGGTATTGTCAATAATATAATTTTAGGACCGGTCTTTTTTGATAATAATGTAAATGGGAACATTTTTCTAAATTTTTTACAAACAGAATTTATGGACTTAATTGAAGAGTTGCCATTAGCAATAAGGCATGGATTAATATTTCAACTTGATGGAGCACCTTGCCATTTTTCCGCACAAGTAAGGGAATTGCTTAATGTAAATTTTACAAATAGATGGATTGGGCGCGCTACGTACAATGACAACCAATTTACGAATTGACCTGCAAGGTCACCTGACCCCACCCCTTTAGATTACTACCTATGGGGAAGATTAAAGGAAATCGTTATATAGACCTGCCAATGGCAATGAATTAAGAAACAGAATTATACGAGCCTGCAACGACTTACAAGAAGTTGAAATTAAAAACGCAGTTCGAAGATTTAGAAAAAACCTAGTGAAATGAATTGAAAATGATGGTGGCTCAGCTGAAGCTTACTAAGATGAACAGTTTTTTTATTCTTCCAAAATTCGCAACCACAAAATTTGCCGTTATCTAAACAAAAAATTTTTAAAAAAAATCTTAGTAGGTGGCTGTGACTATATATTCCGACATAATATTTAATACTCAATAACTAATTTTCAATAAATTTGTTTGTATCATGTAGATTACTGTTATTTTACTCTTAGAATATTCATATTTTCGTGTTTTTTTAACCACCCTGTACGTTATACCTGTAATTTTTAAAACAATATCACTTTTTAAGGTAAGCAAAACTTTTTATGAAGAATAAGTTTTTCTCGTAAAATCAAAGATAAAAAAGTTTTCCATATGTTGCCAATATTCATACACACGGTGTATAATTTAAGAATGTAAAATTGAAACCATAAAAAAAAGTAGTGTCTCTTATAGGTACATACGTGGTAGGGTCAAAATTTAGTGAAATGGCCTATTATCGCCACGGTAAGATAATAAATTTTCTTAAAAATTTAATTTAAAAAATCACTTTTAAGCGTAAGCTAATATCATCAAAAGAACAATAGTTCACATAGAAAAATGTATTTAATCCTCTGGATTAAATATAAACTATTTGCGGTTGTGACGTTAAACCATACTACGATACATGGCAGAAGAATGGGCTAAACATAATAGGTAATGTCAAGCGGCGAATTTTGATTATTTATAAAAAAATTAAGGGGTGATATCAAGACGAAATTTTTACATGTTATTTTTTCATGCGACTGAACATTTGTATACAATAAAAAAAAGTATGTGCAAGTTCCTTAATACTTATACCTATTGACCATTTATAATGAATTTTTTTATTGGGTTTTTGGTTCATTTTTTAAAAGAGAATCTGAAAATGGTTTAATAATAAACAAAAACCTTAACAACTAAATATACTTTTTTAAATTAATAAGTTACCGAAAACCTAAGAAAAACTTAACAACTTATTGAAGACGCTTAATTTAGATTTAATTATTTTATTACAAAATTTTTATAAACATTATTAATATCAAATACCCGTAACGAGTTATATGTCACTCTTCTTCATTTCATCGGACGTCCACATCGCTGACTTTTCATTGAACACAAGAATGCCCAATAATATCAATGGTAAATTTGTCAGGTGGTAGGCGGATCGGGATTACGAAGGGAAAAAATATAGGTACAAAGTACTCTATGTACTATGTCGGGAAGTTGTAGAAATTTAATACCTTTCTATTAAGTTAATTTCGAAAAGTATTGGATTGCAAAAAAGATAATTTATGAAATATTTTAAAATAATTGTAATATTATATTTAAAATTAAAATCTATGTTCCAAAAAAACATAGATTTTCAATAAATTGTTAAGTTCCATTACATTTATAGACGTATTTAGGTCCTGCTGAAGAATTTTAAATCTAAAGATACATTGGGCCTTTAAGACTGCAAATCCGTCGGAATATGACAACTACGTTTTGTATTGTGTAGATAATTATATATACAGGGTGTCCCGAAATTAGGTGACAATATTTTAAGGGGATAAAGTACATCCAAAGATAGGACTAAAATCCTCTATTAATATACCTTCAAAAACGCTTCGTTATGGGGCTAGAGCCCCCCGAATGGAAGCTATGATAAGCGGTTTTTTCACAATATCTCAGAAACTGATTGAAGTATCAAATCAAAATTTGATACATGTTTTACCCATGACAAGACGCAATAAACGGTTTGTTTAGCTTAAGTGTATTTCTTCCAGTGGCGTCCCCCTGGGTAGGTAGTGAGGAGAATATTGCCTTAACTTTTTTATTTGTAGGATTTTTTAACGCCAGGTGCAATTTTTAAAAGCACTAAAGTATTCTATTGAAAAAAGATACTCTTACTTCATTTCGGTAGGATTCACCATTTTTCAGTAAAATCGATTTAAAAATTTTCGGTTTTTTACAAGTTAAGGTGTTTTTTTGCATATCTCAGCAAACACTTGATATTAAAACATGAAATTTATTAGAAGTTCTACTAGCGACAAAGCATATTTATTAAAGGATGTAACATTAAAATATTTTTCCAGTGGTGTCGCACTGATTGGAGCCTAAAGTAAATATTACAATTTTTTTTTAATTTAAGGGGCTTTCATACTTTTAATGTAATTTTTTTAAAATTTTAAATTTTTTGTTAATAAAACCTTTCATTATTGTAATTTGACCGAATATAAGGTTTTCAACAGATTTTTAGAGCTTGTTTTTTAAATATTTATTTGTATAAGAGACTTAAAATAAAACAAAAAAGAATAACAAATTGCAAATCAAATTTAATTGTAAAACTACGTGAGAAACTAATTCTTAAGCAAATGTTCCAAATGATTTCCATTTTGTTGGATGCAAAATCTAGACCTGCGTGTTATGTTTTGTGAGGCACGGAGAATTTGAAAATGATATAAAAGGAAAGCCCCTCAAATAAAAAAAAAATAGTAATATTTACTTTAGGCTCCAATCCGTGCGACACCACTAGAAAAATATTTTAATGTTACACCCTTTAATAAATATGCCTTGTCGCTAGTAGAACTTCTAATAAATTTCATGTTTTAATATCAAGTGTTTGCTGAGATATGCAAAAAACACCTTAGTCTTTTCAACGGCTTGTAAAAAACCGAAAATTTTTAAATCGATTTTACTGAAAAATGGCGAATCCTACCGAAATGAAGCAAGAGTATCTTTTTTCAATAGAAGACTTTAGTGCTTTTAAAAATTTCACCTGGCGTTAAAAAATCCTACAAATAAAAAAGTTAGGGCAATATTCTCCTCACTACCTACCCAGTGGGACGCCACTGGAAGAAATACACCTAAGCAAAACAAACCGTTTATTGCGTCTTGTCATGGGTAAAACATGTACCAAATTTTGTTTTGATACTTCAATCAGTTTCTGAGATATTGTGAAAAACCCGCTTATCATAGCTTCCATTCGGGGGGCTCTAGCCCCATAACGAAGCGTTTTTAAAGGTATATTAATAGAGGATTTTAGTCCTATTTTTGGATGTACTTTATCCCCTTAAAATATTGTCACCTAATTTCGGGACACCCTGTATATATATTTTTTGGAGTTGTTAAATTTCCATGAAAACAGTACATAGATATTAAATATATCTATACTTCTCAGAATTGAATTAAAACTATTTTTGGGCTCTAATTTTTAAAACCACTTTTCAATTCCCGCTCTTTACTTTTAGCATGATTTTTGGTTTTAGTTGTAATAGTTTTAAAAGGATTACTGTAAATCCTTACAAAATAATGACATTATTATAATTTATTTAGTAACGAATGGTATTGTTTTAGTTATTTTAGAATTGACATCAATAATATATCTACTGTCAGTAATACAAATTAGACACCGCTTGTGGTTGAGAGAGCGAAGTCAATAAATAAAGCGAGTCCAATAGAGAGAATTAAGGCTAAATTAATTAATTAAATACGAAGCTAATTTAGGACGTTCAAAATATCCCCAAATTTTGAAAGAGACGAGTATTCAGCCGATGTGGTGCTAATTTAACATAAGGTAAAGTGGGGTAAGTAAGGATCTGGGGCAAGTGGTTTTTTTTTAATTGTAAAAAAAATTACTTTTAAAAACTAAAACTACAATAAAATGGTTTTTTGGACTTTTATAGACTCCAACATATTGTTAAAAAAATTTTAATATTGTTTTTTTTTTTTAAGTAACACAGCTTATGCCAAATGTATCTAAACTTCGTCTATAGTTACAAGTTACTTACGGCAAAAAAATTGTATCTGTACTAATTTAAAACTTAGGTTCAAAGTTTTTACATCCTCAAAGTTGTAATCACTAACGTTAGCTCTTGTATTTTTTCCAATTTTTCAGGTTTTCAGTTTTAGGTCCATAGTTCCCACTTGCCCCGCTTTTTTTTGTTAGTGGGGTAAGTGGGGATTAGTTCCCACTTGTCCCATTTAAATTTTTTATATTAATAAAATTCAAAGTGAAAAGTTTTAAGAAGTTGAAAAGTGAGATTGTGCGTAATCTTCAAAAACTATATAGTAAATAAAAACTTAAAACCATATTACGTAGTTTTAAAAAAAGTTATAGAAGAAGAAATCTCTAACATACAAACGTCTTTATTTTTAGGAATTTTTAAAATCTGACAAAGCCTGTTGTTGGTGAACTCGCTATAGATTAACCTATGTGCTCCAGTTGAATATAACATATTACTCAAACGCGATTTATAAGTTGAAAACCCACTTACCCCAGTACCTGGGGCAAGTGCGTTCTATGGGTATAACAAATTTTTGTTTAAAGAAATTCTTGGGTAAACAAATATACAAATTTTGTTGTAATTGTAATTTTATCACTAAGTACTTCCTGTCTAAAGCGCATCTCTGTAACTCGATTTTTTAAAAAGTTATGTGGTTTCAAAGGCGACCTTTCATATTTTTAATCCCCACTTACCCCACTTCACCTTATATAGTTTTAAAATGTTATTAAATCTTTTTTAGTGTTCAACTTTTTAATTTTGAAAATTGAATTGAAAGTTTTATTTAGTATTGGATTGATTAAAATAGGGTTAATAATTTATATTTTCTATATTTCTCCTTAATTTCCAATATAGTTGTTTAAAATTAAGTTTAAATTTATAGTCTGAAGATTTAAATGTTAATTGTTAAGAAAAAAAAATATTAGCTAGTCCCTACATTTATTTCAAAAAAAATAATAGGATAATAGCGCTCCATCTTTGTTTAAAAGGACCCCTCACAAAGTTTATGGGAAATGGGTCATGACTAATTTTTAGTATTTTGTAGATCTTGACGTCCTGATTAAAAGTGTCCATAGCCATCTGTGAGTCCAGTCTATGACTAGTTTTTGAGTTATGTTTTTTTAAAGTTGGCAACTTCTAACTTTGAGATTTTCTGCATTATCTGAAGTTGTCACTTGTTTCTTAAAAACTATTAACTTTTTTAATTTAAATTAAGCCTTAAGTTTCCTACATAGAAATATTAAATTAATGATGTTGGTGAGGAAACTGGAGGACAATCTTGAACTATTTTCGTATACTACTACAAATCTATATTCCTTATTTCCAAGTTATAACTAATAGGCGAAAAAGCTAAAAAAATATCAATTATTTTAAGTACAAGCTGTACCTAAAACTCCCTGTTTCGCTAAGATTTTCCTAAAAATTTCCAAAGGTCATTAAATTTTATGCTTATTTTAAAACTCTAATAATTTCACTAGTAGGATTGGAAAACAATTTACAATTTTAGGCTGTCTACGATATTAATAATTGAATAAATGTGCAAAAGTTGTGTATACTTTCTTTATTGAATTATTTAAAAATGTTAACAATACAGGAAAAAATAGAACACTGTAAAAGAGTAAAAATATATACTTAATAGTGTTTTTATTGGGCAAAATATAAAATTTTGCACCAAACTATGGAATTAGAATGTCCATGTAAATGCAAATAACTTTTTTTATGACATTTATTGATATTTGGAAAAATCCGACGTTTAAAAATTTTAAATGAAATTTACTGATTGAAGCAAATGTGATATATGTCAAATATTTTAGTATTTTTTGGTGTCTAATTAAACAAACTAGAAAAAAAAATGTTTTTAATTTTACGAGCAACAATTTTTCCATATGGTGCAGACTTTTCCGCGGGCACTGTATAATCAAAGCAAGGACCTTAACATAAAATGAAAAAATTGAATCCGAATAATTTTCACAATAAAGCGACGCCGCCTTACTAGCTTCTCGTCTTTTACGAGAACTAGCAGCGGCGGCGCCAGGGGGGCCAGGGTGGGCACCGGCCCACCGTAGAAACATGAGTGCCCACCCTGGTGCCCCCCCCAAAATTGATGGATCCGGTTTTGTAAGGGACTTAGCTATAAAAGTTTTGATGAGTGGTTGTATGGTATTTTTTTGAAGAGAACGAGAACCTTTTTTTTTTAGAAGTCACTTTTATTTTGGGTAGTGCCCAATCACCAAGCCCATTTGTGCCCTCTCCCATCCCAAAAATCCTGGCGCCGCCACTGAGAACTAGATCCAGTAGGATCTAGCAATCCTGTTGGAGACAATGATGCTTCTTGAATAATAAATATAAAATTAATAAAGACAATGCAAGTCCAAAAAACTTCTATCATTCAAATTCCATTATTGCAGATATGACAGAAAAAGCACTTATAGGAACTCCCATTACGAGAATGCTATCCAGCGTCATTCATGTGATTCGAAATCTACTCAAAGCTATATAGATCCTTCCTGGCTTTTTTGGATATAGGATATGAATGAGATAAAAATCTGGCCGGGTGTTTTTTTTTCTCCGAGGGCCCATCCGTGCGCTGGATACACTTAGGCCAGGTTTGGCCCATTGTGATCACCCTGTCTGGTGGGGACACGCAGTCAGTGATCCCAGTTTCTTGCACTGGTTTTTATAGGTCAACTGGGGAGACGGCGAGGATGCCCTCTAGTTTTGGTTGCCTTTGTATTTGTTGCCTCTTCCAATCTAGTGACTCGCAATGGCAAACTATGTGCTGTATAGTCTCCCTGACTTGTCCGCATAATCTGCAGTTAAGGTCTCAATTGTACAGTTGCATTCTGTGCATGGGCGAAGTGTTGATAAAACCAGAGCCGGATCTACGTATGGGCTTAATGGGCTGCAGCCCAGGGCCCCCGGGTTCCAGAGGGCCCCGTTTCCCGTTAGAATAAACATAAAAAGATTCATACAATCAAAATAATAATAAAATATAAACCATTAAAAAAAATACAAATAAAAACCCGAAATAACAATGACAAATAATATTTTTTTCTAATTTTTCAGATCAATTTACTTTCGTTCTTCCGCCCTGTCACCAAATACGCCGGAATGAATAACAGAATAGGCCCACAGGTTTACATATACATACACTATATTGTCAATAAAAGCAGCCGCACGAAGCAGGAATTCACCCATCATGCGATTCAAAATAACCTGAGTTGGGGGCCGTCGCGCTTGCGCAGTAGGGAAAAAATGAGGCAACCCACACGATTTCTAACAGAACCCAAGGTCTCTTGAACAGAACCGGCTTGCCGTTGTATTCTTATTTGTCGCCATCTTTTATTTCGTTCATTCGTGTGTGGTTATAATTTCCAAGTTTTGGGTGTTAATATTAATAAAACTTTACTTTAGACATTTTTTTTTGTTAGGTTGTAAGTTGCAGTCGTTTCCAGCTTTGTTTTACGTTGTATTCGTTCGGATGTTTCGTGTGTGATTGTGGATAATTTTTAATTTTGGGTGCGAATTTAGGTATAAAACTTTACCAGACATTTTGTTACTGTTAGCGACTTGTGTCTTAAGATGGGTAAAAAAAGGGCATGATCCTTTTTTGCACAAATCGCGGTTCAATACCAGGAATTTAAATAAAAGCTTGTAAAAATATTTTGAAAGTCGGCCCTGTCAAATGTTTACATCAAGAAGCAAATTTCCGATCTGCGCAAACTCAACGGCCCCTGATCATCTGCTTACAGTGGTGGCATCATTGAATTATGGTATTAGTAGCAATATAGTGTATGTATATATGTGGCGAGGTTGCGACCGCAAGTCCGCAAGCATATTTTATACGAACCTAGTGGCAGTGGTTAAAACAAAACGATGCCCTATTTCTGTAGCCATTTATTTGTGCAATAATAAATTCGCGAAATCATGGTGAAAAAATGTTATTTTTTTACTACTAGAAAAATGAATTGATATTTTCGCACAAATTCAAAAATTATTTTTTAAAACATTTCCCAACATTATTTTATTATTAAATCAGATTAACATTATTATGGTACTGGACAAACTTAAGGAAAAAATTAAAAATTTTCTGACACGAAACACGGAAAATAATAGATTTGACAAGCAATAAATGTTCAACAGTTGGTAATGAGAACAAGTGTGGGTAAAATTATCATATAAACTAAAAATTTTGATTTTAATTTTTGTTCAGGTAGTTTGTACAAAAAATATTGTTTGTATTTCGCGCGCAATTCAATGCTGATCTCACCAAAGACTTGAAATGTGATAAGCAAATAAAAAATGTTGCAGCACAAAGGTGTAGTAAAGTTATTTTATACATTTCTTATTGTTGTTATGTTATGTTCATTTATTAATACTCCCAACTCTGTCTTGTTTAAGTTATGTTTAGGTTAAGAATTAATGGCTTTAATTTTTTGTTCACCAAAGATAAAGAAGGTACCTACCTGTTTATTTTAACTACTTTTACCTTAGTTCATAAAACATTTTTTAGAAAAATGCGTAATTTAGGTATATCATTTCGTGGGGCCCCCAGATATTGTTAGCCCAGGGCCCCGAAAGGTTACGGTCCGGCCCTGGATAAAACCATATTGTAATCCACATAAAAACAAAAAATGTAAAAATAATACGTAGCATAATAGTAAAGGTACCTAGGTAGTTATTACAAATGGAAAATTAATAGAAGCTAAAAAATTATATCGTGTCTTCTTTTGAAAAATATGAAATTAAGATAAGCAGGTACTGCTCATTGTGTACCTTGCAAATGTTTATAATTAAGTAAACACCATATTACTTAAGTAGGTTGCCATGGATTTCAATAATGAATCAGGATTATTAATGAATAATAAATTTAAAAATTGTTATTTACGTAATTTTGTTCTAAAATTAGAAAACTACAAAGCTTTTCTGGTATGGTTAAAGGTCGAAATTTCAGAGAATGAAATAAACCGTCCCTTCGTTAATCATAAAACGCAACTCTAATTTCTATTGGTGTGTAGTTGCTAAGGGTGAATATCCTGTTCAAAATAAGGGGTGTAAACTCCGCCTTTAATTGAGTTTCTTTAAGGGTACATAAACTAAGCGGCTCTCTTTGTGTGCGATGCGCTGTATTTGAAAGAAATAACTGACTACCAGTGGCGTAGCTAGAAAATATTCTCAGGGGGAGGGGAAGCTTAGTGGGCCTAAGTAGGAACTTTTTTTTCTGGAGAGAGGGACAGTCGGAACTACATGTATTTCAAGATATTGTACCTAGGGAAGGCGGAAAAGCGCGAAAATTTTTTGGGACCACGCTCAAAATTCGATTAAAATTCATCTAACTACTATCAAATTTCGAAAATTAAATTATTACGTCTCTCCCTTTGCATGGTTGGATTAAATTTGTTTTTGTAAATGATTTTTTTTTTGGTTTTCCTATTCTTTAAAAAACATTATTTATATTTGTGAAAAATATGAATATTTAATTTTATATTTTATATTAAAATTTTTGGTTTTTCATTATTCAAAATAAAGTAAACATCGCTCACCACGCCAAAATTGATGATTTTGTCAGAAATCATGTATTTTAGGAGCGTAGATCTAAGAGCAGTTTTTGGTGCAAATGCTTATAGGTTTTAAAATACTTCTTATTAAGTGCCGTTTTGTATATTCATAATAAAGCATTCTCGTTGCTTCCCGCACTATTTTTTTTTATTGTAAATTATCACACTTCTTTCCTAAAAGATGTTTTAATTAAAATGTTTACCTATTTTAATTTTTTTCTTTAAAAATAACTACCAAGTAATTGTTTTTGTTGCAAAAATATTTTATTGCATTGGGTTATATTTTTGTTGTTTTAAAATAGCTTTAAAAAAGGAACAGACAAGTATATAATAGAAAAATATTATCCTTTTTACTTGTTTTCCTTTAAAATTGCATCATAAATCAATAATTAAAACAATATGGATCCGAACCTTAATCTCTATATAAAAAAGAACTTTTAGAAGGAAAAGTTTAACAATTAAACATTTCCTACAAGACCCTTGTATTCTAAGCCAAGAATGCATTATTAAAAAATTAGTCCAAGCGTGAGACGAAAAATTATTGTTGGTTGCAATTAGACTTTTAGACCCGAATATAATAATATATAATAATAAAACAGGACTTTTAGAATGATAAATTTAAAATCTAAACGTTTCCTACAAGACCTTTGTAATCTAAGCCAAGAATACATTATTTAAAAATTCCAGTCCAAGCGTGAGACGAAAAATTAGGTTGCAATTAGAAGACTTTTAGACCCGAGCTCCTAGGTTCGGGGGAGGCGGCAGCCCCCCCCCCCCTAAATACGCCATTGCTGACTATTAAATAAAAAAGGATTCTAATTCCAAGTTAATTCATAGGTCAATTTACCTTTTTTTCTTGTAGGTATAATATGGTAGGTAGGTATTTAAAAAAATCGGAATCGCGAATATATTTTCCGCTAATAGAAAAAATAGTGAATACAATTCGTGCGTAAAGTAACTTTTTTACTCATGAAATTTCCCATTCGTAAAAAGTACTGCTTTACACACTTTGTTGCATAAATAACTATTTTTCACTACCGTTGCGCAAAACAAGTATTTTACGCACTATAGAAAGTGTATAAAATTTAACTTTTTACGATCATGCGTAAAGTAAATTGAGTAAAGTATATCCCAAAGTATATTGTGTGTTGGCTTTTGCTTCTATTTAACTCAATAATCCGTCCCAGGTAATAAAATGGGTCCCTTCTAGATATTTTATTCTAGGCGTCAGAGGCGGACTTCAGGTAAAAATAACGTATTTTAGAAGATACGTACAATGAGTTAGAAAAAAATGTCTTATATAAAAGTTGAAAGGTTTTTAAAAATCTACATATCTGTAAGAAATTGGAATATATAGGTTTTCCCAAAAAGTTGTAAAGAATTAAAGTTATATTTTTTTTTTAATACGTTTTTCAGGTAAAATACGACTATACATGTTAACTTATTAATGTGTTTATTGAAAGTTTTTTATGTTTTGTAACTAATCAAAATGTGATAACTAGGAAACTAATCGATTCAGGCATAACGTTATATGGTTAATAAAAGATGTTATAAATTAACTAAACGATCAAAATAAATAATAATATACGGGTGTTTCATTTAAAAAAATATAACTTTAATTATCCCCAACTTTTTGGACGAACCTGATTGTATATTCCAATTTATTACAAGTGTAGATTTTTAAAAGCCCTCTATAACGAGCCTTTTTTGCTAACTCATGCATAATACATTTTGGTTTTATATCTTCAATTTTGTGCACTCTTTGGTTTAGTGTATGCATAATAAGCTCTCTGGGGGATAAATGTTTTAATTCAATCAAATCTAACAGATTTACATATTTTTGAAGTATATTCTTAACCTCACTCTTGTTAAGTGTCAGAAACCAAGCGTAAAATTATTTACGTGTAAATTTGATTCCTTTATTGTGATTTACCACTCTGATGTGATTGGTCAGTCCGTTTCATATCCTAACTAGGATGGAAGTAGATATGTGAAAATATATCCGTTCAGTTACCCGGAATAGTCCACTTATCCAATCACTTTAGTATAAAGAAAACGGTAAATATCCAAAAAAACAAATTTTCCACACCAAAATCTGCGTTGACATTTTCCGCACGCTTATAGAAATACTACATTTTTGAATAAATTAAATGCTTTGACTTTTAATTGACGGTTTTATTACTAGATAGTATATGTTTTAACCTTACCTTTTACGTAGGTTTCCCAGCGGCTGCGTCACTGGGTCCTCAATAAGACTAAACATGCGAATACGTACCTATCAATCCCCCACTTACTCTATACCTCTACCTATTGACAAAGCTGACAAGTGGGATAATATTATACAGCTACTAAATAAACATATCTATCCCAGTTTCTCGTACATCAGGTATCGTCGTGTGCCTATATGCATGTTTAAAGAGTATATTTTTCTTTGTAATGAAACAGATTAAGTTAATTTCAAGCACACCTGTATTTGCCCTAAGGATGAATGTAAGGGTGTTGCACTCTGCAACCAGTGATGCGAAAAATTACATTATTTTGAAATGCTTTGAAGTTTTTCTTAGTTTATCGTTTGTAATACAGTTAGCATATTATACAATTATAACATACAGGTACGATTTAAGTAAATCGTTCCATCCAACTTGCTTTAGAGTGTGATCAAAGTACCTACAGTATGTCCAATAAATAAGGGGCAAACTCTCAGAAGGGTGTATAGAACATTAAAATATATTTGTTTAAAGGTTGGAAATAATATAAACGGCAGTAGAATTTTGGACTTGCATTGTCTTTATTTGTTTTGAATCACAACGTTTCAACTGGTAAGCATCTCTAGTCGTCTTCCAGTATTCACCTGAAGACAACTTGTAAACCTCACTCATTCTCATTATATAGCGTTTCTAATAGTTTGACAATGTAATGTTGTAAGTTTTGTGTACTAAACGTGCTGGATGATTTTTACACATAAAATAACACTTGCTTATTAAAAGGTTATTAGGTAGGTACCTATAATAGGTATATTGGTTTCACTTTTTAGTAAACATATAGTTTTTTCTAATTAACGTAACCTATGAGGATACAGTAGACTCCCGATTATCCGAAATAATGTGGACCAGACCGATTTCGGATAATGCGGAGATTGAGGAAAATCATTAACTATAGGAAAAGTAACTATATCTCATAGGTACTTTTTTAGATGTACATACATAATAAATTCTAATACTTATATATGTACATTCATGTACATGTACATATTCATATTCATAAAAGAGGTAATTGGTAGGTATAACTTGTTTTAATTTTTAAGTCTGTCGATTTTTGGCCGCAATGTCGTATGTGAAATTTCGAATAATGCAGAGGCATAGCAAGAATCATCTCGGATAAATCCAGTTCATGGGTCGTTTCGGATAACGTGGAGTTCGCATAATCGGGATTCTACTGTACTATTAACTTTAAAGCATATTTAATGTTTAGGAAAAATTATTGTTTGCAGTTTTAACTTTAAATATTAATATAAAAACTAAATGTACCTTGCCTAGTTTAAATGACCTAATATTTTTCCGAAGTAGGTTTTTTATTAAGAGTGAAGTCTGTAATGTATTCGCCATTTCATTTTTTGGTCAATATTTATTATCCATTTTACTTTATTCAAAAAGGGGACAAATACTCGTTCTTAAGTAGCAGTTTTGCACTAAAGAAATTTTGTTTAATGAATGAGTAAAACAAAAAGACGAAAATTTGTCCATTTTTCTTTTGTTAACTTATAAATTCAAACCTGTTTTTCACTTTAAATTGTAAGTAATTATGCCTCAAATAGGGGTTATTCGCCGATTTTAAGATAAAAGGAAAAAGTAACGAAATATTGAGTTATCAGACACTGATTGACGTTTTGTCTATCGGGTACCATCATGAGGTATGTTTTTTAAATACGGAATATTTAGAAGTTTCGTAGACCAAGTATCTAAAAAAATAATAATGCAATACTACTTTAATCAAATAGCAATTTTCCGACCCTATACTCCCGGTTCAAAATTGCCGTCAGTGACGCGTCATGACGTGTCGCTTTCATATCGGGAGTAGCGGGTTGTACGAAGAGAAAAAAAACCATGAAAATAAATATTCTACTCTATTAGAATTTCAAAAACGCACTAAAATTGTTTCCTCTAGCTTCATACCATGTACACTGTACTCTATACGAAAGCGATGAATTACTGACAATAATTTTGGACTTAAGCTATAATAACAGCTTCAAACTTTATCTTAGTAAACGGTAGCAGATAAATCTAAGTATTTTATTTATATTAGTACACGCATATTTATTAATTAGTTAAATTGTATTACCTTCATTTTATTGGTTTTTACATTATTACATTGTCATTTTCCCTGTAATGAACTAGAATAGTTAGTTTAGAATAAAAGCAAATTTTTAAATCTAAAAAAAGATAAAATACCTAATTTTTCGAAACTAAAATTGACACATATTAGTGTCTATCCAAGCAGGAGAACCTAAGAAAATGAAGTTTCAACTCAAAAATGGCAATGTTTTCCAAAATGGACTTAACTGGACACTATATACCTTACCTATACCTAGATATGATATAAAAAAAATAGACCCAAATCGGACATCACTAAAGCTGCAACGTCGGAGCGGGCCGGCGGACAAGGAGTACCTATAAGAATCCCCCAAACTGCTGCGAACAGTCGGACATTTTTGCGAGCTCTCTACCATTGCGGTGTAAGTTTGATTTTATTAAACTGGGAAGCAACTTACCTACACTTATGTTAGGTTGCATAAAGATTTTTAACCACAATTAACTAACCAGCAACTTTGACTTGACATAAATGACATTAGCAGGCATTGTAACTAATAATCAAAGATGCGTGATTAGTAAATTAAGGTAACCGGGCCCGTATGATTGTGAGAAAATAAGGCCTGACAATGTCATTTATGTCAGTCAAACTTGCTGGTTAGAAAAATCATTATACAACTAAACGGTAATCGACCACTATAAAAGGTGATTCCTAAGTTGATACTTCTTTTTTAGCTTCGTATAGAAGGCATTAAAATAAACATTTTCAAATACCTTCTTTCAAAAACTAAGGTACTTACATTCATTTATTACACTATGGATCAAATACGGTCCTGCCTAACTTATCCGTTGAATAACATTTAAAAAAACTTCTGGGTGTAGGATGAGCCCGCCAGGGAACACGTTATGATATTGAAGCAGCAGTCACACTTTGACGACACTCGCCGTTAATTAGCACCATATATACTAGTTCATTGTTTTCAAATTTTACCATTTTCACGTGTCACCAATTTAAAATTAACTTGCTTTAGAAAAACACACCGCAGCAGATCGTCAAATAATCAACTGACCACCTAAACTGCATGACTAATAAGACAAAAAACATAAAGTATAGCAGGCTACGTTTTGATGACTAGGCCCGCACTTAGATTTTTTACTTCTGTATCTCGCCTATTTTTAAGTTTTTTTAAAAAAAGATATTTGAACATGTTTTAACGCCTTCTATACACAGCTAAAAAAGAAGTATCAACTTAGGAATCACCCTGTATAAAAAAAAGTTCCATACAGGAAGCCAAAATGAAAGTTAAACGTGCCCCCTTATGATTAGGATATAAAGAAAATACAGAAAAATGGTTCAATAGTATATTAGATATCAAACAAACTCCTTCAACTGCACCACCTATTCGGCCAGCCATTTAATTAGCCATCAAAAGTGAAATATCAAGTGCCCATTTTCAAAAAATTGTCGAACAGTTGAATGGTTATGTTTAGAATTACAAGAGAAGTGAACATTTTTTTCACGGTGATTTCAGAAGTAACATTAAGACAATAGCATTGTGATAAGCATTTTTTCTAAATGTTTAGATAAAATAAATTATAGGAGCAATACTGTCCCAAGTTTTCCAAAATCACAAACTATTTCTAACAATTATATGGATGCCCTTTCACCCACAGAGCCAATATACATGTGCTCAGGAATTATATAGTTAAATATTTTAATATTGGAGAAATATTGTAAAAAGGAAATAAAAATTAATATTAATCTACATGTTTCCAAATATTTCTAAATATGTTAAGCATAGAGATATACTATTTTAAGGAAATATAACGTAATATTACTGAAAGAGGGACTTCTTTATAATTTATAGCATTGTAACACAAATTTATTAAAGAAAAGACATTACTACCCTTTGAAACATTCGCTTATAAACTAAAATAAAAAGCAACCCTAAATTAAAAATACACATAGCAAACCTCCAAGTGTTATTTTAAACATTATAAAGGGAATAAGAATTCCCTGATTTTTTAAATTGATTTAATTTTACCGGCAATACTTGTTTCAATCACGAGGGGAATTCAAAAAAATCGGAAGCAAAAAAACAAACTGAAAATAATTGTCCATTTATGCATTAACAAATTTTCAAAAATTAATATTTTAAACACTTAAAAATTTGGTGTGTTTAAATTATGCGAATGTAAAATACATTAAACAGATAATAAAAAGCAAAAAGATTATATAAATATTATTAAAAGCTTTTTACGAACAATTACTAGATCATTGTCTATCAAAGACGCTGCTAATACTATATTAACTGTGAGCTAAATTGAATGTAATCCTTGAATTACAGTTTATGGTCTGTTGAAAAACAGCTACATAAAATATTAAAATGGTTATAATTATGTTTATATTTTTGACAATACATTAGCATGCTAGAATCAATTTTGATCCGTTATTATTAGAATATTATAATTTGGTTTGTATCATTAACGATTACCTTCGCCGTAACATTAAATTATGTTGGCGAACCAAAATGGCTATATTGTCTCCTATGAGCAATAGCGCTAGGTCTCTATAAACGTTTCATAAATGGCATATTAAAATACCAGATTTTTAAAAAATCTTAATGGGCTTACTTTATGATTAAAGTAATACAATCACATACCACTTTAATTGTATGGTGATTCTTTTCTATATTTTGTGGGCATTACTTGGTTATGATAAAGTATGTATGTAATGTTTAATATATTTTCGTAGTTTACAATTAATGCTGTGCACAAAATCCACTTGCTTCATTATTATAAAAAAATTAAATAAATTACTCATTAGAGCAGAAAAAAGTTATAAACAATAGTTAAAAGCCACTGTAGACTTGCTAATGAGATAATTCCATGTAGGTATGAACAAAAAAAATTATGCTAATTTTTAGACTTTAAAATTCACCTACCACTGGAATAGTACATAATAGTATTACATCTAAAAAAATGTGGAAATTAGCTTATGACAATCTGTTGCCACTTCGATTTAATCTAACGTTCGTAGGAGGAATGTATTTAAAAAAAGGTTTTATGTTATTTGAACAAGGAACAATAATTTTTAAAATTCTCCTAATTTGTATGAACCAAAAGTATTCGTAAGTTTTAAAATACATTTTAAAAACTTGTTCAGAAAATTTTTCAGTCATGAATAACTTTTTTTTAATAAGATTTAAACGCCGATACTATAACATTTTTTATTTTTGGTAAAATACCCCTTAACAAGTCTAAAGTGAGAACGTATCGATATATTCGCAAAATTAAAACAAATATTTAAGACTGAAATGAGCTTGCGATAATTTGTTGGACGTACCATACAAAAAAATATAGTGGATTATTGTGCTTCTTAGTAACAATGCAGAAAGCAGGGTTTTGCAATTATCATTTTTGGTATGACAAAATGTTTAAATTGTTTTAAAAGGTCATTATTTATGTTATATGTGAACCATCCTTATCCATCTTCCCTCAACTTTGACATCACGCAGGTGACAAAGTTGCCAAATCAACAGATCTAATATATAAATACCATAAATATGATCACAGTAGTGCGCTTACAACGCCGTCTCAGTCAATATATAATTATAACAGTTGTAACAAACATATAAAAATATACAATATGCTCTCAAAACAATCAGTCAGCGTTGCAGACCAATCTGAACACAGCATTTTAGCAGTGTCGAAACTTGAAAAATCCGACCCTGTATAAATCTAAATAGGAAAGTCTGTCATTTTCATAATTATTACTCACAGCACCAACACTGCTCTTATAAGAATATGAGCTTACTAGTAGACGCTTTAAAAAGTCTATTTAAATACTCGCGATTACTTAGTCCATTCATAAGCATACATAAATTTTGCTTCTTGAAATTATCACGTGTGTCACTAAGAGATGCGCTAGTATCGGGTAACTACAAAAATAAAATATTTGCGGTTTTTACTAATAAATAGGTCACAGCAGCCAAAAAACATTAATCACAGTCTACCGTTCTATTAACCCGCCTCTTAATGTAAATTGTAAGGATATTTTTTTGACCTCACCTGTACATTGATAATGATGGTAGAGGAGATAAAAACTGCGAATGTATTTATATAACAAGTTACCCGATAGATCTACACACGCGTCTAATAAATTTAAGAATCTAAACTTCTACGGGACTGGGAGCGTCCCCCTGTCCCTTATGGTCCGTATTCTTCTTGCAGTCTTCTAATTTTGGGCTGGTGGATGCGCCGTTTGTAGATGCAATGACATCATTGACTGGAACGTCTCTGTAACAGACAATAATTTACCACCAAAGTCGACAATTTAACGAACTTACATACCCACTATCAGTTTTTACAGTTAAAGCCAGTCCCTTCGATTGTTTTTCCTTGTTAGATTTGTTAGTGTTGCGCTTTTTGTTTGCCTACAAGAAAATTATGCATATTAACACATTCGCCTCGTAATTTAGTTTTAATGAAGAAAAAGCTATAACATAGCAAAGCAAATAAATTAAAATACCAAGTGATGTTATTTTTAAATTAATGGAATATGAGAATTATTATGCAATGCAAAGTAAACAATACAACCATAGACCCAAGCTTTTTTAGTAATTTTTCTTTTACTGTAAGTTTAGGCAAGATTAGTTATCGTTTCCTACAATAATTTCGGGACCTAATATGATCATAAGTTTCACCTGTAGGCTATATAATATACAATAATTTGATTGTCTTAGCGTGGCTATATCAATCTTCTGTTGATACTAGCAGCGAAATTGGTTCTAAAGAAACCATTTTATTGAAAAAAATATAATATATAGGTAGATCCTTTAAAAAAAAGTATTTTTGATATGTCCTGACTATTTAGAGCACTCTTGTATAATTTAAAATTTTAAATTGTACAGCTAAGGACTCCCTACAACTGTTTTTAAAAATTATTAAAAAGTTAAGCAGCTTAGATGCTATAGAATCCTGCGATGAGAGCGGGACACCCTGTATTTTGTTATATTGAACAAATTAATAACATATTGTACATACATAAATTATATAATTTAGTGTCTTGACAAAGAAAACCTCAGTAAATAAAATAAACTGTATTTGGTCCTTTATAAGGACGTCACAGAGAATTCTAATTTTTATAACAAAGTTGTCAACTAATGGAAAATTTCCGGAGTCGTGAGAAATAGATACAAAGCACATGATAGGTCGGCGCTGTCTCCAATTGGAAAAGGGAAATTTTTACGCACAGTCTCATATTGGTAGGATATTCTTTAGGATCACTAGGGGTTGTGATCTGTTAAAAGACTTTTTTAGTATTGTGTGTATTCGTGAAATTTTCCTTTAAAAATAGGAAATTTATTTTTAAAGGTTGAAACACTGTGCAGACCCTTCGTGACGAATATGAAATTTTTCCGTACAGTTAACTGGAATAGCCTACTTTTCTCATCACTTAAGTGTAAAGGAAACAGCAAATTTTTATGTGGGAGTAGAAAAATGTTATTTCAACGCAGGTATTGGCAAAAGCGTGTAATACTAATTTTAGAGGTTACATTTTCTATGCTTTACACGAATATAATGATGACTTACACCTATTTATTACATAGGAAATTTTTATCCTGCATTAAATACAATGGTTTTAGTTAGTAATAAATTATCGGTTTATAGAAAATAATATTATAAAGCAAAATCAACAATCAGCGTCTGGGGATGAATCTGCGCAGTGAAAGAAAACTCTTGTTCTGTATTTATTGTTTTTGGTTTCACAAACAGATGTGAATTTTAGCGTTACCTAGCGGGAATCCAGTAATTGTGGATTTTGTCTTTACAGGTAATATCCTCATTTTTATAAGTTCGTTAAGAGGACTGGGTATGCTTTGGTAGTGTCCAGCTTCGACAATAGATGTCGCACCAGGTAACATCCTCTATGACTTTACGTCTTACACATTTGAAATAGTTGCGTTTACCTTCCTTTCTTTCGTTAGTTTTACCGATGAGCCATAATATGGCAAAACACATCTGGGAATGGATCTCTGGCGAAATGAAAGGAAACTCCTCTTCTATATTTATAGATTTCGGTTCCATAAACCGATGTAAATTTTAGCGCAGCCTAGTGGGACTCCTGAAATAGTGTCTTTACAAGTGATTTCTCTCAACAATTTGTTAAGAGGAAAAACCTCAAGGGTCAGCTCTTCGCTAGTGCACAAGAATAATTATAATATAATGACATATCTAGAAACACGTTAATGAAATGTTATGCAATATGAATATTAGTATTCCAAAATAAATTATTATAACAATCACAAAATTGGAATCCAATGCAGATGATAAAAATAACGTAAAAAATGCATTATGTCTCTTATATCAACATGTTATGTATATTTTTTTACTATTTCCTGAAAAAAAAGCAACAAAAATATTAAAGAAAGATTCGTAGACGAAACTGACAAAAAAAAAATCTATTGACGTGAATGTGCCAGGAATCGAAAACATGCGTAACAATCCACTTTTCATATCAATCAGACTGGAAATGCGATTTCACTGAAATCCAAGTAAAAATTACATTATAGTTAGAATGTATGAAGGAAATAGTCGAAACTACCCTTATATTCATTCTGAATTTAAACAAGCAATTTCACTCTTAATCATTGCATTAAAATGTTAATATCACCCAAAGCTTTAAAAATTATAAGTATAGACTACCTGATTCCTTTTATTTCCAACGGGATAGCTCGGTAGACCAGATTTTTGAGCTCTGCCTCGTCCATATCCTCCGCCATATCCTCTTCCCCTTCCTCTTGGCACCATTCCAGCAGGCATGACCTATAAATATAATGTTTCTATCTTATTAAAAGTTGACAAACCCTCGCAGAAAATAAATTAAAACTTAAAAAAATATCCTAATTTGGGCATTAGATTATAATTATGCTATTTTTTACGTCACAATCTATGGTTGGTCAAATCTTGGTGTCAAGACCATGTCAATCTTTCTTATATAATAATAATAAAATGTTAAATAAATAACCACTTTACAATGTTGTCTTAACTCCTCCCGAGAAACGATCCCGTATTCATTCGGAATAAAAAGTTAAACACTTTCATACTGTTCGGCGCATTCCATGGCCATTTGCATAACCATAATACAGGGTGTCCTTGAAATGACTGTACAACGCTTTACCACAAATTATTTTACCAAAAATAAGACAATCTAGGCAAACATACCTATATGCAATTTTGCTTCGTTTTGCCGCTACAGGGCGTTAACGTTTTTAAATGAATATCGTTTTTCCGGAATAATTTCTAAACGCCTCTATCGATTTCCACTAATTTTGGAACTAAGAATGACCCCTATTAGAAGCGTGTTTTGACGTGTGCGCCATATTTTTTTAATACCTGCAAAATTAAAAATGGAGTGCAATTGGTAAATAAAAGTGTGTCTTTTTATTACCCCCGTATAAATGACTTTAATTATTTATTTCTCTGACACTAGCTGACTTCATATTAAAACTTTTTGTCTCTTATAAAAATTTAGCCAGACATGCTGTTTCTCTACAAAAAAATTAGTTACGGTACCTTGTAATTCATAATTGCTGTTTATTCAGAACGAGAAAACGTGAAAAAGTTTTTAAGTCCAAAATAACTACCAACTAATTTAATTTCTATAACAAGTGTTCGAAATGTTTACCGTGTTCCTGAATACATAAATTAATTATTTTCAGAAAATATTGGGCATCATGTCAGGCTTGTGTTTAAAATAATCTGCAGCATTGATAATTCTTTGCAATTACTCCCTTCCGTAGGGATTGAAGCATACTTGATTTAAGGGCGCCCACAGAAAATAGCCCAGAGGCGTTAGATCTGGGGTTTAGCACGACGCACAGAAGGGTATTTAACGGGAAAACCTGGTCATAAATCGAAAACCTAAATTGAAAAATAACTGGGCTAAATTACGTCTAGGTACTCCCGGATAGACGGACGAACTATCCTCACCCTTAGTACGTTAATTGCAAGTACAATTAGCGAAGAATTATTAGTAGTTTCCAGGCCTTTAAAGCAGCAAGTTTATTTTAGTGACAGTGGTTTTCGTAGAAACAAATTTTTAGTTATTGTTATTGTGGCTTTAATTTTTCCTGACTAATTTGATATTATGGCATCGACATCTAAAGGTATGTACTACTTTAAATATAATTTTGTTGTGGACTGCAACATTTCTGTTGCTGCTTTTTTGAAATTTGAAATTTATACTGAATTTTATAATGATTTTTAACAAAACAGACATTTTAGAAATTGAATTTGTTGTACTTCCAAACCTTTCCAACCCTAATATTTGGTGTTATTCTGAAGATGAGCATTAAGTTAACTTGTCTATACAAAAAAAAATTCCGGAAGTTCACGGTTTCGAATTTTATCATTTATTTAAAAACTTATTACCGGTGATAACAAATGCATAAAATGTATAGAAAAAGGCATTTTTTTTAAAGCCGCTAATAGTTTTAACGAAATTTGGTGCAGGTAGATATAAAACATGGTCGTTTACAAAATAATGTAGGCGGTGGTGTCAAGTTTCTAAATTTTCCCTGTAATTTTTCTAGTGTAAATTCATTTTTTTAAGTACCTTTTGTCACTTAGTATAATTATTAATGATCTGCTTGTATTTCATTTTCAGACTCTGAAGGTGGTTTCAGTCAATCCTTTAAACTTTCATCAAGAAAAGATTTATATGCCTTTATTAGAGAGTGTCCAGATAGAAGTTTCGAAAAGAAAATGGAGTTCTTAAATGAAAAAGTGTTTAAGGTTTTGATTTGTTCAAAGGATACAGAACCTATTGTAAAACATAAACTTTCTCATTTTAAATCTCAGTTTAAAGAAAGCTGGTCTGCCACCAGTAACAAAGAAGATGTTTTTTTGCAAATAATGAGGTTTGGTTGAATGGAGTTATTGAATTTCCTTCTTTCTCGCATGTATCTTTAGGGCGTCCCCATAAACCATTCACAGAACTAAGTAAGAGAAGTAAACGTAGAAAAACTGAAGAATTAAGGGAATCAGCATCGCCCGAGGAACTAGCCTATGCGACACAAATGTCGATGAGAGCAAAAGGTAAAATGGCAGTCAGTACGGTTATGAAAGATTTAACTACGTCCCCAAAACGTGCAGAGAAGTATAAAAAAGCATTCTCTTCAGCCAAGCGGGTGATCAAATTAACTCCACAGGAAGCCCTTTCGGTGTTTGTGGAAGCCGATTTAACTAGGCAGCAGTGTGAAGTTATCAGACGTGTAGACAAGGAAAAATTTCCCTGGTATTCAACTATATAGAGGACAAAACAAGAGTGTTATCCCAAACGCGAAAACATCAATATAACTTCTACCACGGCTGAAATCAAACTTCAAGCAATTTTGGACCATACAGCATTACGACAATGCACACTTGTAAATGAAACTTTGGAAAACATACAGATTAAAGAAAATGATGTCCTTTGTTTAATTTCTAAGTAGGGATGTGATGGTTCAAAACAAACTCAGTTTAAACAAAAATTTAAAGAAGAGTCTGATAGTGATGAAAACATATTACATATCTATGGTCCCCTTACAGCTTAATATCGAGCGTAAGACCTCGATGTAGAACTTCGAGTAAACCATTTTCTACAGAATGTCTGGAAATGCTTCTGAATATTAGAATTAGGTACTTATAGATATTTTTGTCAATATTATATTAAATAAAAGATTTAGAAAACATTACAGGTAATTGATTTTTTTTCAAATTCTTATCATTGGTTACTTAGGTCAGTTTTAACAATGTTTAATAAAAAAAATTTAAAAAAAAAACAGCGAATTAATTTTGGTCAAGAAATAGGTACGAATACTCCACTGTGCGACGGGGCGCCAGCCCATTTAAGTATCTACATACGAAGATTTTTAAATGAGAGATATCCTAATAGATGGATCGAAAGAGGTAACGATGCACCCGTAAATTGGCTACCAAGATCCCCAGAATGGAAGTGTATGCTTCCCCCATCGTTGAGGAAGATGAGTACTTGCAAAGAATTATCAATGCTGCAGATTATTTTAAAAACAAGCCCGACACGATGCCCAAAGTAGAGTTTTATGTATTCAGGAATACGGTGAACATTTCGTACAATTGTTATAAAAATCAAACTAGTTGGTAGTTATTTAGAAAACAGCAATCATGAATTCCAAGGTGTTGTAAATAATTTTTTTGTAGAGAAACTGCATTACTGGCTAAAATTAATAAGAGTTAAAAAGTTTTAACATGAAGTCAGCTAATGTAAGCAAAATAATTAAAATCATTTATACGGGGGGTAACAAAAAGACAAACTTTTATTTACCAATTACAAGCCATTTTTAAATTTTCAGGTAATACAAAAATATGTCGTATACGTCAAAACACGCTATTAATAATAGTCACTCTTAGTCCCAAAATTAGTGAAAACTTTAGGTAAGTTTGTCTAGATCGCCTTATTTTTGGTTAAGGAATTTGTAGTGAAGCGTTGTATAGTCATTTCAAGGACACCCTGTATACTTCTGTGCTATATCCGTAAAAGGAGCGTGTTTACTTTTTTATTTAGCACAAACGCACGAAACTCGATTCCATTACTCGACCCAAAGAATAATCATAACTTGCAAAGGTTGCCATATTGCTAAAATACAGTGAACATCAAATACCTGACTATGGCGCATATTATTCTGAAATCCATAATTGGCTCCCCAAGATCCAACTACGACACCAGCAACTTGCAACTGTCCACCACGAGATGGAATTGGTCTTCCCCTCAACCCTGGAGCAACTCGCGTAGAAGGCAACGGTAAAGTAGGCAAATATCCTGGTGGAATTCCTGACCGCATCAGCTGACCTGTAATAAATGTGCATTGTTTTAAATTAGAAGCTGTGCACGTCATAAGCTAAATAAGATAAAGCACACATCGCCACATCAACCCGCAGACATCAGATCTTTATTTTGTAAGAGCAAACAAAGAGTTCGTTATCTACGTGACATTTTTATTTTAAAAGAATAAGTAATCTTAGACCAGTTACCAAAAACAAAACAATTTGTAAAACAAATAAATAATTTCCTCTCATTTCGTCAGATCCATCCCTAGACGCATTTCGCCATATCATGGCTCATCAGTAGAGCTAGGATCCGAGGAAATAAAGGAACACCTCAAAGCTGCTTATGCAGCATTTGGTGGGACACTCCGGTAAGACTACTATTAATGTTTCCCCTTAAGGACCATGATACAAATATATAAGGTATATCAACAGGGTGCGCAGTGGATCGTGACGTCACCTTGTGTGGAATTTTCGAATTGAACGCGCCGAATTATACGGCAAAGAAATTTTTAATAAAATTATTTCAAATCATATTAGCCTTAGAATTTCTACTGTGACTTAAATCTTGAAACATACATTTTATATAGATAGATTGATTATTGTCAAGATTTAAAACTTAATATACTTACCTCTCTTTTAACTCAAACTTGTAGATGTAATTATGTTGCAAGGAAAATTGAAGTATTTAGGAATTCGTTTCGACCAAAATTTTACATATAATCTAAACTCTAACTTAAAAACAACGGAGAATATCGCAATAGGGCGGTTTTTGCGCACAAGTGACGTCACGAAAACCTGCGCGGTATCATATCTTCTTGTAGTTGTATCATGCTTAAGGACGTCCGATGTTTACAGGATAATAATTTAAGCACTGTAGTAATTTATAAGATTGTGATAGCAAAACAGCGTTGCCAACCTGTATTAAATATATAAGAAATCGGTAAATAAAAACGCACGTATGCAAAAAATAATTTAAAAAAATATTCATCTGTAAAAATAGGAAATATTTATGTAACACAATATTTTACTTTTAACGTTCTTTAACAAACTACATGTTGATATTTTAGCAATACTATCATTCTTGTGGCAAAAAAACGATTGTTTTCCAAGTTTGTTAAGGTAACTCAGTCGCGTGTTAGACATGCTTGTTAGGGGCAAATATTAATATTTTAAATTATAAATATATGAGAATATTAAAATATTTTGTTTAAATATTTGTTAATATTATATAAAAGTTAAATTGCAAATAAAAAACGTTTAAGTATATGTATATAAATATTAACGCAATTTTTTTAATAACAATATCAATTAAAACATTTCCAAAAATATTTTTTAATTATCCGTTTCCCATATCCATGCTTTTATTTCGACTTTATTTTTTTTTTATAAAATATATTTTTTAATTTTTGTTGGTGAATTAATCGTTTAAATAAAAACAAATATTTGAAATTTTTTTGTCCTATGGACTTATTTATTTTAGGTTTTATGGTTATTTTATTTTTATGACGAGTATTATGAAAATTGTTTTTAAATATATATTAAATATATGTACCTCCTAGGCAATTAAGAGAATCTAAAATGTTTGAATTAAGGCAGCACCGTACTGTGTATGGTGAAAATTCTCCAATTAATCGAATTATGAAAAATGGGAACAGGTTTAGGGGTGATTTATTTAATATAAATTTGGAACCATTAAAAAGGTTATTAAAGAATATTTACTACTAATTTAATAATAGATGTATTAGCTATTTAATAATGTTTAACTTTTGTATTTGTGTGAGTGCATAGGTTATTTTAGTTTAGACTAAGAACTTATTGTACGAATGGGCATGTCCCGTATATTGACAAATAAATAAATAAATAGTATAAGATTTTTATTTTTAAATATGTATATTAAGATATTATAAATGTAAAGTTCTCTAGTTCATTTTTTTGTTTCAGAATATAATTTTATTGAAGGATAAAGATAATATTTATTTAATATAATTTTTAGAAATATTTTCTGTAATATCTCTAATTTTTTAATTAAAGTTCTATTTATTCCTCCCCAACCTAAAATTCCGTATTTTAAATGAGTTTTAACTAATGCATAATATAATATTTCCAGTTGTTTCACGTTCAAATTTTTTTTAATGTTTCTAAAAATTGGTAGTAAACTTCTTAATTTTTTAATCAAATATTCTATGTGAAAATTCTAATTTAATTAAGTGTCAAAGATTATTCCTAAATATTTTACTTGATTAACTTTTAATTAACAAAGTGCGACTGCTGATTTGGTGTTAAAGATATGACGGTACCTGGTTACGTCGTATAGAACGTTGTGTTAAAGAGATATTTAACCGAGATGCTTTTTGTAAAAACAAACATAATATGTCTCTAATTTTTGCCTTTTTTATAGTTATTAATACCGTTGTTTATTTTAATGACTTCTATACAGTTAAAAAAAAGTATCAACTTAGTTATCACCCAAGCAGTATCAATCATAACCCACATTTTTTTCAAAGTTGATGATGCGATTCTTGAGATAATAACATGTGCATTGTGCATCAACAAAGATAATTTTCATTGACAGTCTAATAAAGAACATACCAGCCGGAAATTGAGGTGGTGGAATCTTTGAAAACTTCACATCAATGCCTTCCAAAATGGCTTTTCTCATACGTTCAACTTTTACAACTCGTTCAATGTAATTATCGCAGACTTCTAGAATATTTTTAGCATGTGAAGATCGCGCCAAAGTATAATGAAATAGTTTTCCGTCGAAGTACAACCAAGGACAGCACATAAGCCATGGTAGGGGAGCCCCGCATGCGTCGTTTGCTAATAAAGCCATATCTACCCCTTTCATAAACAGCGCTGCCAACTGCACTCCACGACTTGACACGACATTGAGCTAAAAATAAAAATAAAGATAAAGACAGACAATATTTACTAGAGCTTGAAAAAAAAGTTGAGTTGAACAATTACCTTCCCTTCTCTTTTGTTAAACAACATTGACAGCATTTGAACTACGGTGGATTGCCTAAAGATTTTGATCAAAAACTAACCAGATAAAAAAATTCAATATAGAATTATTAAATCTATTCATAATTTACCTTTTCTGGAACCTGCTTAAAATTTGTATAAACCCAACGAATATTTGGATATTATTAATATTTGTAAATTAAAATCTGCACATTAATACACTCCATATAACCGTTAAGGCACAAATATTACACTCGACTAATATTAATTTATTTTTCAATAAACAGTAATTTTGGAAAAAGAATAATTTTATATAAAAATTTACTAAAAAAGATTAGACATTGCGTGATGTAAATAATGAAGTAAAGTACTTGCTAATACTTCAAAACTTAACATTTTCTTTGCAGTATTTACTGTCACAAGAACAAGTTATATATTAAAGTATATAAATACTGCATACTATGACTTAGTATTAGTATGTACTTCATCATTATTTACATCACCAATAAAATTTTAGAAAATAGTTTTTGTGTCTTCATTTTTAACTTGGGGAAAAATGTGTTATTAAGGACAAAACATTAAAATTTTAAAAACCTCTAAATTCTATTAAATTTCTAAAGCTTAGAAGTACCCAAAACTGTATTTAAATTGCCAATTTTCCTAATAAATAAATATAAATAATAAATCCCACAAAGTCCCGGTCTCAAAAATTCTTTTATATGTAAGTATAACAGTTACATGTTTCGCTTATACTTATATATATATATATACAGTTTTTAGTGTATTTAGAAGTTATTTTAAAGTGATAATTACTTAAATTGAGTATGGACGGAAAATATAGTAAGGAGAAACCCAAAGTGAAAAAAAAAACTAATTTAGATACAGTTGAAACCCAAAAAACCAGAAGCCTTTCATGCAATTCATTGGAATCTTTAAAAATCACACGAGCAGAAATAAACAAAATAATAGGTGTCAAGGACAACCGAACACAGCTGATAAGAGGTTCAAGTAAACAAAGTGATCAACAACAAATACCAGGGAGTCTTGAAAAGATGGATGATAAAGTTTATCGCAATGAAGAGAACACATATGACTCAGTTTTTAAACCGACACCGACTTTATTCAGAACGCCCCCAAAACCAACTGAAGGAGAAAATAATAATGAGAAAAATGAGAAAATTATTGAGGAAAACAGCAACAAAAGACGGCGATCGGAGACAACACCAGAACAAAACATTAAATCGTGTAAACGCCTTTGTGACAGCGAAAAGGCAAGTGATTTTAATGACAAAATAAACATAAACAATGACGAAATAAGCGACATGAACGTGACTCGAACTCTATCAGAGGAAATGATCACAAAATTTTTCTCAAATCTGGATGTAATTACTGAAGCTGTAGACGAAGGAAAGGGCAAAGATGCAAACATACATCTCACAGAAAAGGCATTTAAATCAGTAAAAGATGCTCAATCTGAAATTTGTAAGCTGTTTACTCTTTTGGTATTTAAAGTGGGAGAAATAGAAAATGAAAATCAAATGTTAAAAAATAAAATAAAACAAACAACACCAGTACAAAATAAAATCAGTAATGACCATAGTCAAAACAATTTACTGAAACACCAAGAGACCAATAAGACATATGCAATAGCAGCAGGCAATAATAGGAACATCAACGAAAGAACACCCGAAAACTTAAAAGAGAACAACTGGATAACACCAAAAACTACCAAAAAGCATGAGACAATAATAAGAATTGATAACATAAACGACTCAAAAGAAACTATAAAAACACTGAAACAAGAAATTAGCATCAAAGACATTGGAAAAGGGTTTAAAAGCATAAAACAAACCAAAAATGGCGCCATTATTGTAGAAAGTTATGATCAAGACCAACAGGATAAACTAAAAACGGCAATAAATCGGATTGATAAAATCAAATATAAAGAAAATGACATTTCTGATCCCATGTTTATGATAACGGGTATTGAAAAGGGCTTTACCGATCAAGAATTTACTGAGGAGTTAGAAAGGCTAAATTATAGTATTGTGGAGGAACTACAAACCAGCGTTCAGGATAAAATAAAAGTAATAGCAAAAAAACAATGCAGGAACCCAATTAAAGAAAATTGGATACTGCAGGCTCCAGCAAAAATTGCAAAATGGTTTTTAAAAAAAGGTACTATTTATTTCGACCTGGTAACTGTACATGTTCAAGAACATCTGAACCTGGCTTTATGTTTTAAGTGCTCCGGATTTGATCACGTGGCGAAATACTGTAAAGAAAAGGAATGCTGCCATAAATGCGGAGGAAAACATATGTCAAAAGATTGTACCGAGGATACTTTTCGATGCCCAAATTGTATAAAAATGAAACTTTCCGATTATCAACACTCTGCAAGAGATACCGAGTGTCCTATATACAGAAGAAGACTTGCTAGGTTTAGAAATAGTATCAATTACAATGAGGATTTTTTATAAATAAAAACACGCAAACCACCAAAGAAGTTAAACAGGAGGAACCTTCAAAAACAACAAAAAACAATCTTACAAGGATTAGCATCATTCACCAAAATGTACAGTCACTAGGTAACTCTGTGGATGGAATAAATTATATTGTAGGAAAGTACAATGATTGTAAATTTCTATGTATTACAGAGCATTGGAAGTCAACTGAACAATTGAGATATTTGGCTATAAAAAATTTTAAACTAGGAAATAGTTATTGTCGCGACGCTGGCCAGCACGGAGGAAGCGCAATTTTTGTACACAAATCAATAAAGTTTCGACCAAGAAATAAAATAAACAAACTTTCAGTTAAAAGTGAATATGAATATGCTGCCATAGAATGTGAAATAAATGGGGTCCAAATTATTATAGTATCTGTATATAGACCACCGTCTGGAAACATAGTCAAATTTCTAGATAGTATTGAGGCAATGTTATCTAGTATTATTGGCGAAAATAAAAAAATTATAATTGCGGGTGATTTCAATATAGAAATGTTAAAGGAGAATAGCAATAAAACAAATTTAGTATCGCTATTTCAATCTTTTGATTTAAAGCAATCAATATTCGCAAATACTAGAATAATGTATAACTCAGCTTCATGCATTGATAATATATTTTTAAATTTAGATTATGTAGATAGTGCTGTCATTAAAACGTTTATTTCCGACCACACAGCCCAAAAAGTGAATTTTCAACTAAAATTTCCTGAAAAAAATAATTTACAATACCGTAGAATCTTTTCAGATGAAAATAAACTATTATTCATAAATTACTTAAAAGAACAAGATTGGCTTCAAACGTACGAATCAGATAGGTTAAATGTAAACGCACAATGGAACTTATTTATGAATACATTTACCAATATCTTTAATCATTGCTTTCCTTTAAAATTAACAAACTTTCGTCAAAAACATAAAATATCTAACGATCCAAGAATAATAGAGTGTAAAGACAGATTAGATCTATTTTTAACTTTATCGAGATATGACAATAACTTTAAAGAAGAATACAGGAAAACAAAAAAAAAATATGATGATCTGCTAAGGGCAGTGAGGTCGGAAGAATACGACAAACGGATAAGATCAGCAGATAATAAAACTAAGTGTATGTGGAGTATTTGTAAAGAAATAACCGGACATAACAAAAACGATGGTGATATTGGTATTAAGGGAAATGCCGAAGAAATACCGGATCAGTATAACACATACTTGTTATCTATAGTTCCAGAGTTACTTAAAAAACTAGAAACAAAGTCATCAAATTGTGATATTAGGAGAAATAATAAATCATTGTTTTTAAGACCAGTGTCTACCAATGAAATTTGTGAGTGTGCTAAAAAAATTAAAAATAAACATAGTAGTGGTGTAGATGAAATACCAACTAGCATTGTAAAATTAGCCATCCCTGTAATCCAAGATGTTCTTTGTTACCTTATTAATAAATCATTTAAGAAAGGAATCTTTCCAGACCAACTTAAAATAGCGTTAATTAAACCTCTATTTAAAAAAGGAGATCCCGAATTAATAGAAAATTATAGACCAATCAGCCTCTTACCAGCTTTTTCAAAATTGTTTGAGCTCTTAATGTGTCGTCGTCTTATTAACTTTATGAATGAATGTAACCTTTTTAATAGTAACCAACATGGCTATATACCGGGAAAATCAACACAAACTGCCATTTTTCAATTTACGAAAAAAATATTAGAAATTGTTGAGAAAGGAAATTTGGCACTCGGTATATGTTTAGATTTATCAAAAGCCTATGATTGTATCGACCCAAAGTTATTATTAAAAAAATTGGAATTATATGGTGTTAGAGGAAATGCTCTTAAACTATTTGAATCTTATTTAATTAATAGACAACAAAAAGTTAAGGTAACAAAGAACGGACAAACTTACTTTTCGAACTTAATGAGTAATAGTTTAGGAATTGCTCAAGGCAGCATTGCAGGGCCAATCTTATTTGTAATTTTTCTCAACGACCTGAATTCCATAGAAGCTTCTCAACACGAAAAAGTAACATGTTTTGCTGACGATACAAATCTTATTACGGGAGGGGAAAATATCTTTGAATTAAGGGCAATGGGAACTACACTATTTGATAAAGCCAACTCTTGGTTTTCAAAAAATAAATTAATTTTAAACAAGAACAAAACAAATGCTCTTATTTTCAGAACTAAACTGTCAAAAGTTGAGAAACCACAAAGTATATATTTAGGGGAATCGGATGTAGAAATTGTTGAACAAACGAAGTTTTTAGGCGTCAACCTAGATGAATTTCTAAGTTGGTCACATCACATTAATACACTTATAAAAAAATTAAACTCTGTTTGCTATGGAATTAGGGTTGTTGCCCGATACATGAAGGAAAAAAGCTTGAAAGTAATATACTATGCAAACTTTGAATCCATCATGAAATACGGAATTATTTTTTGGGGTAGCAATAGCTTAATTGAAAAAATATTTGTAATTCAAAAACGAGCATTAAGAATAATAAAATTAATGGCTTTTAATGAAAGTTGCAGGAATGTTTTTAAACAATGTGGAATCTTAACGGTTTATGGTGTGTACATTTATGAATGTTTGTTGTTCTTTTTTAAAAATAGAAACACTTTTGAGCTGCAAACTTTTCATGATTATAACACTAGAACTCTAAATGTAAATTACCCTATCCATAGACTAACATTAACAGAAAAAAATCCAGGTTATATGTGTCTAAAATTCTTTAACAAGTTGCCAAATGATATTAAATGTATAAGTAGTCTTAAAGTATTTAAAGTTAAAGTCAAAGAAATGTTAATTAATCTAGAACCGTACTCAATACAGGATTATTTAGGATAATTTATAGAGAATAAGAACATTTGTTTTCTTCCTTTTATGACGCCGTTTCCTTTTGTGTTTTTGTATGTTTTGTGTGCTTTGTACAAGAAATGTATATTATAACATAATTTGAAATATAGATTATTATTATTATTATTATTATTATTATTATAAAAGAATTTTTGAGACCGGGACTTTGTGGGATTTATTATTTATACTTAAATCAGGTCTCTTGGAGAAAATGGACAACTTTTTCGAACTAATAAATAAATGTAAATAAATCCGGATTATCAGAGTCTTCGGTTATCCAAGGCAGGTGCTCTCTCGGATAATTGGGGCTCTACTGTATTTGCAATCTTCCAGACTTTTTTGACACTCTGTATGTGTTTATTTATTATGTATAGTTTAATATTATTTTTCACTTACAGTTAATTCTTGTAGATGTTGAACGTTCATTAAATTGGGATTAAATGCTTGGCACAAGAAGGCATCTAATTCGTTTCTTCTCATTATTGGCCTTTCTTGAGACATAACATATCTGTAAAAACATATGTAATATATTAATAATGTAATAATTAAGCAGTATTTTGCAACCCGTATTCTTGTTTGTAGTGGAAATAGGAACTATTTATAACAATGTATACACTTTGGCGCCAAATTCAATTAAAATTAGGTCAGCGTTTTTTCAAACAAACTGTTTGCAGATGAAACCAAAGTAAATCGTTATTCTAGTATTTTTTTATACCAAATGTGGATTTACATTTTGTACTTTGTTAGGCCACTATTGAAATTTGCAATTGTTAATTTATTTATAAATAAAACTCTATAAAGTACTATCTTAGAAAATTGAACCTATAGAATTAGCAATAAACAACTTTGTGATTACGTATAATACGTTTGTATACCAACAGATAAGAGTTAATATAAAATTAATATATTCAAAATTATAATATTTAGCTTCTGCATGGGGATCTGCTTGTTTATCAAACTTAAAACCATTACAAAAATTGCAAGATAGTTATTAAATGCATACACAAATTAACATACACAAAACACAATAAATATTAATAAGTTACAAATTTGTGTTCCAATTCATTCTATTATTTTAAAAGGAAAAAAAAACTCGAACATAACACTTCAAAAGAATAAGACATTACATGACCATAAAACCGGACAATTCATAAATTATATAATTACACAAGATAAAAGTAATTTGGGAAAAAAATCGCATTTATATAACGCAATAATACATTATAACAACCTTCCAATAAATAAGAGGAATTCATAAATTAACAACTTAATTACAGTACAATCGCGATAATATAAATATGCATTCTTATGAACGACTCAGTAATATGAACATAATATTTTTTGCATTGACCACTCTGTAGTATGGACAGTGTTTAATAACACTGTTCATACTACAGAGTGGTCAATATAACACTGTTTTTACTACAGAGTGGTCAATGTAAAAAGAAAATCAAAATGCCTTCTTCAGTTTGCTCAATTAAGGGAAAAAGCAGAAAAATTTTGCTATAAAAAATTAGTTAAGTATCTTAGGTTAGGTGATTGTATCAATACACACTATGTAGTATGCTAGGTACAATAATAGTTGTTACATATGTATTTTTTGTAAACTTCGCTAATATAAACGTTCCGTTAATATAAACTCCTTAGAATTTTTTTATGTTCACGTTACCGAGATTGTACTGTATTTATATTTTTTTATTAATTACTTAAAAATTAGATTAACATTTTAATTTTTTTGTTTATTTTCTTTTCTTATTATTTCCTATATTATTATATTGTCATAATGAACTAGAATAGTTAGTTTGGAATAAAGACATTTTAAAGTAAAATAAAAATATCCAATTTTCCTATTAGGTAATGTGTCAAAAATGGCGGCTTATAGCAAATACTGTTTTGTAATTGATACACGTGACCATAAAAATTACATGGTTGCATTAAACAAGTGATTTACTGCTCTGTCATCAACCGCCATATTGAATCACATATTTGAAATAAGTAATTTTTGAACTATTTGCTGTACTAAATAGTACACAATTTTATTTTTGACGACATCTGTACCGAGATATTTCCCTTACTTATTGCAAAGCGAAATTCTTAATTAAAATAAGACATTTTTGCACACTCTAGCGGAAAACCGTAATTTTTCTTTTAAACACAGAAAATATATTTATATTAAAATTTACCTTAACACACACGCCATAATCAACATATGCTGAGGTACATAAGCAGTATTCAAAATAAGTGGAGTGTCCGAATTAAGACATGATAGAAATGCACGCATGCGTCTACGTTTATCATCAACAGCCGGACCAAACCAAAGCCGTTGCAAAGTAGGCACAGCCCAAGGTAAGGGTTCGGCCTTAACTTCTTCTGCACGTTGGTATGGATTGGAGCGGCTATAGACCCATTCCTTGACAATTACATCTGGTTGAGGGGCATTTTCCGGTAATTCGTTATTTTCTGAAAAATTAGAGCTAACGTTAGTAAAAAGTGCATTGTACCGGGTGGTCAACTAAGAATGGTGGCCGGCCATATCTCAGAAACTAGTAATCGTACAGAATCCGGGTAAAAATTTTTTATGGTAAAAGTGCCCAAGAGAAAATGCTGGAAATTATTTTACAGTTTGTAAAATACCCGCAAGGGGGCGTACCAGCCATGACCAAGGTTAAAATTAGGATTCTCATCGTGTTTTGACTAATTAATCGGTATAAAAAGTATCTGTATATTAATCCTTACATATTTCCTAAAACTTTTTTCCTACACAATTTTTCCGATCTAGTAAAATAAAGTAGTGGGGGGAATTAATTTTTTTCTAAAAATACGCCACGGTTACTCCGGTTTGGCATAACCGATTTGAACAAACTTAGTCTCCTTTAAGAGAGTTTTATTTACCCTATAAACTGTGCTTTTGTTTTTTAATCCTTGAGTTTTGCCGTCGCCGCTAGATGGCGGTAACCAAAATATAAGCAAATATTAAGCTTTCTCTCGGAAAAGTTAAATGCAATGATAAGTTTGTTTTATCATGATATAATAGAGAAATAAATCCTTAACAATTCGGTAAAAAACACAAATTTGTAACTTTTTGACAACCGGAGTTATGAAGAAAATTAATTACATCATACGAATTTTTCCTTTTTATGGGCGTTTCAATTTTATCTATAGAATAATTTTACTACACATTAATAATAAATAAAAAGTTATAAAAATCGACGACTGTCTTTAAATTACAAAATTTTCAATCAATCAAAATTTATTCATGAATGTACATAACAATAATTTCACAAGTCAAAGTAAAAATACATATATATAAGCATAACTATTAATCATTTTTTTCCCACTAAAGGAATCTCACTTAAAATATTGTTTTTTTTTTAAAAAGAACATTATACAAACATATATTTAATATAACAGATTTACACTTCAAATAATCGCACCCAACTAAAGGAAATCAAGACCAACACTTTGGAGGTCGAGGGGGCATATCTCTCAGTTAAATCAGATCGCTAAAATCATTAAGGAAATATTCCTCCTCACTATAAAAAGCTTTATTTTTAAGGTATCGTTTAATTTTTACTTCAAATACTTTTATGTCGGCATTTCTGATATTTATAGGCAGTATATTTAAAAACTTTATACCATAATTTTTAAAACGCCTATATTTTTAATTTTGAAAAATAAATATAAAACCTACCACAATTCCCAATATCAAAATAAGCCTAATAATGTAAAACTAGACATAGACAAAAGTTAGTTTATAAAATTTTAAAAGCTTACAGAGCTAAAGGTTGTATTGTATTTTTGTTAGATTTGAGGAGTTACCCTACATGATCCGTATTATTACCGATAGCAATACTAAAATTATCTTTACTTACTTATACTAACTTATAGTATTGACAGTAATACTATTACATTAATCATACAAATCACACTTAGAAAACATATATGTGCTGGTTTGTTCTACTAAATGACTTGTGTAATAATAGGTCTAAAAATGTATTCTAAGTTTCTTATTCAATAGTAAACTGATGTATTTCCTTTATGTTACTACCCAACAAAATATAAATCAGCTTACCTTTTTTCTTAGCATGTACATATCTCAAATGGTGCAAATTAAACAGAACGGCGTAAACCCGTTTTCTTAATGGCAGATAAATGTCATGAATTGGTGGAACTTCACGATTACTTTCATCCTCCATTAGGCATGGAAGTCTCACTTCTTGAGTGCTGAGAACATGAAGGATAGTAATGGCCATCAATCCCTTCTGATGACGCAAGGAAGCGGTACGAAGAACATCGGGGGAAACAGAAGGAGTGACAACGTTTGAAGTAGCTAAAAAATAAATTATTTATTTTATTACCAGTTTAAAAGCCATTAAAAGGTGTATGATATTCGGAAGTTTTTTTTGTTGTAGTTTTGAATTAAATTTGTTATTTAAGTTCAAAGTCAAAATGTGCTTTAATGTCTGAAAGATAAAATACAACACTCTAAAATATTAGGATTAAAACTAATCATGCAAATAACTATAACAAATCGGCTGTGTTTTACGTATATCAGATTAGGTTAAGTGAGGAAGCCTAGCTTCAACTTCGCCTTTCGTAATTTTCTTTTCTAATTACAATCTAATTAATTATTATTGTTATACAGTACAGTTTTAGGAAAAAAAATTATAAAGAAAGCGGTCAAGAAATGGCTAGAAATTATTTTTAAGTTTGTCAGCTGGCCGCTTAGGGCGTAATACTAATACTAAACTAAGAAAATGTTTCTCCTTAATGTCTTATTAAGCCATATTAAAAATGTATGTAAGTTGAAATCTTGAAAAACCTATGAGCAACTTTGGTTCAGCAGTCCAGAATCTCAACCAAAGTGGTGGAGGAAATACAAATATTTTTTTTAATTATGCAACTTCAGTTAGGGACAACGAAAATCATCAATTTTGGTCTGATAATATAGTTTAATGTCGGGTTGCACAAATGTTAATAATAATTAACTAACCAGCAAGTTTGACTGTGACATACCTAACATTGGCAGAAATAATTTTCTCACAATCATACTGGCCCGGTTACCTTAATTTTTAAATTACTAATTAGGCAGCTTCCATTGTGAGTTTATAACGCCTGTCAAAGTCAGTTATGGCACAATCAAACTTGCTGTTAGTTAATTCTGGTTAAAAATCTTTGTGTAACACAACATAAGAAATTTAATTGTTTTTCATTTCCATTATAATATGTGATCTTGATTTCTCCGGTGAAAAGAGAGCGCCGCGCCGTTTAAAACATTGAAACTTTTAAATAAAACTGTATGTCGGATTTTACACAATCAACTAAAATTAGAAGAAGTTAGAGTCAACCGCAAGTTATTAGGCAGATTTTGCATGTCAGAACGTTTTTCACGCTAACGCTATACTGAAAATGGTTGGACTAGTATACAAATTTGAGTTTTTGCAAAACACGATAAAAATATTTTCCCTTAAACGATATTCGTCTATCTCTTTCCAATTAAAGCATTCTGGAAGTGATAGATGACTAAGATGATACATAAAAGTGTTGCGAATTTAAAAATTGTACTAAATGGTTTGTACATTGTACTAAAAAACTAAAAAGTACTAAATTTTTAAGTTTTTAAAAGAGAAAGTGGCATCCGACCAATTTGATTGGAGGTATGTACGTTAGAAGTATGATTGGAGGTTTGGACACACATTACGGCAACCGGTTGTCAGCAAAGGTGTGGTGAAAAAATGTATGTTTTGTTCACTTTGAGCCAGGAAATTGAGAGGTGTCGAACCCGTGTCTGAAGTATAAAACATTCAGAGTGTCAGTTGCAAGAGAAGGTACTTGTGCATGATCGCCCATATATTTCAAGGATGGGTAACCAGCCAAAAACTCGTAAAACTTCTCTTTGTGACTTCTAAAAAAAAAGCCACTGGCGTTTTTGTCGAAACAAATGAAAGTGCTCTTTAAAAAAGAAGTTGCCGCTGCTGTATATCTACGCCCTTTCCCCGAACCCAAGGGGGCAACCGCTCCACCTTGCTCCTCCCTATGGGCGCCGATCATGTACTTTTGGGTTTGGGACAAAGCGTTTTTTGTGACTTTGACTTGTGACGGTTTCTGAAAACAAAGAACGTTGAGAAGTAATTTTTGATGAAAGGAAGGTATTTGAAACCAAGGAACGTTTTTTTAGAAGTAATTTCTTCTTTAAACCCCCCCCCCCCCCCCCCACACACACATTCAGCAAAATCGTTGGCACGGATACACGATGTATGGAGGACAATATCTCTAAGTTTTATTGATCTGGTCATAAAGTACCTCCTGTATATTTTCGAACTCAACCTTCCTCTCCTATCGAAACTATAATCCGACATACATTAGCCGGGGGCGAAGTCCACACTTGACTGCCCTTTTTTTCCTGTACCTTCTGTGGCTTTTTAGTCCCATATGCACAGTCTAAAGTCATTTAAGTATTTTTTTTATGATAACTTCCCTAGACTGTGAATTGGATAGAAGTTGTTTGACTGAATTTGTACATTTTACTGGTCGCGACAACCATGGCCACCGACCGCCTGACAGCGTTGCCATTGTTTTCTATTTGTCAAAGTTTACATTCGAATAAGAGTGGCAAAAATATAGAATTAAAAGTAATTAATCTAAACCTTTATAGCAAAATAAAATAAGAAGGTACTTGGGTGCCTGGGCACATATAAATGATGATGAAATGATAATAATATTAAATTATGCACAGAAAATCACCATTCTATTAACGTGAAAAGGAAATTTTAAGCCTAAACGTCACAACATAGCTAAATGAGTGGTTAAAGTGATTTTGAAACTGAACGTATGTCGTATATTATTCAGAAATATGATATGTCAATTGTATTACAATATGGCGGTCGGAAAAAAGCTAATTTCCTAATTTGAACATTTTTATTTGTTGATTGTTTAATTCTTAATAATTTGTGTGCATTTATTTACTTTCCTAATACGTTAAAGTGTTTTTCTTCGTCCCAGATCAAAGGAACTAGTTTCCACTATTTTAAAAGGTATGTACTTGTTTTCACTGATAGGATTGTTTATAAGTTGAAAATACTATGTTTATTGTTTAGAACTTCTGGCAATTACCTTGGGAACTTATGTTCTTATCGTACTTATTTATGTATTGTATGACAACTCATAATTTATCAACCTTTCCTAATAAATTCACAATTAATTATGTAGCATTCTTCTATATACAAAGTACAGGTAGGTAGTGAATGTATAAGAAATGATGTGCTTACCTGCCCTTTTTGGTCTAATAATGTAAAATAATCCTTGTTGTTTTGTGATATACATACATAAGTACCATAATAATGTAAATAATAAAATTTGGTATAAGAAAATATCAACAAAGGCAAGAGAATAAAAATGAAAAATAACAATTATATTGTAGGGAGTCAATGTTTGCTGTTATAATTTGAAAATGAATGGAACAAGGCTTCTTGAAAAATGTCCATCAGTTTGGTCGTTTTAATATTCACACATCAGGCAAGTAGATTAATTATTATTATTATCAATAAGGTGTACCCAAATTATAGTGACCGGCTGACATTTGGGTTCACCTCGGGAAAATTTTAATAAAGAATTAGAGAAAACTTCTACACTCACTAAAACTAAAATATTCTGAAAATGTGCTTCTGGGTAAGGGCAAAATTTTAAATTACTGCTAGAGAATAAAAAAAATATTGACAGAATTGCTTTGTTGGATTGTATCTAATTGATGAGGCTGAAACTAATGTTTATGATTTTTTACATACACTTATAACATAGCACTAAGCACTTAAAGGGTTACAACAATGATTTTATCCCTTAGCAGACAGTTTTCAACCCTTTTCAAGAAAAAATCAGTAAAATTCACAATGATAATTTTGTCCGGCGCATTCGCCATTGCGTTTTGTGATCACTATTTTTGTAATTTAATCCAAAAATTGGCCAAACAACATTGCTAGAGCACAATTATTCAAAATTTAAAATAAAGAAGCTTATATTTATAAAATAAAAGCAGATGCTTCTTAAAGATAGGTATTTTGCCACGTTTTTGATAAAACCCCAGCTCTTAAAAATGTTGATAAAGTCCTAGCTCTTAAAAAAAAAACTCCTACTAATTTGTTGTGTTTCAATAAAGACACTGCAGTGCACAACACACTTGTCTATTAAAAAAATTGCTAATAGAAGAACTGGGTAAAAAACCTATTATATAGTAAATCATATGTATGTGTAAGAAGGTGGGTCATGTGCAAAATGTTACATAAGGCAAATTAAATTTAGTTTTAAAAATTATTTGGCGATTTGCTTTGTTTTGGATAAAAAAATCAAAAATTATATTGTTCCAGGGAAGAAAATATGCAGCACAAGTTGATGTCTATGGAAATAAGTTTGCAAGGATGCAATCCGTATTTTTTAGAGAAGCAAAGCAATATTTTTTGGATGAACATATGGTGTTTAGTTTTTAAAAGCATTGATATATACTGTAATTTTTGTTTTAAATAAATATTTTTTACTGAATTTTAATTTATTTATCGTTACCAAAAAAATAGTTTTTCTAAAATTTTCATTTACTTATAACCAAAAAAAAAATGTACAACTTTTTTAATTTTATTTTTGTCAAAATAAGGGGAGTTTTAGTTTACTCTTAGGATTTAATTTTTTTTTAAATCCTGGGTACAAAAAAATCAATATTCTTATTAAAATCCTTTATTTTCTTGAACAAACACACACATTTTTATACAGGGCGGTAAGTATTTAATTTAACACTAACGGTTTCTTATTTTATGTTTAACTATAAATGCATTTATACATACATACATACAGCATAGGTATTTTTTAAGCCCAAGAACATTTTAACTTATAACATAAATTTGAATTCTGGAAAAATATAGTAACATTAAGCTTTATATGTATAGAATACATTTCAGACTTAAGTGAACATTTTCCTTATTCGACGCTTCCTGTATTCGGTTGTTATAGCTCTATCCCTCTCTCCCAAAGTTTTGCTTTAGTAATGCTTAACTATAAATGCATTTATACATACATACATACAGCATAGGTATTTTTTAAGCCCAAGAACATTTTAACTTATAACATAAATTTGAATTCTGGAAAAATATAGTAACATTAAGCTTTATATGTATAGAATACATTTCAGACTTAAGTGAACATTTTCCTTATTCGACGCTTCCTGTATTCGGTTGTTATAGCTCTATCCCTCTCTCCCAAAGTTTTGCTTTAGTAATGCTGGTCCAAATTTTCTGTGACAGTTGCTGTAATTTAACATATATTTCTTCTATTCCTTATCTGAAATAATAATTATTTAAAACAAGAATGAGAGTCTAGTAACGCTTTCGCCATTTCGTTTTTTGATCATTTATTTTTTTATCCAAAAATCGACCAAATACCCATATTTCAGACATAATTACCTACAATTTAAAGTAGAACAAGTTTGAATTTATAAAGTAATAAAAGCAAAATTAGAAAACTGAACCAATTTCACAAATTTTCATTTTTTGCTTTTATTAATTTATTATTAAAAATTCCTTTAGTTCAATACTGAAGGTATAATTGCTAATCAAGGACGGGTATTTGGCTCCTTTTTGAATAAAGCAAAAATGATAAGAAATATCAATCAAAAAATGAAATGGCGAATGCATCACAAGACTTATTCACTCCACCAGTGGCAATGGTGTAATTATATATATGATATGAAACCAAATATTATTGTGGTAGTGCCAATTTTATAGTCAATTTAAACCGAGGTCCAGTGTAAATCGGATATTGTCAAAAATGGTAATTTTATAATGTGGGGTTACACGGTGTAGACACAATTTTTTCTCTTCATTCCGTACTATCTGATAAACATTCCACATGGTCCTATTGCCTTTTGTTGTTATGGGCGTGATTATTTGTAACTAATTGTTTAGATTTTAGATTGTTGTCCCTGTGTGTTGTCCAGACTAAGTAGGTATGCAGAGCTTTTCTTCGGTTATACTGCGTGAATCTGTAGGTACACTTTCTTGGACATCTTAGGACACTCGTCCACTAGTTTCATGTGTGGGGAAACACAATCACAACAGTTTGTAATCACTTTTTTTAAGAAACACAAAAAATAAACTAACTGACCTAAAATAGAAATGTCAAAAGTGTCAAAACTGAAATCTGAAACCTGACGACTTTCAAAATATTTTCGACGTTGCCGCTTTTCTTCCATCCAGCGGGACCAAGCGCTGTAGTTTCTGGCCAAAACAATTAAAAACTTTCTCGGTATATTTCAATATGCCGAAAATCACACTCGAATGGGACCAGGGACGTTTCCCCTAACTTTTTATAGTGAATATATTTTAATAGTTATGGAATGCGGAAAAGACAAGTATTTACCCCCCCCCCCTGGATTTTTTATTAGACCGAACCTTCTTAAACGCACAATATATTGCAAAAGCTATACATCCTCAATAATTCAAGGAAAAATGTAGATGGTTACGGTTTTTTTTTAGAAGTCGCTTTTTATTTAAGAACAAATTTAAAGAAATTAACGCCACTGAATGGGACCTTCCTTGAACGGCAGTAGAGTTTTGGACTTGCATTGTCTTTATTTGTTTAGAATCACTACGTTTCAACTGGTAAGCATCTCCAGTCGTCTTCAGGTGAATACTGACCTTCCTATTGATTTGCTTCCAGAAATTATTCATATCATTTTAAAAACCAATTTTACTATGATAAAAAGTGACTTCTAAGCAAAAAGGTCGTCCGGTACCTCTCATTGTTCCGGCTGGAAGGACGAAGAAAATGACGTAAAACAACCCCTCGGTACGCCACTGTCTTCAAAAAAGTACAATGATTCATGCATCTTTTGACTTTACAATATATATACATATACTAATTAATTATTAAAAAAACGTTTGATAAATCATTTAAGTATATTAATGGAAGTCACAAAATATATATATGATATACTCTTTTTGTCAACGGCACTTTGAAGGAAAACCCGTGTCATCCCAATGATACAAGTAACAATTTTCATTTCAGTATTGTAATTTTTTTTATGATCATTTTCACATTTCAAACACTAATTGACACATATCCCTTTCCTTTCAATACAGGAAGACAATTTTTCACTTCCTATTCCTATCCGAAACGAAAAATATTAGAAAAACATCAAATTGAAAAGACTATACTTACTATATTATACTATAATTTAGCGTTATATTACACCGTAATTCACATCACGGTAAATTATGTCGAATAGCGTGCACAGTGGGACCCGCAATACGCAAACAGGCGGCAACCTAGCATTTTTTTTTGACCTTCAAACTTTCAGAGAACGATTACGGGGTTTTCCATTTCCGAAACTGGTTTCGGGTGAGTGTATTCATATGATTTCTCTTTCTATATTGGAATACAGAAAGGACAAGGACGCAAATACACTCAGGTTAAATGAGTTGTTCAATTGATATCGATAAAATTACGGTGAAAAAGCGGATCACGCAAATATTTTTTCACACTAAACCGTTTATTGAGCGGTTACAGTGAAATTTTATCGTTAGCGTGAACATTTTTGTGCCTGCAAAATGTCACTAATATCTCTCCTAACTAAAGATATTAGTGACATTTTGCAGGCACAAAAATGTTCACGCTAACGATAAAATTTCACTGTAACCGCTCAAAACCGCTCAATAAACGGTTTAGTGTGAAAAAATATTTGCGTGATCCGCTTTTTCACCGTAATTTTATCGATATCAATTGAACAACTCATTTAACCCGAGTGTATTTGCATCCTTGTCCTTTCTGTATTCCAATATAGAAAGAGAAATCATATGAATACACTCACCCGAAACCAGTTTCGGAAATGGAAAACCCCGTAATCGTTCTCTGAAAGTTTGAAGGTCAAAAAAAAATGCTAGGTTGCCGCCTGTTTGCGTATTGCGGGTCCCACTGTGCACGCTATTCGACATAATTTACCGTGATGTGAATTACGGTGTAATATAACGCTAAATTATAGTATAATATAGTAAGTATAGTCTTTTCAATTTGATGTTTTTCTAATATTTTTCGTTTCGGATAGGAATAGGAAGTGAAAAATTGTCTTCCTGTATTGAAAGGAAAGGGATATGTGTCAATTAGTGTTTGAAATGTGAAAATGATCATAAAAAAAATTACAATACTGAAATGAAAATTGTTACTTGTATCATTGGGATGACACGGGTTTTCCTTCAAAGTGCCGTTGACAAAAAGAGTATATCATATATATATTTTGTGACTTCCATTAATATACTTAAATGATTTATCAAACGTTTTTTTAATAATTAATTAGTATATGTATATATATTGTAAAGTCAAAAGATGCATGAATCATTGTACTTTTTTGAAGACAGTGGCGTACCGAGGGGTTGTTTTACGTCATTTTCTTCGTCCTTCCAGCCGGAACAATGAGAGGTACCGGACGACCTTTTTGCTTAGAAGTCACTTTTTATCATAGTAAAATTGGTTTTTAAAATGATATGAATAATTTCTGGAAGCAAATCAATAGGAAGGTCAGTATTCACCTGAAGACGACTGGAGATGCTTACCAGTTGAAACGTAGTGATTCTAAACAAATAAAGACAATGCAAGTCCAAAACTCTACTGCCGTTCAAGGAAGGTCCCATTCAGTGGCGTTAATTTCTTTAAATTTGTTCTTAAATAAAAAGCGACTTCTAAAAAAAAACCGTAACCATCTACATTTTTCCTTGAATTATTGAGGATGTATAGCTTTTGCAATATATTGTGCGTTTAAGAAGGTTCGGTCTAATAAAAAATCCAGGGGGGGGGGGGGTAAATACTTGTCTTTTCCGCATTCCATAACTATTAAAATATATTCACTATAAAAAGTTAGGGGAAACGACTCCCAATAACCCCCCCCCGTGTTTGCGTCCCTGGTCCCATTCGAGTGTGATTTTCAGCATATTGAAATATACCGAGAAAGTTTTTAATTGTTTTGGCCAGAAACTACAGCGCTTGGTCCCGCTGGATGGAAGAAAAGCGGCAACGTCGAAAATATTTTGAAAGTCGTCTGGTTTCAGATTTCAGTTTTGACACTTTTGACATTTCTATTTTAGGTCAGTTAGTTTATTTTTTGTGTTTCTTAAAAAAAGTGATTACAAACTGTTGTGATTGTGTTTCCCCACACATGAAACTAGTGGACGAGTGTCCTAAGATGTCCAAGAAAGTGTACCTACAGATTCACGCAGTATAACCGAAGAAAAGCTCTGCATACCTACTTAGTCTGGACAACACACAGGGACAACAATCTAAAATCTAAACAATTAGTTACAAATAATCACGCCCATAACAACAAAAGGCAATAGGACCATGTGGAATGTTTATCAGATAGTACGGAATAAAGAGAAAAAGTAAGTATGTACCTTAAGTTCAATTTCAAAAGCAACCGAGGTTTAAATTGTAGAATGTCAAAAAGACTTGTTTCTTGTTTTATAATGTGGAATTGACAGAGTGATGAACTTGGTCATAACTTGTAATGTTATGCTTTATTATATTAAGTTATGACCAGGTAATTTACTCTTACCTAGGCCTGCCACCTTTTTATTGTTGATAACCTGAAGTCTATGCTGTGGCTTTTAGATTTTCCCCAAACAAAAGTAATTTATAAAAAAAAGGTGGCATTCTCGTACTTCCTGATCAAAGGTGACTTCTAGAAAAAAAACTTGTTTGTCTACACCGTGTAACCCCACATTATAAAATTACCATTTTTGACAATATCCGATTTACACTGGACCTCGGTTTAAATTGACTATAAAATTGGCACTACCACAATAGTATTTGGTTTCATATCATATGATCATTACACAAAAAAATTATTTTGCAATAATTACACCATTGCCATTGGTGGAGTTAATAAGTCTAGTGATGCATTCGCCATTTCATTTTTTGATTGATATTTCTTATCATTTTTGCTTTATTCAAAAAGGAGCCAAATACCCGTCCTTGATTAGCAATTATACCTTCAGTATTGAACTAAAGGAATTTTTAATAAAAAATTAATAAAAGCAAAAAACGAAAATTTGTGAAATTGGTTCAGTTTTCTTATTTTGCTTTTATTACTTTATAAATTCAAACTTGTTCTACTTTAAATTGTAGGTAATTATGTCTGAAATATGGGTATTTGGTCGATTTTTGGATAAAAAAATAATTGATTAAAAAACGAAATGGCGAAAGCGTTACTAGACTTTCATTCTTGATTTAAATAATTATTATTTCAGATAAGGAATAGAAAAAATATATGTTAAATTACAGCAACTGTCACAGAAAATTTGGACCAGCATTACTATCGCAAAACTTTGGGAGAGAGGGATAGAGCTATAATACAGGAAGTGTCGAATAAGGAAAATGTTCACTTAAGTCTGAAATGTATTCTATACATATAAAGCTTAATGTTACTATATTTTTCCAGAATTCAAATTTATGTTATAAGTTAAAATATTCTTGGGCTTAAAAAATACCTATGCTGTATGTATGTATGTATGTATAAATGCATTTATAGTTAAACATAAGATAAGAAACCGAGGGTGTTAAATTAAATACTTACCGCCCTGTATAAAAATGTGTGTGTTTGTTCAAGAAAATAAAGGATTTTAATAAGAATATTGATTTTTTTGTACCCAGGATTTTAAAAAAAATTAAATCCTAAGAGTAAACTAAAACTCCCCTTATTTTGACAAAAATAAAATTAAAAAAGTTGTACATTTTTTTTTTAGTTATAAGTAAATGAAAATTTTAGAAAAACTATTTTTTTGGTAACGTTAAATAAATTAAAATTCAATAAAAAATATTTATTTAAAACAAAAATTACAGTATATTATATGCTTTTGAAAACTAAACACCATATGTTCATCCAAAAAATATTGCTTTGCTTCTCTAAAAAATAAGGATTGCATCCTTGCAAACTTATTTCCATAGACATCAACTTGTGCTGCATATTTTCTTCCCTGGAACAATATAATTTTTGATTTTTTTTATCCAAAACAAAGCAAATCGCCAAATAATTTTTAAAACTAAATTTAATTTGCCTTATGTAACATTTTGCACATGACCCCCCCTTCTTACACATAGGTACATATGATTTACTATATAATAGGTTTTTTACCCAGTTCTTCTATTAGCAATTTTTTTAATAGACAAGTGTGTTGTGCACTGCAGTGTCTTTATTGAAACACAACAAATTGGTAGGAGTTTTTTTTTAAGAGCTAGGGCTTTATCAATATTTTTAAGAGCTGGGGTTTTATCAAAAACGTGGCAAAATACCTATCTTTGAGAAGCATCTGCTTTTATTTTATAAATATAAGCTTCTTTATTTTAAATTTTGAATAATTGTGCTCTAGCAATGTTGTTTGGCCAATTTTTGGATTAAATTACAAAAATAGTGATCACAAAACGCAATGGCGAATGCGCCGGACAAAATTATCATGAATTTTACTGATTTTTCCTTGAAAAGGGTTGAAAACTGTCTGCTAAGGGATAAAATCATTGTTGTAACCGTTTAAGTGCTTAGTGCTATGTTATAAGTGTATGTAAAAAATCATAAACATTAGTTTCAGCTTCATCAATTAGATACAATCCAACAAACCAATTCTGTCAATATTTTTTTTATTCTCTAGCAGTAATTTAAAATTTTGCCCTTACCCAGAAGCACATTTTCAGAATATTTTAGTTTTAGTGAGTGTAGAAGTTTTTTCATTAAAATTTTCCCGAGGTGAACCCAAATGTCAGCCGGTCACTGTATAATTTGGGTACGCCTTATTGATAATAATAATTAATCTACTTGCCTGATGTGTGTATATTAAAACGACCAAACTGATGGACATTTCTCAAGAAGCCTTGTTCCATTCATTTTCAAATTATAACAGCAAACATTGACTCCCTACAATATAATTGTTATTTTTCATTTTTATTCTCTTGCCTTTGTTGATATTTTCTTATACCAAATTTTATTATTTACATTATTATGGTACTTAAGTATGTATATCACAAAACAACAAGGATTATTTTACATTATTATACCAAAAAGGGCAGGTAAGCATATCATTTCTTATACATTCACTACCTGTACTTTGTATAGAAGAATGCTACATAATTAATTGTGAATTTATTAGGAAAGGTTGATATATTATGAGTTGTCATACAATACATAAATAAGTACGATAAGAACATAAGTTCCCAAGGTAATTGCCAGAAGTTCTAAACAATAAACAGTATTTTCTACTTATAAACAATCCTATCAGTGAAAACAAGTACATACCTTTTAAAATAGTGGTAACTAGTTCCTTTGATCTGGGACGAAGAAAAACACTTTAACGTATTAGGAAAGTAAATAAATGCACACAAATTATTAAGAATTAAACAACCAACAAATAAAAATGTTCAAATTAGGAAATTAGCTTTTTTTCGAACGCCATATTGTAATACAATTGACATATCATATTTCTGAATAATATACGACATACGTTCAGTTTCAAAATCACTTTAACCACTCATTTAGCTATGTTGTGACGTTTAGGCTTAAAATTTCCTTTTCACGTTAATAGAATGGTGATTTTCTGTGCATAATTTAATATTATTATCATTTCATCATCATTTATATGTGCCCAGGCACCCAAGTACCTTCTTATTATATTTTGCTATAAAGGTTTAGATTAATTACTTTTAATTCTATATTCTTGCCACTCGTATTCGAATGTAAACTTTGACAAATAGAAAACAATGGCAACGCTGTCAGGCGGTCGGTGGCCATGGTTGTCGCGACCAGTAAAATGTACAAATTCAGTCAAACATTTTCTATCCAATTCACAGTCTCGGGAAGTTATCATAAAAATAATACTTAAATGACTTTAGACTGTGCATATGGGACTAAAAAGCCACAGACGGTACAGGAAAAAAAGGGCAGTTAAGTGTGGACTTCGCCCCCGGCTAATGTATTGAAAAATTCAGAGTCGGATTAGTTTCGATAGGAGAGGAAGGTTGAGTTCGAAAATATACAGGAGGTACTTTATGACCAGATCAATAAAACTTAGAGATATTGTCCTCCATACATCGTGTATCCGTGCCAACGATTTTGCTGAAAGGGTGGGTGTGTGTGTGTGTGTGTGTGTGTGTGTGTGTGTGTGTGTGTGGGGGGGGGGGGGGGGTTAAAAGAAGAAATTACTCCTAAAAAAACGTTCCTTGGTTTCAAATACCTTCCTTTCATCAAAAATGACTTCTCAACGTTCCTTGTTTTCAGAAACCGTCCTCCTATTCAAAGTCACAAAAAACGCTTTGTCCCAAACCCAAAAGTACATGATCGGCGCCCATAGGGAGGAGCAAGGTGGAGCGGTTGCCCCCTTGGGTTCCGGGAAAGGGCGTAGATATACAGCAGCGGCAACTTCTTTTTTAGAGAGCACTTTCATTTGTTTAGACAAAAACGCCAGTGGCTTTTTTTTTTAGAAGTCACTTTAAAAGAGAAGTTTTACGAGTTTTTGGCTGGTTACCCATCCTTGAAATATATGGGCGATCATGCACAAGTACCTTCTATTGCAACTGACACTCCGAATGTTTTATACTTCAGACACGGGTTCGATCGACACCTCTCAATTTCCTGGCTCAAAGTGAACAAAACATACATTTTTTCACCACACCTTTGCTGACAACCGGTTGCCGTAATGTGTGTCCAAACCTCCAATCATACTTCTAACGTACATATACCTCCAATCAAATTGGTCGGATGCCACTTTCTCTTTTAAAAACTTAAAAAATTAGTACATTTCAGTTTTTTAGTACAATGTACAAACCATTTAGTACAATTTTTAAATTCGCAACACTTTTATGTATCATCTTAGTCATCTATCACTTCCAGAATGCTTTAATTGGAAAGAGATAGACGAATATCGTTTAAGGGAAAATATTTTTATCGTGTTTTGCAAAAACTCAAATTTGTATACTACTCCAACCATTTTCAGTATAGCGTTAGCGTGAAAAACGTTCTGACATGCAAAATCTGCCTATTATCACAACACTCTGACAGTAATTATAATATTTAATTAATAATTATTTATTACGTAATAATATATTGGAAATTTACAAAAATACCATAAAAGTAATTTCTATACCTGTAGAAGCCATGAGAATTTATGTATTTATGTTCTTAATTAAAATAATTAAATTAAATTAGCTCTACTATTTACTATTATTAACATTGATAGGAAAAATTTTGTTTTATAAAAATTGTTGGAAATGATCAGCTTCACTTCATAGGCAAGGTTCCGCCCGTCTAATTTAATTTAATTATTTTAATTAAGAACGGCGTGCCTGGGGAGAAAAACGCAAGAGACCATTTTTTTTCTAAAAAATATATAATCGCTTCTTCATTTAGAGTTTTAAAAATTATTCCATTGGCGATAACGCTAAAACGAACGGAGATATCGAACTGCGGTTTTAATATTTTTTCTATCAAATTTTATCTACTTTTCGATTATGGTATCATAATTATACCGTATGGTTTATTTTTTCGGAGTAAAATCAAAAAATGTGTTATTTTTACAAATTGCGCTCTCTAGCATTTTTTTGAGAAATATTATGGACAACTAAATACGATTGTGCATATATTTATCTTCTAAACAGTCTTTAGTTTGCTAAAATCGGATAAGTCGTTATAAGTTACAGCGATTTAAATGATTACACTTTCAACAGCTTCCCCCTCTTAAGTTGGTACGCCAATGAGCATAAGACTAAAATGATGCATAATTGTCCAAGCTTTTTAATGGTGTTACCAAAGATATACCTTAATGTGGAATTTTCAATTGCGTCCTCTTGTGGCAAAATGCGGAACTTAAAAATTATTTCCAGGATTTTCTCATGGTCACTTTAGTTATAATTTTTTCCCCCGAGTCTCTATGCCCAGTAGTTTCCGAGATACGGCCGGTGGCCATCCAAAATTGGGCACCCGGTACGTACGAATTAAAGGGCTAATAGTGTACGAGCTTGTATGTAAAATAAGCAGTTAGGAAGTTTCGAGCGTGTTCTTACGTAATACAGTTCGTGCATTCACTTTTCAGTGTGAAAGAGCCCTAACGCAAGTCAAAGTGGAATAGACTACAACATGTCGGATATTGCGCGCACTTAGTGGCTGAAGCGCCGTTCTCGCCTTATCGCTACGGCAATTTTGATGACATTCCGTCCTTGTTAAGAACATAATGATTGTTACTCTTACTTACTTCTATATTCGCAAATGTCCACCGAAAAGATCGTTTGTCAGAGTTGCATCCAACAGTAAGCGATGCAAAGGACAGTTTAACCAAATTATATTACCACATAATAAAAATAATACTAGGCAAAAAATTGATCCTTGTAGAATACCACATACATATATTTGTATGTACTTTTTTCAGTTATTTTTTTAACGGTCATTTTGTATATTTTCCTTATTCTGGAGTAGTACCAGAACTTTTATTTTACTTTGTAAATTTGTTTTTAGATTTTTTGTCGAAATATGCGGATTACTACAGGATTTAAATGGATATGTTCATTCTTCCTTATTGCCTAATTTGAATATATCACATTAACTTTAATGCTCCCAGACTTCTTACAAAAGTATATTTTTATTGGTTTGTTTCTTTGAAAAAAAAGGTTTGTTTACGCTCTATATATTTGTTGCCATCACTTTCATCTCTATCTCCAACTCGAAAATTTGTATATCAAGGTAATGAAAATGTTCACTGTACATGTGAAATGACTGAATTACATCAACAGCAACAATTACATTCATCCCAATTTACCAAAAAATAAAAACAAAGATGTTGCTATAACACACGTCTATAAAAAAAAAGAGTGCTAATGGAAGATTAGGGTAATTCTATAGGTTAAATTTTCTTTAAAGATAGAAAATCTTACCTGGCTTTACATTACTCGAAGCTTGTTTGTTGGTTGATGCTGATGCATTTGATGAACCACTTCCAATCGATTTGGACTTGGGATTTTTAGGATCCGGTGAATCTTTTGATGATGGCGCGGAGCCGTTAGGTACTCCATTAAGTCGAGAGGACTCTGACGTTGGGGAATCATCTAAAATAGAGGCCACCAAGGATTCTTCTTGTAAAAGGTAAATACAAAAAGTTACATTTACGAAGAACAAAATGCAGAAAAAAAACATTATCAATATTGTGTATGTACGTAAGTTTGGATTTCTTATAAAGTATCTTGTAGAAAGTTTTAGGACTTTTTTTTGAGAATTTTCCTCGACAAAAAAGTAACGCAAACTTTTTAATTTCTGATTATCTCCCTTTCATTTGACGCATTGATCTCAAAAACAAAAAAAACTGAAAATTTAATTATTGTTTACGCGATTTGTTCATTCCTATTTATTTACATTTCTACCAAATTTAAGTTTGCTACGTCGAAGATTTTCTATAAAAAGAAGCAGGAAAAGAGAGGCAGAGAGATGCCAAGTTGCACCCGTAATAATTTTTTCTATCCAATTTTGATAGAGAATTTTACATAAAATTATAATTTTCTTGATGTTATTATTTATTTTTTAATTATACCCAACGGATTATTATTTATATTTTCATGTAAATATATTTACAAATTTATGAAGCGATTATGTAACCAATTTTACAGTGATATAAGCTTATAATGAATGTTAACGTAACAGATATGCAAATTGGTTGTCACATTCTTTTTAGACATTTTTTATCCTTCTACCTCCTTGGGCGTTGTAGCTCTAGAATCGTGTGGACAACTTTAATAGGCTTGTATACTTCTAACATTGTACACATTCAACAGTAGCGCCTTTATGTAACAAAAATATTTATAATATATTTTTCCAAACACTCCAGATATAATACAATATTAGAACTGCGCGCAAATTATTAAGAGAAAGTCGATGAGTCATCACGAACAAATACTGAATTTAAATCACATCGGGCATACTGTTGTCTGACAATGGCAATAAATTTATTTTAGAGAATAAAGGGGCGCTGTGTCAGTGGAGATTTTGAAGCTAATATCGGGGCATCGTTTGTAATTTTAATGGAAAACAGGAAATTAACATGAATATCTGTAATATTTTTATTTTTATGTTCTCAAAGGCGGATGATATAAGTTTAACGTATATAATTTAAACTTTAAAATAAATTGTCAATAAAATTAAGGTATCATTCGCCAAACTAGAAGTTCTTTTGAACCACTTAGTAAAATATGTGTATTAAATTTTCAATTAGACAAGCCAGGAAACCATGCTACGTTTCACGCTGGTATTTGAAAGATTTCCAAACGGTAGTTCTATTGAGCGGTACCAGGTTAATTTGATCTTATTATTATACTAATATATTTTTACTTTATTCAAAGTTCTCCAATGTATTAACAAAATGGTTATTTTATGTATTTAATTTTTCTGTAGAAAAATATAAAAAATACCGACAGTTTATGAAAGTTGACTACTAATTATATATTAAGATTTACAATTTTTGCTCGCCCAGTCGAATTAAGCATGTGGCAGTAATCAAAAGGGCCCAATTTCGTCAAATTCGAGTGTATTATTCAAAACAAACATTAAAATTGAAGTGTACGTATATAAACGCACGCATACGCACGAAAAACAATTCTCTAACATAACTACATGTTTGGTTAAAATATTTTGAAATAACTAAAGACCTGGCTTACTAAAAAAAAAATTAAAAATTGTGCATACGTTTGTTTTGCAGTTTTAATTTGAGGAATATAACTACTCTTAAACTGGGGATAAACTCCTTTAGAAATTTAGCTGCCATGGAAAAACAAAACAACAAATTTAGGTGAAAAGTCTAGTTTATGTAAAACCTTTTAAATTTATCAATTTTGTCAGTTTTGTCAGTTTGTTCAGTTCATACGTACAACAGGACGGTTCAATCTATGTATAATGTGTAGTTTCATTCACACTTGTTATTGGTAATAATTATTAATGAGGACAAAAAGTTTTAAAATACGATTGAGCTTTACAGTATAAATTAATAAGAGATCCATTTTTTATAAGCGCTTATTCTAAACCTATAAATCGTGATTGATTGATTGTTCAGTTGACGACTGAACGTCAACTGAACAATTCAACAACAATATTAAAAACAAAAATGCTTGCCTGTATTTTCCTGATTTTGAATTTAACATTGACCAGGGAAGCCTGTCGTTTTCGTGCCCTGAGGATAACGTTATAAACGTCAGAATTGAAGCTAATTAGTTTCAGTGTTTTATTTGACCCTCCTAACAAACTACCTCCATTAAATTACCAAATTGGGTCACAAACCTATCACTATAAAAGTTATAACGAAGTCGTAACTACTCTCCAGAAGGGACATTGTAAATAAGGGGTTAGGAAAGAAAGCCCTATCTTCCTTCTTACATTTATTAAAAATAAAATCAGTGCCTACGCGTTTCGGCCAAAGGGGCCATCATCAGGACATGAGGCAATAAGGTCCATAAACACAAGGACAAAGTAGGGCGCACTTTGGTCAATTAAAAATTAATTAATTATTACAAAAAACACTGGTATAAGTTACATATTTTAAAAATATTCTACAGAAAACAATTAAAACAAATCTCGACTGTCGTCAGAGGTATGTACCTTTGGACCTTATTGCCTCATGTCCTGATGATGGCCTCTTTGGCCGAAACACGTAGGCACTGATTTTTATTTTTAATAAATGTAAGAAGGAAGATAGGGCTTTCTTTCCTAACCCCTTATTTATAAAAGTTATATATCTCCTGAAAATGAACGCTTATCCGTGTGATACATGTAGATAATTGGTACATCAATAATTTTTTTATTTAATATATCTTAGTGGAGGTTGATTTAGAGTATCATTTGTTCCTATTTGACTTACCACTTCACTTCAAGTATGGACTACTTCAAATTATATAACTTTACTTTTAACTTTAAGATGAGAAGATATTTTGAAACCAGTTATTTGACGACAAAACGTTATTTAAAAAAAAAACTTCAATTGCTTTACTTTTCTAAAACGGAGAAGTCCCTAAAAACGTATTTTAAATAGCAGATTCATATTTAACAAAATTCATTTGACGGTGGTATCTAAAGAACAAAACATCGAATTTGAAAACTAATCATTTCATCTTATAGAAATTAAAAAACGCCTCTGAAAAAGCGTTTTTGTATTATTCCCATGTAAAAATTAAAACCCGAAAGAAAAAATTTCTATTTTGTTCGGATTTTATTCGGAATATTTACAATTTTCTTTCACCAAATTATAAAAATATGAAACTTTGCCTAAATGTAGCCATCTACATATCTCTTATTGTATTCAAAATATGCATTTAAGCACATGAGTTTGTTTCATCCTGTATATCTCTTAAAACCAATTTAGAATGCTGTACTTACCTGCTGATTTAATTAAGGTTTCAATCTCTTCAAACTCTGATGACATGATACTATTAGCAGTCAAAATATTGTAATTTTGTAAGGTCTCCCTCTATAAAATAAAAACAATGTAACTGTTAACTTAGTTAACAAAATCATATCTACTCTTCAGAACGGGCATCATTAACTGAATAAGAAAGTAAATATGTCCTTCATCTTCTTTAATATAACAAAACAATTACTGCCTACGCGTTTCGATTAAAAAAACATCATCGGGGCTAGCGGGGTACCAGTGTTGTGTTTTGATTGCTATCCCCGATGATGGTTTTTTAACCGAAACGCGTAGGCAGTAATTGTTTTTAAATTGAAAAATGTTTTTGCCGGCGTACAGACACGATTAAAATTAAAAAAGTTGTATGCCTCCGCTGGGAATCGAACCCAGAACCTCTCGATTACATGTCAAGCGCGCTGCCAATTGCGGTACGGGGAACCTGTTCAGAGATATCTTTCTAATTCCGGCTAATAACGCTATATGTCGTCGATGTACGGATAAAAGAAAAATAGATCTTAATGTTCAGTGGTAGTGAGCGAGTTCCCTTTCCCCTTATAACACCCTCCCCGGTCTGTGAATCACAGGAGATTCCAGACTATTACTACTAACATAAAATTCAATAAGTTATATGACCGAAGTTGGTGAGAGAATTTCAGGTTCCCCGTAGCGCAATTGGCAGCGCGCTTGACATGTTATCGAGAGGTTCTGGGTTCGATTCCCAGCGGAGGCACAAAACTTTTTCAATTTTAATCGTGTCTGTACGCCGGCAAAAACATTTTTCAATTTAAAAATTATTTACAGACGCCAACATAACTACTTTAAAAAGTAATTGTTTTGTTTTATATTAAAGACGGTAAAGGACAAATTTGTTTTCTTATTCTGTTAACTTAGGTTACAAGTTGGAACTAGGTAGTGGTGGCTTCTGATTATTTGTAACAATAAAACAATAACGTGACATAAGTTTGAGATTCATAAGTTCGAAACTCACTTTTAACAGGAAAATGAGTCCGATAAGGACATATGTAAGTTCAAGACATATGGGCAAAAGTTTGAAACAAGCACTTTATACACTTTCCCTATATCTCATTACCCCACTGACTTTAAGGAGTATGGTCTCCTACACTGATCAAAGGATTCTCAACCAATAAAAACTTTTGCCGATACTTTTTGAAAAAGTTATATGTAAATACCCACAGTTGTAGATAAATCCAATACAACTGAAAATAAGCCATGTCGGAAATTTAAGTATACATATTATTGTTCATCCCTTTTAAATTCCAATATTTAAATCTATTAAATTACGTTTTCCGAATTGTCAAAATTGATGGACATGTTCAATTGTTTAATGCAAAACAACATTTTTCTCACTTTGAATAAACTGCAGCATCTTACTGGTGCAACTTCAATTACAACGGCTTGCATATTCATGCATATCATTATTGTATATATTTCTATTGTGCGACACGTTCCACGCCTTCGATAGAATTGTAAATTTTTTTTCCAAAGGAACAAATGAATATACATATATTATTATTGTTGTTATTCATATCTTAAGATTTCCTCTACTCAAAAATGACATCTTCCGGTTTAACTGTTAAATCAGTTTTACAAGTTAAGGTATAACAATCTGACGCTTATTTTAGTAAATCTAAAAACTCTTTGATTATTACTATTTTCCCAATAGTCATTATTTCAATTTAATTAAATTTACTATGCCATAATATTGTTAGTTAGCATTACACTAAATTTACCATTTATAAAAATTGACGGAAGGTCATTTATATATGTAGATTAAAAACAGCAAAGGACCTAGACCTGAACCTTGAGGTACTCCCTAATCGATTTTGTTATTTTTTGATTTTTTACTCTTTAAAAATACTACTAGACATCTTTCAGACGAATACGACTTAAAACTACTTCAATATTTCTCTAAATCCGTTTCCTCAACATATTTTGTGATTAACCCTTTAAAAATATCATAAAATATTAGTGAAGCAAAATTTCTTTCATCAAACTTTAAATATATACGTAAATAATTAAATATTACCTGTTGTTCAGATGTTTCGGAAGCAAAGCCAGACTCATCTAAATCATGTTCTTCTTTAGGAACCGGAACTTCCTTATGGACCTGCTGTTTCTGTCTGGGTTTTACTGAACATTAAAAAAACGCAAACTTACTTAATAAATTCAGTTAATACCAAAATTAAAACTACTGGTATGAATAATTTATGCATTGTTAATTTTAACAGTGCTTCAAATAATTAAATTTAACATTTTGCAATTGTAATTATGTAATTTATATAACCCTTAAACATAAAACAACCCGAGGATGTGCTGTCAATATTAAACCTAGCGAAAGGTTGAATGATAGAAGAGTTTTGGACTTGTTTTGCATTGTCTTTATTTGTTTTACATCACAACGTTTTAACTGGTAAGTATCTCCAGTCGTCTTCAGGTGAATACTAAATAAGTAAAGTAACAACTCTATTTATACTAGCTAGATGCTAAATTGATAAAAATCACGATTTAATCAAAAAAATCAGTTTTATTGATTTTATTTTTTAAATCGTGATTTATTGCAACCCTGGTTTATATGTATTGTATATACTTGAATGTTTTTCGTTTACCACTTAATTTTTATGCAATATTAACGTATATTAAAAAAATATAATTCCATATATTTTTGATTTTAAATAGTAAAAAAAAAGATTTACATTAACATTTACAGATAAAATTAATACATCTATTATATTATAAAAATTTCAAATAAACTTATTATTTTTATTATTAATAATAGATTAAACAATTATAAAAATCGACTTAATCAACTATCTTTTATAATCAAAAATCGATTATGAAATTCCAATATCATTAATCACTCAACCATTATGTATCAAAACAATGAATTATGTTTATACTCTTCGAAAATATAACCATTTAAATAAGAGTAGTTGCTGTTACCTGAAATTCACTATTCTATTATTTATATTCAAACAATGAGTAAAATACACAGCTTTAATCTTTGGTTTGTACTACAAACTTTGTCGCAATATTAAAAGAATTTAAATAAAAAATTACGTACCAGGAGCGCAATATTTAAGAAAACCACTAGCAGTACCATTTAGGTAATATTGCAATGATTGTCTAAATCTTGAGGCTCTCTTATCCTCTAATGAGCCAAATACAGCTATGACCAAGGCGTCCATATTTGATGGGGGAGGTAAACCACGAACGAATTCAGCTAGAGCTTTTACTGTAGTTTCAGCACTCTGTAAACAATTGATTTAATCTTTAGTAATTAGTCGCAATGTATTATTTCAAATCGCGGGTCAATTTTTGGTACCACATAGAAAAAAATTATGATTTGTTATTAATACGCTTTTTCGAGTAATAACATATCAAATGCATTTAGCACGCAAGGAGGCTATAAAGAATTTTATATAACCACGGTGTTGTCTCAATGAAGGAACCAAAAACATAGTTATAGTGTATATTATACTACCTACAATTTACAAGCAATATACAGCCGTAAAGAAGATGGTCCAAAGTCAGAGGACACCTGACATACTACATCTTTCGAATGAATACCTTGTATGGCACAGTTACTTTAAAGTCTACACATATTTTGTAAAGCACATCCTAGATGTACATCCAGATTTAATATGAAAAGCCTGCAGGTATAGCCAAATACAGGGTGATTCCTAAGTTGATACTTCTTTTTTAGCTGCGTATAGAAGGCATTAAAAGAAACAACTTTTTCAAATACCTTTTTTCAAAAAACTCAAAAATAGGCGAGATAGTAAAAAAGTAAAAAAATCTAAATGCGGGCCGGGTCATAAAAACATAGACCGCTATAGTTTCTGTTTATCTCTTACTAGTATTAGTCATACGAGTAGTCTTGAGCAATACGCTGGGTATGTAATACGTGAAAATGGTAAAATTTAAAAACAATAAACTAATAAATATGGTGTTAATTTACTGCGAGTGTCGTAAAAGTGCCGATGTTCCTTCGAGATTATACGCAGAACGCTTTCCCTGGCGGGCTTATCCTACACCGAGAAGTTTTCTTAATGTTATTCAACGGGCAAGTTAGGCAGAACCGTATTTGATTCGTAGTGTAATAAATGAATGTAAGTACTTTATTTTTGAGTTTTTTGAAAAAAGGTATTCATTGAAAATGTTGTTTATTTTAATGCCTTCTATACGCAGCTAAACAAGAAGTATCAACTTAAGAATCACCCACCAGAAAGTATTTGAATTTCAGATACTTTTTATCAGAAATTTAAAGTATCCGCATTTATCTGAAATGTGTGAGTAGCGGTATTAGCCCAAGAGTAATAGATACAATCACGCATTACGCACGAAAAAGTTAAACATTGACCAGGGCCGTATTTGAAACTACAACAGACAAATTAAATACATGATTTATTTTTAAACATACCGTATTTCATGAAACATGTGCATACTATATTTTTACATCTCTAATTTCTTCACATATCTCATAAATTATATGTTTTTTTGTATTTATTTGAACTAATATATTTTGATCTTTTTAATGTGTACCTCTGCGTTAGAATGGGCTTTCTCACTATATTTTGATTCTGGTTGTATAAAGGAACATTAAATGAAATTTATTGTGTTTGCACTTTTTCATATGTTTAAGTCATCACCGAGATAATAAATAAATTTAAAAAACTATTTAGCATAGAAACTTGGACTTTATCGAATCTACTTCATGAAAACGGCAGCTTGACAATGTTGCCAATGTTCTCTAAAATATTTATACAGGGTGTCCCATAACTTATGGGCCGTAGAGTAACTGAAGATACTAGACATCAAACTAAGCCGATTAGGTCATATAAGTTTTTTCGGATTGTTACTCGTTTTAGAGATACAGGGTGTTGAAAGTAAAAGTGTATTCTCGAAAATAAGCTATAATTTTAAAACGGTTTAATGAATTGAATAGAAAGTTGGCAATATTATGTTTTTATGAGTAAGAAATAAGAATTTGTTGAAATTTTTAAGTTTCAAACTAGAGGGCGCTAGTTGCATACACTGGGCTTCATATATCTATGATTTTTTTTCTTACCTGTGATGTTAGGTGTTTTTCAATTATAGTTTCTTAAAGAAGGGCATTTTCTGAGTCAAAAAGGTGTACTTGATTGATCTTAATAGCTTTAACGGTTTTCGAGATATTTCCCTTTAAACATCCGAAAGCATAAAAAAACATAATACCTACATAATTAAATTAATATTTTAATTATCAAAAAAAAAACTTATATGACATAATCGGATTAGTTTTATGTATAGTATCTCCAGTTACTCTACGGCCAATAAATTATGAGACACCCTGTATAATACTAACAATGATGTTATTTCTGCTAATGTAATTTATGTCACAAAGTTAACTGGTTAGGTAATGATTAAAAACTTCATGCATGCGCATGCATATTCCGCTGTAGAATAATGTCCCTAAATCGTTTCGTTCCAGCATTCCCGCGTTGGTTTGAGTAAATCTTTAGGTCCAATAATAAGCAAGTTAGCTATTAATAATGCATTCTTAATCGAAGACATCCGTACAGTGAGACAACACTCTATTAGATCTGTTAAATGTAACCAACTTTTATTACTTAACAAACACCACTGTTTTAAAATACCTACATTCTCTTCTTTTTTGGGCAGATTTATCTTCTTGTAAAAGTCTTGTAACTCGCTTTCCGGTAATAAAAAGTTTCCAAGTAATGCTGCCATTATGCATATTTGCTCCTGTGTCACATTTAATGCTTTTGTTAAGACACTCAGCATATATTCTTTTGTTTCTATTGAACTCTAAAACATACATTATCTTTAAAAATGACGTATTTTTAGCTTTATTGGGTACGGTTTGTTCGGGTTTATTGTACAAGGTAATGGTAAGATACAAAGACGTTTAAATTATGTTATTGTATGTATAGTCAATGGTGATATTTTTAAAATACAGCTGATTTTTTAAATACGATTTTGAAGTCTTGAGATATATTAGTTTTTAAAATTTCAATCTTTTGTTGCTATAAATCTACAGTATGTCCGCGAATGGGGTGTAGAAGAAGACAAATGGAGCAAAAATCGAAAACACTTTTATAAAGAATTACTTTTTTTTTTGTAATTTCAAAAAAATTACTTATATTATGCTTAAGAAAACGGTTTATTGCTGTAATAAAATTTAACTCACTGTTTAAACTATATTTGTTAAATTAAGACAGCTACAAGCTAGGATAGGAACTTCAGTAGATAAATAATATCGAACGCTGTTTTTAATAGTTTAACGTCGGGTTGCACAAAGAATTTTAATAATAATTAACCAACCGGCAAGTTTGACTGTGACAAATGACATTGGCAGAAATAATTTTCTCACAATCATACTGGCCCGGTTACCTTAATTTTTAATTTACTAATCAGGCACCTTTGATTGTCAGTTTATAATACCTGTCAATGTCAGTTATGTCACAGTCAAACTTTCTGGTTAAAAATCTTTGTACAAACCAACAATAAAGTTTTATTTTGTATTTTTCATTTAATTAAATAGTTATTAGAACTACAAAATACATGTTTAACCACCCACAATTATTAAATATTTTCATTCGAATCTGCCTCGTGTTTTCCTTCACACCAACCAAACAATGAAATAAAAAAATTAGAACAAATCCTATCCTAAGGACATGACATAACACTTGCAACAGCTGATCAACACGTAGAGATGTGCCTGTGCATGTAGACAATAAAAGTTACTACAATTTTGACCAAGGATCCTAGTGTAAAGTAGACATAACAAAATATAAGTGTTGAGTTAAATATACAAAATATACGTACTTTATAGGTTAGCTTCAAATTCTCTGAGGAAAAATAGCGAGGGGGATCGAACGCAGCATATTCAGCATCGTCTGCTAGCAGGCCATGAAATCCATATTCTCGACAGTAAGCAATAACTTCTTGATGGTGGTCATCCATTGTGCACATCTAACAATAAACAAAGTATGTTACACAATAAACCAATTCCGCCAAAAACAGTGTAACGCCATGCCAAACAGTTCAAGTTCAAGTTCAAAATATACCGTGTATGAAGTCGGCACTATTACCAACTTTATTATTATAAGAGATACGACGTCGGTTAAAATATTGTAGTTTCATGTGCTGATGATTATGGTGATGTCAAAAAACTATTAAACATCAGAATTACGTGAAATTAATTTTTTTTTTTAACATATCGCTCCTTTCTGGCGATATGTTTATGTCCCGTTGTAGAGAATTGTATGAGGGTTGTCGCCCATTTTGAAATATCAGTTTGAAATGTCATTATTGAAAAGTTGAGTCAGAATTTGACATTCATCCTGACTTCTTCATGCGATAAGCATACTTTTGTATTTATTTCATAAATAGTTAGATCTGGAATGTAAAAACGACTTGATTTTAAGTGTTAGTACCATAAATTCGGTGAAAGCGACTGCCAAAATGGTTAGTGCGGTCGTTCCCGGCCCAAAAACATGAAAGAGAGGGAAGTTCACCAGTAATTTTGTCATTTATGCTTAGGATAATAGATCAGTTGAATGAATCCATGAAATGAAAGACGAAGACGCAGACCGTTTTGTTCTATCTGTAACTGCTCTCACACTTTTGTCAAAGTTTAAAAAAATATATCAATTTTCAAACGTCCAAAAAAAAATAGGATGCTATTTAAAAAAAGGGATTTTATTCTCAGCAAAATTGACTTAAAATTATTAATACCTATAAAACGAAACCCCGTAAAAATATTTGATGTCAACTGGTCTATTGAAAAAAATTAAAATATAGCTTACTTGATACGCCACTAATTAAGCGAAAATAAGTAAGCCATATTGAACTACTATTCTGGTCTATAAGGAGTTGTTGAACGAGTCTTTCTTCAAGCCCGTACAATTACTGGCTGGATGCACGTCACAGCTTCGGACGTAATTTTAGATTCGGGTCATGTCGTTGATTAAATAGTACTTTTTCAATTTTGTCAGGATTTAAATAGGCTTCAAAATGAGCATTTGTTTTTTTGCTGAATAATGAAACATATTTTCAGAATATCTTCCAACCAACTATTTTTCGCTTTCAAATCACTCTTAGCACGTAAAATTAAAGCTCTTCGAAATGACAAAGGTTGTCAAAACGAATTTTCAATTGACAGGACGTTAATAACAGACCGGAAGTGCAGTGCACACAACTTTGTTATTTTAAAAAAAACAACCACTGTATCTTTATAGAGATGCATTCTACTAAGAATTCTAAGCATAAATAGTCAAATTAGCCACATATTTTATTGTGTTTACAAAAACAAATGATTAAGTAGAAAATTTTGTATTATTTTTTTATTTCAGTTTAACCGAAAGTGCTGCAAAATTTGACATTCAAACACAAATTTCTCCGATAATTTTAATGGCACTATCTCTTTTAAACCTAATTTTCTAAGTTATCTTATTTTTCTAAATATTTTTATTTATGGTTCCTGTTTAGTTTCCACTAAAACTTTATTTTTTGTTTCGGTAATTTTTGTTTAAGTTTATTCAATTTCACAATGTTCCTGATATATGTAGGACTGTAGGTGTCTACTATATTAGTTAAGAATTATTATAGTTTCTTTTTTTTAATTTATGTTTTGATTGCATTGCTGTAATTATTGCAAAATGCAGTTTTATATGACTTATTTGATCTAGTCTTTACATTTAAAAACCGATATTGCGCGCGAAACATCCAGTGCTTTATATCAATCTTGCCAGGTGACTTTTAGGAACAGCATTGGAATAATTTTCATTTTTGCGTGCAAAAGTAGTACAGAAATTACAGAGTACCGACGCGCTCGCTTTTCTGCGCGGTGGCCAAGCAAATTGCCATTTTGCTGTGTGTTTTTCAGTCACAGGGGGGCTATTCATATCATATATATCATTCATAACAATAAATTACAATACTTTACAAAAATTAATAAAAAATGTAGGCACCAAGACAATTTCAATTAAATTCAATTAATTCAAAAATGTTTATAATAAACAATAATCAAATTATACCCGAGAGTATTGAAATGTTATAGAGTTGGTAACACTATACATCATAATAGTCTTTATATAACTAATAAGCGTAGCTATAAATAATTATTGATGTTTAGGGGGTTTATTTGATGTATTTGTAACTAAGCTTTTTAAAAGCTTGCTTGTACACTTCACGCAATTTTAATAAAAATTTACTTTGTTAGTTGCAATTATGAAATGTTATACGTACATCCCGATCTAACAATTATTGTGGTGTCATCAAGTCAGCAAAAATAAGGTTCACGAGTCACGACCTAAGTTTATTATTTCCCTAAAGTGGGAAAAATTGCTGACTTGACGAAACGGCACATGATTGAGGGAAGAACTATCTATCGGTACTAGTGCTCCGGTCCGTGACACATTCAGTTCGAAAAATTGTGAAATTTTGTTGGTTCTCAAGACGCCAGCGATGAGCCTAAAATTTATGTAAGTATAATTTTATTTTCCATCTGTTGGCAAAGGTTTAAATCCAGGTTTTTATTAATTTTGATTCCCTTTTGTAAACCCTTCAGGTAATTATTATTTTTATCTTTTTAATAAATTTATTTTCAAAATCGCTTCGTTTTACTAATAGCCGCTAAGGTTCCGTGCTACCTTTACGTCCCTCGTCACACCCTAAAATCTAAGCGTGACAATATAATTAATTCTAGTTACTAAATATTACAGTGAAAGAAAAAAAACAAATATCCACTACCGAGCGGCCCCATATCCACTACTGGACGACGTAACCAACATTGGGTAAGTCACCGACTATTTCATTGTTGATTAAATCACTGGTCGCTGCGTTTTTTCTTATTCAAATTATTTAATATTTAAAAAAAAAATGAACTGTTTTTTGTTACCACCATGCATTTAACTCTTTACTAATTTTTCGATATACAGTCCACTAACTTTTCAATTCATTTCTTCTTTGTTTTCTTTTTTGTTTAAATTATAAGATTTCCGCTTTTACAGTTCCCTATGTCTAAACTTAGTTTTTAAGATATAAGCAATTAAAAGTTTAGTTACATTATCTAACAAGCAACAATTGATATTGATTTATTTATAGTTAGACACAAGCAAAAGAAAAGTTAAGAATATATTTCAAGAAGATGCAAATTATTGCATTTTTTTTAAGTAAATCAAAACCTTTAACCCAAATCATATGCATGCACCTAATTTTACTTTTTACTACTTTATCAAAATAAAAATGTGTACTTGCCTTTGATGTTTTTTTTTTTGCGATGTAAATAATTTTCCACCACCATTTTTCTACTATTTTCTAATATTTTCAATGGACCCTAATCAACATTAAAACTTTTATTATACGCAACAGAATTTAAAAAATAACTGGTTAGCTTTACTTAAATGGTGGAAAATTAATACATAAAACAGACAAGATTATAATTTGCGCTTAATTCGTTTAATGTTGCCATTTTTATAATGCCTAATTAATCACTATCTTCGCCCTTACTTTGAATTAGCGCGAATGATAGGTAATAGTCTTAATACACAGTTTTTTGCTATATTTACCGTAAATTTAAAAGAAATAATTAGTTATATGGTAGTGTAATGGTTAGTTAAGAATTTTTTTGAATATATGTATACCGGGTGACACAAGAAAGCCCTACTACTCCCCCCATTTTTTCCCGTTATTTAAAAAGTAAAGATTTAAAAATTTCAGGAGTTAATAACTTTGTAATATACCATTTTTCGGCCAATTCAAACCTTGAAATCCACTTCCAGTTAAACCGGAAGTGAAATCATGTTTTAAATGGAAACCCCTCATTTTTATTCAATGCTTGAATTCTATGAAAGATTCTCTTTTCATTTGTATTAAAAAAGGCCACCTAGATCAATTTTCCTTTGTTTCCTAAAATATCCATAACTTTGATAAAACAAGGTAAGTGGTAAAGAATAGGCAATGAAAACGTTGAACTGGTTCAACCTGCATTATAATATAAAATTGACTTGCTTGAAAAAATGTATCCGTTAGAGCTATATTAACAACCTGTGTTAAAAAAACAGAATTTCTCGAATTTTTCAAATAGCAATTCATCTCTGTTTTATAATAATAAAATTCTTCATTTAATTTCCTTCTAACGGTATATCACAAGTAAATTGTTTAGGTAATAGTGGAAATTAATAAAAATATCATAAATGTAATTTCTAGAGCCATGTAAAAAGGAAAAAAATTCATTCATTTCAATCTTCATAATTATTATTTAATAGCATTTGACATTTTGGTCTAATAAATGCCGGCAGACATAATATTTTTGTCTTCCACGGCCATGAGCCATTCTAACGTTTCCATGGTTTTATATTTTTAAATCTTTACTGCTCAAATTACGAAAAAAATGGTTAAATTGGTAAACAGTAAAACTTGTTTTATTACTTATGCACTCGGGGCATAAAAAATCATTTTTTGACGGTATTTCTACTTTAAGATAAAAATTTGACCATTAATCTTTAGGGCTGGAAGCTAGAGATAAAAAAAAATTTCCACCTAGATAGAACCAAGAAAAATTATAAAAATGTATAATGTGCTCTTATCTCCAAAGATGGACAACTAGGTACTAACCCTAGATATTAAAGATGGCAAAATTATAAATTTTTATATTAGAACAGAATTATCGTTAAAAACCCGATGTTTTCCTGATGTAATAATATATTACTTTTTAAATGTTTATAGAGTGGTTAAATAGATAGTTTAACAGACATTGTAAGCCCCCAATTATATACTTACTACAGTGACTCCCAAATGCCTTAGACCCATTCGCAAAGCTGCCCTTAAGCAAATAGGAGGTGTCCACCAGATTTTTGGCGGTGGTGTACCTTTTGTATTGATGTGTTTTAATACCATGCCTACTCTATGGCGAACAATCGCCTGCTGAGCTTTCCATTCTTCCATACGGCACTGCTCAATAGTTCCATTAAAAACCACGGCCACCTCTATGTTACCTCGTTCAATTGCACCACAGAGCAGCGATAGAAATTGTACCATTCGATTCCATTGTCCACCACAAGCCCAATCTACAATTTTATAGTAATAAAACAACTGACATAAAGTGAGTATAGTATGGGAACAAGTATTATTTTTCTACAGTTTTTCAAGCCTGGTCGTATCAGTTAGGTGTAGAGAATTTTTATTGCATTCAAATTTATTAAAGACCTTTGTATTTGTCTTTACAAATCCAAGCATTTTATGTACCATATTACCGCAACTTTCAATATGATGTGAGTGAGAATGAGTTTAGAATTAAATAAAACGCCCAAATCACGAATAAGCCGAACATTTTCAATATTTTGATCATCAATAATATATGTATTTTCTGCAGTTGGCGAGAGAATTTCATAGTCTCCGTAGCGCAATTGGTAGAACATTCGACTGGTGATTGAAAGGTTTTTTTTTTAATTTAAAAAAACTTTGTCTATATGCTGCTAAACATTTTTCATTAGAATTATTATTACGCCAGGCGTCAGGGGATTCGTTTTAAATCGGGAAAAATATTTATCGCGTTTAATAAAATTAAAAGGTACCCAGCATCGCATGCTTTTTAGAAAACGCTACTTCGTGCCAAAATATAAATATCTATAAGTCGAACTTTCGAAAGTGATCAAAGCTTGGTTTGGGCGTCTAGTCGCAAGGTAGCAGCGCGGCGAATGATGAATCTCATCGAGCTGACCCATCGACTCGACTGTGATATTTTGGGATTCCCCTAAGCAGGTGTAAAACCGCGGAGGAAACATCATGGTAAAAAGCGTTCTTACTTGACAAGATGGCGCCGCCGCAAAAACTTTAACGAGCGAGAAGAATGATATTTTAAAAAAAGTAGAGATTAGTGTCCAAAAATGATTATTTGCCAAGAATATAACATTCCAAACAGTACGTTATCCACTATAATAAAAAAGGAAATTACTTATTATTATGCAGCAAAAGGCACTGAATTTTTCCCAAAACTGGGAGCCGCCCGAGATGGGTGAACAAATTTAATAACAGGTATGTCCATATTTTTATGTCCGTCCTTCTTCTTATGTTTTTGTGTAACCAAAAAAGGGATGAGTTGGAGAATAAAACTGATGATGAAGACGACAGTGAAGGAACTTCTGACTGACACTGGTATTTTAAAAGCAATTGAACTTACTAACAACTTTTCTTTAATCTTTTAAATTCGACAAAAATATGAATCTAAACACCCAACTAAACCATTCAGTCAAAGTCTTTCTTTAACTCAAACTCTCATTCGCAGAGCCAACACAATCAGTCAGAGTGACAGTCTTGATAAGGAAATGATAGTAATACTGATCATGTAAGGGCGAATATTAAGGATTGATGGCCGGAGCGAGTATACTTAGACCTTAGAGGCCTATTGTATCCCCTATCATTTGGGTAAGTTCAGCCAGACGGGACCTACAGCTTCGCGTAGGATCCGAACCATGTGTATGTACTAATTTATCCTTTTCACTTTCCCAGAGAACCGTGACGGCCTCGGTCTAGATATTAGGAATAACTAGTAGCATACTGCATTCTTTAATCCACCTAAGTTCTAAGTATACCTTTTTTATTAAGCATATTGCCTCTCCGAAGATCGAACTCAGACCGCCACGGTCTACAACGAGTAACTCAACCACCGAGTTACCAACCGCGGCTACTAATATAAATACTACCAGTGCTAGTATATATTAAAACTATTACTAATCATAAGAAGTTTATTGTTTTTGTAGGTGAAATTGGCAAGGTTTTTTTTTTTATTTCTACTATATAAATTTGTAGTTTTTCAAAACATTGTTTATTAATAAAAAATATTAACTCAAAATTAATTTATTTTTTTTTATACTATATAAGGACCAGTGAATACTTTTTAAGTAAAATTCTGAAAAAAAACACAGATTTTTGGATTATGATTAAAACACAATTCAAAATAATTTTTTTAAACACAACAACCTTACTCTTCCACAAGAGTTCTTTATGTATTTTATAGAGCTTTGTCAGCAAATACATTGTATTTTAGATAATAAAGCATGTTTTAATTCGATTTACTTATTTGGAATATTACTCTCCGGGCCTCAATTCTTAAAGCGGTGGAATTTATTCCCTTGGGGAAATATTCCGATATCACCGAGTTAAAATGGAATTCCAGTGGTCTTATTGGAAACTTTGATGGGAAAAATTGCACATCCCTATGAAAAAGTCTACTCCCCTGAACCAAGAATTGAGGCTCTGTCTGGAGTCCTATACATGCTAGTCATATCCACACTATTGAGTAAGTTCAACGCAAATTTGCGAGACATCTGGCATATAGTCAATATTCCTTTACCCAAAGATTATGTGTACAATAATAATAATTTATATTTCCTACTTAACATTGAATCAATGATTAATAGACGCAAGCTGAAAGATTTAAGAATTTTATTAGAGATAATTCTCTGGTCGACTGTATTGAATTGCTATCAAATATAATTTAGGACAAACTATGGACAATTTTATCTGAAGGGCTACAAAAATGACCAACCTAAACCAAAACATTCATTTTTTTGGAAGTAACTAGGTACTTTCATTCAACAGGCAACTCAGAGTTATGAACTTAACTTAGACGGACTTAATACCCTCCTTATTTTTGTTTGTTCTTACTTTTTAATATTATAATTATTTTTTTATCTGCTCACTTTTCAGTATTACACATTGATTAGGTATATTATATGAGAAAGCATTACCATTAATTAAATTACAATGTTTATTATGTGTAAAAATGGGCTTGCCCATAAATAGATAAAAAAATTTACACATTGGTTTTTAAAAACCTCTAGCTTCTAGCACACAATATCTGGATCTCTGAAAAAATATGGTGTAATCGGTGTAAAATCATTGTGAAGTCTATGCAATTTTTAAATTCGTGGGATCATTGTGAAATACATGTAATCATTGAACTGTGTAATCTTGTGGACTTATGTATAATCTGTTGTACAAAATTTGTCCGTGGTTAACTGGAATGGTCTGTAAGCAGTTTAAACGTTTTTTAATTATCTTTACTGTCCCTCCCGGAAACGGGTGATTTTGTGTTAAAAGGTTAAATGTGTAAGATTAGATTTATAACAATTTGTTTGTCGTACATTTTATGTCAATTTTGTATTTTTGAGGTACACATTAATTTTAGTTTCTTAAAGAATTTGTACCAACTTTTCATTAAATAAATGTTTATTAACAGACTTGCCATTTGTTAATTTACAAAAATAATATTTATGCTAAAAATAAAACTGGAATCAGCAAAAGGCAACAAAACATTGCAAACATGTGAATATGTCTCGGAATATGTATTAAAGAACATATTCTTTTTAAATTTGACTTCACACATTTTAGTGTTAGGTTGAAAAAATCTATATTTGCAGGCAGTTCATTTGCTTTTCGACAAAATCTAGACATTGGGCTGTGATAGGTATAATTAACCCTTGATAATCAATACTAAACGGATTAGTTTGTCTGGTTACCCTTATTGGTGCATGAAAATTTATTAGTTGCAGTAAACTAGAAGAATCAATCAAACCATTAATTAGTTTATATAAGGTACAAATATTGAAATATGATCTAGGTCTTCAAGCATTGAAAGACCTAGCAATAGACATAAATCATTATAATTAATTAGTTCAAATAGTATTTTTAATTTGTAGGCAACATGTGTAATACACCTTTTTGAACTTTTCCAAGGCGTCTATAGTAAGGAGCCCAAACCTTACTAACATATTCAATTGTGGTGCACACCACCTCACAATAGACATTTTTATAGTATATTTATTTATTTATTGCCATACACATTTACAAAGCAAATAATGACTTTGTCAAAGTAAGAAAAAGAAAAGTTATTTTAAGTTTCATGACAATATTATGGTATTCTCGAATAACATAAAAATTTGTGTCAAGAAGGTAGCACTGTGCTTTGTTCTTGACGTTTCTGATTAATTAGTTTTTCTAAACTGGATAAAAAAAAGTCACAAGTGATGGCTAATTTATTTTTTTTTCTCTAAGTGATCTTATAACAAATCCCAAAAGCTAAAAGGCTTTGTTTGAAATGTATTCAATGTATTTAATAAAAGAAAGTTCTTGATCCATTATGACGCCTAAACCTCTAATTGTAGTTACTCTTTCAATTAAATTGTTATTTAAGTTATAGGTGAACATGACAGGATTTTAACCCTATAAAAACTTATTGTTTTACATTTAGAAGGGTTTAAATGTAGATCATTTAAATTACACCATATAATGAATCGATCTATATCATTCTGTAGTTCAAGGCAATTAGCAAGGGACAATATAATCTTGTAAATACTTAAGTCATCAGCATATAATACTATATAACTATTTTTGATGCATACTTTTAAGTCATTTATAAAGCAGTTAAATAAAAATGGTGATAAATGTGCACCCTGTGGAACACCCACAACACAAGAATTTCAGGAGAGTTTTTAATTTTTACCACTAGCCTTCTGTCTGTGAGGTAGCTTTTGAGCCATTTTAACAGACTTCTCTGAAACCCCAGGCCTACAAATTTTCCCAAGAGAATATTGTGATTCACCCTGGAATATTATGACACAATCAAGTGTGTACTTGCCATTTTACGCCATATCGCAATCCACACATGCCATAAATTAATTTAAGAAGAAAAATGGCAAATTCTCACTTATTATAGGAAAAGCATTTAAGAGATTTTAAAAAATAGTCATTTCCATACATTGTAATTTTTTAATGAATAAAACTTATAGGAGATAATATAGTAGCATTGGTTCATAATATTTTTTTTCATACTATAAGGCCATTCTCAGACCACAGGTAGTAACAGCTTATTTAAGTTACCCCCATTAGGCCTAGCATGGCAGTATGGCTACCAAGTCATGAAACCTACCTGAAAAATAACCACCATACAATCTATCGAGACAATTTTCAGCATCTACAATTAGTTTCAGTTTATTTCCTCCTAAAGGTCTAATTTTACGATTGGTGTTATGAGGCTGCTGTCTTTGACTAACATTTCTTGCAATTTTTAACAGATCAACAGAAACTGAACCACCCTCCAGATTGGCGCTTTCCAAAAAGGTCTGTAAATCTTGAACACCCATAATGAATAATTTTTTTCCTATATCAAACTAAAAGCCCATTTTCTGAAAACAAAAACTATCCTTGCAAAAAAACTGTAACGGGAGTATTTGATTAGATGTAACATATACACTTAATGTAAATACATTGGTAAACTATTTAATGAAAACAAATAGTTAATTGGACTAGGTTGTAATGGCCGCTAATGTAATTTAAATATAATTGAATACTTAAATTATAAATACCTGTAGGATAATTTAACATGAATTAATTCTTTAAAGCGGGTTTGCTCTACTGTAATGTAAAATATAACACTACCGAGTTCTATATCTGGATTGGCAAACGCCTTAAAGAATCCATGTTTTAGCAAGACAGCCGGTAAAAATTCAATTTAATATTGTGATTCGATTCTCAAACGTACCAAAAACTAAACTTCAAAAAAATACTTTTTACGGATACTAACGAAATTAATAAAATGTGAGAAAACTCATCTAGTTTAAACAGTCCCAATCTTTTAATAACATGATAAATTGGGAAGACGAAATCTGACAAAAAAAATTATAAAAATGAGAATGTTTACCGGAAGCCGCATTCACTTATGGCGCATGACGGACGTGCTGTCAAATATCAATTTGCTCCAAGCGGGAAAACTGAATCCAAGAGAGTTTATATTTTTTTAATTGTTTCAATTATTTGAATAATTGGACGGCTTCAGCAAGTTAATGAAGATGATAAAGTCAATTTAAACTTCGAACTCAGAGAGAGCATATTACAATGGTAGGTATTTTAGATAGTAAAACCATCCGGAACGTACTTATTTCCTAGTAACCGTGCTTACATCCCAGTAGATATGAGTATTTACTTCCACAGAAGAAAAACTGGTGTTCTATTTTAGGTTCCGGTAATTTTGAGCATGGCCTTCTAGAATTTAACTAAGAGTGAGAATTCGGTCTCACAACTCTTTTTACGACCACGGCTCAGATATGAGTTACTGGCATTCGACCGTGGCGGTCCGAATTCGATCCTTGGAGTGGGCATACGCACAATAAAATAGGTATGTCCGAAATTTAGCAGGTTTAGGAATGCAGGGATGAATGTAAAATGTATCATCTACCAACGCACCCCTTACAAGCTAGCAACCAGGCCAGATGAGATCATGAGGAAGAAGGTACACAGTAGTACACGCTCCCCAATCGGTAGGTCATGCAATAATGGCAATAAACCGAGGGTTGATAGCACTTGGGGTGTGTGTCGCATGATTAAGGATCGTGGCTCGGAACCCACGTTAAGCTATAGGTCTAAGCGCAAGCTAGCTGAATGATCAAAAGGACAAGTGGCCATCAGTAACCCTGTAACCCAGAACAAACAAAACAACTCTTTTTACATCGAGAAGGCTTTTATTGGGAGTATCGATGCTGCCGAATCCGCACGAGTGTCGTCGCTTCGCTCCTCCGTGATTTAAACTCGACGCTCGGGCAATAATGGTAGTTTGAAGGTTGGAGACAATGATGTTTAAGTATACTGCATACAGTATTTACCTGGAGACGACTGGATATACCTTACCAGTTAAAACGTTGTGATGAGAAACAAATAAAGACAATGCAAGTCCAAAAGTCTTATATCATTCAATAATGATAGTTGTCGAAACCTTGGTTAATAATATACTATTTACAATATTTAAGTAACCAGCAAGTTTGACTGTGACATACATGACATTGACAGGAATTATTTGCTCACTATCATAGTAACCGGGTTACCTTAATTTTTAATTTTACATATTGGCCACCTTTGATTGTTAATAAATATAATGCCTGCGAATGTCATTTATGTGTACGTCACAGTCAAACTTGCTGTTTAATTAATTATGGTTAAAAATCTATATACAACTCGACATATAAATCTCTTTAAAAGGTACTCCACCATTAAAACTCTGATTGTTATTATGGTCCCATACTTATTTATTCTAATTTAAGAAATATGTTGATGTTTAACAAGCTTATTGGTTCCAATAGTTTTAAGACAAACAAATGCACAACGTACTTATAGTAAAGTCATTAAAAAAATGTTAATAAATCGTATCAAATTAATTAAAATGACTCGCGTCTATTTCCCAACTTATTGCAGGCACACTGTGCGCATCTCAGTCAAATAACTTGATGGCGAGATATTTCAAATATAGGTAGAAATGGCAGTGGCGTAGCCACCGCTGTATCAATGATACAGGGCCCACTGGCCTGGGGGAGCGGGGCACCAAAAGGAGGAAAAATGTATTTGCTGTTTAGCAAATATCAGATATTTAGTTTGGATACTACTTTAAATTGTAGAACAAAGGGTTCAGCAGAAAAAGTTAATGTTCGATTATATTGAACAGGATGTAAAATTGAAGAATTTTTTACGAAATATCATTATAAAAACTTATTGAAGAATTTTTTAAGAAAAATCATTATGAAAACTTTGGAAATTTGGATGCTCCGTTAAGGTGATATCTAATAATTTTTCTTTTTATTTATTCTCCTGAAGATGAATGCTTCTGCATTCGAAACATGTAGAGAATTTTTCAACCCATGTATAAAAAAAATGTCTTTAATATAAAAGTGGAGGAAGACCTTGTGTTCTTATTCCTTTCCTTCTAAATTTCCACTCCACTTTAAGTATGGACTACTTCAAGTTGAAATATATTTTTGTTTTACATACAATTCATCTCACAGTCATTGCATACATAAATTTATTAACAGTTAAAAAATTGGAGGTTAGGTTTTTACTTTACAGGTGATTTACGGCCTCAAAAAATAAAAAAAATTATTGATTAGCCTGCCCCTCCATTTTAATTATGGTCCATAAATTAACAAACCGGCAAGCTACGAATAACAACAATATACTTGCAAAAAAATTTAATAGAGACTAGAACCTAAACTAAGACTCACACCATGATGTAATAAAACATTAAAAAATAATTAAACCCATTTCTACATATATCTTAAACATCCCGCCATCAGGTTATTCGACTGACATGCGCACAGTGTGCCTTATTCGAGTTCTGTGGTGTGCCTGCAATAGGTTGGGAAATTGTGCGAGTTTAAAATGTGGCTTTGTCTTAGACGAGGGAAGCTTGTCTAAGGGCTTTGTCTTAGACCTAAGGGCTTTGTATTTTCGAACCTACCGATATTTCGAAAACCAATGTTTTTCTACTAATTTACAGTCACACGCCTGATTTCACCGATTTTTTTACCGATAATTAAAAGATAATCCAAAAACCCATAAAAACACTTTTTACACGAGAACCATTTTGGCGACAAGGTGTGATGGAGCCGGGTGAGAGGTGTACAGTTAAATGAAAAGATAAATGTACAAAAGACTCTACTTGGTTCGCGAGACTTCGTGACTCCATGTGAGCCAGAAATCTTGATTGATGTATAGTAAATTTTAAAAAATTAGATAGAAACATCGAATACCGAATTCTCGTTGTAAATATAATTGGGGATAAGTAAAAAACCTGTCTGATACACTTATAGATTGAAGGGACCAAATTATTCAAACCAGAGAAAACTGAATAATCCCTCTGGGTTACTACTGCCTAAAATGAGAAATGAGCGTTTTAGGTTAGTTAGACTAGGTAATTGCGGCACCGATTGAAAATTTGGCTGAAGGCGGAAAAGCTTGGAGACTATTAAATATTAAAACAAACGAACTATTATTCTCTGTGGCATGATCTTACTTTTTTTGCAATCGCGAGATTATTGAGTAATTATGTAATTATTATAATTGAAATTGAGCAGATTGGGCGATTAGGAATAAGAATGGAGGAATGGAGCTACTGAGGACGGACCCGGCTTGTGTACTGATAAGCATAAAATACCATAGCATGAAATAATTGTAGATAGAATATAAACAACCTACCTATACGACAGAACAATTCTAATCTAAAATTAGTTTACACATAACTATCGCGTTAAGCGGTTAAGCAAACCCCTTTCCACAATAATTTTAATTTTGCTAGTAAAGACCCCACCGATTTTTGGATTTTACTATTGTACCAAGAAGCATATAATATATTTAGAAATATTGAAAAAGGTGTAGTAGAACAATAGCTCCTACAGGTTAGTAAGCCATTTCTTTACAGTTTAAATAGGATTAGGATATGTGGGCCCTAGTATTAGTTCCACGGTAATTATTGATTTTAAAACTTGATTAATTAAGTGTATTATTTATAATACCAGATATTTTTAGTTCTTTTAAACCTCATGTTTTTCGTGTTACATTAGAAAGTGTGGTACGGTATGGGGAAAATAACTACCTAGCCAAAATGTATCATCAAGAGGCCTAAATTACAAAACTGAAAGCTTCTTTTCGTGGAAAGACTGAATTTTAAAATATTTTTCGAGAGGTTATAATATAAAAATGTTTCGGAGAATTCTGATGCAACTTTTAAAAAAATTGAGGATTTTTTCAGAAATGACGGATTTTGGGACATAGGTAGATCACGGAATGTCAAAAACATTAGATTATTTTTTCTTTATTAGAATTAAAAATTTACCATTATTTTTTTTGCTACTTTACACAAAAACTTTAAAAAAACTAAGAAAAAGTCACATTTTTTTGGTGGGGTTTTCATTTAAAATACGTCTATAATTATAAATCCTTTCACCTGTATTCGCTAAAGGGGTTTTAATTTAGACCATCAAACTATTTAGATCTATAGTCTCACAGTTGTGTTTTTACTGTGGCATTATTTTATAGAATATGTAGGTGTATGTATTTTTTGAAATAATTAATAATATGACTCATCAAACCCATTGGGAGCAATAAGTAACTAGACCTGAAGATCTTTCCGAAGTTAAGTTTCACAGAACAAATTATGGCTTTTATTACCCAATTGCAGAGAATTCAATGCTTTACCAGAAAATGTTGATATTTTTACTATTTACATTTGTATATTATCTAATACAACTTATTCGTTGATGGTACTCGGCCCTCTCCCTACGTTTTTAGCTCAGCAGGACCTTTTTTGGAAGGCGGAGTGGCTTTTTTTTGCCCAAAAATGTTACCTACTTTTTTAACAATTTTACGAAATGGCGAAAGCGGGAAGTAGGGTAAAATGGGGTAATGGCGGTCACTTAACGAAATTTGGACATAAAAGTCAAAATATGAAGTATATATTTATTCTGATAGAAGAAAAATGAAACATAAAAGTTACTCTAAGTTGTCAAAAACAAAAAGAACTGAAAATCTAACATTTCTTGGTAAAAACTCTTAAATTAAAAAAAGTTACTTTGACCGGTATTGTCGTAACATTCGGGTATTACCGGTCATAGCATGGGTAATACCGGTCACAAACAAAAATCACAATTATATCCGGTTGGAGAGTCCCTTGCAGAACACAGGGAGTGTGCCCATTGTCCGCATATGACACACCTGTACCACATCTCAATATTCGCTCCGTATTCACCACAAATCACACATAAAGTGAAATCTATCTCATTATCACTGTACATCTATAAAATATAGATGCTAGATATTTTATCTGGTTCGACATTTCTACTTTCTGCTCCCCGGTGAAAACAGTTTTTCTACCCAAAATAGGACTGACAAAGTTTCCTTTCTGAATTTTTACTTGTAAGGTTGAAAATGTAATTTCACATCTTTTAGCTGCAGTTCGCATGGAAACCCCTTGCTGATATAATCGTTTAACAGCATTCAGGTTTTCAACTGACCACTTTGCTCTGTTAGTTAATCTTACACGTGGCTTTGGCATCTGCAATAAATAAAATCAACAAAATTAATTTTTGTTAATGAGGGCAATACCGGTCACTCGACCGACATTGCCCTCATATGAAGGCATACATTCAAAAATAATTTAGGACCTTAAAATTTTGATTATCACTCAATTCAATACGTAAGATTATTCTATGATGTACCAAACAACCGATAAACTAAGCACATTCTTAAGAAATAATAAATATAAGTACTTACGGCTTATTTTCAATGATGACGAAATTAAAAAAAACACAAGAAAAACAAATAGCCGACTGCGTCAACACTTGATGGTAACTGAAACGATCAAATGCCCTCAATGCTAGGGCATTAAAAACAGCCGTTTGCACCAAACGCTGTTGCCGGATCTATCTTCCTTAAGGAAATATAGGGTTGACCGGTATTGCCCATTGACCGGTATTACCCGATTTTCCCCTAATATCAACAACTCGCAACTCCTGCTTTGGGTTTTTTCATCTGGCATCCCTCAATGGAGGAACCAGAGCTTACATTACATACAAAGAAGGAAAATCAAGGGACAAAGTACTAAATTGCATGAAACTTGACCTGTTTTATATTTTTTCTTAATTATTGTATTAGAAAATGGTATAAATGTAAAATTTGCATTAAAAATTCAACCTTTATAAATGAACACAAGAAATGTCTGAAAATGGGATATTTTGCTTCAATGACATAACCCTAAGGAAAATAGCATATAAATGATCTCTTAAAGCAACAGGATTATCTCAAAAACTTAACAAAATTTTTGTTTTTCATTCATAATAAACTCAAAATACTTATTTCTGAAAAAGAAATCATCAATTTTGGCATGTTATTGGTGTAATGGATAATTTTCAAGAAAATGAAAAGTGAAGAGAGTAGGCATAATTATGTAGGTACCTATGAACTATATTTATTTATAGTTGATCCCTTTTCACTTTCTATTTATTTCTTCTTTGGAACTATGATAGAAAAAAAGGACTTTCATGTAAAGCAATAAAAGTATTATTAAAACAAATGAATAAGCTGCCTGAATGACTTTTATTGCGATTGCTTGCTGACGCAACGTTTTGGACTGTTAGATTAGTATTTTTGAATTATAAATGTCAAATTAAAAAGGTTTATTGACCATTAATGTTTTCATGATTCATGGTAAAAATTTAAAGGCACTTTGTCAATAAATACTGGTAAAATATACCTAATAAAAAGAACCGCGCCTGCAAAATTCCTGTAAATTTTTTTGGGAAATCCGCCAATATGTTATTTTTAATTTAATATATAGGGTGTTACAAATTCAATGTATTAGTATTGCTATCTCGGTAACTATAAAATATACAGAGTTGGTTGGAGGCAAAGTTGCATATTTTAATGCTGAGTATTTTGTTAAAAAGACATTATTTGCTGACATTCAGAGTTATCCGAAAAAATTATTATTTTTATTTGTTTTATGGTAAAATACTGATTATTTCGAAAAACCAAGAGCACTCTTTTAAGGTACTTTTCAAGAAAATACTTTGACTTTTGATTTACGACATTTAGTTTTTAGTTACTTACCCACATCAGTTTTTTTTTAAATATGAACCTAATTTATTTTTGAGTAGCTTTTGACCCCCCCCCCCCCTTAAATTAATGATTTGTCACTAAATTGTGAGAACACTTAAGGTAATTTGTATGCTCCCTAAGACATTTTTTTCAGATACATTTCGTTTTTTAGATTACCCCCATCAACGTTAAAAAAAATTCCTGATGACGATTAGTTATATTTTTACACTTACATATGTATGTATCTAAACACTTTGTTTTAAATAAACTATCTTTTTTAATTTATAATTTGATTTAAGGCACGATTAATATTGAAAAAATCAGTTGATTTAAATCATCGTATCTGAAAAATAAATTATTTTCTTAAAAAGCATAAAGAGTGCCTCAAAAAAGTGCTCTTGGTTTTTCAAAATAATCAGTATTTTTATACACACATTAAATAAAAAATTAAATTTTTCTCATTCAACCAATACTTATACATTTTTTAATATAAGATTTATTTTGGTATATCAAAAATATTTACAGTATTAATGTAAATCAAAGTGTTATAACTTATAAGTAAGCATTTGTGATTTATCCATTTTTAAAACGGAAGGCATATATGTTAACATACAGGGTTAGGAAAAACTACCAAAACGGTCGATTGATTATTTTAAAAGATACATGAGTTAGCAAAAAATGTAAAGCTTTTAAGAATCTACATACTGTAATAAATTTTAATAAATACACAGGTTCGCCCAAAAAGTTACGGAGAATTAATGTTATATTTTTTTAAACACAACAACCCGTATATTATTTATTTCAATCGTTTAGTTAATTAAGAACATTTTTTATTAACCATACGTTGCCTAAATTTATTAGTTTCCTAGGTATCGTGACATTTTGATCAGGTACAAAACACAAAATAAATTTCAATAAACGATTTAATAAGTTAAATTAACTTTCAGATGCCAAATTATTATTGTCAAAGGCCATACCTTATTTGTTTCTTAGCTAGATACGACTACATGTTAACTTATTAAATTGTTTATTGAAATACAGTACAATCGCGATAATATGAATACTTATGCACACGACTCAGTAATATGAACATAATATTTTTTGCATCGACCACTCTGTAGTATGTAGTTAATAACACTGTTCATACTACAGAGTGGTCAATGTAAAAGGAAAATCAAAATGCCTTTCTTCAGTTTGCTCAATTAAGGGAAAAAGCAGAAAAATCTTGCTATAAAAGATTAGTTAAGTATCTAAGGTTAGGTTATTGTATCAATACACACTATGTAGTATGCTAGGTACAATAATAGTTGTTACATATGTATTTTTTGTAAACTTTGCTAATATAAACGTTCCGTTAATATGAACTCCTTAGAATTTTTTGTGTTCGCGTTATCGAGATTGTAATGTATTGGTAAAATATAATAAATATAAAAATGTATTTGTGTTTTGTGACTGTTGAAAATGTCATGATATCTAGGAAACTAATGAATTTAAGCATAACGTATAGTTAATAAAAAATGTTCTAAATTAACTAAACGATAAAAATAAATAAATAATAATATACCGTTCCGTTTAAAAAAATATGTCTTTAATTCTCCACAACTTTTTTGGCGATTCCAATTTATTACAGATATGTAGATTCTTAAAAGCCTTACAACTTTTATATAAGTCATTTTTTTTCTAACTCATGTATCTTTTAAAACAATCGACCGTTCTGGTAATTGTGCCTAACCCTGTATGAAATAATTAAGATTGGTCCTAGTATACCTACTTCCCTGAGGAACGTCTATATAATTTTTTTTATCTGAATACTTTTTGATCATCTTTGTGTTTGTGGCCGGTTACTTTTTTTAATTTTTTAACGAATATCACACGCGCGCATGAAAATTAAATTTGTGAAAATAATACTCTTAAGCGTAATCTAATACCATCAAAAGACCCACAGTTACCCACAGATTAGAGTTTGCGGTTGTGACGTCAAGGGGTACTACAATACATGCGCGAGAGCGGGCTATTCATACTACGTGACTTCACACGTCGAACTTTAATTATTTATAAAAAATTAAGGAGGGATATTTGAGACGTAATATTTTGCATATGTTAATTTTTTATGTGACAGAACATTTTTAAGCAATAAAAAAATATGAGACAACTCTCTATTTAGGAATTTCTTGAAAAAGGGGTCCACTGGCAACAGGAACCCTGTATATTTCCTAATAAGATAGATATTTAAAAATAGATAGATACTCTTCAAAAACTGAACACCTTGTATTTAAGGAAATCCAAGTATACATAATTTAGGCGCAAAATTCACCTAAATTGTTTTATTCATAAAACATTTTGTTTTATTCATAAAATAATTTCCACTAGAAAACCCGATTATTATAATATGAAAAAATTCAATTTAGAATTAACCACAAACATGAGTAATACAAATCAAAATAATTTGGACATACCAATACATACATCATATAGAAAAATATAAAACTTCTTTTAAATATAATGCACTGTGGTTCAATAATATATAATAATATAAAAAAAATTAAACCATTCTACTTTTAAAAATCATTTTCTTAGGGTCGAATTGAAAGACTGATTAATTACTAATTAAAATCTACCTTTGAGTGTCAACAGGTTGTTTGGTTATTTGACTATTTAATTATTATATATACTCGGATCCGCTTATAACTAGAGATGGAAAATAGTGTTACCGATAAGGAACATTCCATTTAATGCCGCGACAGGAAAATACCACGACTAAATAACCGTTACTTGGAAACGAACTAGAGTGCTAGGTTTGCAAAAGAAAAGTAAATCATTTGCCGAAATAAAAAATAAATCTATCATTCCTATCTGTGACCTCAAAATCTTATACCAATAAATGATAAAATTCAAATCGCCTGTCAATGTAGGTAATTAAACGATTTTTAAAAGTAATTTTCGGTGTGATTTCCGCTATATTAGAAAAAATACCGATAAAATTTCTGATAGGCCAAAACTAGAAGCGTGAATCTTTTATTTTATTCAAAAAGTTTTTTTGTTGGTTTCTAAAACTGTTTTTTCGATTAAAACTAATTTAGTGACTGATAAAAATTATTAATTAAGTCCTCTATTTTAGTACCTATCCCCGTGCACAAAACTATTTAAATATTTTAATAATATTAAAATATTTTAGTCAAATTGACAATATAACGCTTTTCAACTTCTAGAGTCATTTCTTTCATCATCGATTCACGCCAAAGGGATCCTCTAGACCGCGTCCATTAAAAAATAATGTACTACCGTGGCTACCGCGCCAGCAAAACACCGGCACCGTAACTACGAGTCGCAGCGTTCAAATCAAACGGTCCCACGACATATACATACCCGCGAACGGCGGCCGCAACAGTTCCCTCGGCAACCTTTCGTCCCCATTCTGACAAAATACCGTCAACCACGAGACTGTTACTGTTCTCCAGATACCGTTTGCCATTGCGCGCTCCACAACGAACGGCTGAAGAGGCCGGCCGCTGTCGCTTTCTTTCATTCCCATTGCAGCGTGTAGCGGCGAAGGACGAAATTTTAATAGTTCTAGTAACTGCTCCCTTGTATAATGTGGATGGTGACACGACGGTATTAAAAAATACCGTTTCAAGGTAGCAGTTACATAGACACGCCACTACTTATAACGAGTACTAGTTATAACGAGCCTCCGTTTTTAACGAGTCATTTTCCTAAAAATCGTTTCCTTACGTTAGAACCAAAAATTAAAATTATTGATAAAATTAACAATGGAACATCTACTGCTGATATTTCTAGACATAAACCATATTAACCCGTTTAACATGTTAAACCAGAAGTTATAACTTTTAGATAAAGCATAAAAAGTTAAGATAGGGAGTTGAAAACCATTTTTCTCTAAGATGAACCGTTACAATGTTACAGCCTGTCAAATTCTGAAAAAGCCATATTTTAAACTTCAATATCTCAAAAACTATTTAATTTAGACATTTACAAAATAAGCGTGAGATTTTGTGGGAAATCAGAAAATAATACAATATACTTATAGGGTGTTTCCATTTTAAAAAAACCCAAGTTATATTCCCTACGTTTTTTTAAGCCACCCCGTATACTCCAGCATAATTCTAAAATGTGCACCTCAATGGTCTCTAAAAATTTTGTATTTCGAATTTTTATCTAATTCTTAAGATAGAGGAAAAAATAAACTTTACTCTATCGTTGACTCACCCTGTACACAACAATTAATATCTTCTTTATGAATGAAATATTATGATAATAATTGATCTGAGGTGCAAACTTAAGAAGCAAATATTTATCGCCTGAGCCCAAGCAAATTTGTTTTTATAAAAAAGTACAGATTAGAAAAACTTCCCATTATCTACCTCGATGATTTGGTACACATAACACCTTAACAAAAGGTTGAGTAGATCGATCAGGAAAATGTTCAACTAGGTAAATCCCAGTTACCACGTGTCTAGACCCTTTCCAGGTTATGCGTAGGCAGACCGGCGATTTTGATTCACAAATATGAACAATAATATTATCTAAAATCATTTGTTAGCTAAATCTCTTAGTTTATATTATTTTTAAAGATTTTTTTGAGTAAAATTTTTGGGTAACACCTTTCAGTTACCGACCACGTTTCCATTTTTTAAAACTGAAAACAAAATATTTTGCCATGTAATAAAGTGCAATACTTAATAACGTATTATTAATAACCACTTTTTCATTTAAATAATAAATTATTTAACTTATGCGTGAATGTGTGGGTACATATCTACTTTATTTAGATAGGCATAGAATGTAAACGATTTGAGCAAAATTATCCTCGCCACTGTTAATGTGCTATATGATTTAGGTAAGTTATTCTAAAAATAATTTCTAATAGTATAGTGTCTTCAACTATAATTCACATTTTTACCAAAAAAACGCTATTGCTACTTAATATATAAATAACTAAAATAACTGTTAAAATAGACACGAGCCAAACCCTATCAAAAATTGCCATCCTAGAAAATATTTTTAGTCCGGGTGCATATATTTCACTAATTATTCTTTTTTGGCTGTTGTATTGTTCTAGTCCTTCCCGAAAGTTCAAAAAGCCTGAAAAAAGGTGTAAGCTAATATAATCGGAGGTAAAAATTAGTTTTTATTCGAATATGAATTATATTGCCACGTTTTTTTGGGCCATCCTGTATATTCCAATATAACTTTGAAATGTGCAACTTAATGATCTCTACAACTTTTGTATTTCAAATTCTTATCTAATTTTTAAGATAAAGGAGAAAATGAACTTTACTTAATCGTTGACTCACCCTGTACCTACGTATAGACACGTCTCGACCAAAAATAAAGCAACAAATATATGACGTACATGCGTTTCATTAAACTGGATAAAGGCGGCTTTACAGTTTGCAATTTTTCTTTGATGCAAGTTATCTTGCAGCAATTGGTCTTGCGGCAATAGGAATCGCACTTCGTTTTACAGCGTGCGATGACTTACCAATGTAGTAGGTAACGTACCAGGCCAACATTAAAAATAAAATTGCATTTTGTTAAGACTTAGCCTCGTTTTTTTGTGCATTCATTTTAACTTAACAGCATTACAGGACACGAAACCATACCAACAATTACAAAACTTACTTAGGCTAAAAAGAAACGTAAACAAATGACGGACTTTCATTTAGGTTGGTGTCGGGTAAATTACCAAAAACTCCCCAGAAGTGTTTTTGCAATTGCAATAAAAATAAAGTCGGAGCTATTTTCTCGCAAGCATATAAATTGCACCAGCTGATCACTAGCCGCGTTCTGCGCATTTTCGCAATGCGACCTTGGCAATCTTTTCTAAAACTTACAAGCTGTAAAGCAGCCTTAATACCTAGTAGAAATAAAAATTGAAAAATTTTATTAGCCAAGACAGCGATCGACTTTTAATAGTTTCGGTCAGTAAACAGCCTTTTAAGAACAAAATAAATAGGTATATTTATATGTTGTAAGCCCTCTTTTATATTTTGCATAAGTTAATTCAATATTCATATAAAAAATGCTTAGTTGTAAATTTAAATGTTGTTTGGTATTACCGCCAGCAATTAATTTCCATGCCTACGTATTCTTTTATTGGTTAATTATTTTGATCTCAACTGCCTTTATCCTTTGACAATCTAATTCCATAAACAATTTATTACGGTCTCGGTTTGCTTGATCATTTTTGTGATAATCTAGTCTTATTTGTAATGTTAATAAATGGCCAACATGTTTTTTTACTCCCACTTGGAACTTTTCTGTTTTCCTAACAATAAAGTGATTAGAAAAAAGGTATATTCCAGTTAACTGACCGGATATAATTTCGTGTCCATCCTAGTAAAGATATGTAACTGACTAAAAACAGTAGTCAATTACAAAGAAAACAAACTTAAACGTTGTAAATTTTACTAGTCGTTTTCTGACACTTAACAGAAAAGAGATTGGGAATATACTTCAAATATATGCAAATATGTCAGATAAAATTTGTTCTCTTTTAATTTAAATTAAATATTTTTCCTAAAGAGTGCACAAAATGGTGTGAAAATTGAAGGGATAATACCAAAATATATTTTTACCGAACTATTGTTATTTTCTGACCGAACTAAATATTTGTGCACAGATGCACCTTCTTATTTCAAATATCTCCAGTTTTTTTTCATTTGATTTCATTCTTTACTAAATGTTTTAAGGTTATATTATTGCCACTTCTCTTTCCACCTTTGCAGTGTTTTATTTAATTATTTTTAAAAAACTTTACCATAGTAAACGTTTAAAGTTCATATTATTGCACAAATGCCGTTTTTGACTTTAAAACGAATTTTACAGCACTTTTGCTGTGCTTACGTAAGCAGGCAACCAATAATAGATTTCAGAAAACACGCCAAACCTTTTTTTTTTTCTCTGCATTCCATCAGAACAATTTAATCAAACTAGCTATGGCTGAAAAAATAAATGTTATTCTGCAAAAGGCCGAAAGTGAGAAAGATAATATATTCAAAGTGATTTTGTGTAAATATAAGATATCCAAATCGACAATTATGTTGCAGTGTAAGTTGGTCCATGCATTTGCCTACGAAATGAATTTTTTTTCAATTGTTTTTTTTTCTTTCTCGCAAGTTCACGGCCAACTAAAATGACAAGTTTAATGCCTGATTTAAATATGCTTTTAAAAATGTTTAGTATGAAGTCAGAAGTTAGTCGTAGAAAAAATTACTGTACAACTCGAGTTAATGGTTAATATTGCGCTGGGAAGTTTAAATTTACTGCCTCGTGCGATTGGACATAATATCCACTCTTATTGTACAAACTACTATTATTTTACAAAAGAAATACCGTTTTGGCAAAGTCGAATCTAGGGTGCAAAATCTCTAATGCAACCAAGAGAGAAGGCACATATGGGCAAAACCTTCAGTTAAAACGAGACACCTAACCTCTCTCCTACATTTCTGAAAGAGGGGATATGTGTGTGGTGTGGCGGAGTCGACGTATCGATCGCTTCCTTGGCTGCTTCGACCGCGTGTTCTAAAGAATGGGAGGTAGGGGATAGCGTGTTCTCTGTTTAACATGTTAAACGCTACTAATAATCTCCGTCTGATGCGTTTATATCGGCACCCTAGATTCGACTTTGCCAAAACGGTATATCAAAATGCCATGCAATATATTTTAAAATCTTACTGTTGGATGACATAAAGCTAAAAATCACATAATATCGATAAAATATTATTTCATGTTTAGTTTCTCCAAAAATAGCTCCAGGGCTATATTAATTCTTAGTAATTACTAAGAAATCCTATGAAATATGTCGAAAATGGGAAACCCTTTACAATCGCGGTCAAAACAATCATACAATCATTTGTTCAAATAATATTTATAAAAAAAATTGCACAATGTCATATTGTTTGCTACCCGGGTTTTTATGACCGCAACTGTACTTTATGTCTGTTGTTACCGCTAATATCCAAAATATGTTATGATGCATACGATATTTACCAACCATATTAGGAATTATGGGAAATTACTAAAATGTTTAGTAATTAAGTATACAGTATGAACAGAAATAGTAATTAATCCATAGAGAAGCCAAACGAAGAGGAACGGTCTAATGTAAAAATATTATTGCTCATAAATTGTGGACGGCGTCCAAAGCGGTAATGGGTTATGCCAAACGTTTTGTGGAATAAACATTAAGCGAGCGCGATTATCCGTCTAAAGCCACTTCTCTTCTCGATTACGTCGAGGCCTTGAGTCACGTTTTAGCCCATTTACGTAGGCGATGTCTAGATTTACTTAGTGGTAATACTAATCAAAACGAAAGAGGTAGGCTATGAATTAAAATTGATAAATTTCCTTTTCATTACGATACACCTACAACGGTATGCCAATTTGCAAGTTGAAAGGCGAGCACGTTTGCATAACCTTTTGACGCGACTGACGGTTTTAACCCGACATGAATGAAAGGAAGTAGCTGAGATTAATTTAGGCGGTATATCGTTATTAATAATAAATAAATGATATTATATTATTATAATAGGATTATTTTCTTGATCAACAATAAAACGACAATTTTCCTAATGTAGATCGGCCTTAAGCGGCGTCTTCGCACGTGTTGTCAAAATGTGGGAGAGAGATAGAGAATTAGGGCGCGTTAGCATACCGGTGTTAGTGTTTTGTGACTTAATTAAAATTTTCAAATACAGATCTGTAGTGTTTAGTTTTTTGTATTATTTTATACCTTTGTTGGTATTTGAACCCAGAATCTCATTACTAGACGGTGGCTCTACCAATTGCGCTACGGAGACTCTGAGATTATCTGAACCAACTTTGGTCATATAATAATACATAATACAACTAACATAAATATTTGCTGTATCTTGGTGACATTTTCTTTTCTTATTATATACGTATAATAAAAACTCCTACTTTGAGAGGCATAACGTTTTAAAACAATTAGTATTAATAAAATAAACTCTAAAGTACCTAACCGGGGTCACTGTGATTGTTAAAAAATAATTTCTGATATCGTCTTTTATGTCACAGTTAAAGTTGCCTGGTTAGTTAATTATTGTAAAAAATCGTTATACAACCCAACATAAGTCTGCACTAAAATTTGACTTAATGAACTTGACATAAATTGTCAGTATTTTTTGTTATAGGTTAGAAGAGGGGACTTTGATTTATCATGCTTTCTTTTTAAACAATGATACTCTAAAGAAACCACGAGAAATTTACGTGTTCACGCATAACCACAGCCGCCTGGCTGTGGCATAACCTAGGCAAATTTTTATGTGCGCTTCTCTGCGGATCAACGCTAAGACAGAATACAAGGACAGGTTTCGCCAACGAAGCGGGGACGGAAGATTAAATCATTATCGAGGAACTTCTCAAACATACTAAACCAGAATGAGGTATGGACTTAAAAGCGGCATATTTTAAAAATATTTTACATTATACAGGGGGACTCAAAAAGTGTGGCGGACTGAACTTTCCCTACATATTATATTATTTTCATTTCCACGTATTATTTGTATAAAATGTCATATGTCTAAATTCAATTGTTTTTAAGACATTGACATTTAAAATATGGCATATTCCGACTTTGACAGCCTTAGAACGGCGCATCTTAGAGAAAAATGGGTTTCACCTCGCTATCTTAGTTTTTAATCTCTATCTAAAAGTTGAAACTTCCGGTTTAACATGTTAAACCGTAAAACCATTTTTCTTGGTTTAACACATTAAACTGGACGTTGCAACTTTTAGATAGAGACTAAAAACCAAGATATACATAAGGAGGTAAAAACGATTTTTCTTTAAGATACGCCATTCCAAGCATGTCAAAGTCTGAATACGCCATATTTTTAAACGTCACTATATTAAAAAAATTGAATTTTGAAACATAGCATTTTATACAAAATATACGTGGAATTTTATAGGGAAGTAGAAAATAATAAAATAGATTGTTCCATTTAAAAAAATGTTTAGTCCGCCACACTTTTTTGAGTTACCCTGTATTAAAATATTTTTCAAATGTGTCGCTTTTAAGTTCATCCCTCATGCTGGTTTAATATTTTTGATAGGATCCGTGAATAATTTAATCTTCCGTCCCCGCTTCGTTGGCGGACACGGTATGGTCCAATTAGAAAAGTACAAAGAACAATGGTGGAATTAACATAAGCATTAATTAGAGCACTTTAGTGTAGGAGAATCAACGTTTTATAGACAATAGAAGAACAATGATAAAAAACACACTTGAGCTATCAATAGTTTTATATCTATGGTTACTAGTTACTAGACCCAAGCTAGACCTGTACTAAATTAAAAAATATAATAAGTGATAAAATATATAATATAATAAGTGAGTGAAATCTGTGTCGATACTGCGATAGGTTGAATCTTTTACTTCTTAATGTTTCATAATTTATTAGGGTATCACATCTTTCGTCTTATAAAGGCGTCTTTCATAATTTATTAGAGTATTACTCTTCAAGGCTTCACCTTATTAAGGTTTCTTCAAGAGTTCTGTTACAATTATCAACATAACAGGCATTACCTTCTCGATTAAAAATAAGTGAGCGAGACAGAATCCCTAACCCATTCATTTCGGCTCTTTGACGGAACCAGGTGCGGGGACGTTTTTGAAGGGTGAGCCTGGGGCAAGTGATGACCTCTCTTGCAGCTATTTGGTTTGAAACTTTATTAGCCATAGCCGAGTAGGTGAAGGCTGTAAGTTAGTCCCGTGGCAAACGTCAAATTCACACTTGCGTTTTCCTTTATGAACAGGCCTGTATTCTGTCTTTCTCACCCCTCCTCAAATCGCAGAAGGCCTTGGTAATAGTAATCTTTTACTACAACTTTTCACGTTTTGCTAATTTTATGGCTTTCATTTCTTCTGTCTCATTTAAAACTTTGATAAGAGCGTTTATTTTGTTGTAAACAACACAGAAACAGTTTAAAAATCGTCGGAATTAATTAAAACCAATTTTAATTTTTTCATGATTCTATTGATTTGACATTTTAAGGTCCTTTGCACTTGATGACTCTTTTTGACTCAGTTTTTGTAGGACCTGACAAGGGTGAGATTTGTGTAATTGTGTTCAAAATGCAGGGTATAGTCGTGTGCAAATTTTCATGCCAGTTGTAGAAAATAATATAATATATTACAAGTACAAGACATCCGCGTTCTACAACGAAGTAATCAGCATAAAGTCAGAAGTATCTTTTATTGCATTTTAATTGTTGCAACCATTCGTTGCTATTTTGCAAAATATTTGCACACGGCTGCACAACGCTCGATTCAATTTTTATCGTTGCCACTTGTCATTATAGAAAAGTGAATTAAAATAAAGTATATCTTAATACACATTTAATTTAATAATAACAATAACAAAAGGTAACATGACAATAGCAAAATTGCTATTTACAACATTTAAAAATTAAAATTAATCGTTATATTTGAACAATTTTGTAAAAAAAAGTCCTGGAATTTCTTTTTTGTTTATTAAATGGGGTCAGCAGCTTTCCCTAAACCCAGGCAACTGTATGTGTACTGACATGAAAATTTAGTTGATAATAATCCATTATAATTTTGAACTTGGGAGCGCCCTTAATATACATCCTAAACTTATTTAAACAAAATAAAACTTCAATCTATTAATATATTCGCGTTCGGCAACATAGTAATTCCTCTCGGCTCTTGGGAGTGACCTACTAGCATATGCTATGATATATTCTTCCCCTATCAAACTGGCATCTAATGTTATGATAAAAGATTTAATAAAATTAGATTGTGACAAAATAGGAAATAAAACTAAAAGTTCCTTTTGCAGCGTGTGTCCAAGTGACAGGCTTACTCTGTCTACGACTACGACCCTTGAGAAGATCGTTTATAAACGATATGAAACTAGAGAAATTATCAATGAAACGCCTGTACAAGAACATAATCCTAAAAACCTCTTAACATCAGTGGGATTTTTTGGTTTTGAATAATTTACCAGACAAGCCATTATGTGTGGATTAGTACGCAAACTATAAGATCCCACTACGTAACCCAAAAAAAAAATTTAACCACCTTTAAATCTGTTTTCTCTAAAAACTTTTTTCTCTAGAGATGCACTGTTGCTATACTTGAAATTATTTACAAATACTTAAATAACTAAAACGTTATCTTTTTTAACATAATTAAAATTCAAAAAAAATAAAATTTTTGAAAACTGAAAACTTTAATAATATCAGGGTTTAAGCATGGCCTTCTAGAATTCAAGGAGAATGAGTAAGAAACTAGACAGGTCAGTTCATTGAAGAAGAGGGGGGAATTTTGACGTCGCCCACGTAGATGACGTAGGTCGTGGCCTGCTGCTACACATTCTTAAATAAACAAACCGATGTCAACATCTTATGAATTGACAAGCAAAACTAACTTCAAAATACATTTAATATGTCAACGCCTTGATGTCTTGTCATGATTTGACAAACCCAACTAACCTTAAAACAAAACTAACCTCAAATTATTTAGTTCTGGCCACTGACATGGAGGTCTCCATTGAACGTTAGGCCCCCTCAAAGACGCCCTCGCACTGAGATCACTCAAGTCCCCAAATAAAACGGCTAGAGATTATGTCTCACTCACTCCTCTTACATCGAGAAGTACGGATCTAATGAGGATAGAATTAAAAAATGCCGATAGGCCAAATGTTTTTTGTTTATTTAATTAAAGAAATGCTAAAAATCGTATTCAAGGATTTTTATACCTACTTGTCAAACTTTAACTTGAAAATCGTATTCAAGGATTTTTATACCTACTTGTCATTTTAAGTATAGAATTGTCAAAAAAAAACGATTATAATTTAAATCTTTATTAAATACCACCGTACCATCTCCAAAAATAAAGCTTCGTTATCTATTGACCACCCTATACAGGGTGATTCATAAGTTGATACTTCTGTTTTAGCTGTGTATAGAAGGCATTAAAATAAACAACATTTTCAAATACCTTTTTTCAAAAAACTTAAAATTAAGGTACTTACATTCATTTATTACACTATGGGTCAAATACGGTTCTGCCTAACTTGTACGTTGAATAACATTAAGAAAACTTCTGGGTGTAGGATGAGCCCGCAAGGGAAAGCGTTCTGCGTATAATCTCGAAGCAGCAGCCGCACTTTGATGACACTCGCCGTAAATTAGCACCACATCTACTAGTTCATTGTTTTCAAATTTTACCATTTTTACGTGTCACCAATTTAAAATTAACTTGCTTCAAAAAAAAACACCGCAGCGGATTGCCAAATAAATAACTAAAACAGGTTTGTAGCGGCTGCGTGCACTTTTTGAAGTGGAAGGAAATACAAAAATGTGTCTTTCCTTCCAAATAAATAACTGATCGCCTACCCGTAAATTGCATGACTAATAAGCCAAAAACCACATTAAGTATAGCAGGTTACGTTTTGATGACCAGGCCCGCACTTAGATTTTTTACTTCTATATCTCGCTTTATTTTAAGTATAAAAAAAAAGGTATTTGAAAATGTTTTTTTTTAATACCTTCTATACACAGCTAAAACAGAAGTATTAACTTAGGAATCACCCTATATATTAATAATAATAAATCCGATCCCGATATCATAAAAAAAATTAACGTTATTTATTTATGTGTATATTCAATAGTCCCCTAATAAATTGTCGATCTACTTATCGTTATCATTTTAAAGCAAACAATCCATAATTTCTGCTCGTCATCCAATTAATTGTATCATTTATTGTAAATCTGTTCATTTTTGCAGTTAGTTTGCTTACAATGGCCCAACAAAACGGATATTTGCCCTACCCAAAAGGCTTCGCAACTGACGCAATTCATCATGCTCAGGAACCAGAACAGTGGGATTCCATGGCCATTGTAGCACCGATTGTAACATCTACAACGTATAAACAGTATGGACCTGCAAACTTTAAGGTAAAAAGAATTAATATGTATTGTGATATTTAAGTGGATCCGACCCAGGGGTGTAGCAACAAGGGGGGGGATCGGCCTTGTAATATATGATACTAATATAGGTATGTTATATTAAATTAAAGTTATTGTAGTACACTTTATAATTTCAAAGCAGTTGGCTCTCTTTACACAATTTAAGGGTAAAGTAATAAAGTAAAGTTATATTGCCGATTCTTTTTCTTTGATTTTTAAAACGATGATGAACTTTGGTTTTCTAAAAGATGCTTAGCTACTTATCTAAGAAGATACAAAAGATCGATTTTCTAGATTGAGATTTTAAGGTGCCTCAAGTGACTCAAATTATGGAAAATATAAATAGATAGAAAAAAGTTGTAAAAGGCAATATCTAACAAAGAGTCTAAAAAAACAAAAGTTTTAGAAGAGAAAGGTAAGTACTTTCAATTGCTGTAACCAGTACAAGATAGTTCCTAATAAAATTGTTAGAGGGCACTATTTGTAACAATAACAGTTTTTTTCATTTAGTACAAAGAGTGACAATATTGTAAAAAGGTACATAATAATATACATTGTATATTATACAGGGTGCGCCAAACTATGAAAATTTGAGTGTGTTCATAAGAGCTAGTGTTCTAGCGTTTAAAAATATTTTGAAAGGGGCGGTGTTGCCAGATCATCTTGAAACTCCTAGCAACTTTGGAATTTTAAATGAGACACCCTGTATATTATTTTACTTTGTGTTTCTGCTTAATAACACAAACATTTTTTGTATATAATAATCTATGCCTATCTCTTATAGTTTTTGAGATATTAATTAATTAGTCATTTTTTGGGGCCAAAACATGCTAACCAGAAAATCAAATATTTTTGTGATTAAGGCACCTAGAAAGTTAAAATTTTTACAGACGGTTCTTATAGCATGGCCATCTAGGAATTTTGATGATATATGAAAATATTTTTACACAGAGCGTCACAAAAAAACGTAATCTTGGTAATATAAATAAATGCAAAATTCTCAACTTTTTTAAATGGAACACCCTGTATTTTATTTTCTTAACAAAATCTAGTTTATATTTTCTACCAATAAGTATAACATGTTCCTATACCTATCTCTAACCAATTCGAACTTACAAGGGGTTTAAAAAAATTAATAACATAATAAAAAGGTTTAAACACATTTAATAGTAGGCTTTGGCAGAATTTGTTCGGAAACAAATAAAAGAGAAAAAATGTCAACCGAGATGTCAACTTAATTTCCTATATTATCTTATATTTAAAAAAATTAGTCGTTCTATGGATTTATACGTCACACATTCACATTATTATACTGCAACATATTTCGTTCTATTTTTCTAAACTTTTTTGCTGTGATTGGAGATGAATAATGATACCATTCATTAAATCGTCTGCATGTTCTTGATACAATTTTATTACACTCTCCATGTATAAAAAGTAAATTCAAAATTTCTGCGTTTGAATAAGAAATATTGGCCATTTTAGTCAATAATTTAAAAACACAGATTATAGACAAAACCAATTAAGTTGACATTTTTGCTTTTTCATTTGTTTCCGAACAAATTCTGCCAAAGCCTACTATTAAATGTGTTTAAACCTTTTTATTATGTTATTAATTTTTTTAAACCCCCTGTAAGTTCGAATTGGTTAGAGATAGGTATAGGAACATGTTATACTTATTGGTAGAAAATATAAACTAGATTTTGTTAAGAAAATAAAATACAGGGTGTTCCATTTAAAAAAGTTGAGAATTTTGCATTTATTTATATTACCAAGATTACGTTTTTTTGTGACGCTCTGTGTAAAAATATTTTCATATATCATCAAAATTCCTAGATGGCCATGCTATAAGAACCGTCTGTAAAAATTTTAACTTTCTAGGTGCCTTAATCACAAAAATATTTGATTTTCTGGTTAGCATGTTTTGGCCCCAAAAAATGACTAATTAATTAATATCTCAAAAACTATAAGAGATAGGCATAGATTATTATATACAAAAAATGTTTGTGTTATTAAGCAGAAACACAAAGTAAAATAATATACAGGGTGTCTCATTTAAAATTCCAAAGTTGCTAGGAGTTTCAAGATGATCTGGCAACACCGCCCCTTTCAAAATATTTTTAAACGCTAGAACACTAGCTCTTATGAACACACTCAAATTTTCATAAACATATCTTTTGTCGTTTTCTAAATATTTCTAATAGGCCACTGAGTTTGGCGCACCCTGTATAATATACAATGTATATTATTATGTACCTTTTTACAATATTGTCACTCTTTGTACTAAATGAAAAAAACTATTGTTACAAATAGTGCCCTCTAACAATTTTATTAGGAACTATCTTGTACTGGTTACAGCAATTGAAAGTACTTACCTTTCTCTTCCAAACAAGCTTAAGCTTACTAAAATCGGATAAGTCGTTTAGAAGTTACAGTAATTTAAATGATTACACTTTCAATAGTTGACCCCTTTCTTATCAAGGTCGGTCCTCCAATGAGGCCTAAACCAAAATGAAGCAGAATTGTCTAAGCTTTTTAGTAATGTTACCAATGATATACCTTAATGTGTGAATTTTTGGAGAAATTTCGAATTTTAATAATTAATTTTGCCCTCTTGTGGTCAAATGAGGAAACTAAAAAAAAATTTAAAGATTTTTCATGGCCACTTTAATTACGAATTTTTCCCTGAATTTCTATGCCCCCCAGTAGTTTCCGAAATATGGCTGGGGCCCAGTCATAATATGCCAATTTTCAAAAAAATTATATTCAGTAGTTTTTGAAAATATCGCTGTGGAGAAATATTTGCATGGTGCATTTGCATTTTGTAGGTATATAGTACATTTTATGCATTAAATCTTGTGGTCATTGTCTAGAAATAAGTGGAAAACTGGGGATTTTTGAAATGAGAAAGTGCATCGTGCACACATCTTTAGTTAAAAATATATTTTGGTATTATACCTTCAATTTTCGCACGATTTGGTGCAGTCTTTATACAAAAATTGTTTGTGCATAGACTCTGGGATATATGTTTTCATTTAAAATAAAAAGAACAAATTTCATCTGAAGATTTGCATATTTGTGAAGTATATTCTTAATCTCACTTCTATCAAGTGTCATAAAACGATTCGTAAAATTTCCATGTAAATTTTGTTTCTTTGTAATTGACCATTGTAATTGGTCAGTTTCATATCCTAACTAGGATGGATATGGAATCATATCCGTTCAGTTAACTTTTCCAATATCTTTTAGTGTAAAGGAAACAGCAAATTTCCATGTGGGAGTAGAGAAACGATATTTCAATTTTTAGAAAAAAAAACTACAATTTACAAAAAAATCTTCAAATAAATCATATTTAGAAGCCAATTCTATAAGTAAAAAGGCGATTTTTTCAAAATTTTACTTTTATAAAAACATTATGTTGTGTATGTTCTGGTTTATTACAGTTATAATCCCTAAAATTATATTAGTTAATCTATCTTATATACAAAAGCTTATTTTTTAAATGCTTTAATAATATCTAATCAAGAAAGTGGGATTTAACTTTTATAATTGTTTTTAATGTCCTGCGATTACAACAAATAGAATTATATCTAAAATCATGTGTGACAACTTGAAAGAAAATGATAAAATATGATACCTTTTCTTGTCCTGATTGCTTTTGTTG